>OX451736.1:1166716853-1167916853 GCA_948472305.1 Vicia faba
AACAATCTCTTTTTAGAGATATGAAACTTCAACTTCAAGACTAGATTTTCGAAAAATGTGAGTGATCTAAGTTAAAATGTGTTTTAGTATATGAAATAAGTGCGTTCAAAGATATATTTTCAAAATTATAAAGATCATTTTAAAGTTTTCATACTATTGGTTCTCCGGCAATAAGAGCTAGAAAAGTAATGGCCATGACAAATTAGCTTATATTTTGTCCAAAAAAAACATGTAACAACTTTGACAATACAATAGAACTTACAAGATGCCTTGGATAATCTAAAATGACTTATTCTAATGCCATTGGTCCTGTTGGACCTCACAAGATATATGCCTGTGAACCTTAAACTTTATCTTCGTCATACATACGTGTAAATTCCACTTTTAGATTGCGCTAAAAAACAAAAGTGAGTAATAACTCTTTTTATTTTTATTTTTTTTATCTTTACACCTATATATCTATATATCCATCACAGAACAAGACCTCCATTGCTCTGTTCTGTTCCTCTCCCTAGTGCATCAATGGCACTAACACGTGCCACACTTGTGTTAGCCATGTCCCTTACTCTCCTGACATTGTCCATAGCCCAAGCCCCCTCCCCTGCACCCATCACAGCCCACACTCCTTCCTCTGTATCACTCCCACCAGGAAGCCCAAGCTCAAGTCAGGGCCCGAGCATGAGCCCAGCTCCAAGCCCTGCAATAGCTTTTCCTCCTTCCCTTACACCTGATACACCATCACCATCACCTACTCCGTCACCGTCTACGGGAGAATCGTTTTCTGATAATCCAGTAGCCTTACCAAGTAAGGCATTTATTCACAGAAACAGCTTTTTCATGCTACCACTCTTTGCTGCTGCTGCCATGCTTATTTCATAAACCGAGACATGATTACCAAGTCATTGAGATATGCATTCATGCAGCTTCTATGTTGTTAATTTTCTCTTCTTTTGTTATGTTGATTTTCTATTATTTTAGTAGCTATGTTTTTTTTTTATTGATTTGTTAAGAACAGTGGTGACCAAACATTGCAGATGTATGCATTTGTTGGTGTCATATTTTGTAGCTTACTAAATAAAAAGAGACTTGGTGACTTGTAATGAAATTTAATTTGAGTGACTAATTCACAGAATTGATGTTACATCTTCATCTTCTATTCTAACGTGTCCATTTAAGTTTCTTACAAAATGAAATTCACTTATAGGGTTAAGTATTGATATGGTGGTGAAAGATTGAGTTTTGAAAATGTGTTTCTCTCAAAGTTTCAAATTTAAATCCTAGTAGATACTAACTATTCGTGTGTTGGATTAGTTTATACAGAATTTTGTTCTGACTTTCAATTTGTGGCCAGTATTTTATTTGATTAAAATTTTCTAGAGAAAAACAATTCTGATAGTGGAGAATAGAAGAGGTGGACACATCCTTGGCCTAATTGTTCACTTTTGACACAAAAGAATCCTTATGTACAACTTACATACAATAAGTATAACAACAGCATTCATGTATGCCAAAAGTTAAAAAGAAAAGAATTTATACGGTCAGAATGTAATGTAGTACCACACATCAAATAAGAAATAGAGCATTTGATTCTATGACAGTGACTTAAAATTATTATAATTTTCCATGTGAGTGAATATTTATTTCCCTATCTATTTTATATTTGTTGCTCTTTACATAAGGATCATGTTCAACACTAATCAAATCAATTTAATTGGAATTATTGATGGAATGTTCGCTATAGTCACACATTAAGAAAATGTACTTGTCAAGTTTATAGAAATTCTACATCATATTGAAAGTTTTATCTCTCTCCTTTCAGACGCCGGGTATAACGATCTGAAAACACACACCATATTCCAAATTCAGAACACTTTATGCTGACCTTACATAGTAGTCCCAATAAAAGTTCAAACTAAATCCCACTGCTAATTCTTTCACTCATTGGTTAAAATGATACCATGACATGAGACGAAAAGATTAAAATTTGTTTTCCTTCTAAAATACAATATCAGGAAACAAAATTTGAATTAAATTTTTTTTTTCAATCTGTTATGTACCAGAATTTAAATTCTGAAAACATTGACATGGTTCAGATTCTTAATATAACGGTATTCTATATTTATATTTCCAATTTCCATTTTCTAGAATGTGATATTTTATTAAATATTTTATGGTATTGAAAAAAAAGAGATTCCAGTCGTGTTAATTTTTTCTTTGTATTCCAGAATTATAATTCCAAAACAGTTGATGTCCTTCTAACATTGTAGAAGTATTTTTGTCCAAAAAAGAGACGAATGGAGGTGTAAATAGTAGTATTCTCCACAAAATTTAGGTTGGTAGACCCACCAAATTAAATCACTTGGGCCTCGAGTGTAGGATCTATTTGTTTTAGGAAATTTCTTATTCCACCCCATACTTCAAAAGAAAGACCTTATCTAATTCCTAAAACATCCTCTCACAAATTAGAAATATATTTTCGGTACTAAAAACCAAAAACTTCCGATTATTGTTAAAATAATTGATGTGTCTCATTATATTGATGTTATATCTATTCATATAAACCAAATTATTATATAAAAACAAATTGAAAGATTACAAAGGAAATACTGAGTCAAGCATAAAAAAACCATAAAGTGCATACGCGTCAATTACCATGAGCCTGTGGATTCAGAAAAGTAGACATTAAGAGTGATAGAAGAAAAAATGGTTCATAAGATTTTAGAATTCGCATAGCGTACATATCTAAAAAAAAGAAAGTGTATTTATTCCGAAAGTGCATTTCCAAATAAAATTAGTTGTAAAATGAGACAAATCTCAAAAACAAATGAATTTCTCGTGGTATGTTAGAAAAGCATGGGATAAAATAAAAATTCCCTTTATTTTAACTTTAAAAAAATAATTTTTTTAATATTAAAAAGATATATATTTTATTCTATAAATTAAAAGACTAATTTTAACATCCTACTATACGTCATTGAAGAATAAAACATAATCAAAATCATATTTTCTTAAAAACATATATCTCAAAAATGATTTTTATGATAACTATTTGAAAGTTATAAATTCATGTGATTTATTTAAAATTATAACATTTAACAAAAGTTATAACATTTTAATAATAACTATTTAAACTAACTTTTCTTTTTTTTTAAATTCTTAGTAAATTTTTTTCAACAAAAGTTTATAACACTTCTTTTTTTTTTTTAATAAAAAAAGGGCCCTTAAACCCTGCTTGGTTCACCAGAGAGAAGATATGCTTGGACTCACCAGAGAAGATAATGGATTTTAATATAAGGGAAGGGGAGCAATGTGTGTTTGGTTCTATAAACAAAGAGATTTTAATGAGAGTTTAAGTCCGAACTTTAAATAAATATTCTCTCCTATGAATCCATATTTTGTTTCCATCTCTTCCCTCCAAAACATTGAACCAAACAACTAAGATTTGAAGTAATTCCTCTCTTCTCCTCTCCATTCGCCCTCCCGCCAAACAGAACCTTACTCTACTCCAGTCTTTTGCTGTACTATTTTCTTAATTTTTCTTGGCCAATGAACATTTGCTTTTACTATGTCCACTCCAGTAATTTGTAAGTAAGAAAAACCCAAAATCTAAAGGGTATCAATGTTTAGGGGTGCCCCTTTAAGGGTCAACGTGCAAAGACTTCAATGAGTATATTAGTAATTATCATTTCGAACCTACTTTCTTCTTTGCTTTCTACGGCACTCAAAACAATCAGTACATGGCAACTTAGTTCTAATTCTACCTGTAGAACCCGATTCAAGTTTGCTCGATGGTACTTTCAGCTCTTCTACCAGTATCTGCCTAAGCTTCTCATTTTCCTCCACAAGTTCTTCAATCATTTGCTGGTGTTTCAAAACCTACAACAAGAGAAACAACAGAAACATTGAAAAACTCAACAAGAAGCCTGTACTCTGGTTATAAGATTCAGAGTTTATTAGTATTTAATTATTTAGAATATTATAAAAGGTGATTAAATATCTCAGTCATAGAATCAATACTTATTAGAAGAAGAAAATTACCATCTGAAGTATTTTGTTCTCTGTGATCAAGCGTCCAGCCTACAAATGAATCTTAGATATTAGAATCAGAATTTCATTATAACATTTTAATCACTAATATGATACAACTCACAAAAGTGGAAAGGAATGAATAATTTCAATGGTGATAGTTTCGTCATGCCAAACACTTTATAGTAGTTAAAATCATTTTATAATTAATAAATAATTTTGCCCAAAAGTGATGTATTCAAATACCTCAGTAAATCACCCAAAAGTATATAAAGAAACAAAAAGTATTTAGTCCTTGTTTATAGTTCAAAAATAAGAAAGTGTTTAAACAACAGACAATGCATACAGGATGAGAACATGGACAAAAGAATCGAAAGACTTCAATACTTTTTCCTCTCAACTGATAACCATATCTTTCAAGTCTCAACAATTTAAACAGGTTCAGTTACTCAAATCTAACCATGTAGGCATGTACTTTAGTTTTTCTGAGAGTGAGGGGCGTAAAAACAAATGCCTAAAAAATGTGATATTTACAACACGAATTTAAAGAAACAGAGAGATGCATTATCAATATAAAGTGTTCACATTTTTGTTTTTTAGGATTGCAGAGTAATGATGTAACATGCCCCACATTTAGGCCAAAAACCAAGCTCACAGGGAGAGATGATATTTTCTTTTATAGCTATGAATAACATTTTAAGAAAACATCATTACCCAACCCCCATCACTAACTCATCCATCATTTCTAGCCAATACCCATCAAACTGAAAGCACCACCATAATAGCGGCATTGAGGCCTCTGCAATTGCTGTTACTAATTTGCACTGTCGCCAAAACCTCGCCATATAATTCTTGAGTGTTTTCGGAAATTTCACATTATACCCAAGAATACTTTGCAAGCCAATAATACTTTGGCAAGCCAAACGCTTTTAGCAACATATCCAAGAATCACATACTGCTAGGAGCCGAAATACGAGTCAAGTGGTAGGAAGTAACCTTTGAGACTGCTTGACTCCATTGAGGCTATTTTACCTCAATTTTAGCTTACCCGCCCATCTCCACACTAGCCCTAAACCTCGATGGTAACCCTAAAAAAATCTCATTCCAAGTGGAAAATGCTCTTACTCAATACCTAATGCAAAATTTTTTATCATCCATTTATGTGAAGCATAAAGTGTATGCGAAAGTTCTAAAGTTAGAAAGCATTTTCAATTCTACATGTAAAAATAAACTCCCCATGCTTAATGATTAGAAGGAAAATGAGTAAATGAGAGCATACTGCTTCACTGGAAGCTCCTCCTTCTACCTTCAACAGTGGATTTTGCAAAAAGTTGTTAAGAACCTTCTCAGTTCGGCTGCCATATGTAGTGTCAACTGCAGTGTCTTTTATTGCAGTTTTCTCAAAAGCCAGACCGATGTTCATTGGTTGAGATCCCGCTAGACCTTGAGATAATTGATCAGTCGATTTAGTTACTAACGGCATCATGCTTCCTGGACTGACTGCGCTTGTGGCACTTTGTAAGGATGAGGGAAATGCACCCGGACTAAATGGGAAACTGGGAGTAAGCCCAAACTTCATCATCATCTTTGTCATTGTTACCTAGAACATTAAAGTATTCAAACATTTAAAGACGTGGTACATAAAAGGAATATAAATGAAGATTTTAAAAGACAACACATTTCAAATGAGAGAAGTTTCACATACTACAAGGCAAGATTGAATTTGATTCAACACCCCAGGTTTCACAGCAAGTCCTGCCATAATAATAGGAAAACTCAGCTATCAACTGAAGAATGTTAACATGGCATGGCATGGAGAGACTATGTCCACTGAAATAATCAAAACAGATTCCACACACACGCACACAACTAATTTTCATAGAAGAACAGCGCGCGTGTTTGAAGCATCCAATGGTTTAGGGATGTTGTGGTTGTGGAACCCTAGAAATATCTTCTGCTTCAACAATTATATTCTTAGTGCACACAGCATACCTCCTAGAATGATGTTTAATACTATGCGAGTGTGTAAAACATTAAAATATCAGAATCTCATGTTCTTATTTCTTAAATGAATAATTTTGGTAACTACTCTGAACAAACTATCTAAATATTTTCAGACAGTGTATGAGTTAAAACATTGCTAATAGTGCCACAACAGATAAATTGATAATTAAACAGATCCCATCCCAACTAACGATTACCAGATTAAATACCCAACCAAAAATAATGTCAAGAATATAACAAGAGAAAATCGAACTAGTAACATATTCATCCAATAGAATCAAAGACAAGAAAAATGAATTCTGATCATTGAATTCAATATGACAAAAATCACAAAATGCAGGAACATTGGCAAAGAATTGAAAATATGACATACCAGCTCCAAAACCATGACCAAAACCAACTCCACATCCAACACCCACTTCAATATTTTTAGCTCCAAACTTCCTCAACTGTACCAACATATTTATATGAGAAACAAGTATTTCATCAAAAGCAAGGGAACAAACAAGAATAAAACCATAATTGTGATAATTGCTATGAAGCACAGACACCAGAAACACGACACCTCAACACTGGTAATAATTTGAAAAAATAAATAAATAAAACCTAATCACAAGTGTTATCGTCAATTTCTGATTCTGAGACTGACACATTTTTTTCAGAGGTGTCGACGCTACATAGGAAAATTGTCTTACTTACAGAAGTATTGACATGCCTGCTAACACCAGAAAACGCATCAGTAGCACCCCTAGTGGCACTCATTACTTGATTCAACATAGGTATTGCAGCTGCAAAAATTCATAATAAGATAACAATTTGAGTAATGTTGCTCAATAAATCATCATAATAGTATTAAAAAATGGTTAAAAAAAGAGATACTACAGCTAGGTTTGTGAGGAGAAGTATGAGAAGGAGCATTTTTAGGAGTTTTGGGGTTGAAGAAATTAGTCAAGTCCATAATGTGAAATTGGAAGAGAAGAGAAGGAAGATACCTAGATTTAAAGGGCGTCCAACGCCGATTCCGACTCCACAACCGATTCCAAAACCAGTAAATACTTGACCAACTTTCAAAGTAAATGGATTCTCAATTCCAATTCCAATTGCATTTCCTTCATTTTTGGTTTCCATTCTTTCAATTGTCTTGTTTAAGCTAACAATAATTTTCCTCCGTCTTCTTCTTCCAGTGTTGCAGTGAGTGGAGCATCGGAGACAGGTGTGCCTTCGTTGCTTGCGGTTCTGTAACGCCTACCAACCTGGCGGTTACAGCTAAGCTTGAATCAATGGAAATGAAAACAACGGTTGATTTTGGGCCTATTCATAAATCTTTAGCCCATAATTTTAGGATGATTGAAAAATATCTTATACAACTCTAAAAATGTCATTTGAAAAAACGAAAATGTATTTGTAGTATGCACTTACCCATATATAATTTATTTCTATTTTACGATAAATTTTATTACGACAAATTTTACAATAAATTAAGGATTTTTCTTTCCACCTTAGATGCGTCTCACACCTCTAAAAACTTGAAATGTCCTTTTTGAGTTTGAATATGTATTTTCGAACGTATCTAAAATCATACAATAAAAGCGTTGCAAGTGAGACATTTCTATTTTGTTCGAAAAATTTGTCCAGAGATATGTCTCTGAATTCTAGAAATGCACATCCGGAAATATGTTATTTTTTATGATATGTTTTTTTGTTATATTGAATGACAAAGATATATAATTGCTTTTTTATATTGATTTTTTGCACATCAATGCACATCGCACATTGTAACACCCTAAAACAAAAAATCAACATCCATGCAAAAAGGGGAACTAAACACTTATAGATAAGCATTTAGTAAATACAACATGGATATCGATCAAAAGCTCAAAGGAGTTACTAATGATCACACACTCACAAGGTAAATTGACTATTTGGCTAGGTAGTTGTGCTCAAAATGAAACAAAAAATCTTGATCGTTTTCTTACATTCATACAATCAACACAAAACAAAAGATTAAGCATAATAAAATTCAGTTAAAACAAGAATTATGGATTCCAATATGTGAACAATGGAAAGTTACCTCACAAAAAGGGTGGGAACTAAAGTGATTCATAAATGAACAAGTATATAAAAGAATGAATGGCATAAAAATTGTAAAAAGTCTAAGTATAATGAATATGCCAAAGTATAGAAAATGATAAACTCATACCTCGAACATGTACAAAACTTTAACAAACCATTATCATGCATTCGCAAGTCGAAACGATCAAACTTGACAAATCACATCAATATTCTACAAGTTACCGGACCAAAACTTGAATCCAAACAACAACAAAAGAATTAGAAAAATAATACTCCTACAAAATTTTAATGTACAAAATTACAATATTTACGACGAACAAAACTCCTCAAGCTAAACACGACAAGCTTTCGAAAAACACAAATTGACATAACAAAACAAATACAAATAACGATATGAAAACCAAGTGAAGATGAATTAACAAGTTGAAAAGTGAAGATTTGAAATTCAGAATATTTCCTTGTTTCAACTTGTTAAAGTACAAATCACCACACACATAAACAAATACAAAGAAACATACTTGTTTTACGTCGTAAGCTCGACGCCTTTATTGTGCAAGCTAGTAACCTCCTCTCGTCATACCGTAGTATTATCACACCGTGCAAATCTAAAGAAAGTGTCCTAACAATCACACAACAAACGTTACAAAAACGATACAATTCACAACAATACGTGAAAACACATATATGCACAAATATCATATACAAGTTAATGTACAATTTCTATACAACATATACATTAATTACTAAACTCAAAAATAAAAGAATTATCGCAATGCGAAAACAATAGAACTAATCCCCAACAACGTCGCCATTTTGTTATTGCGGTATAGCGGCAAGCAAAAAGTAAAATTATTAACTTACCGGGTGATATTTAGGTTATATCGACCGTATCCACAAAGATTGGTTATTGAATCGCCGTTTGACAAATCATTCATTAATGAGTTTGGGGTTTGAATGGTGTATAAAAGTATCAACAAAAAATAAATGTAAACAAAAAAAACTAAGGAAGAACTTATTAAGCTTGCATATAATATGCTGATCACAGACTTAAATCTACCGACCAGTTACATTCAACCTAACAATACTCATCAATGTCATTGCGTATCACTCACAAGCTAAGTCATTTCTAACCCAAATCGAGAGACCAAATGTATCATCAAGGAAATGATCTCTCTAGCTCCTCAATAACATAGAAGACAACTATGTAATCACACTGACGATCTCTCAACACAGCACAACCATATAGAGGCGCACTAAGCTCTGATACCAAAGTAGTTGTCAGCTCTAAACCTATCTCTAGAGTTCAGAAACTAACAAATAATCATCCTAAATAAGAATCTAAGCAGTATATGCCTATAACAACTCAAATTCCTAACACAGCAAAAATCTAGGACAACAATCAAAAAAGATTTGTAAAGCAAGCTTTATATAACACCATGGGCAACAAATATACATAATTTCAAAGTAAAATACATACAAAACCCAACAAAAGATAAATACATAGAGAGGAGAAGAGATAAACCACAAATTTTATGGTTTGTCAGCTCCGGTCAATGAGAAATCCACCTCCAATCATTCATAAGAAAAACCATAGTGTTGTTATCTAAGCTAATCCACTACAAAAATGAGGTTGATGGGGTTGGGAGAATAAAAATCACCCCCAAAACCATCCCCCAAAATGAAACAAAATAAAAGTATAAATAAAATGTGTTCCGCAAGAATATCCCGACGTCTCAAAAGCATCGCCCGGTGATTCCTTCTATACACTTGGCCCAGACTGCACCACGTCCTCAACTGAAACAAATATCTAACGTCACCCGACGACACACTGCTTCACCTGACGACTCTCTTTATTTTCGTCTGGAGACCTAGACGCGAAGCAAGGCAAAGGCAACATCAAAATTGGTCTTCTCGCCCACTATCGCTCGACGACGGGAATTTCGGCCGGCGATGCATGACAATTCAACAACTTTTGTTGCTTCCCTGCACAACTTTACATGTCCTCTAATCTTGGCCTTATTCTTCATTGATCAAAAATGCATCTTGGTGTTTTATTCCTCTTGCTCCAACAATTCTCAAATACCTACAAAACATATACAAAACTAATCAACCGATACAATATGTACTCAAAATGAAACTAAATGTATTTACAATAAAAAGCGGGGTTATTAAACTGATATTAACAACAAAGAGTCGATAAGTGCAACAAAAAGTATATACAAAATAACTACACTTTTGCACTTATCACACAACCTTATTTTTGTCGAGCAAACTTGCTTCGACACAAGAAATTACAATCTCAATACACCATATAATTCATTGTATCTAAGTTATCTACATTCATCATAGATTTTAATTTCTTGAACACTTCAATTTGCACTCTTTCGTCATGATGTCTGCAATCTAATTCCCAGTTATGTAGTGTTCCAACTTCAGCTTCCCATTTTCTACCTACTCTCAAAGATAATAGAACCTAATTTTTATGTGCTTGTTGTGACACCCCATTTCTCCGTCGATATATTATATAAAAATTAGAGTAAATTAATTTCTAAAATACAACATCAAATAGGATGCCACATCTTCATACATCATACATGCTCATATAGAAAGATACACAACACATAAATCACACGTTCATCAAGTTTGAACTTCTTTTCATTCATTCGCAACGGAAACATCAACAGTAATTATTCTTAACTCTTCAACATGAGTTATAATTATAATGATTCAAAAATTAACATAAACATCAATTAAATCCAACAAGTGGAGTTCTACAATAGTTTACTCACAATATAAACAATACAAGCGCAAAATCCTTGAGTGTTACGTATCAGAGCAGACACTGACTCAATCTACGCAAACTGAGGTACTCTTTAGCTAATCTCGATCTCAAGCTACTTCGAATCATCTGCATGTTACCCACATAGAGGTAACATTCAAACAGAAAGAGTGAGATATCAAAACAATATAAGAGGAAGCATAATAATAAGCAGATAGAAAGTTAAGTACACATCATTATACATATTTACTTCACACCTTTTCTTCTTCATCATACTAAGAAACACATTGATATAATTAAGTGAATAAATAACACAAAACATCCATCATAATGAAAGTACAAATTCATTCGACGCTCAAATAATCAATTACTAACACTCATGCAATGTAGTGAAACTGACACTGACTCAATGCATGTGGTACCAATAGGGAAAAACCCTTAACTTAATAAATTCCAAATTGGGGCAAAAATGCCAACACATACCATCTTTCTCCAATACATACCACCTTTCTCCAATACAGGCCATCTTTCGCCAATACATGCCATCTTTCGCCAATACAGACCATCTTTATTGAATGCATGTGACACTGACATGCAATAACATAATTTCACATTTATTATTCTTACCTATCAATTCCATGCAAATACAGGTCATCATTATCATTATCATGCATATCATGTGTGATCGGTGGATCTGGAACTGACTGTTTAACGCTGGTTCGCGAAATGTCGCGGAAGCAAGAGTCGCCACCGTCTTTTATTTTCTCCAAATGGAAAGGACAAAAGCACAAAAAAATTCCTTAAAGAGATTGCTCTCGGTTCGGGAGGTAGATTATAGAAAGGGAAGGTGTTAGCACCCTTTCTATCCATGGTTATCCATGGGCTCTTAGATACTTGCTCATTTGTGTTTTCAAAAATGGTTTGTTTGCTTTTCAATGTGGGTTTTAAAAAAGTTTCTTTGAAAATTCCAGTTCGACTCTTGTATCAGTCCTCAAGAGTGTTTGAAAAATTACTTTCGAAAGCTTTTTGAAAAGGTGTCGATGTGAAAAGTATTTTTTGAATTTGTTTTGAAATTAGAGCAAGTATCTATGAGTTCTCTACCTACCCTAAGGAATTCGTCTGTGTAGATGTCCTTTAAAGTAGTGCCATCCCACCATTGAGAGGTAGGTAGCACCACTGTTGGAGGTGTTCGGGTCAATTCGAGGTTTAGGGACATGGTGATCACCAGAGCAATGGGAAGACACCTTAGAAGCTACCCTCATGCCAGGTTCCCGGATCATGAGGACTTACTAAGACATCCTCTACTCGACGATCACCTTTCGAAAGGCAACAGTGAGGCGTACCCTAGGGGTGGTGTGTGCGAATTGTGTGTCATGTTTCAGTTATTTGTCTTGTCATGTTTGTCGCGTTCTACGCTTGATTTTAATTTGTCCATTCATTCTTGCATGCATATTTAACAGTTATAAAGTTTGCGGGAAAATAAATCTAAGGCTATTACAAATGGCGCGGGTCCACATCGCCAAAAATTAAACCGGACCCGATTTGACTGAAAAATAAATAAAGCAAATAAAAGTGCGAGAAATAAAGTTGTTACAAGGCTTTGGGAGAGATACAAAGTTATTTAAACGAACATAAAATAAATGCGCGAAATTAATAATTAAAAGTATGGGCGTTGGACCCTTTCACAAACAATTAAAATTAATAGGAAATTAAAAATCAAAAATTAAATGAAAATAGTATTTTGTGTTTTTTAAGATTTAAAAGAAAAAGGAACTAATTGACATTAAATTAAAAGGCAAACCCTAATTCTAATATTTTTAATTATTAAGAAAGAATTAAAATATGATCTAAATTAAACCCTAATTTATTTATGCACAATTTTTAATTTATGAAAATAACTAAATAATATTATTCTAAAAAAGGGAAAAATCAAAAGAAAAATCAAAAAGGATATTAAACCTAAATTCTATTTTTGGTGTTTTTCATTAAAAAGATTAAAGCTATAACCTAATTAAACTAAATATTTACATATATTAATTTATTGATGAAAATAATTACAATAAAATATTTATTATTTTTTTGGTCTTTTCTGATTTTTATAATGTTTTTTTGTTTTAAAAATAATTAATTAAACAAATAGCAAAATAAAAGAAATAAAAAGAAAAATTAAAGAAAGAATAAAAATAAAAATAATAAGGCAAACCAGGGGGGGTAGTCCCCAATTCAGGAGGTGTAGGCCTGGTAATTCTGGCCCATTTGATTTGGAATTCGTTGACTTTTTGGATCGTGTACGATGCGTTTGACCAGGCGTAGGTGTTCTTCAGCTTCCAACCTTTAGATTGACCTCCAAGCAGACGTGGCATGTTGATGATGGAGGGAATATGGTGTACCTGGATGTTAGTGCTACGTAGGATTAATTATTGAAAAAATATATTAAGCATTTGCCAGACCTGGGACTTGAACCCAGGTCTTGAAGGTTACAAGCACAACACTTAACCACTGAACCAAGCGCGTTTCATTTAACAAATAATAAACAATAAATAATATAAGAAGAACACGTTAGTGCTTTTGGAAATTCGCGCGAAATTCAAAAGATCCAATCACCAATTGACACGATGCCTTCGTCTTCCTCACCCTGTAAAACAAAACACTATGGGAACGGTTTTTGAAGCGTTGTTCTAGGGGGGCTAGCAGAAAATAGCGAATAGGGCTATATGAAACATAAATTCATCGCGAGATATGTTTCTTATTCATGGGAACACGCTGATTGCAATGGTCTTAACCTCAACTCCTAATTTTGCTTCGTTGTAAAAACCCCAACTTGGAAAACCTGCAACCCTAAAAAACGCGCATGGTGGATTCACGTATGGCTAATGAAAATGCAATCAAACATATCAGTTAGCTTCGAAACATCATTGTGATCATGAATACATAAATAAAAATGCACAAATATGCTTAAATCATGCTATGCGATTTCAAAATTTTTGAGGTTCAGTCCGGGTTCTTGATACCAATTCAGGGCCTTTTGGTGGATGTTCTTGGTTGGAATTTGATCAGGAGTGCCTGAGGATGCTAATGGAATGAGAGTTGATGCTTGAATCGACCTAAAACCTTGATTTCAGTATTGAACTTTTTGAGAATTTTTGCAAGTTTGTAATGGCTTCTTGGGCGCAGCTTCCAGTCCAAAGGCATTAGGTTTGCATTCCTGAATATGTAGTGATCATTTTAGGTTAACAAAATTCCACAAAATCTCTTGTATTCAATGGTTTCAAGATTTGATTTTACAAGATATTTTTGAATCTTTTTTCATGTGTAATTTTGTTCAATCATGCCAAATCACACCAAATCTTGCCATATTGGGATGTGTACGTGATATTGAGAGTAGAATGTGCACAAAAAGATTTTTTAGGTCAAGTTTGATATTTTTCACATTTTTAAGTAATTTAAATGAATTAATATTAATATAAATTCAAATAAATAATTAAAAATTGAGAAAATACTTCCCCTTGGGCTTAATGGTCGTGCATAGGCTTGGCATGAAGAAACTTGGAAGAAAAATGGGCCCATTTGCATTTTTGGATCATTTGAACCATGGTTGACTTTTCAAAATTCCTAAAAATTTCCCAACTTCCACAAGGCATAACTTGGTCATTTTTTAAGATTTTCACATGTTCTTGGACATTTTGGAAAGGTCTTTGAATCCTTTAACCAATGCCTTTGGTCCCATGTCATTTTGGTTTACCAATCTCAAGTTATGGCCTTTGACTTAAAGTCCCCTTTTGTTGACTTTTGAAAATGACCTATAATGTTGAAATTGATAACTTTTTGTGAGAGCATTTCTTGGACTTGGAATATGAAGATGAGTTGTAGGAAATGTCTTTCTCTTCAAAATGAGCTTTGGATGGAATTTTTCTGATAATCCATGTGAAAGTTATGCCCTGGTCAATTTCAGTTGACTTTTTCAACTGTCCAAATATAGCAACTTTTGCATCTTTGATGATTTCTGAGCCAAACTTTGAGAATCATGATCAAGCATTGATCAAATGATGTTTGTGGCTTCAAAATGATATATTGACCAAAAATTTGAACTTTTGACTGCCAAATGACCATTTTGCCCCTACAGTTGACTGTAGTGCAATCTAGGGTTTTGACTGTGCAATTTTGAGCTGAATGCCTTGAAACTTTGTATGAGGATACTTGACCATGTTTTTAAGCATGTGAGACTTGATTGGGCCTTTGAGAACTTCCTTTTCTTGATCAGAACACAAACCCTAGTTTTGACTGTATGGGAAGCTGTTGAGCTGCACAACCCTTGGGGAATTTTGTGACCTTGACTTGACAAATCTTGATGAATATGGGAGGGCAAATTTTGGGGTACAACAGTTGCCCCTGTTCAATCTTCTTAGACCTGAGGATGCAGATTGGCTGACGTGCCTTTCGTAATCCGAGGGTAGAAGATGATTGGACACTAGAGTGCCCAGAAATTTGCGCTCACATAGTGACGGTGATGATGGAATGGGCTTATAGATGCCATTTGGGGATGAGGATAGGATGATGGGCTTATAGATGCCATCTGGATGTTGATCGCGTAAGAGATTCCTTCGCTAGAACCTGCATACCTGCAAAAAGAAAAAAAATGAGTACCTGACACGTTGCAGGAGCTGATTTTAGGTGCTTGGTATAGCTATGTCCTGACTGGTTACAGGAGTTGAATCTGGAGCTTCAAACGCTGATGAATGAACCAGGTATGGTTACTGCCTTAGCGTGAATGATAAGAGAACCTTGGACGATTTTAATCTCAACAACGCTCGTTGAGAAAAAATCTTGATGGGAATTATTATCTTCGCAGTATTGGGCAGAGAACCATAAGCTATTATAATCTGAAAGGGAATCATCACCTCACTCAACGTCGGAGAGGGAAACATCTAGAAAAGGGATTACTACCTCACACACCGTCGGAGAGGGAACCATAGGGAGAATATCACCTCACACTCATCGTCGGAGAGGGGAACATCTGAAAAAGGGATTACTACCTCACACACCGCTGGAGAGGGAACCATAGGGAGAATATCACCTCACACTCATCGTCGGAGAGGGGAACATCTGAAAAAGGGATTACTACCTCACACACCGCTGGAGAGGGAACCATAGGGAGAATATCACCTCACACTCATCGTCGGAGAGGGAAACATCTAACAAGGACTTCTGGAAGCAGTATCAGAACGTCACCATCGCTGGGTTTACATCCGAAACTATATCGAGAGGGAAATCTGGAAGCAGTATCAGAACGTCACCATCGCTGGGTTTACATCTGAAACTATATCTAGAAGGAATTCTTGAAGCAGTATCAGAACGTCACCATCGCTGGGTTTACATCTGAAACTATATCTAGAAGGAATTCTGGAAGCAGTATCAGAACGTCACCATCGCTGGGTTTACATCTGAAACTATATCTGGAAGGAAATCTGGAAGCAGTATCAGAACGTCACCATCGCTGGGTTTACATCTGAAACTATATCTAGAAGGAAATCTGGAAGCAGTATCAGAACGTCACCATCGCTGGGTTTACATCTGAAACTATATCTAGAAGGAAATCTGGAAGCAGCGTCAGAACGTCACCATCTCTGGATCATATCTGAAACTATATCTAGAAGGAAATCTGGAAGCAGCGTCAGAACGTCACCATCTCTGGATCATATCTGAAACTATATCTAGAATGAATTGCGATAGTTGATAGTAGTCATTTTTGTATTGATCTTTTTCCTGAAAAGGTAGAACATAATTGTATGCAAAATCATGATGCATGAACTGTATGTCTTTAAAAGCAATGAGATTCGTGTAACATGATGCATATGCAATTACGATGTGATGTTTATGAATGTATGTTTGTCTAAGAAAATAAATCCTTGACGGGTGCCGGGAAATCGTATCCTGGGCTGATGTGGAAGAATAGCTTTTGCTTCCGCTGGGGTTGATAGTTGCAAGCATACCGGTAGGAGAAGACGACTCCGTTGCGGAATAAACTTGGCAAATGGAGGATTCTGCGGGGAGGAAAGATACTCTAGCGATCATGCTGGGAAGTAATACTTTGTGGGGATAGAGATGCTTTGCTGAGTGTTGATAGTAACTTGCTGAGGACGTCTTTGTTGTGCTGGAAGTGTTGATAGACTTTGCTGGGGTAAGAAGACTTCGTCGAGAACGCTCTTTCCGTGGCTTTTGGCTGAGGATAACCCAGTTATATCCTGTTAAGGAAATAACTCTTTCAATAAAGCCGGACGACGCGTTCGTGCTCTGCGAGGGGATAAACTTCCAGAATCTACTGGGGGTACGCTTATTGCTTGGGGAGATAGATTCCAACCTTCCTGGGGAACTGGATTGGACTCTCCTGGGGAAGTTTTGAACTGTGTTGGTTATGTTCTTCCACGGAACTTACCCTAATGCTTTGGAGGATAGAACGATCAGATTGCTTAGACCACCCATCATTGCCCCTGTTTCAGTGGGAGAGGATAGTTGTTGGTGGACAAACCTTCTTCTGGTAGACAGATAGCAGGACATAGTCGTACGCTTTAATCCCTAATTTTTGCCTGGACCGCCCTTTCGGATTTTCAGTCCACCGGGATACCCATTTTTGCCCAAGCCGCCTTTTCAGGTTTTCGACTTGCTGGGTGTACATATTTTTCATTTCATTCCTTCATTTTGCCCGAACCCTTTTGGTTCGCCGGGAAGCCCTTATTTTTGCCTAGGTGTGTCAACCTAGCGGGTCTTTGATTTTGCGTAGTATTTTTTCGACTATGCCCACGCTCTTAGAATGCAGGGGGGTGCCCCTGGCTGTTTGTGTTGCCATGTTACCAGAAGGTGTCTGATCGTGCAAGATTCGTTGCTGGAGTGCCCCAAGTGACTCAGGCAGAGATTTGCCCCAGGCTTTTTGGCCTTTTGAGAGATTCTCCGAATCTTGACTGGATTGCCCCGGGTAGTAGACAATAGTCATGCCGTGCCCCTTGATTGGAAGTGCTTTTGTTCACTAAGTATTTTTCGTGCGAATTTCCCTGCTGTTCAAACAAAAAAGTCATATGCAAACAAGGTTATGTTAAAAATGCAACTCCTATATCTGTCTTGAAGATTTTGGAAAATGTATCCTTTTTTCATAAAACATGTGACTGTTTGTAAAACATGATGTCAACTCTGTATTTACCGTAGGCCTTCAGGAGTCAGGATACCTTTCGTGACAGTATGCTTTCGAACTAACCCATGCTTCAGCTAGGACTTTTAAGGGTTATAACGGGGCCTGGTTCATGGTTTAAGAAACAAAGGATAAAGGCTCGAATTATTTGTACCCACCCGCTCTTCGTGATGTTCTCCAAACCTAAGCTCAGTTGATCGTGCGTTAGACCTTGTTTGAGTCTTTGCTTTGATATACCGGCGATGGTTCGGATATTGACAGTATATTTTGATTAGGCAGTCATTTCCTTTTTTTTTTGTTGAGGTTTTGTAGGACCTCTTTCTTTTTGATTTCGTTATCCCTATTTTTTGCCTGAACTGTTTCTTTTTGGAATTACAGTCAGCGGGATGCCCCAGTTTCATAAGTCCCTTTTTATAGGTTTTGACTTAATGGGTTTTTCATTTTTTGAGATAATGACTGCCTGTCCTTGTGATTTATTCAGAACCATCACTGTCTTTTGTTTTGTAAGGACTCCTTTGGTGTCATTTGTTATGCACTTGGATCAACTGAGAGAACTACCCTGCCCCAGGTTATGATAAAGGGTTTTAAATTTCGAAAAGAAAAACTCCTACTTCTTTGGCTCAAAGGGGTTGACAAGGGATTATCATCCTTATAACTCCAGTGTTTAGGGATTGAAACAATGCCTGTACCTCATCAGCGGGGTCTGTTCAAAAGCATACTGTAAATTATGGTATCGTTTTCGTCATCCTCCCTCAAGAGGCTTAGAATTTTAGATCCAGAGTTGACATCAGAAAAAATATGAAAAGAAATTTGAACATAATGAAAACAATTGTATTAATTCCCAAAACAGACGTATGCGATGCATTGATGGAATAAAAGAGTTTGCTATGACATTAATTGTTTGTATAAGCAAAGAAAAATACAACTCAAAAATTCAAATAAACAAAAGGCTTCAATGATTGGGCAACAGAGCAGTGATTATGTTCGGAGTCTCAGGCACTTCAAACTGAATCTCCCCGGCGTCGATCATGTCTTGAATCTTGTTCTTGAGAGGCCAGCAGTTGTCCGTAGTATGCCCCGGGCTATCAGAATGATATGCGCACCTATCATTGGGATGATAGTTGGGAGCAGAAGTGTTCGGATTCCGAAGAGGAGCCCTTAAGGTGATCAGCCCTGCCTTCAACATTTGTTGCAGTGCTTGATCCAGCGACATGTTGATTTTGGTGTACTGTCGTTTCTCCTTGCGCTGCTGCCCCTGTCCTTGTTGAGCAGGTCCAGGATTGGAGATCAGGATTTCCCCTACTTCATGACGGCTCTTTTTACCGTGCACAACATTGGATTCTTTCTTTCCATGATGAGGCTTTTTATCAGAAGGTGCAGCCTCTTGAATTTTCCCAGACCGGATGCCAGCTTCTATTCGCTCTCCAGTCAAGATAAGATCTGTGAATCCAGCAGACGAATTCCCAATTAGGTGGTTGTAGAACGGACCAGACAGGGTCCCCAAGAACATATCGACAAGTTCCCGATCAGTCAGAGGTGGTTGTACCCTTCCAGCAAGATCCCTCCATTTCTGCGCATATTCTTTAAAACCTTCACTTGATCCTAACGACATACCCTGGAGTTGGGTACGCGTAGGAGCAAGGTCGGCATTATATTGATACTGCTTGTAGAAAGCAGTAGCCAACTCCTCCCAGTTACGAACCTTGGTCCCATCTAGCTGATAGAACCATTCGAGATGAGTCCCTGAAAGACTCTCCTGGAAGAAGTGGATCCACAAATTCTTGTCCACCGTATATGGTTGAATCTTCCGAACATAGGACCTGAGATGTAACTTGGGACAAGACGCCCCGTCATACTTGGTAAAGGATGGTGCTTTGAACTTCCGAGGAATAATCACACCAGTTGACAAACCCAGATCTCCAAAATCCAGCCCAGGTACCTGTTGGATCTCCATAGCATTCAGCCTATCCTCCAACTGTTTGTACTTGTCTTCGGCAGGAGGGTATTGTTCGTCGTTGAAATCTGTCTCGTTGTCGGAGACCACTGGACTGGGAACCTTTTCCTCCTGATGACTACCTTCCCTCACAGATGGAGTTGTCCTCTCAGTTTCAATCTGCGGTGTATTCCCAGATCTGCGCCTAGGGCTGAACAGAACAGTCCTCTTCTTTTTCTTGTCCTTCTTCAAAAGCAGAGCCTTCAGGTCTTGTTGCCCCTGGGTCAAATTCATGATTAGCTCTTGGAACTGGGCGTTCTGAGCCTGGAGGTCCTTGATAGTCTGCTCGGCCGATGATTCAGGATTCATGACGATCGGCTGAAATAAACAGCGGAGAAGGGTAAGCAACCTGTCAAAGGGATACCTGCAATGCAATGAGATGTGTAATATGCATGCAATGATTTCAAGGACCTCGCAGGGTAAACAGAGAAACTTGTTAGAGTTGAAAACCGGTAACTTGATTGAAGGAAACTTCATATTGTTGAGAGTCCTTCTTCAAGGGTCAAAGGCTCACCATATCAAGTGGGTCATAGCCCCTGACTTTAGTCATCATGTCTGGTTTTGATTTCCAAACAACCTTGGTTAAGGGAACCTTCTTCAAGAGTCAGAGCTCACCATATCAAGTGGGTCATAGCCTCTGACAACTTTGTCTAGAGGAAAATAAATCCTCTTTGCCCCTTGTTGGATAGTTGGTTCATCATGACCTGCATCACAAGCCCTTGAGATCCTCGAAATGGGTTAGGATGTATGCAATGGTATGATGTTATGCTATGCATAGAATGATGTGGGTAAACCCTGTTAGGAGCCCTTATTAAGGACTATAAACAGAAACCTGCAAGAAACTCAAGCAAAGTCTGTCACGAGTCCCAGTTAAGGACTAAAAACAAAACCTGCAAGAAACTTGGTAAACCCTGTTATGAGTCCTGGTTAAGGACTATGACAAAAACTACAAGAAACTTAGTAAGCCCTGTCATGGGTCCCAGTTAAGGACTAAAACAAAACCTGCAAGAAATTCGGTAAACCCTGTTATGAGTCCTAATTAAGGACTGCAAACCAAAACCTGTAAGAAACCTAGTATACCCTGTTATGAGTCCCTATTAAGGACTATAAACAAAACCTGCAAGTAGTTCATGTGTCAGATAACAAGCATGCAAGTAGTCAAGTACGAAGGCACACAAGTCACACAAAAGAGCCCTTAGAGTTAAGGCCAGCATGAGGTCTGGGTATTACCCTCTTTCAGTTTGTTGGTTCATACCTGTCCTATCAAAGTAACCAGGTTCTTAGAGGATCCCAATATCATTGACTACCCTCAATCGGTCATAACTCCAGCGTCGCAATCTTTTCTTGCGGCCAGAACCATCACGAGAGTTTAGCCTCAATGGGCGTAGCATACTGCTACTGTTCTAATGGCCAAGTTGGGTCATTTAAGGTTCTAAGGTTGTTGGTGCTTAACGACTCCTTAGAAGACCCATATTCTCCTCGTTGCGACACAAGGGATATCGGTACAGACCAAGGTGCCACACCAACGTAGCCACTACTTCACCTGTGTCGGTCTACGCCGGACAGGTCCCTCACAGCTTATGCTACCTAAACAGGGTATCCCCAGATCCGGGTTAGGATCTATGTAACTCCGATGCAACCCACAATAGTAAAGCAAGCAAATCAATACAATTGAAAACACAGTTATGAACTAGCCCTAAGGTACACCTCACTTTAAGTTTAGTCCCCAGCAGAGTCGCCAGTTCTGTGATCGGTGGATCTGGAACTGACTGTTTAACGCTGGTTCGCGAAATGTCGCGGAAGCAAGAGTCGCCACCGTCTTTTATTTTCTCCAAATGGAAAGGACAAAAGCACAGAAAAATTCCTTAAAGAGATTGCTCTCGGTTCGGGAGGTAGATTATAGAAAGGGAAGGTGTTAGCACCCTTTCTATCCATGGTTATCCATGGGCTCTTAGATAATTGCTCATTTGTGTTTTCAAAAATGGTTTGTTTGCTTTTCAATGTGGGTTTTAAAAAAGTTTCTTTGAAAATTCCAGTTCGACTCTTGTATCAGTCCTCAAGAGTGTTTGAAAAATTACTTTCGAAAGCTTTTTGAAAAGGTGTCGATGTGAAAAGTATTTTTTGAATTTGTTTTGAAATTAGAGCAAGTATCTATGAGTTCTCTACCTACCCTAAGGAATTCGTCTGTGTAGATGTCCTTTAAAGTAGTGCCATCCCACCATTGAGAGGTAGGTAGCACCACTGTTGGAGGTGTTCGGGTCAATTCGAGGTTTAGGGACATGGTGATCACCAGAGCAATGGGAAGACACCTTAGAAGCTACCCTCATGCCAGGTTCCCGGATCATGAGGACTTACTAAGACATCCTCTACTCGACGATCACCTTTCGAAAGGCAACAGTGAGGCGTACCCTAGGGGTGGTGTGTGCGAATTGTGTGTCATGTTTCAGTTATTTGTCTTGTCATGTTTGTCGCGTTCTACGCTTGATTTTAATTTGTCCATTCATTCTTGCATGCATATTTAACAGTTATAAAGTTTGCGGGAAAATAAATCTAAGGCTATTACAAATGGCGCGGGTCCACATCGCCAAAAATTAAACCGGACCCGATTTGACTGAAAAATAAATAAAGCAAATAAAAGTGCGAGAAATAAAGTTGTTACAAGGCTTTGGGAGAGATACAAAGTTATTTAAACGAACATAAAATAAATGCGCGAAATTAATAATTAAAAGTATGGGCGTTGGACCCTTTCACAAACAATTAAAATTAATAGGAAATTAAAAATCAAAAATTAAATGAAAATAGTATTTTGTGTTTTTTAAGATTTAAAAGAAAAAGGAACTAATTGACATTAAATTAAAAGGCAAACCCTAATTCTAATATTTTTAATTATTAAGAAAGAATTAAAATATGATCTAAATTAAACCCTAATTTATTTATGCACAATTTTTAATTTATGAAAATAACTAAATAATATTATTCTAAAAAAGGGAAAAATCAAAAGAAAAATCAAAAAGGATATTAAACCTAAATTCTATTTTTGGTGTTTTTCATTAAAAAGATTAAAGCTATAACCTAATTAAACTAAATATTTACATATATTAATTTATTGATGAAAATAATTACAATAAAATATTTATTATTTTTTTGGTCTTTTCTGATTTTTATAATGTTTTTTTGTTTTAAAAATAATTAATTAAACAAATAGCAAAATAAAAGAAATAAAAAGAAAAATTAAAGAAAGAATAAAAATAAAAATAATAAGGCAAACCAGGGGGGGGTAGTCCCCAATTCAGGAGGTGTAGGCCTGGTAATTCTGGCCCATTTGATTTGGAATTCGTTGACTTTTTGGATCGTGTACGATGCGTTTGACCAGGCGTAGGTGTTCTTCAGCTTCCAACCTTTAGATTGACCTCCAAGCAGACGTGGCATGTTGATGATGGAGGGAATATGGTGTACCTGGATGTTAGTGCTACGTAGGATTAATTATTGAAAAAATATATTAAGCATTTGCCAGACCTGGGACTTGAACCCAGGTCTTGAAGGTTACAAGCACAACACTTAACCACTGAACCAAGCGCGTTTCATTTAACAAATAATAAACAATAAATAATATAAGAAGAACACGTTAGTGCTTTTGGAAATTCGCGCGAAATTCAAAAGATCCAATCACCAATTGACACGATGCCTTCGTCTTCCTCACCCTGTAAAACAAAACACTATGGGAACGGTTTTTGAAGCGTTGTTCTAGGGGGGCTAGCAGAAAATAGCGAATAGGGCTATATGAAACATAAATTCATCGCGAGATATGTTTCTTATTCATGGGAACACGCTGATTGCAATGGTCTTAACCTCAACTCCTAATTTTGCTTCGTTGTAAAAACCCCAACTTGGAAAACCTGCAACCCTAAAAAACGCGCATGGTGGATTCACGTATGGCTAATGAAAATGCAATCAAACATATCAGTTAGCTTCGAAACATCATTGTGATCATGAATACATAAATAAAAATGCACAAATATGCTTAAATCATGCTATGCGATTTCAAAATTTTTGAGGTTCAGTCCGGGTTCTTGATACCAATTCAGGGCCTTTTGGTGGATGTTCTTGGTTGGAATTTGATCAGGAGTGCCTGAGGATGCTAATGGAATGAGAGTTGATGCTTGAATCGACCTAAAACCTTGATTTCAGTATTGAACTTTTTGAGAATTTTTGCAAGTTTGTAATGGCTTCTTGGGCGCAGCTTCCAGTCCAAAGGCATTAGGTTTGCATTCCTGAATATGTAGTGATCATTTTAGGTTAACAAAATTCCACAAAATCTCTTGTATTCAATGGTTTCAAGATTTGATTTTACAAGATATTTTTGAATCTTTTTTCATGTGTAATTTTGTTCAATCATGCCAAATCACACCAAATCTTGCCATATTGGGATGTGTACGTGATATTGAGAGTAGAATGTGCACAAAAAGATTTTTTAGGTCAAGTTTGATATTTTTCACATTTTTAAGTAATTTAAATGAATTAATATTAATATAAATTCAAATAAATAATTAAAAATTGAGAAAATACTTCCCCTTGGGCTTAATGGTCGTGCATAGGCTTGGCATGAAGAAACTTGGAAGAAAAATGGGCCCATTTGCATTTTTGGATCATTTGAACCATGGTTGACTTTTCAAAATTCCTAAAAATTTCCCAACTTCCACAAGGCATAACTTGGTCATTTTTTAAGCTTTTCACATGTTCTTGGACATTTTGGAAAGGTCTTTGAATCCTTTAACCAATGCCTTTGGTCCCATGTCATTTTGGTTTACCAATCTCAAGTTATGGCCTTTGACTTAAAGTCCCCTTTTGTTGACTTTTGAAAATGACCTATAATGTTGAAATTGATAACTTTTTGTGAGAGCATTTCTTGGACTTGGAATATGAAGATGAGTTGTAGGAAATGTCTTTCTCTTCAAAATGAGCTTTGGATGGAATTTTTCTGATAATCCATGTGAAAGTTATGCCCTGGTCAATTTCAGTTGACTTTTTCAGCTGTCCAAATATAGCAACTTTTGCATCTTTGATGATTTCTGAGCCAAACTTTGAGAATCATGATCAAGCATTGATCAAATGATGTTTGTGGCTTCAAAATGATATATTGACCAAAAATTTGAACTTTTGACTGCCAAATGACCATTTTGCCCCTACAGTTGACTGTAGTGCAATCTAGGGTTTTGACTGTGCAATTTTGAGCTGAATGCCTTGAAACTTTGTATGAGGATACTTGACCATGTTTTTAAGCATGTGAGACTTGATTGGGCCTTTGAGAACTTCCTTTTCTTGATCAGAACACAAACCCTAGTTTTGACTGTATGGGAAGCTGTTGAGCTGCACAACCCTTGGGGAATTTTGTGACCTTGACTTGACAAATCTTGATGAATATGGGAGGGCAAATTTTGGGGTACAACAGTTGCCCCTGTTCAATCTTCTTAGACCTGAGGATGCAGATTGGCTGACGTGCCTTTCGTAATCCGAGGGTAGAAGATGATTGGACACTAGAGTGCCCAGAAATTTGCGCTCACATAGTGACGGTGATGATGGAATGGGCTTATAGATGCCATTTGGGGATGAGGATAGGATGATGGGCTTATAGATGCCATCTGGATGTTGATCGCGTAAGAGATTCCTTCGCTAGAACCTGCATACCTGCAAAAAGAAAAAAAATGAGTACCTGACACGTTGCAGGAGCTGATTTTAGGTGCTTGGTATAGCTATGTCCTGACTGGTTACAGGAGTTGAATCTGGAGCTTCAAACGCTGATGAATGAACCAGGTATGGTTACTGCCTTAGCGTGAATGATAAGAGAACCTTGGACGATTTTAATCTCAACAACGCTCGTTGAGAAAAAATCTTGATGGGAATTATTATCTTCGCAGTATTGGGCAGAGAACCATAAGCTATTATAATCTGAAAGGGAATCATCACCTCACTCAACGTCGGAGAGGGAAACATCTAGAAAAGGGATTACTACCTCACACACCGTCGGAGAGGGAACCATAGGGAGAATATCACCTCACACTCATCGTCGGAGAGGGGAACATCTGAAAAAGGGATTACTACCTCACACACCGCTGGAGAGGGAACCATAGGGAGAATATCACCTCACACTCATCGTCGGAGAGGGGAACATCTGAAAAAGGGATTACTACCTCACACACCGCTGGAGAGGGAACCATAGGGAGAATATCACCTCACACTCATCGTCGGAGAGGGAAACATCTAACAAGGACTTCTGGAAGCAGTATCAGAACGTCACCATCGCTGGGTTTACATCCGAAACTATATCGAGAGGGAAATCTGGAAGCAGTATCAGAACGTCACCATCGCTGGGTTTACATCTGAAACTATATCTAGAAGGAATTCTTGAAGCAGTATCAGAACGTCACCATCGCTGGGTTTACATCTGAAACTATATCTAGAAGGAATTCTGGAAGCAGTATCAGAACGTCACCATCGCTGGGTTTACATCTGAAACTATATCTGGAAGGAAATCTGGAAGCAGTATCAGAACGTCACCATCGCTGGGTTTACATCTGAAACTATATCTAGAAGGAAATCTGGAAGCAGTATCAGAACGTCACCATCGCTGGGTTTACATCTGAAACTATATCTAGAAGGAAATCTGGAAGCAGCGTCAGAACGTCACCATCTCTGGATCATATCTGAAACTATATCTAGAAGGAAATCTGGAAGCAGCGTCAGAACGTCACCATCTCTGGATCATATCTGAAACTATATCTAGAATGAATTGCGATAGTTGATAGTAGTCATTTTTGTATTGATCTTTTTCCTGAAAAGGTAGAACATAATTGTATGCAAAATCATGATGCATGAACTGTATGTCTTTAAAAGCAATGAGATTCGTGTAGCATGATGCATATGCAATTACGATGTGATGTTTATGAATGTATGTTTGTCTAAGAAAATAAATCCTTGACGGGTGCCGGGAAATCGTATCCTGGGCTGATGTGGAAGAATAGCTTTTGCTTCCGCTGGGGTTGATAGTTGCAAGCATACCGGTAGGAGAAGACGACTCCGTTGCGGAATAAACTTGGCAAATGGAGGATTCTGCGGGGAGGAAAGATACTCTAGCGATCATGCTGGGAAGTAATACTTTGTGGGGATAGAGATGCTTTGCTGAGTGTTGATAGTAACTTGCTGAGGACGTCTTTGTTGTGCTGGAAGTGTTGATAGACTTCGCTGGGGTAAGAAGACTTCGTCGAGAACGCTCTTTCCGTGGCTTTTGGCTGAGGATAACCCAGTTATATCCTGTTAAGGAAATAACTCTTTCAATAAAGCCGGACGACGCGTTCGTGCTCTGCGAGGGGATAAACTTCCAGAATCTACTGGGGGTACGCTTATTGCTTGGGGAGATAGATTCCAACCTTCCTGGGGAACTGGATTGGACTCTCCTGGGGAAGTTTTGAACTGTGTTGGTTATGTTCTTCCACGGAACTTACCCTGATGCTTTGGAGGATAGAACGATCAGATTGCTTAGACCACCCATCATTGCCCCTGTTTCAGTGGGAGAGGATAGTTGTTGGTGGACAAACCTTCTTCTGGTAGACAGATAGCAGGACATAGTCGTACGCTTTAATCCCTAATTTTTGCCTGGACCACCCTTTCGGATTTTCAGTCCACCGGGATACCCATTTTTGCCCAAGCCGCCTTTTCAGGTTTTCGACTTGCTGGGTGTACATATTTTTCATTTCATTCCTTCATTTTGCCCGAACCCTTTTGGTTCGCCGGGAAGCCCTTATTTTTGCCTAGGTGTGTCAACCTAGCGGGTCTTTGATTTTGCGTAGTATTTTTTCGACTATGCCCACGCTCTTAGAATGCAGGGGGGTGCCCCTGGCTGTTTGTGTTGCCATGTTACCAGAAGGTGTCTGATCGTGCAAGATTCGTTGCTGGAGTGCCCCAAGTGACTCAGGCAGAGATTTGCCCCAGGCTTTTTGGCCTTTTGAGAGATTCTCCGAATCTTGACTGGATTGCCCCGGGTAGTAGACAATAGTCATGCCGTGCCCCTTGATTGGAAGTGCTTTTGTTCACTAAGTATTTTTCGTGCGAATTTCCCTGCTGTTCAAACAAAAAAGTCATATGCAAACAAGGTTATGTTAAAAATGCAACGCCTATATCTGTCTTGAAGATTTTGGAAAATGTATCCTTTTTTCATAAAACATGTGACTGTTTGTAAAACATGATGTCAACTCTGTATTTACCGTAGGCCTTCAGGAGTCAGGATACCTTTCGTGACAGTATGCTTTCGAACTAACCCATGCTTCAGCTAGGACTTTTAAGGGTTATAACAGGGCCTGGTTCATGGTTTAAGAAACAAAGGATAAAGGCTCGAATTATTTGTACCCACCCGCTCTTCGTGATGTTCTCCAAACCTAAGCTCAGTTGATCGTGCGTTAGACCTTGTTTGAGTCTTTGCTTTGATATACCGGCGATGGTTCGGATATTGACAGTATATTTTGATTAGGCAGTCATTTCCTTTTTTTTTTGTTGAGGTTTTGTAGGACCTCTTTCTTTTTGATTTCGTTATCCCTATTTTTTGCCTGAACTGTTTCTTTTTGGAATTACAGTCAGCGGGATGCCCCAGTTTCATAAGTCCCTTTTTATAGGTTTTGACTTAATGGGTTTTTCATTTTTTGAGATAATGACTGCCTGTCCTTGTGATTTATTCAGAACCATCACTGTCTTTTGTTTTGTAAGGACTCCTTTGGTGTCATTTGTTATGCACTTGGATCAACTGAGAGAACTACCCTGCCCCAGGTTATGATAAAGGGTTTTAAATTTCGAAAAGAAAAACTCCTACTTCTTTGGCTCAGAGGGGTTGACAAGGGATTATCATCCTTATAACTCCAGTGTTTAGGGATTGAAACAATGCCTGTACCTCATCAGCGGGGTCTGTTCAAAAGCATACTGTAAATTATGGTATCGTTTTCGTCATCCTCCCTCAAGAGGCTTAGAATTTTAGATCCAGAGTTGACATCAGAAAAAATATGAAAAGAAATTTGAACATAATGAAAACAATTGTATTAATTCCCAAAACAGACGTATGCGATGCATTGATGGAATAAAAGAGTTTGCTATGACATTAATTGTTTGTATAAGCAAAGAAAAATACAACTCAAAAATTCAAATAAACAAAAGGCTTCAATGATTGGGCAACGGAGCAGTGATTATGTTCGGAGTCTCAGGCACTTCAAACTGAATCTCCCCGGCGTCGATCATGTCTTGAATCTTGTTCTTGAGAGGCCAGCAGTTGTCCGTAGTATGCCCCGGGCTATCAGAATGATATGCGCACCTATCATTGGGATGATAGTTGGGAGCAGAAGTGTTCGGATTCCGAAGAGGAGCCCTTAAGGTGATCAGCCCTGCCTTCAACATTTGTTGCAGTGCTTGATCCAGCGACATGTTGATTTTGGTGTACTGTCGTTTCTCCTTGCGCTGCTGCCCCTGTCCTTGTTGAGCAGGTCCAGGATTGGAGATCAGGATTTCCCCTACTTCATGACGGCTCTTTTTACCGTGCACAACATTGGATTCTTTCTTTCCATGATGAGGCTTTTTATCAGAAGGTGCAGCCTCTTGAATTTTCCCAGACCGGATGCCAGCTTCTATTCGCTCTCCAGTCAAGATAAGATCTGTGAATCCAGCAGACGAATTCCCAATTAGGTGGTTGTAGAACGGACCAGACAGGGTCCCCAAGAACATATCGACAAGTTCCCGATCAGTCAGAGGTGGTTGTACCCTTCCAGCAAGATCCCTCCATTTCTGCGCATATTCTTTAAAACCTTCACTTGATCCTAACGACATACCCTGGAGTTGGGTACGCGTAGGAGCAAGGTCGGCATTATATTGATACTGCTTGTAGAAAGCAGTAGCCAACTCCTCCCAGTTACGAACCTTGGTCCCATCTAGCTGATAGAACCATTCGAGATGAGTCCCTGAAAGACTCTCCTGGAAGAAGTGGATCCACAAATTCTTGTCCACCGTATATGGTTGAATCTTCCGAACATAGGACCTGAGATGTAACTTGGGACAAGACGCCCCGTCATACTTGGTAAAGGATGGTGCTTTGAACTTCCGAGGAATAATCACACCAGTTGACAAACCCAGATCTCCAAAATCCAGCCCAGGTACCTGTTGGATCTCCATAGCATTCAGCCTATCCTCCAACTGTTTGTACTTGTCTTCGGCAGGAGGGTATTGTTCGTCGTTGAAATCTGTCTCGTTGTCGGAGACCACTGGACTGGGAACCTTTTCCTCCTGATGACTACCTTCCCTCACAGATGGAGTTGTCCTCTCAGTTTCAATCTGCGGTGTATTCCCAGATCTGCGCCTAGGGCTGAACAGAACAGTCCTCTTCTTTTTCTTGTCCTTCTTCAAAAGCAGAGCCTTCAGGTCTTGTTGCCCCTGGGTCAAATTCATGATTAGCTCTTGGAACTGGGCGTTCTGAGCCTGGAGGTCCTTGATAGTCTGCTCGGCCGATGATTCAGGATTCATGACGATCGACTGAAATAAACAGCGGAGAAGGGTAAGCAACCTGTCAAAGGGATACCTGCAATGCAATGAGATGTGTAATATGCATGCAATGATTTCAAGGACCTCGCAGGGTAAACAGAGAAACTTGTTAGAGTTGAAAACCGGTAACTTGATTGAAGGAAACTTCATATTGTTGAGAGTCCTTCTTCAAGGGTCAAAGGCTCACCATATCAAGTGGGTCATAGCCCCTGACTTTAGTCATCATGTCTGGTTTTGATTTCCAAACAACCTTGGTTAAGGGAACCTTCTTCAAGAGTCAGAGCTCACCATATCAAGTGGGTCATAGCCTCTGACAACTTTGTCTAGAGGAAAATAAATCCTCTTTGCCCCTTGTTGGATAGTTGGTTCATCATGACCTGCATCACAAGCCCTTGAGATCCTCGAAATGGGTTAGGATGTATGCAATGGTATGATGTTATGCTATGCATAGAATGATGTGGGTAAACCCTGTTAGGAGCCCTTATTAAGGACTATAAACAGAAACCTGCAAGAAACTCAAGCAAAGTCTGTCACGAGTCCCAGTTAAGGACTAAAAACAAAACCTGCAAGAAACTTGGTAAACCCTGTTATGAGTCCTGGTTAAGGACTATGACAAAAACTACAAGAAACTTAGTAAGCCCTGTCATGGGTCCCAGTTAAGGACTAAAACAAAACCTGCAAGAAATTCGGTAAACCCTGTTATGAGTCCTAATTAAGGACTGCAAACCAAAACCTGTAAGAAACCTAGTATACCCTGTTATGAGTCCCTATTAAGGACTATAAACAAAACCTGCAAGTAGTTCATGTGTCAGATAACAAGCATGCAAGTAGTCAAGTACGAAGGCACACAAGTCACACAAAAGAGCCCTTAGAGTTAAGGCCAGCATGAGGTCTGGGTATTACCCTCTTTCAGTTTGTTGGTTCATACCTGTCCTATCAAAGTAACCAGGTTCTTAGAGGATCCCAATATCATTGACTACCCTCAATCGGTCATAACTCCAGCGTCACAATCTTTTCTTGCGGCCAGAACCATCACGAGAGTTTAGCCTCAATGGGCGTAGCATACTGCTACTGTTCTAATGGCCAAGTTGGGTCATTTAAGGTTCTAAGGTTGTTGGTGCTTAACGACTCCTTAGAAGACCCATATTCTCCTCGTTGCGACACAAGGGATATCGGTACAGACCAAGGTGCCACACCAACGTAGCCACTGCTTCACCTGTGTCGGTCTACGCCGGACAGGTCCCTCACAGCTTATGCTACCTAAACAGGGTATCCCCAGATCCGGGTTAGGATCTATGTAACTCCGATGCAACCCACAATAGTAAAGCAAGCAAATCAATACAATTGAAAACACAGTTATGAACTAGCCCTAAGGTACACCTCACTTTAAGTTTAGTCCCCAGCAGAGTCGCCAGTTCTGTGATCGGTGGATCTGGAACTGACTGTTTAACGCTGGTTCGCGAAATGTCGCGGAAGCAAGAGTCGCCACCGTCTTTTATTTTCTCCAAATGGAAAGGACAAAAGCACAGAAAAATTCCTTAAAGAGATTGCTCTCGGTTCGGGAGGTAGATTATAGAAAGGGAAGGTGTTAGCACCCTTTCTATCCATGGTTATCCATGGGCTCTTAGATACTTGCTCATTTGTGTTTTCAAAAATGGTTTGTTTGCTTTTCAATGTGGGTTTTAAAAAAGTTTCTTTGAAAATTCCCGTTCGACTCTTGTATCAGTCCTCAAGAGTGTTTGAAAAATTACTTTTGAAAGCTTTTTGAAAAGGTGTCGATGTGAAAAGTATTTTTTGAATTTGTTTTGAAATTAGAGCAAGTATCTATGAGTTCTCTACCTACCCTAAGGAATTCGTCTGTGTAGATGTCCTTTAAAGTAGTGCCATCCCACCATTGAGAGGTAGGTAGCACCACTGTTGGAGGTGTTCGGGTCAATTCGAGGTTTAGGGACATGGTGATCACCAGAGCAATGGGAAGACACCTTAGAAGCTACCCTCATGCCAGGTTCCCGGATCATGAGGACTTACTAAGACATCCTCTACTCGACGATCACCTTTCGAAAGGCAACAGTGAGGCGTACCCTAGGGGTGGTGTGTGCGAATTGTGTGTCATGTTTCAGTTATTTGTCTTGTCATGTTTGTCGCGTTCTACGCTTGATTTTAATTTGTCCATTCATTCTTGCATGCATATTTAACAGTTATAAAGTTTGCGGGAAAATAAATCTAAGGCTATTACAAATGGCGCGGGTCCACATCGCCAAAAATTAAACCGGACCCGATTTGACTGAAAAATAAATAAAGCAAATAAAAGTGCGAGAAATAAAGTTGTTACAAGGCTTTGGGAGAGATACAAAGTTATTTAAACGAACATAAAATAAATGCGCGAAATTAATAATTAAAAGTATGGGCGTTGGACCCTTTCACAAACAATTAAAATTAATAGGAAATTAAAAATCAAAAATTAAATGAAAATAGTATTTTGTGTTTTTTAAGATTTAAAAGAAAAAGGAACTAATTGACATTAAATTAAAAGGCAAACCCTAATTCTAATATTTTTAATTATTAAGAAAGAATTAAAATATGATCTAAATTAAACCCTAATTTATTTATGCACAATTTTTAATTTATGAAAATAACTAAATAATATTATTCTAAAAAAGGGAAAAATCAAAAGAAAAATCAAAAAGGATATTAAACCTAAATTCTATTTTTGGTGTTTTTCATTAAAAAGATTAAAGCTATAACCTAATTAAACTAAATATTTACATATATTAATTTATTGATGAAAATAATTACAATAAAATATTTATTATTTTTTTGGTCTTTTCTGATTTTTATAATGTTTTTTTGTTTTAAAAATAATTAATTAAACAAATAGCAAAATAAAAGAAATAAAAAGAAAAATTAAAGAAAGAATAAAAATAAAAATAATAAGGCAAACCAGGGGGGGGTAGTCCCCAATTCAGGAGGTGTAGGCCTGGTAATTCTGGCCCATTTGATTTGGAATTCGTTGACTTTTTGGATCGTGTACGATGCGTTTGACCAGGCGTAGGTGTTCTTCAGCTTCCAACCTTTAGATTGACCTCCAAGCAGACGTGGCATGTTGATGATGGAGGGAATATGGTGTACCTGGATGTTAGTGCTACGTAGGATTAATTATTGAAAAAATATATTAAGCATTTGCCAGACCTGGGACTTGAACCCAGGTCTTGAAGGTTACAAGCACAACACTTAACCACTGAACCAAGCGCGTTTCATTTAACAAATAATAAACAATAAATAATATAAGAAGAACACGTTAGTGCTTTTGGAAATTCGCGCGAAATTCAAAAGATCCAATCACCAATTGACACGATGCCTTCGTCTTCCTCACCCTGTAAAACAAAACACTATGGGAACGGTTTTTGAAGCGTTGTTCTAGGGGGGCTAGCAGAAAATAGCGAATAGGGCTATATGAAACATAAATTCATCGCGAGATATGTTTCTTATTCATGGGAACACGCTGATTGCAATGGTCTTAACCTCAACTCCTAATTTTGCTTCGTTGTAAAAACCCCAACTTGGAAAACCTGCAACCCTAAAAAACGCGCATGGTGGATTCACGTATGGCTAATGAAAATGCAATCAAACATATCAGTTAGCTTCGAAACATCATTGTGATCATGAATACATAAATAAAAATGCACAAATATGCTTAAATCATGCTATGCGATTTCAAAATTTTTGAGGTTCAGTCCGGGTTCTTGATACCAATTCAGGGCCTTTTGGTGGATGTTCTTGGTTGGAATTTGATCAGGAGTGCCTGAGGATGCTAATGGAATGAGAGTTGATGCTTGAATCGACCTAAAACCTTGATTTCAGTATTGAACTTTTTGAGAATTTTTGCAAGTTTGTAATGGCTTCTTGGGCGCAGCTTCCAGTCCAAAGGCATTAGGTTTGCATTCCTGAATATGTAGTGATCATTTTAGGTTAACAAAATTCCACAAAATCTCTTGTATTCAATGGTTTCAAGATTTGATTTTACAAAATATTTTTGAATCTTTTTTCATGTGTAATTTTGTTCAATCATGCCAAATCACACCAAATCTTGCCATATTGGGATGTGTACGTGATATTGAGAGTAGAATGTGCACAAAAAGATTTTTTAGGTCAAGTTTGATATTTTTCACATTTTTAAGTAATTTAAATGAATTAATATTAATATAAATTCAAATAAATAATTAAAAATTGAGAAAATACTTCCCCTTGGGCTTAATGGTCGTGCATAGGCTTGGCATGAAGAAACTTGGAAGAAAAATGGGCCCATTTGCATTTTTGGATCATTTGAACCATGGTTGACTTTTCAAAATTCCTAAAAATTTCCCAACTTCCACAAGGCATAACTTGGTCATTTTTTAAGCTTTTCACATGTTCTTGGACATTTTGGAAAGGTCTTTGAATCCTTTAACCAATGCCTTTGGTCCCATGTCATTTTGGTTTACCAATCTCAAGTTATGGCCTTTGACTTAAAGTCCCCTTTTGTTGACTTTTGAAAATGACCTATAATGTTGAAATTGATAACTTTTTGTGAGAGCATTTCTTGGACTTGGAATATGAAGATGAGTTGTAGGAAATGTCTTTCTCTTCAAAATGAGCTTTGGATGGAATTTTTCTGATAATCCATGTGAAAGTTATGCCCTGTTCAATTTCAGTTGACTTTTTCAGCTGTCCAAATATAGCAACTTTTGCATCTTTGATGATTTCTGAGCCAAACTTTGAGAATCATGATCAAGCATTGATCAAATGATGTTTGTGGCTTCAAAATGATATATTGACCAAAAATTTGAACTTTTGACTGCCAAATGACCATTTTGCCCCTACAGTTGACTGTAGTGCAATCTAGGGTTTTGACTGTGCAATTTTGAGCTGAATGCCTTGAAACTTTGTATGAGGATACTTGACCATGTTTTTAAGCATGTGAGACTTGATTGGGCCTTTGAGAACTTCCTTTTCTTGATCAGAACACAAACCCTAGTTTTGACTGTATGGGAAGCTGTTGAGCTGCACAACCCTTGGGGAATTTTGTGACCTTGACTTGACAAATCTTGATGAATATGGGAGGGCAAATTTTGGGGTACAACATCATGTTACATAATCAAAACATTCATGCAACATCATCGTACTCTTCAGCTAATCTCGATCTCAAGCTACTTCGGATCATCTGCACGTTACCCACGTAGAGGTAACATTCAAACAAAAAGGGTGAGATATTAAAATAATATAAGAGGAAGCATAATAATAAGCAGGTATAAATTCAAGTACACATCATTGTACATCTTTACTTCACACATTTTCTTCTTCATCATACTAAGAAACACATCAATATAATTAAGTGCATAAACAACACAAAACATCCATCATAATGAAAGTAGAGATTCATTCAATGCTCAAATAATCAACTACTAATTGTTGTACCCCAAAATTTGCCCTCTCATTTCATCAAGACATTCAAAATATGAAATTTGATCATAAAAAAAAATCAAGAAGGTCAAAAATCAAACTTTGCAAGACTTGGAAAAAATTTCTAAGTATTTTCTATACATGACTAATTTCATTACCTTATGACATCTTTTTTCATTATAATTCAAAATAATTCAAGGTGTTACAAATAATTAAAGTTATTACAAGGTTGCATTTTTACAAGATTACAAACCCTAAGCTTTGTCTTGTTTGAATTTTTCCCTTTGACTCAATGTCCAAACTTTGCCACTATGTTGTCCATAAAACAAACTTGTGTCATGCTACAAACAATATTGTCCAAACTACTATTGAACAAAGCCCTATATGCTGCCAAGTCCAAGCCTACTGTACTGTCCACATAACAGCCCAAAACCATGTCAAAAATAGTTTGTTGTACTGCTATGAAACAGCCATACACCAAGATGCCACAACACTCCAAAACTGTTGCAAAAACAACCCTACTATGTACTACCAACCCAGTTCAAGCCTGTATTATCTCAGTCCCATGTTTGCACCAAATTTGTATATGAGAGTTACATCTAAAAGACAATGATACAACATACCCAAACTATTAAAAAAATTATTTGTTTCCCTCCTAAATATCAGTCAAATTTCATTTACAAATAAATTATCTTGATAACACACAAAGGGTTGGCTTTAAGAGAGAAAAAGAGAGGAAAAAAACAACATCTTTGTAAACTCTGCTCATTTCACAAAAGACCCTTTCTCATACTCATATTTATTCTCAATCACAAAAAATAGAACCTCAATCCATTATTCCATCTTACAAACTCTCCCATAAATCGACCAGCCAAACACTTCACATCACATAGAGATTGTTCAAACATAAAAACAGTTTCTGTGGTGCCATTATCTTACCCTTCCAAACACAAAAACAGTATTATACAACTTGATTGGGTTGGTGGTTTAAACATCTTAGAACAACTTCCTGGAGGTTCATTAAGGCCCTCACAGCTTCTTGAAAAGAATTCAGACTCAAAACACTAAGTGCAGTCTCAAGGTAAGTCTTCTTGACTTTGTATTTTTCATGCATCACTAATGATTTATTCTTGAAGATAAAATGTAGTAACCATTACCCATTAGAGCTAACCATTTGCTTGTTATTCATCTTTTATCAATCATATACTGTAAACTGATTTGTATACATAATAGAATGATGATATAGGCAAAAAACTGCAGCATGAGTCGACACATACCCACATGAGTCGACTTATTCTAGTGACAAAACAGGGTATGAGTTGACGCATGGCCTTATGCACCGACTCATACTGTTATCCAGGCCCCAAAATAGAAGGATGAAAGATGCATGAGTCAATACAAAACGCGTATGTGTCGATACAAATAGGTGCATGAGTCGACACATCCCTTTATGCATCGACTCATACTGAGTTGATTTTTTTTATAGGAGCAAGAAGAGTTATGTGTCGATGCATAGCAGCATGTGTCGACACATAATAGTTCAAAATGCAATTTTTCTTTCTTTTCACACCGTCTTTACATTTTTCACAAGTTTTCTTCATTGTTGTCCATTTATTCGATATGGTTGTTATTGTACCCCAAAATTTTCCCTCTCATTTTATCAATATTCTTCATCACAAGACTCTTTGAACTCAAAGATCAAACTAGGGTTTGCTCTACTCAAGACATCTTTCTTGCACTGTTGACCTAAATTAGGGTTTGAGTTTGCACAAGGATTTTTGGACTTCTAATGCTCAAAGTGACCTTCATACTTCATGTCGGGCTTACAATATTACCTCTACCAAGTTTCAGGCCTTGAATCAAATTTTTGCCCAGTCAAGTGGACAGTTGACCTAAAAATCAACTGTATTGGGAAAAAAGTTAACTGTGGCCAATTTTCAGTCAAACCTCATAAATTTTGATCCACATCAACGTTATAAGATCATATGAACCATTGGATCAAGTTTGGACCACAACTCCTCAAGAAACTTGATCAGATCATCAAAAGGGCAAAATGGTCATTTTTAGGGTTTTGACTGCAGAAAGGCAATTTCTGACTTTTGACCTAGCCAATAGCAAATTGGGTTCAAGCATGGATTCAAGGACTCAATGGAATCATCTTGACCTATTCACAAGGTTCAAAAGATCTTAATTGCATTAGATTGACAAATGAATTTTCCAGTCAACTGATCAAAATTTGACTGTACACTAAAAAGTCAAACTTTGACTTTTTGGTCAAAATCAAGTGCCAAGGGTCATTTTTCATCAAGACGTGCCAAAACATGAAACTTGTTCATCAAGAAACCCAATTTTGCAAATTAGGGTTTAAGATTGAAAAATTTCATAACTTAGAATTTTTCTAAGTTATGAAATTTTCTTAATTTTTCCCAACTTTGCCCAACATTTTCACCTTGATGCAATTGGATTCAAACAAAACTTCCAACATGGAAGTTGTATTCCTCCACAAAATCTACAACTTTGATTCACAAAGTTTTCCCAAAAGAAGCTTGGATCTCAAGTTATGATTTTTGGAACAAGGGTCCATGAAACTTTTAACTTAGTGAAATTTTGCCCTAGTTTAGGCAGGATTTTGACCTATCTTCATCGCAATTTTTCACCTAGTTCCACTTGGAATATCAAAATTCATTTCAAATATGGATTGTAGATCATGTTACAAGCTTTCTAAAATGTCCAATAAATCTCCAAAATCATTTGTGGTTAGGGAGAATCGAAGGCTTGAAGTTGGCAAAAACTCACTTTTGATCCATGGCATGTTCATATTGATACAAGTAGGAAATTCTAATCAGCCTTATTTCTACTTGATTACAGGTCCCAAAACCCTTCCATACTCAATAATTAAATGCAAATCCATTGGTCTAAGGCTTTGTTTTGGTCATGGGAGGATTACACAAAGAATTAATCCTAAAATAGCAAAAAGGCAACATTGCCATTTTTGTCAAAATTGCTTTATGTCAAACCACATCTCTTGAGCCTTGAACAAGATCTGGTGCATCATATAATATGCACAAATTGAGGGGGCCAAGATTGAAAAGGGAAAGCTGATAGATAGCCTGTACATGCCTGTCTTGCATGATGGCTCACTTTTGCTTAAAATACAAGAAACTTGTCAAATACAACACAACTTGCACATCTGATAAAACCAACTCTTGCAAGCTTTTGAGACAAGTTTCACACATTGCATTGAACCTAAAACACGAGCCTTTGAGTCCTGAAGCCTTCCAAAACACAAAATCACCTTCCATTTGCAAAATAGGGCACTCCTTGCAGTTTGACTTCCATAGCAAAAACCCCTCGTGTGTTTTGCCTCAAACTTGTTCAAACACCTTCCATATAACCTATCCAAGCTATCACAACCATTAGGCAGTGACTGTAACTCCATTTGCAAGCTTCACCATTTCTTTTTTCAGCTTGTGCATGTTGAGTTCTACAAGCTTGTTCAAACACATTCAAGGCAAACTAGGCATTGGGGAAGGTCAGAGGAAGTTCAAGAAAGCTCCCAAACACCTCAGACCTCACTGAAAAGCTCCACATTGCCATACACAATTTCAACTGAAACAGGTTTTTATCAACTTCCTATCTCTCTATTTAGGAATCATTAGGCTTAGGTTTGCGAATAAAAAATATAGTATTCATAGCCATGAAGCTCTACATATGCTCAGTTTTCATTTAAGTTAAACGTGTTAAGAGAATTTGATTCATGAACTTCCTGAAAAAATTAGGTTAGAATTTAAGGCCAGAGAAATTCTCTCTGGTCTTTGAGAGTTAGAATGAGTTCTTTACATGGTTGGATTCGTCTTGAAAAATGCTACAACTTTGATGTTATGAGTTTTTGCATTAGGGCACGTATGCAGGTTCTCCATGTTTGAATCAGGCGCGCGCGTTCTTTGACAAAGGTTGAAGATGAAGTCAGTGGGCTGGGCTTGGTTCTGGCCTTGTTTTTGACACCCCCCCATTGCTGACTGCACCCCCTGACCCATTTCTTCATATTTTTGTATTTTTTCATTTATTTTTCATTCCTTATTTTATTTTATATTTTCTAAACATAAAAAATACCTAAAAATATTTTCATAAATTTTCACATTCATTTTTATTATTTTATTATTTTTTTTAGACATAAAAATAATTATTATTTGGCATATACCTTTATTTTCTTTAATAAAAAAAAACTTATAAATATTATAGAAATATTATATAGTTTATTTTTATTATCCATATATATAAAATAATTTTTTTTCATATGTTTTATTTTCTTATATTTATATATATTTGTATTTATTTTCTTGTACATAAAAATAAATAATATAGTATATATTATCTTAAAACAAAAACTAGGGTTTCCACTCTTATTAAAAATAATATTTTTTAATATATTTTCATTTTGTGACATTTGTATATATTTCATTCATTTTTATTTTTTATAATTAATATATATATACATACTTTCTTAAAAGAAAATTAGGGTTTTACCCTTAATAAATAAAATATAATAATCTTTTATTTCTTTTTTATATATACATTAAATATTTTTTACATACATAAAAAATAAACAAAAACATCTTTTTGCATATTCATAATATTTTGTATATTTATTTAATTGATCATTTAAATAATTGTCCATTTATTTATTTGTACCATTTATTCAATTTGGATGTAATAGTAAATATTAGGGTTTTAATTTCTTGCAAATATTCCCCATTCAAACTTGTATCCCCCTTCCCATATCAAATGTTGTAATAGTGTAGATTTATTTTACGTATTTATGCTTTCAAATATGCCATGCTAGAGATTAGGGTTTGTATGCGAATGTCCAAAATCAAAATAAATAGCTTGACTAATACAAAGACAAAAAAGCATGAAAATTGACAACACAATGCACACTTGCACCCCTAGGGTTTCATCCACTTGTTGCCTTTAACATGGCCATGTTATACATGTTGAGTATCTTGGCAAAACAAAAACAAAACAAAAGATCATAGTCCCTCGATGACGCTATCTTGGTTGCCTATACAAATGTTGTAATAGTGTAGATTTATTTTACGCATTTATGCTTTCAAATATGCCATGCTAGAGATTAGGGTTTGTATGCGAATGTCCAAAATCAAAATAAATAGCTTGACTAATACAAAGACAAAAAAACATGAAAATTGACAACACAATGCACACTTGCACCCCTAGGGTTTCATCCACTTGTTGCCTTTAACATGGCCATGTTATACATGTTGAGTATCTTGGCAAAACAAAAACAAAACAAAAGATCATAGTCCCTCGATGACGCTATCTTGGTTGCCTATACAAAATGATCTAGTCCCTCGGAAAATTTGCTAAAGATACTTAACACAATTGCTATCATGGTCAATACGCTGACCCGCGCCTGTCTCGTTTAACATCCAAACACAAGTTTGTTTACCAAATACAATGGTAAAATAACAATGTCAAAAGATTAAAAACGTATAGGGAAGATCTTTGAGTAAAATAGGGTAGACAACTCTTAGTTACTTGATCAAAATTTGCAAAACATCCTTGCTATTTTCAAAAACACTTCACAACACAATCTCAAAACATTTCCCAAAAACAAACTTTCAAACATTGAAATATCTTTTCAAAAGACAAACACCTTTGGATATATTCAAACAAGAATCATTACAAAGGTTGCCTAGGCAAGGCCTCTTTTTCAAAAGCATTTTCAAAAACCACACACAAAGCACCATTTCAAACAATTGAAAAGCAAAAGCAAGTGATCTAAACAAGTAACTAAGAGCCCATGGAAAACCATGGATGAAAAGGGTGCTTGCACCTTCCCTTTTCATAATATACCCCCCGAACCCAAGAAAACATCTCAAAGGTCTTTCCTGTGCTTTTTGACCTTTCCTTTGGATAAAATAAAAAGTTGGTGGCGACTCTTGCTAAACCGAAACATTTGCGAACACAAACGCAAAACCTAAAGTCAGTTCTCCCACCGTATCATAGAACTGACGACTCTGCTGGGGATTTAAATAAGAGTGGGGTTACCTTAGGGTTTAGATCACCTTTACATGATTACCTTGTTTGCTTTGATTGCTTTACACTTGGTTCTATTGTTTGGGTTTGAAATCCTCTACCCGGATTTGGGAAACATTCATAGGTAAATAGCAATACATTGTGGAAACTATGCAGGGTATACCGACATGGTTGAAGCAATAGCTATATTAGTGCGACATATTTGTGGGTACCGATAGCCTTTGAGTCAATCAAAGAGAATACGGGGCCGCTGAGTGATGTCATGAAGCACTAATGAACTTTTAGAACCTTTACTTGACCATCTTGGCCTTTTTAGGGGTAGTGAGATGATCGGCTTTGGTGCAGTCAGAAGTTGGTAGATACTCGATACTACACTCATTGAGGGTTGTTTTCTTGGAATATTTCGGTCGCCAGTTAAGTGGCTAAACTGAAACAATGAACACAGAAAATAATCCAGTGATATTGAGCTCCTTAGAACCCGGTTACTATTTATAAGACAGGTTGAGCCAACTAACTTCAAGAGGGTACTTACCTATGAAACCCCATGCAAGCCTGAAACTAGGATCTTGTGTAATTTGCTTGTACATATACTTATGCATACATCATGAACATCATAAAGCATCATATGCATCCACTAACCATTTCAAGGGTTTGGATCTTCATCTTTGTTCTTGTTTTGTAGGTAATGGAATCACTTCGCAGGAAAACTATTCAGGTCAACCTTGTGATAATTCCTCCTCAACTTAAGGAGCTTACTTCCAATATTCCATAAAATTCTACCTTCAGTGAAAGACATGGTAGACTTCTTAACTTGGTCAACTCCAACATTGAAGAAGACATGGTAAAAGTTCTTTTCCAGTTCTTTGACCACCTACACCATTGCTTTACATTTCCTAATTACCAATTAGTACCAACTTTGGAGGAATTTTCTCAACTCCTGAGGATTCCTATTCTCCACCAACTACCCTACAATGGTACGGAAAGAGATCCAAAGCCTGAAGATGTTGCTCAAGCCTTACACTTGCAACCATCTGATATCAAAGGTCATTGGGAAACCAGGAGTGGTGTCAAAGGTTTCTTGGCAAAGTTTCTGTTTGAGAAGGCACAAGACTGTTGGAATTCTTTAGATCTATAATCTTTTGAGGAGATTGTAGCACTTCTCATCTATGGGTTGGTCTTGTTCCCAAACCCTGATCAACTTATAGATGTGAATGCTGTCAAGATTTTCATATCTCGGAATCCTGTGCCTACATTGCTTGGGGATATCCTCCACTCATTTCACACATGAACAATGAGGAAAAGAGGTGTTCTCATGTGTTGTACTCCTCTTCTAGCAAGGTGGTTTATTTCTCACCTTCCCCGGTCAGTCTTGAAGAATGAACAAGGTTTAAGGTGGTCACAACGATTGATGACTCTTACACATTCTGATGTTCATTGGTGTTCTCCGTCCAGAGAAAATGTCATCATCATTGATTGTTGTGGGGAATTCCCTAATGTCCGATTACTTGGCATTAGGGGAGGCATTACCTACAACCCCTGTTTAGCTCTGAGACAATTTGGGTATGCCCGAAGGGATGGCCCTCATGATATGCTGATTCCAGACTTGGTTTTTGACTTCGACAACGATGCTCAAAGACTTCGACAAAGGTTTATTCGAGCTTGGAGGATGCCTAACAAGGTGGACAGTAAGACACTGGGACACAAGAATTCCATCCCCCTTGAGCCTTACCTCAAGTGGGTACGAACCCGCGCCCAGAATCTTATGATGCCTTACCCCTACATTCTGCCTATGATCAAAGAGCGTGTTATGGAAGGAGAGGTTCCATACACCCTCTTGCATCCTGACATGCCAACATCATTGGAAGACTTGCAAAAGAGTTGGATACAGCTCAAGGAAGAACACAATACTTTTGAAGCCAGCTTCTACGCCAGTGAGAAGAAGGTTTTGGAACTTACCCGTCGACTCCATGAAGAGCAGACTCTCAACACTTACATCGCACCAAAGAGGATGCGCAACATCTTTTTACATTAAGAATTTTGTAATATTTTTCCCATGGGGCATTTATGTACTAACAAAGTTCTTCTTATTAATATGACGTGTGTTCTTTTTGTTTGCAACAACTTTGAATTTCTGAATCCTTGAATGCATTACATGAATACATATCATTCATCATATGCATAAATAGGTCTTCACACCAGGTTTCCTTATCTTTCTGCTGTTTATTTCAGCAAGATGGATATAGAGTAGACGATCAAAGATCTGCAAGCACAGAATTCCCAGTTCCAACAACTCCTCATGACCTTGGCAAAGGGTCAGAAGGACCTTAAAGCACTATTAGAGAAAGAGAAGGAAAAAGAAAAGAAGTAGAAGAAGAAAAGGGCTGGTGTGGCCACTCTGGGTAGAAGATTTGAGAACCAAGCTAGAAGGTTCTTGGACTTCCCTTCAACATCTGATGAAGGGGTTGGCAAAGGAAAGGGAGTTGCGGTGCCCTCCGAGTCTGAGGCTGAAGAAGAAGAAGAGGATGAAGATTACTCTGAGCAGCAGTACCCTCCTGCAGACGACAAGTATAAGAACCTGGAAGAGCGGTTGACAGCTATGGAGGTACAAAGAGTGTCTAGGCTAGATTTCGGAGAATTAGGCTTGGTTTTTGGGATTGTCATTCCCCCCAAGTTCAAGGTTCCTCTATTCGCTAAATATGATGGTTTGTCTTGCCCGAAGATGCACCTACGGTCTTACGTCAGAAAGATCCAACCTCATTCTTCTGATAAGGATCTGTGGGTCCACTTTTTTCAAGATAGTCTTTCGGGTACACAATTGGACTGGTTCTACCAGCTTGAGAGGGCTGATGTACATAATTGGGAGGATCTGGCTGCTGCCTTCTACCGACAATATCAGTACAACGCAGATTTAGCACCTACTCGTACTCAACTACAGAGTATGGGTATGGTTTCTAATGAGGGCTTTAAGGAGTATGCCTAGAAGTGGAGGGACCTGGCTGGAAGGGTGCAGCCACCTTTGTCTAAAAGAGAGCTGGTTGATATGTTTTTGGGGACGCTGTCTGGGCCATTCTTTAATCACCTGATAGGGAGTTCATCGGTAAGGTTCACTGAATTAATTCTGACAGGTGAATGAGTTGAAGCTGGCATCAAGAGTGGTAAGATTCAAAAAGATACATCTGCTTCTACCGCTGTAAAAAAACCTTTTCCAGCCAAGAAAGAGGTGTCAGCTGTTTATTCCCAAAAAGGTCGAGGAAGAGTAGAGCGCCGACCAACAGTGAGGCTGTAATGATCCAAAAGACTGCAGCTGATCAGCCTAGAAATGATCAACCAAGAACCAACCAACAAAGAGGGGGAAGGCCTGCTAGGCAGTTTACCAAAATAAACATGACGCCTGCCCAGGTTCTCCCCCATCTCTTGAAGCTAAACCTTACAACCTTGAGGGACCCGCCACAAAATCCGAATACAACTTCTCCTTTTTACCATGCCAATGCTAGATGTGCCTATCATTTGGGCGGCATAGGGCACGACACCAACAACTGTTGGCCCCTCAAAAACAAGATCCAAGATTTAATAGATGCCAAGGAGGTGGAATTCGATGCGCCCGAAAAACCGAATGTGATTTCAGCCCCAATGCCAAAGCATGGTCACAATACCCATGCTATCGAAGAGGATCTGTATGTTGCTGTTGTTGATGACTTAATGACCCCTTTGCCAATGATCAAGATGAATCTGTTGAAAGCCGGGATCTTCCCAGGATGTTAAAAAGATTGTTACTTTTGTTCGTCCCTACAATCCGACTGTCCGTTATTGAAGTTAGGCGTCCAACGCCTGATGGATAACCAAGAGATCCTCTTTCAGAAAACTCCTGATACTCCTGTTACTCCAACTCCAATCAACGATATTGCTATAATTACCATTTCCGACAATCTTTCCAAGGTATCCAAAAGACCTGTTAAGATTACACCTGATCCAAAGTTTGTACCACTGAAGATTACTATACCGGGGCCTATCCCATATAAGTCCAACAAGATGATACCGTGGAACTATGGAGGAGAGATCTTCTACCACGGTGTCAAGCATATTGAATCAGTGGAAGAGAATTCCGATGAAGAAACTCCTAACATAGGAAATATTGCGGGGACAAGTAAGATCACTCGTAGCGGAAGAATCTTCTCTCCGGAGATTGCTCCTCCAAGGGCAATCTTCGGACCCTCAAGTGCTCCTGTGCCAGTCAAGATATATGTGAGAAGTCCAGTGATTGAATAAATTGTTACTCCTGAAGTTGTACCCTCTGCTGTTACTGCTGATAAAGGTAAGGGGATCCAAGAAGCGCCCGTTAGGACGAGGGCTCAGCCTTTGGTTATCCCCGAGACCACCCAAAAGGAAATGGAGGAAATTTTAGAGATAATTAAGAAGAGCGACTATGATATCGTAGAACAATTGGGGCAAACCCCTTCAAAAATATCCATGTTAGCCCTATTGCTCTATTCCGAGGCACATGCCAAAGCCTTGATCAAATTCCTAAAGACGGCGCACGTGCCTCAAGAAACTTCTGTGGATTAGTTTCAATAGTGTGTAGCTAGCCTTACCGCCGACAATGGTCTTGGCTTCTCTGATGCCGATCTAACATCTAAGGGAAGAAAGCATAATGATGCGCTGCATGTTTCAGTGGAGTGCATGGGAACCACACTTGCTCACGTTCTAGTTGATACCGGGTCATCTTTAAATGTCCTGCCAAAGAAAGCATTGGATAGACTAGACTGTGAAGGTTTGACTTTAAAGCCCAGTAATATCATTGTTAGAGCCTTCGACGGTTCTAAGAGGATGGTCCACGGAGAGGTGGACATCCCAATTAAGGTGGGAACAGAAATTTTCAACTCTACATTTTATGTGATGGACATCCGTCCTTCATACTCTTGTTTGTTGGGAAGACCATGGATCCACAACGCTGGGGCAGTCACTTCTTCTCTGCACCAAATGCTCAAATACCCAGTTCAGGGTAAAATCATAACAGTTCATGGTCAGGAGGAGTATATGATAAGCCACCTTAACTCTTTCCGCTATGTGGAGATAGATGGTGAATTCATAGAAACACCTTTCCAACACTTTGAAGAGGTTTCTCCTGAAGTTGCGACGGCCAAGACAATGACTTCTGAGTCTACAGTTACCAAGCCTGTGTCCCGAATGTTATCCCTTAAAGATGCGAAGGCAGTGATCGAGGAAGGAGGAAGTACAGTGTGGGGTCAGCTACCAGATTTTCCTTTCAAGGCAGATAAGTTCAGTTTGGGTTTCACTGTTGCTGGTCAGAAGGCTGTGCGTCGCTCCCGGGCTGGAGGACCACCATTAAAGATCACTCATCACGGAGTTCATGCTTTGGAAAATGTTGAAGATGAAAGCAATTTTGAAGATTGGATTTTCCCGACCATTGAAGGAGGACTGAACAACTGGAAGGCGAAAGACTTTGTTCCCATTACTTTTATCAATCAGTAATTTACCTTTCGAACATTTCTGTTGGTCTGTAATAATTATTAAACAATTCGTACACTCTTTTTGCATTGTGCCTTACCCGGGGCATATAGGTCCATTTGTAAGGGTTTTGATTCTTCATTTTCATATGCCATTTTTAATGAATCATGGACGTTTTCATATATAAACTTTTGTGTTCATTTTCTTTCTTTTTACATTTTATTTTGTTTAAAGGTGGCTATCCCTTACACACACCCATACTCACAAAATGCAGGTACCCATCCACTCCGGATTCCATGGGTAACAATTCTGCTATGGCCTTCAGTGACTCTAAAGATCTGGTCAATCATGCCGAATACGAAGGTGATGAAGACTGTGAAGTGCCTGGAGAGTTGGCTAGGCTTCTACAACAGGAAGAAAGGGCTATTCTGCCCCATGAAGAACTGTTAGAGACTATCAACTTGGGTACTACCGAAGACAGAAGAGAGGTTAAAATGGGTGCCAACCTAAAGCCAAATGTCAAAGAGCGCTTAGTTCAGCTGTTGAATGAATATGTTGAGATCTTCGCTTGGTCCTACGAAGACATGCCGGGACTCGATACAGATATTGTGGTTCACCGTCTCCCTACAAGAGAAGACTATCCACCAATCAAACAGAAAGTCCACCGAATGAGGCCCGATATGTCTGAAAAGATCAAAGCCGAGGTGATAAAGCAGTTCAATGCCGGGTTTCTTGCTGTTACTTCCTATCCATAATGGGTTGCTAACATTGTTCCCGTGCCTAAGAAAGATGGAAAAGTGAGAATGTGTGTGGACTACAGAGATTTAAACAGGGCTAGCCCTAAAGATGACTTTCCACTACCACACATTGACATTTTGGTTGACAACACATCTCAACACAAGGTATTCTCTTTCATGGACGGATTTTTAGGGTACAACCAGATCAAAATGGCCCCCGAAGACATGGAGAAGACTACTTTTGTTACGCAGTGGGGTACCTTCTGCTATAAAGTGATGTCGTTCGGACTGAAGAATGCTGGGGAAACCTATCTGCGAGCCATGGTAGCTTTGTTTCATGACATGATACATCATGAGATTAAAGTCTACGTAGACGACATGATAGCCCGTTCACAGACAGAAGAAGAACACCTCGACCATCTGCAAAAGCTGTTTGTCAGGTTAAAGGAATACAAGCTCAGACTGAACCCTAGCAAGTGCACTTTCGGAGTCAGGTCCGGTAAACTTTTAGGATTCATCGTCAGTAACAAAGGCATCGAGGTTGATCCTGCCAAAGTCAAAGCTATACAAGAAATGCCTGCCCCTCGCACTGAAAAGGAGGTCAGAGGTTTCTTGGGACGCCTAAACTACATTGAAAGGTTCATTTCTCACCTAACATCTACCTGTGAACCAATCTTCAAGCTGTTAAAGAAAGATCAGGTGGTTGAATGGAATGATGACTATCAAGTTGCTTTCGATAAAATCAAGGAGTATTTGCTGGAACCTCATATCTTGATGCCACCCGTCGAAGAAAGGTCACTAATCATGTATCTGACTGTTTTGGATAACTCAATGGGGTGTGTACTGGGCCAACATGACGAGTCTAGTCGAAAAGAGCATGCCATTTATTACCTTAGCAAAAAGTTTACCGACCGTGAGACTCGCTACTCACTACTCGAGAAAACATGTTGCGCTTTGGTATGGGCTGCTCGCCGGCTAAGGCAGTATATGTTGACACATACCACTCTGCTGATTTCTAAGATGGATCCGATCAAGTACATCTTCGAAAAACCTGCTTTATCTGGAAGAATCGCTAGATGGAAAATGATCCTGACTGAGTATGATATCCAGTACACGACCCAAAAAGCTATAAAGGGGAGTGTACTAGCTGACCATCTAGCTCATCAAGCTGTCGAAGATTACCAATCCATGAAGTTCGACTTTCCCGATGAAGACATTATGACATTGAATAACATTGAAGGTAACGGACCGTATGACGGACCTGAACAAGGATCTCGATGGACCCTGTACTTTGATGGTGCTTCAAATGCACTCGGAAACGGTATCGGCGCGGTACTTATCTCTCCACAAGGTTGCCATACACCTTTCACCGCTAGACTCTGCTTCAGCTGCACCAACAACATGGCTGAGTATGAAGCTTGTGTCTTTGGTCTCAAGGCTGCGATTGACCTAGGAATCAAATCTTTGGTTGTGTTTGGAGACTCGGCTTTAGTTGTCAGTCAAATCAAAGGAGAGTGGGACACTAAACATCCTAATCTCATCCCATACAAAGAACATGTCCTGACATTGTTACCTCATTTCGAGCATATTACCTTCGAGCACTTCCCGCGAGAAGAAAATCAGCTAGCAGATACTCTAGCTACAATGTCTTCCATGTTTAAACTTAAAGGGGATAATGAGGCTCCCCAAATCACCATTGAGCGGATGGAAGAACCTGCACATTGTCACGAGATTAATACCGAAGAAGTAGTGGAGCAACCCTGGTTTCATGAAATCAAAAGGTATCTCAAGACTCGAGAGTATCCTGAAGGAGCTTCAGTCAACGACAAAAAGTTCCTAAGGAGATTTGCTGCCAAGTTCTTCCTGAGCAATGGTATCCTATACAAACACAACCATGATTGTGTTCTGCTTCATTGTATGGAAAAGGTTGAAGCTGAGCAGATCATGACTGAACTACATAGTGGCACATTTGGCACCCATTTGAGCGGACATACGATGGCTAAGAAGATTCTAAGGGAAGGCTACTATTGGTCTACCATGGAAGCTGACTGTCATCAATATTCCATACTTGTCACAAATGCCAAGTCTATGCGGACAAGGTGCATATTCCTCCGGTTCCTCTCAATGTCCTGACAGCTCCTTGGCCATTCGCAATGTGGGGTATTGACATGATTGGATAGATCAAGCCAACAACATCCAATGGACACCGATTCATCCTGGTGGCCATTGATTACTTTACCAAGTGGGTCGAAGCAGCTTATTTCGCCTCCGTTACAAAGAATATGGTTGCCCGCTTCATCAAGGAGAACCTCATATGCCGGTATGGTATCCCCGACCGTATCATCACGGACAATGGTACAAACTTGAACAACACTATGATCACCGCTCTGTGCGAGTAGTTTAAGATTCAACATCACAATTTATCTCCCTAATGTCAAAGTTGCGAACAAAAATATCAAGAAGATCATTCAAAAGATGACAGTCACCTATAAGGACTGGCATGAGATGTTACCATTTGCTCTGCACGGTTACCGTACCACGACGCGTACTTCAACTAGGGCAACCCCCTTTTCTTTGGTATATGGCATGGAAGCTGTTTTACCTATGGAGGTTCAGATTCCTTCCTTGAGAATTATGAAGGATGTTGGTCTAAGTGAAGACGATTGGATTCAGACCCGGCTTGATCAACTTAACTTAATTGACGAGAAGCGACTTACTGCTGTTTGTCATGGTCAGACGTATCAAAAATGGATAATCAAGGCTTTCAACAAGAAAGTCAGGCGCCAAGTATATCAAGTCAGAGATCTTGTAATCAAGAGGATCATATTGCCGAAAAGTGATCCCAAGGGCAAGTGGACTCCTACCTACGAAGGACCATTTGTGATTAGAAACATCTTTTCTGGTGGGGCAATGATTCTGACCACCATGGACGATGACGACCTGCTGCACCCTGCGAATGTAGACATAGTTAAAAAATACTACGCATAAACGACCCGACAAGTTGAAAACCCGAAAGGGCGACTTGGGAAAAAATGGGCATCCCGGTGAATCGAAAACCCGAAAGGGCGGTTCAGGCAAAAATTAAGGATAAACAAAAAAATCTGTACACCCGGCAAGTTGAAAACCCAAAAGGGCGACTTGGGCAAAAATGGGCATCCCGGTGAATCGAAAACCCGAAAGGGCGGTTCAGGCAAAAGTTAGGGAATTAATGCGTATGACTATGTCTCGTCGGATCACTATAAGGACAATCTCTTCACGGACAAGCTCCAAGCTTCTGATCAATCCAATCATCTGCGGACGAAGCGACAAATGGACAAGATACTCAGAGTTGCGAAGGCTATAGCAGAATGGGAACCCCATGGAATTGTTACACATAGCCATCTCTCTTTGTATAATTTTTTCTCAATTTTATGACAACATTCTCTTACTAGGATGTCTGTTTCCTTTTTACAAAATACTTACACAAAGTTAATACAAAAATACTTCAAAGTGCAGAAAATTGTTTGCCTTTTCTTTCTTTTTACACTTGTGTTTTATTTGAAAACGTCCAATGATTTATTAAATGAGCATATGCATTTGAATATAATCACTACTTACAAATAAAACAGAATGAGAAAGAATAATTACTGATAGGATGAAAATATAGGAAAATGTCTTTAGGCCATTCCAGGAGAAATCCACTGCAATACATCATCCAAATCCTCGGCGGAACTAAAGCTTTGAAATGCATATCCCCAGCGGAGTTAAGTTTCAAGAATCCCCATCAGAGTTGAGTTTTCAAACTCCCGATCCCCAGCGGAGCAAAACTTTGAACTACAAACCCTCAGCGAAGATGAAACTTTCTTCCCCAAACAGAGTCAAACCTTCAACCTGTGAACACCAGTGGAGACCATTCAGTTCCCTCCATTTTTCCCAGAGAGTCGCTTTAAAACCAGATAATTCCCCAGGGAGTTATTCTTCCCCAATGAAGTAGCCACGATCAAATCAGCACATCATTAAGATCCTCAGCAGAAAGGAAACTTTGATCTACCAATCCTTAGCGAAAACCATTCAGTTTTCCCCTGATACCCCAACAGAACGGAGATCCTCATTCTTGAAATCCCCAACAGTATTAGCTTCTCCCTACAGAAGTTGTCAAAGATTTCAAATCTCCAACAGTGGTCGTGGATTTATTTTCCCCGACAGCGGTCAAAGATTTTATTATCTCCCGCTATCCATGATTTATTTTCCTCAGTAAAACAGCTAATCAGCTTACATGCGCATACATTACATTCATATATCATAAACATTTGATAAATCTTATTGCATCATACATTTCATGCAATATAACTTTGTGTTTCAGCTAACATTCTACCCTTTTCAGAATGAAATTGATAGCTACCTAAGAGAGATATTCAAAGCTCAGAGATGCTCTAGACACAAATGCTCTCTTGTTTGCTCATTCTAATCAAGGGGCAGATTCCTGTTCCAATTATGAAGCCTGGACCCGACCAGATTTTATCTTGATTATACTGAAGCCCGGAGATCGACCGAAAGATAATTGAATCCCCTGCAAATTCTCTTGAAGACTGGACATTGACCAGATAGGAAGAAGAGTATTGCGAAGCCTGGACGTTGACCAGATAGCAATACAACATTGTGAAACCTGGATGTTGACCAGATAACAGTAAGAAATACTGTGAAACTTGGAAGTTGACCAAATAGTAGTTTACTCGGCCAATTACTTTGAAGCCCGGATTCAACAGGATATTAGTAGGCCCCAAAATCAAAAGGGAAACCCAGATGTTGACCAGATAACCATTTGATATTCTTCTGAAGACTGGACGTTGACCAGGCAGGAAGAAGAATATTGTGAAGCCTAGACGTTGACCAGATAACAATACAACACTGTGAAACCTGGATGTTGACCAGATAACAGTAAGATATACTGTGAAACTTGGACGTTGACCAAATAGCAGTTTACTCGGCCAATTACTTCGAAGCCCGGATTCAACCGGATATTAGTAGGCCCCAAAGTCAAAGGGAAACCCGGAGGCGACCAGATAACCATTTGATTCTCTTCTAAAGACTGGACGTTGACCAGATAAGAAGAAAAGTATTGTGAAGCCTGGATGTTGACCAGATAGCAATACAAGACTGTAAAGCCTGGATGTTAACCAGATAGTAGTTCACTGTCACCTCTTTAACCAAGAGATGACTCCCCAATAGAATAATAGACGGCTGAAGTTCTATTTCTACCACGACAAATACCAGCATTCTGCGGTGTAGTCCTCCTCAACAACAGGTGTATGAACCCTCGCAAAGGAATCTCTTATGCGATCAATCTTCTTGGATGGCATCTTTAAGCCCATCTACGACAAGATTCTGTCACACCTTTCCAAATGGCATCTTTAAGCCCATTCCCTCGACTACTCTGACGAGTGCAAATTTACGGGCACTCTAGTGTCCAATCCTCTTTTACCTTCGAGTCACGAAAGGCAATCTCGCCAATCTAACTCTTCAGGTTCAAGAAGATTGAACATGGGCAGATGTTGTACCCCAAAATTTGCTCTCTCATTTTATCAATATTCTTCATCACAAGACTCTTTGAACTCAAAGATCAAACTAGGGTTTGCTCTGCTCAAGACATCTTTCTTGCACTGTTGACCTAAATTAGGGTTTGAGTTTGCACAAGGATTTTTGGACTTCTAATTCTCAAAGTGAACTTCATACTTCATGTTGGGCTTACAAGATTACCTCTACCAAGTTTCAGGCCTTGAATCAAATTTTTGCCCAGTCAACTGGACAGTTGACCTAAAAATCAATTGTATTGGGGAAAAAGTCAACTGTGGCCAATTTACAGTCAAACCTCGTAAATTTTGATCCACATCAACATTATAATCTCATATAAACCATTGGATCAATTTTGGACCACAACTCCTCAAGAAACTTGATCAGATCATCAAAAGGGTAAAATGGTCATTTTTAGGGTTTTGACTGCAGAAAGACAATTTCTGACTTTTGACCTAGCCAATGGAAAATTGGGTTTAAGCATGGATTCAAGGACTCAATAGCATCATCTTGACCTATTCACAAGGTTCAAAAGATCTTAATTGCATTGGATTGACAGATGAATTTTTCAGTCAACTGATCAAAATTTGACTGTACATTGAAAAGTCAAACTTTGACTTTTTGGTCAAAATCAAGTGCCAAGGGTCATTTTTCATCAAGATGTGTCAAAACATGAAACTTGTTCATCAAGAAACCCAATTTTGCAAATTAGGGTTTAAGATTGAAAAATTTCATAACTTAGAATTTTTCTAAGTTATGAAATTTTCTTAATTTTTCCCAACTTTGCCCAACATTTTCACCTTGATGCAATTGGATTCAAATAAAACTTACAACATGAAAGTTGTAGTACTCCACAAAATCTACAACTTTTATTCACAAAGTTTTCCCAAAAGAAGCTTGGATCTCAAGTTATGATTTTTGGAACAAGGGTCCGTGAAACTTTTAACTTAGTGAAATTTTGTCCTAGTTTAGGCAGGATTTTGACCTATATTCATGGCAATTTTACACCTAGTTCCACTTGGAATCTCAAAATGCATTTCAAATATGGATTGTAGAGAATGTTACAAGCTTTATAAAATGTCCAAGAACTCTCCAAAATCATTTGTGGTTAGGGAGAATCGAAGGCTTGAAGTTGGCAAAAACTCACTTTTGATCCATGGCATGTTCATATTGATATAAGTTGCAAACTCTAACCAGCCTTGTTTGTACTTGATTACAGGTCCAAAAACCCTTCCATACTCAGTAATTAAATGCAAATCCATTGGTCTAAGGCTTTGTTTTGGTCATGGGAGGATTACACAAAGAATTAATCATAAAATAGCAAAAAGGCAACATTGCCATTTTTGTCAAAATTGCTTTATGTCAAACCACATCTCTTGAGCCTTGAACAAGATATTGTGCAGCATACAATATCCACAAATTAAGGGGGCCAATATTGAAAAGGGAAAGCTGATAGATAGCCTGTACATGCCTGTCTTGCATGATGGCTCACTTTTGCTTAAAATACAAGAAACTTGTGAAATACAACACAACTTGCACATCTGATAAAACCAACTCTTGCAAGATTTTGAGACAAGTTTCACACATTGAATTGAACCTAAAAAACGAGCCTTTGAGTCCTGAAGCCTTCCAAAACACAAAATCACCTTCCATTTGCAAAACACGGCACTCCCTGCAGTTTGACTTCCATAGCAAAAACCCCTCGTGCGTTTTGCCTCAAACTTGTTCTAACACCTTCCATATAACCTATCCAAGTTATCCCAACCATTAGGCAGTGACTGTAACTCCATTTTCAAGCTTCACCATTTCTGTTTTCAACTTGTGCAGTTTGAGTTCTACAAGCTTGTTCAAGCACATTCAAGGCAAACTAGGCATTGGGGAAGGTCAGAGGAAGTTCAAGCAAGCTCCCAAACACCTCAGGCCTCACTGAAAAGCTCCACATTTCCATACACGATTTCAACTGAAACAGGTTTTTATCAACTTCCTATCTCTCTATTTAGGAATCATTAGGCTTATGTTTGTGAATAAAAAATGTAGTATTCATAGCCATGAAGCTCTACATATGCTCAGTTTTCATTTAAGTTAAACGTGTTAAGAGAATTTGATTCATGAACTTCCTGAAAAAATTAGGTTAGAATTTAGGGCCAGAGAAATTCTCTCTGGTCTTTGAGAGTTAGAATGAGTTCTTTACATGGTTGGATTCGTCTTGAAAAATGCTACAACTTTGATGTTATGAGTTTTTGCATTAGGGCACGTATGCAGGTTCTCCATGTATGAATCAGGCGTGCGCGTTCTTTGAAAAAGGTTGAAGATGAAGTCAGCGGGCTGGGCTTGGTTCTGGTCTTGTTTTTGACACCCCCCTCATTGCTGACTGCACCCCCCTGACCCATTTCTTCATATTTTTGTATTTTTTCATTTATTTTTCATTCCTGATTTTATTTTATATTTTCTAAACATAAAAAATACCTAAAAATATTTTCATAAATTTTCACATTCATTTTTATTATTTTATTATTTTTTTAGACATAAAAATAATTATTATTTGGCATATACCTTTATTTTCTTTAATAAAATTTTTTTTACAAACATTATAGAAATATTATATAGTTTATTTTTATTATCCATATATATAAAATAATTTTTTTTTCATATGTTTTATTTTCTTATATTTATATATATTTGTATTTATTTTCTTGTACATAAAAATAAATAATATAGTATATATTATCTTAAAACAAAGTATATATTATCTTAAAACAAAAACTAGGGTTTCCACTCTTATTAAAAATAATATTTTTTAATATATTTTCATTTTGTGACATTTGTATATATTTCATTCATTTTTATTTTATATATATATATATATATATATATATATATATATATATATATATATATATATATATATATATATATATATATATATATATATATATATATATATATATATATATATATATATATATATATATATATATATATATATATATATATATATATATATATATATATATATATATATATATATATATATATATATATATATATATATATATATATATATATATATATATATATATATATATATATATATATATATATATATATATATATATATATATATATATATATATACACATACTTTCTTAAAAGAAAATTAGGGTTTTACCCTTAATAAATAAAATATAATAATCTTTTATTTCTTTTTTATATATACATTAAATATTTTTTACATACATAAAAAATAAACAAAAACATATTTTTGCATATTCATAATATTTTGTATATTTATTTAATTGATCATTTAAATAATTGTCCATTTATTTATTTGTACCATTTATTCAATTTGGATGTAATAGTAAATATTAGGGTTTTAATTTCTTATAAATATTCCTCATTCAAACTTGTATCCCCCTTCCCATATTAAATGTTGTAATAGTGTAGATTTATTTTACGCATTTATGCTTTCAAATATGCCATGCTAGAGATTAGGGTTTGTATGCGAGTGTCCAAAATCAAAACAAATAGCTTGACTAATACAAAGACAAAAAAGCATGAAAATTGACAACACAATGCACACTTGCACCCCTAGGATTTCATCCACTTGTTGCCTTTAAAATGACCATGTTATGCATGTTGAGTATCTTGGCAAAACAAAAACAAAACAAAAGATCATAGTCCCTCGATGATGCTATCTTGGTTGCCTATACAAAATGATCTAGTCCCTCAGAAAATTTGCCAAAGATACTTAACACATTTGTTATCATGGTCAATACGATGACCCACGCCTGTCTCGTTTAACATCCAAACACAAGTTTGTTTACCAAATACAATGGTAAAACAAAAATGTCAAAAGATTAAAAATGTATAGGGAAGATCTTTGAGTAAAATAGGGTAGATAACTCTTAGTTACTTGATCAAAATTTGCAAAACATCCATTTTCAAAAACACTTCACAACACAATCTCAAAACATTTCCCAAAAACAAACTTTCAAACATTGAAATATCTTTTCAAAAGACAAACACCTTTGTATATATTCAAACAAGAATCATTACAAAGGTTGCCTAGGCAAGGCCTCTTTTTCAAAAGCATTTTCAAAAACCACACATAAAGCACCATTTCAAACAATTGAAAAGCAAAAGCAAGTGATCTAAACAAGTAACTAAGAGCCCATGGAAAACCATGGATGAAAAGGGTGTTTGCACCTTCCCTTTTCATAATCTACCCCCCGAACCCAAGAAAACATCTCAAAGGTCTTTCCTGTGCTTTTTGACCTTTCCTTTGGATAAAATAAAAAGTCAGTGGCGACTCTTGCTAAACCGAAACATTTGCGAACACAAACGCAAAACCTCAAGTCAGTTATCCCACCGTATCACAGTTGTAATGATTAAAGCTTCTACTTCATCCCCATTTGTAAATTGTACCCCCATCCCCCTAATGATGTAATAGCGTAGGATTTTAATTTCCGCAAATTTATCATTTTTCATATAAATTGTTAGTATTTAGGGTGTGTATGGCAAGATAAAATCAACCGCTAGAAAACCCTAATCTCAAAGACAAAAATGCATGTAATCAAATGCACTTCACACACGCTCACCTTTAAGGTAATCTCGTTTGTTGCCTCGGAAAATAGTCATGTCCCTCAAATATTGGCGTTTTAGCAAAGACCCTCGATAAAAAAGATTGTAGTCCATCGCTGTCCCTCGATGTTGCCTTCAGTAAATGATCTAGTCCCTTACGAAAATTCCTAAAGCGTCTTATAAGTTGCCTTCTATGGCTATACGATTGACCTGCGGTTGTCCCTTCACATCCAATGATGGGGATTCTTACCCATTAATGGTAAGATAGTAACATCTAAAGGAGGAGGAAAATAACAAAGACCTTTTGAGTAAGTAGGACGCTCGTAGTTGCTTGCTCACAAACTAAAACTATTTCCACACTTACACTTTTCAAAACATCTTCAAAAAACAAACATCTCTTTGAAATATTTTCAAAGCCAACACTTTGTACGCATTCTTATAGAGACGAGAATCATTACAAAGTTTTTCGCAACAAAGGCATTTTCAAAATATTTTCAAACTTACACCAATCACAATCACATTTCAAATAAAGCATTTTCAAAGTGATCAAGCAACTAAGAGCCCGTAGATAACTATAGATGAAAAGGATGCTAACACATTCCCTTTTCATAACCTACCCCCCGAACTCAAGAAAAATTCTCAAAAGGTCTTTCCTGTTCTTTTCACCCTTTCCTTTATTGGATAAAGAAAAGTCGGTGGTGACTCTTGCTATCCGCAACATTTATGATAAAACGTAAAACATCCAAGTCAGTTATCTCACCGTATTACAAAGCTGGAGGAGTTATAGTCTTAAAACAGTGGTCTGGATTGCTTTGGTATGGTGTATAGAAGGTGTTTGAATGATTGGTTTTCAAAATGCACGAGTAGAAATGAAGATGATGAGTTTTGGTTCAAAACTGTATATCAATGGTGTTTTTGAGCAGATTTATGGTTTTTGAGTGTTTGAGATAGTTTCAGGGCACTAGCATTCATGTGTCATCTTGAAAATAGTGTATGTACTTATATACAATAGGTTTTGAGGCTTGAAACAACTCAGAAATTGAAATCACATGTTATGGCTTGGTCACTTGTTTTTGAAGCAAAGTTGACAAACATGGTTTCAATGTGAAGTACAAGGATTTGCAGGGTGGTTAGCAGGCTGTAGACATGTTGCTTCTTGCTTTTAGGTGTTTTGGAGTCAGAAACAACAATGTATGGGCTCAAGAAGAGTTGACATTGTGATTAAAGTTACTTTTCCAAAATGGAAGTGGTGACTTTCTTCCCAAAATGGAAATGCAATTTGGACAATGGATCAAATGCTTGGACAATGAATCTATCAGTTTTGTAAACATTAAATTATTGAGTGATTATCAAGTTTGAAACCTGCAAAGCAAGATTTGTACAACATGCTTGAAGATTGGATCAAGTGTTCTTCACAAAATGGCTTGTAATTCAAGTTTGAAAACCCTAACTTCTTGCCTTCGATTATCCTTGATCAAGAATGATCTCAAGGAGTTCTTGGACATTTTGGAAAGCTTGAAATGTTCTCTTCAACCCATTTTTGAATTTCTTTTGAAGATTCCACTTGGAACTATGTGAAAAATTGCCATGAAGTTAGGTCAAAAATCTGCCTAACTAGGGCAAAATTTCACGAAGTCTTTTTTAGTTCATGAGCATGTATTCACAAAGTTATAACTTGAGATCCAAGATTTTTTAGGATAATTTGTGTGAAGAAAAGTTGTATATTTCATGGATATCTACAACTTTCATGTTGGAAGTTTCCTTTGAATCATCTTGCATCATGGTGAAAAAATTGCTCAAAGTTATGAAAAAATAAGAAATTTTCAACACTTAGAAAAATTTCTAAGTTTAGAAATTTTGAATTTTCAAAATGAAATCTTGATTTCTTGATTTCTTGATTTCTTGATTTCTTGATGAATAATTTTCCTATTTTGACATGTTTCGATGAGTTGTGATCTTTGACACTTGAATTTGACCAAAAAGTCAAAGTTTAACTTTTCAGTATATAGTTGACTTTTGATCAGTTGATTGCAAAATTCATCTGTCAATCCAAAGGATTTGCAAAGTTTTGAATCATGTCATTAGGTAAAAAATGATTCAATTGGACTCTTGAGATCATTCCTTAAACCAATTGACCATTTTCTAGGTCAAAAATCAGAAACTTCCCTTTCCCAGTCAAAACCCTAATTTTGACAATTTTCCCCTTTTGGAGATTTGATAAAATTTCTTGAGGAATTATGGTCCAAACTTGATCATTAGATAAATATGAGTCTAAAATGTTGATGTGGATAAAAAATTATGAAGTTTGACTGTAAATTGGCCATGGTTGACTTTTTCCTCAATACAACTGATTTTTAGGTCAATTGTTCAATTGACTGATCAAAAGTGCGATCCAAGGCTTGAAACTTGACATGAGTAATCTTGGGGGTCCATAATGATCCATGAAAATCATATGTGGAATTGGAAGTTCAAAAATACTTGTGAAAACTTAAACCCTAAATTTGGTCATCAGTGCTTAAGGAGGTGTCTTGAGCTGATCAAACCCTAGTGCAGTCTTGAGCCCAATAAGATCTTGTGAGAAGATTCTTGATAAGTGAGAGGGAAAATTTTAGGGTATAACAGTAAGATAGTAACATCTAAAAGAGGAGGAAAATAACGAAGACCTTTTGAGTAGGTAGGACACTCGTAGTTGCTTGCTCACAAACTAAAACCATTTCCACACTTACACTTTTCAAAACATCTTTAAAAAACAAACATCTCTTTGAAATATTTTCAAAGCCAACACTTTGTACGCATTCTTATAGATACGAGAATCATTACAAAGTTTGTCGCAACAAATGCATTTTCAAAATATTTTCCAACTTACACCAATCACAATCACATTTCAAATAAAGCATTTTTAAAGTGATCAAGCAACTAAGAGCCCGTAGATAACTACAGATGAAAAGGGTGCTAACACCTTCCCTTTTCATAACCTACCCCCCAAACTCAAGAAAAATTCTCAAAAGGTCTTTCATGTTCTTTTCACCCTTTCCTTTATTGGATAAATAAAAGTCGGTGGTGACTCTTGCTATCCTCAACATTTACGATAAAATGTAAAACATCCAAGTCAGTTCTCTCACCGTATTACAGAACTGGAGACTCTGCTGGGGAAATGATTTATAAAAAGTGGGGTTACCTTAGAGTTAAATCATTTTAAATTTCTTTCATTGTGGGTTTTGTATGCTTTATTTTTAAAGGGTTGCTTGGGTTATTGTTAAAGATCCTATACCCGGATCTAGGGCACCTTTTTAGGTAAGTAGAAATAAATCATGGAGGTTGTACGGAATATACTGATATGTACGAAGTGATAGCTATGTTAGCATGATACTCTGGCTTGTGCTAATGTTCTTGAGTCAGTCAAGGATAACGTTAGCCTTCCTTATAGTGTCATTAAGCGCTAACTGACCTTTAGAACCTTTAATTGACTCATCCTAAGCCATTATAAAGTAGTGAGATGGCCGACTTTGGTTCTGACCGAAGATTGGTTGATACTCGATGCTACACTCATTGAGATCGGACTTTTGGGATATTTTGGCCGCAATACTTAGGTGCTTGAGCTAAAACAATGCCTAAAAGAAAGGTCAGTGATATGAGACTCCTTAGAACCTGGTTACTATCACTAGGACACGTTGAGCCAACTTAAACTTCAAGAGGGTACTTACCTTTAAACCTCATGCAAGACTTTAAACCTAAGGTCTCAATGTGACTTGTTTGTGTTTGTTATCTTTGCTTTAAGCATAATTATAAAATCATGAACATCATAACATATCATTTGCACTATCCGTTTTAAGGACCTGTGGATTTATCTCTTCTCTGTTTTGTAGGTTATGGATTCAGCTCGTAGAAAAACCATATGGATCAACTTTGTAGAAATTTCTCCCAAGCTTAAAGAGTTGGTCATAATGGTTCCTGAAAACTCATCATTCAACAAGAGATATGGTCACTTGATCAGTTTGGTTACTACCGGTTTTGGTGAAGGTTTAATGAGCGTCATATTCTAGTTCTTCGATCCTAAGCACTATTGCTTCACATTTCTGGACTATCAGTTGGTGCCCACACTGGAAGAATTCTCTAAGATACTTGGTTTGCCTATATTGGAGCAGATACCTTTTACCTGTTTAGAACACAATCCAACTGCTGAAAATGTTGCCATAGCCTTGCATTTGAAGCCATCTGACATTGAATCCAATTGGGAAAGAAGAAGTGGAGTTAAAGGTCTTCTTGCAAAGTTTTTGATGGAGAAAGCTCAGGTATACCTTGACGCCATGAGTTACCATGCTTTTGAAGATACCTTGGCTCTCTTGATCTATGGGTTGATTTTGTTCCCTAATTCAGACTAACTTATAGACGTCAATGCCATCAACATTTTCCTTACTCACAATCCAGTGCCTACATTGCTCGGGGATATTCTGCATTCACTCCATACCCGTACTATGAAGAAGCGAGGAAATCTTATGTGTTGTATGCCTCTGCTCTATAGGTGGTTTATTTCGTACCTTCCTCGGTCAGTAATGAAGAATGAGTTAGGCTTAAGGTGGAACCAAAGGTTAATGTCTCTTTCTCACTCTAATATCTATTGGTGCCTCACTCTCAAGAAGACATCTCTTTTATTGATTGTTGCAGAGAATTTCCCAATGTGCCACTCCTTGGAATTAAAGGAAGCATCACCTAGAACCCTTCTTTAGCCCTACGTCAGTTTGGTTACGCCCAAAGAGATGGTTCTCATTATATGCTCATCCAGGGTATTATGTTCGACTACTCAAATGATCTGCAAGGTTATCGTCAGAGGTTCATCCGCGCTTGGGGCATGGTTAAGAGACTGGTAGTAAGACTTTAGGGTGCAAGAACTCCATCCCTTTGGAGCCTTACCTCAAATGGGTGCGAGCTCGTGCTCAAAGTATTATAATGCCATATACTGCCATCTTACCGGTGATCTTAGAGCCTATTGTTCAAGGGGACGAGTCTCGCATCATTCTTCATCCTGATATGCTAACAAACTTCGAGGAATTACAAAGGTCTTGGATCAAACTCAAGGAATAACGAGACACCTTTGAGACCCAACTCTATGCCAGTGAGAAGAAAGTGTTGGAACTGACGAAGCAGCTTCACAAAGAGCGGGTTCTTAATGCCTACACCAACACCAAAAGGAAGCATCCAAGGGAGACTTGGGAATTTTAGATATTTCTTCTAATGTTTATTTCTTTGTGAACTTTTGTTTCATTGAAACTTACTAATAAAGAGTTTTTCTTTTAGTTTTGGTTTAAAAGAGCTTTGGTCCTATAAGGTCCTTGGAAACATTTCATAAGCATATCATGCATATCATCGCATAAACAGGTTTCAGGACCGGTTTCTTATCTTTTCACTGTTTATTTCAGCAAAAAGAAATGACTCTCAAACAGAATATCAAGGATCTTCAGACCTAAAATGCTCAACTTCAAGAAATGTTCTTGAACCTATCCAAGGGGAAAGAAGAAGTGAAAACACTTTTCATTGAGAGCATGACCAATAACAATCCTAAAGACGACAAGGAGGGTCGGATAAAATAATTGCAAGCGGAGATAGCAACGATAAGAATCCAGATGTCCGGACAAATGGCTCTTATCCAAAAATTAGCTTGGGGACAAGAAGAGTTGATAACTCTTGTCAACAAGCTTCATCAAGACGGATGCAACCGTATGAAACAAACAGTCGAGGCTGGGGATCAAGTCATTAATCAGCCCCCGAAGAGACAAGAAGTTGGCTAGGTGGAGAGTAGACCTTTCCAAATTGCTGCTACATCACGAGCCCAACAATAACCTCGCCAACAACGACAGAGTAATCGGCGTAAGCAGGATACATCCAATAGGCAATATACCAAACTCAACATGCCAATGTCGCAAGCCTTGCAACACATGTTAAAGTTGAATTTGGTCACATTGAAGGATCCTCCTCGGAATCCTAATACTTCCACTCCTAGTTACCATCCCAATGAAAGGTGTGCATATCACTCCAACAGTCCAGGGTATGATACTGATAGCTGTTGGATGTTGAAATATAAGATTCAAGACCTGATCAATGAAGGAGCGTTGGAATTCACACAAGATGGTCAGATTGAACTTTTCTGTCATCCCTCAAAGACACACCATTTGAAGTGAGAAATTTAGGGGGAGAAGCTTTTATTTCATTCGAATTTTCAGTTGTAATTTCTTTGTTTGCTAAAACATTTATCTTTATGTCAGACTTTGGTTACTTTCATTAATGCATTGCATATGTTTGTCTTGAATTAATCCATTCGTTTCCACTATATTCAAACTGTGCTTTTATTCCCTTTTTGTAATATTCAACTCTCGTTAAAAGTTGTAAACCTTTAGAGGGAGGATTGTAACACCCCAATCCTACCCGGCGGATAACAATAAGATCAGAGTTCAACACAAATAGGATGCTACATTTACAACTTAAAACCAAACTTCATTTAATCTCATATAAAACAGATACATGACACTTAATTCGGATGAACCAATAACAACCTGATTTATTCTTTAAAATCAAATAACTTTTTATTGATAAGCAGCGGAATTTACATACTCAACTTCAACTCACTTAACATATTTTATTCAACTAAAACAACTTCAAGACAACAATTATTTCATGTAATCAACTTAAAAATTCAGCAACTGAAATAAATATCAACGACTAAACATCAAGCGTTCATCCCTCCGAGTGCTACGTATCAGAGCAACAACACTGACTCGAACTAACGAAGGTAGTAACTATCCTTCTTGATTACCTGCATGTTACCAACAGAGGGTAACATTTAAATAGAAGGGGTGAGATATCCGACAATATAACAATTCGTGTGATAAATAATATATTAGATCAGATCATATAAAATCACCACTTCCAAACTTACAAACAACTTTAATCACAACAAAACATCAACACGACATAACTACTAATTCACAACTTTTATATAATACTTATCACAACAAGTCAACAACATAAAGCAACAACAAATATATATCACCACCACAACTCAAGATGCAACATCAACTGTGACTCAATTACAATGCACATGCATGTGGTACCATTGAAGCATAACTCCCATCTTAATAATATGCCAATAAATAGAGGTATCAACAAGCCATAAGCCTTCTTTGCAGTTTTCCAATCCAAGTCATTGTAGAGTAATCAAATGTATGTGACTCAATGAATGCATTATCACATACTCACAACAAGCATCATCCATCGCAAGGAATAAGCCCACATCACCATTATTACCAGTAAATAGAGGTAATTCATCATCATCTAAAATTCCCTGCCACTTCGTATTACCAACAAGAATTCACAGCGACAATCACAACAACACAACAACTCAACATAAATGTACATTGGCTATAAGCCTACCACATCAATCAACGATTAAATATCAACTCAACATAATTCAACTTTGGCCATGGGCCTACAACTTGATATTTCAACAACAACAATTAACACAACATTGGCATAAGCCTACAACTTAGTATGCTACAATAACAATATCATATTAACAATAGTAATTTTGCAACCACATCAACAAGAAAACAACATTGGCCATAAGCCTAACAATTCAATACCACCTGAAATTCATATTTTTTTCAGCAAAGTATACAATACACCGCAGCAACTAAGATATACTACAAACGCTCCGCAAATTTGTTCAGACAATTCGACTGTTTCCGGTCAATTAATCTTTCGCTAAATTACCAACATTTTCTACTTTGCACTACTCTTATTGAGTCTATACAGTTACTGCTAGTTTAGGCACTACCTGTTACTAATATCTCACTGCCAAACTAGTACCATTACTCTCTATTTTTAAAAATACTACTTGTTACCCACATAAACTACATGTTATCCACTTAATAAATTATTATTAATTACCACCTTGATCTTCTACCAATTTAATCTACTAATTACTTCTACCGATAATTATCTGCTAAATTATTGCATTTGTTATTAATATACTACTCTGCTAAATTAATTTACTGATATATGAATATTCTGTTATACCGCTAAATATATAAGTTATGTAACTTCTTCACTTTCTGTTAAATATGTTCGTGTACTGGTTGTACTAAATTAATTAATCAGCTTCCTATATATATATATATATATATATATATATATATATATATATATATATATATATATATATATATATATATATATATATATATCCGATGCTTACAGAAAGCAGAACAAAACAATTACTAAAACAGTATGACCAAAATTAAGTCTGTTACGTGAAACATGGTGTGCCACTCGGCACACCCCTCTAATCTAATGTGCCCCTCGGCATAATAGTGCCCCCCCCGTCACACCATCCTTCTGTGCCATCCGGAACAGTCTGTGTGCCCCTCGGTACACCTAAAATTTCCAATTTTCCTTGTCACGCAGAATCTTTCTGCAATCGATTCTTTTACTAAATTTTTTTACCTTCGATTAACAGCAACAAAACAGTGCAACAATATTAGTGTTCATAGACAACCAATTTTATAGAGATTCATAGTAAGAACACAACAATAATTCAACACAGTATTTAACATTGTTTACACACAGAACAAGCTTTTCATACGAACCAATTCCCACATAAAATTTATCATGCAACTCATTAGATAGTCAGAACCTCACCTTTACCTTTTATTGGAGATCACTCTATTCTACCGGTTAAAGTCTCTCGTTGTAGCTTCTAACCTTTGCCTCTTCTCTATAACTTTGCAGCTTCTCACGTTCCCACAAAATTCTCCAAGACTTGTTCAATTAACCTAATTCTCCTTATAATTAGCTTAACCTTATAATTATTACTATTCTTATTGGGCCTAACTTTCACACCCCACCTATTACTCCATACAACCAAATAATAATCCCAATTAATAACCTTATATTATTCTAATATTTATATTAATATTATTGCTAATATTAATCAACCAATCAATTAAATATCAACCAAGTAATAACTTAGCAACTTAAATCAACATTTCTCGATATTTCACAACTTCAACAATTTCAATAACATTTTCAACCATAAATTCGTAATTAATTTAATTAAATAATTAATTAAATTAATGGGTGTTACAACTCTCTCCCACTTAGAATATTTTCGTCCTCGAAAACTTATTCGATACTACCACTGTTAGTACGAGTTTCGCATCCAAATCGATGATTTCCAAGTCGCGTATGGCAACACTTCGACCACTACTTTCCTGATAACTCAATAACTCAACATGATTTAAATAGATTACACACATGCCAATCATTCAATACTTCACGACATGAACGGTACTAGCATCTCAACTACTCTGCCATAATCTGATATATCAACATTTAAAGTAGCAACAACTATAACATACTTATACTTGGATATACATCATCACAATATCCTCTTAACACTCTTTTCAACACCAAAACACATACACAATTTCATTCTTGTATGTTAATTATCAACAAAATATCAACAACTCTACTCATATTGTCGTATCACTCTTATAGTGACATCAGCACAACCAACAAAATCAACTTTGTCACGTTATGGAGTATCATTCCTTGCTCACAGAAATCAACAATAACATCTCAATAATGATAACAAAATCATTACAACATCAACTTAACTGTATAACTCAACAATTATACACACAACTCACCATCAACCAACAACCACATTAATATCCTTATAAAATCCGCAAATATTTACTAGAAAACATAGTGTCCTGGCACAATATCTCTATATCAACAATCCACCAAATCAAGCATGTAGATTAAGACACACCATTCCCATAGGCTTATGATGTTTTAATCCTTCACTTCTAATGAGTCGTACATGCATATCAATTGTGCCACATCACGCTTCGGCTGTGCAACTATGATAATCCACCTTAAGTCACCGTCCTCGTGAAAATTTCCATCAACTATCTAGCTCGCAAGTTTAAATCTAGTTTCAGATTTTCCTCAATACCCACCATAAAACCATTGTTCACTTGATATTCTCAATCTTTCACTTTGCGACATTAATTCACATATAACTCGCCACTCTGACTTGTTCAATACGTCTCAATTCTTTCTTAGCAATTCCTCTATTACTTCACACAAACTGGTAAGTGACTATCATCATGATATAACATCAATTACTTCACACACCATTAAGACAGTAAGACAAGTCTACACCATCCAACACGATCTCGTCTACTATCAACAAGAGATTAAGGGTGACCAGTTCCTCAATTTGTCAATAGATAACTGTGATACGGTGGCAGAACCAGACTGTTTTAGGAAAATGTTGGTTTGCGTTTTGCATTTGCGTTTGCAAAATGTCGCGGTAAGCAAGAGTCGCCACCGACTTTTATTTTATCCAACTGGAAAGGAAAAAAGCACAGAAAAATTCCTTTTTCGAGATTTTGAGTACAGGGGGTAGATTATAGAAAGGGAAGGTATTAGCACCCTTTCTATCCGTAGTTTTCTACGGGCTCTTAGGTACTTGCTCATCATTTTAAAAATTGCTTCCGTGTTTGTGTGTTTTGAAATTTTTTTGCTTTACTTCGTTTTAACCCTTGCTTCTGTCTTCAAGAGTGTTACGAAGTGTTTTTTGAAAACTTTGTTTGGAAAAGTGTTTGGTGTGGAAAAGTTTATTTTGAGCAAGTACCTACTAGCATCTACCTACTCGAAAAGGGAATGTTTTCGTTCTTGTTTCCTTTAGACAACGTTATCCCACTATTAATGAGTAGGTAGCACCGTCGTCGGAGGTGTAAGGGTCAATTCGAAAGGGACGTACGATCACCAGAGCAATGTTAGGACGTCTTAGTAATAACCCTAATGTCTTAAGATCATATTCGAGGCAACATTTTTGAGGCAACATTTTCGAACGGGACTTTTGATCTTTGTTTAGACAGGAGGGTGACCACTAAAATACCCTATACTTAATGACCGTTTTACCGAAGGCAACCGAAGTGAGAGTATACCCTAGGAGTGCGCATGTGCGAGTGATTTGATTTCAGTTATTATCTTTGCACATTTAGGGTTTGCTAACCATTTTAAAATTAACATACAGTCTTGTCATGCAATCCTATTATCATACATCTAACAGTTAACATTTGCAAGAATAACAATGCGAGAAATAAAACTACGCTATTACAAGGCTTCGGGGAGGGGGATTAATTACATAGCCAAAAACCCGTAAAACGATAAATAAAAGAAAAATCCTAATTAAACTATTACATACCATGAGCAGTTACGTTAATATCGTAAAAATAATAAATGCGCGCGATGAATCGAGAACGAGAAAAAAATTAGGGTTTTGACTCCGTCTAAACCTAATTGAAAGAAAAAACATATTTTTGTGTTTTTGATTATTTTGAGAAAATAAGGTTTTAATTGAATAAATACAAACCTAATTACTAATTAATTTAAATTAAGAAAATAATTAATTTGACCTATTTTTATGTTTTTATTTAATTTGAGAAAAGAAATAAAAATTTAATCAAACAAACCCTAATTTTATAATTTATTTTAAATTATTTACAAAAAGGTTAGAATTACCCTAAAATTAAATTTAACTAATTATTAAATTGAATTTGATAAAAATAAAAACCTAAATCTAAATTTGTGAAGATTGATTTTGTGATTTTTTTTGTCAAAAAAGAATTTAATTTTGTGTTAGAAAATAATTTAAACAAAATAAATAAATAAAAGAAATATAAGAAAGATAAAGAAATGGGCCTGGTAGCTAGCAAACAGGGGGGTCTGAATTGCAATTTTTGAGCCCAAAACGCCTAGCCCACTTGACTTTTCCAAATCCCATGCTGAAAGCTTGACTAGGCCTATAGTGGACCTCCATGTGATAGGCGTTAGATCTGGCATATTGGAGATCTGGTGGTTGAAGGATGATGGCATATGGTGGACTCAATGCATGCGCGTATACCTGATCATGTAAAAGAAAATAATATTGACAAATATGGGGACCTGGGGATCGAACCCAGGCCCTTTGGAAATTTCCATTATACGCTGACCATCTGAGCTGGCTTGTTCATTTGTATGGTTAATGACAAACAATCATTATATTGGAAAAAACAAAATAATATATTAAAACGCGCGAATTTTGAACAAGCAAATCAGGAAGTGCCACGCCACCCTTCTTCTTCCTCCCTCCGTTGGTAAAAGTTCTAACTTTTACCTACAGTCATATGGGGGTAGTAAAAAAAAAACATGGAAGTCGTGGGGTACTTACATCGTGTTTCTGTGCACGAAAATGCTTGCTAATGATTGGAATGGGATCCTAGAACGTCCAAGAAGTGATTTATGTGGCTGGAAAGGCTTGAGGAAGCCTGGAACTAATAAAACAGTTTGCAACTTTTCTTGAGTTTTTTGAAAGTTGTTTTCACCTTTGCACGCCTCCAATCTCCCTTCTTTTGGTCTGCACTTATTCTATATGTACCCTAGAATTAATTAGGTTACAAACTTGCTTCAAATCTTTCTCAATTAAGATGATTGAATCATGATTTGATTCTTATTAAAATCTTTCCAAATCAAGCCAAATCCAATCTTTTTGTGTCCTAATGAAGCTTGCACGATTTGATTTCCTTTCCAGCTGTATAAGAGACCTAAACATGCACAAAATCTCAAGCTTTGATTACTTTTGATATTTTCATGATTTTATTTTGATTTTATTTAATTTAATTGAAATAAAAATCAAAATAAATGACAAAAATAAAATAAAGACAAGTGGGAAGGATCATGGGTCGTGGATCATGTTACAAACTCAATGCAAACACAAAAAGTTGGGCCCATTTGACAAAAATTGCAATTTTGGCCACATTTGACTTTTGCCAATTTTGCAAAAAGGGTCAACTTCACCAATGCATAACTCCTTCAATTTTGATCCTAGATATGTGTTCTTGGACTTTTTAGGAAGCTTAAGATGTCCTATAATCAACCCTTTTGGTCTCATCTCAATTGAGTCTTCCATGTTCATGTATGAAGCTTTGACAAAAAAGGTGTTTTTGTTGACTTTTCAAAATGACATATAATGTCCAAATTTATATCTTCTTGTGAGTGCATATTTTGAACTTGGGAGCTGAAGATGGATTGTATGGAATTACATCCTCTTCAAAATGAGCTTTGTATGGGTCATTTTTGATAAAGTATGAGAAAGTTATGCTTGGTCAAAGTTGAGTTGACTTTTCCTACAAAACCCTAATTTAGCAACTTTTGGGTTTTGATGAATTGTGAGCAATCCTTGAGGAATAATGATCAAACCTTAATCAAATTATGAATAATACTTCAACATGAGAATGTTGACCAAAAATCTTGAAGTTTGACTGTATGTGGGCCACAGTTGACTTTTGCCCTAGCATAGTCGACTTTCAGGCCTTTGAGCAATTGACTGAGCAAACTTCCTCTGCAAGGCTTGAAACTTGACATGGATGACCTTGAGAACATATTAGGACAATAGTGAGCATTTGGGACCCTTTGGACTCAAACATCTTGATGCAAAATGAAACCCTAATTTGAGGTAGACTGCCTTTAGGAGAGAGTTTGTCTGGTCAACTCTTGGACTTCCTTGGGCAATTTGAAGACCTTACTTGAAATGTATTGAGAAATATGGGAGGGAAAATTTTGGGGTACAACAGCTGCCCCTGTTCAATCTTCTTAAACCTGAGGATGTAGATTGGCTTGCTTGCCTTTCGTGATCCGAAGGTGGAAGATGATTGAACACTAGAGTGCCCAAAAATTTGCACTCGCATGAAGTGGTACTGGCCTTGCAATTTCGGGAATGGGCTTATAGATGCCATTTGGAGATTGACGACGGAGGATGGGCTTAAGGATGCCATCAAAAGAAGTGTCGATCGCATAAGAGATTCCTTTGCGAGAGCTTGTATACATGTTGTTGAGGAGGACTACGCTGGGGAATGCTGGTCTCTGTCTTTAGAGAAATAGAATTTTAGGAGCTTCAGTCGTCCGTTATTCTACCGGGGAATCATCTTTTAGTCGGGGAGGTGAAAATGAACTGCTATCTGGTCGTGTTCCAGGCTTTACAGTAATTTGCTGAGGAAAATAAGACCGACTGCTATCTGGTCGTGCTCCAGGCTTTATAGTGACTTACTGGGGGATGAGATTAAACTTGCTATCTGGTCTTTATCCAGGCTTCACAATTTCTCAATTTCTCAATTCTTATCTGGTCGTACTCCAGGCTTCTAAAGGAATTAAGTTGTTATCCGGTCGCATCCGGGCTTCTACTTGAATTTAAGGCATACTAATATCCGGTCGATTCTGGGCTTCTTAGTAATTGGCCAAGTAAACTTCTATTTGGTCGTAATCCAGGCTTCGCAACTTCTTACTTCTTATCTGGTCGTGTTCCAGACTTCATAAGAAATTAAGTGGTTATCCGGTCGCATCCGGGCTTCCATTTGATTTTAAGGCCTGCTAATATCCGGTCAATTTTCGGGCTTCATAGTAATTGGCCGGGTAGACTGCTATTTGGTCGAAATCCAAGCTTCGTAGTGTCCCCTACTATTATCTGGTCGTAGTCCCAGGCTTCAGTGTCTTATACCATTATCTGGTCAAATCCAGGCTTCATGGTGTCCTGTACTGCTATCTGGTCGATTTCCAGGCTTCACAATACCTTGTTAAGCTATTTTCCGGTTGATTTCTGGGCTTCACCGCTTGTGTTTATGATATACCACTATCTGGTCGACTCCAGGCTTCATGGTGTTTTGTACTGCTATCTGGTCGATTTCCAGGCTTCACAATACCTTGTTGGGGATTCAACTATTTTCCGGTCGAATCCGGGCTTCATAGCTTGCATTTAAGAGATACCACTATCTGGTCGATTCCAGGCTTCGTAGTATTTGGAGAAATCAAAATATTATCCGGTCGAATCCGGGCTTCATAACTTGAACTTTGTGAGAATTTGATTGTATCTTTCCCTGAAAGGTAAAGAGTTAGTCGTATGTAATGTCATGATGTATGACATGTATCGAGTAATGATGCTCTCAAAATAAATGAGATTGTGCTGTATTATCCGTATGCACATGCCATGATGTATGGATATGCAATTTTCTTGCGATGTTTTCTAGCTGGGGAAAATAAATCTCGGACTGCTACTGGAGAGTACAAAGAGTTTCGCTCGCTGGGGATAACGACCAAAGATGATTAGCCAGAGACTTGTGCCCGTTTTGTTTGAGAATATTTTGCCGGGAGAGACTCTGCTGGAGAATAAATTGGCGGGAGAATGACTCTATGGGGAAGAGAGATACTCTGCTAGAAGATCTGCTGATTTGGAGAAATAACCTCGGCTGGGGATGAATTACTGTTGTTGGCGATAATGAACCCCGTTGGGGATTGAGTTTCTGCTTGTGGAAGAAATAAACTCCACTGGGGATAATCTTCTAATGCCGGTGATAGATAAACTCTGCTTGGGGAGAATTACCATCACTATCTTTGGGTGCTTCTTACTCGGCGGGGAGTGTATGTATCTTTAGTCATATTCTCCAGCTGGGTCTATCCCTGTACCTGGTGGGCAGAGCAACTGTAAGGTTTGGACATTTCTTGTTTGCCCCTGTTCCTGGAATTACGAGTAATTGTCTTTTTGTTTCGCATGTAAATATTTATGAGCAATAATTATTTTCAAATGCATATATCAAAAATGAATCATTGGACGTTCTTGCAAAACAAAATGAAAAAAGAAAAACAATTTTTTTTGAAATTTATTGTAAAATGAATTGTATTGATTTTGAAGTTGGCCTGTAATAGGTGTTTTGTACAAGAGGTTGACGTCCTAGTAAGAGAACACCGTCGAAAGATAGAAATTATACAATTTGTGTAAAAGAAAGAAAAATAGATATGTGAACAATCCCATTGGGTTCCAACTCTGCTATTGCCTTTATATCTTCGAGCGTCTCATCACTTTGCTACTTGGTTGAAGGTAGATCATATTGATTGGCGCCGTCCGAGCTTGATAGTCGATACCGAAGTCTGGTTGCAAGATGATCCAATGAGACATAGTGTTATGCTTTGATCCCTAATTTTTTCCTGGACCGCCCTTTCGGGTTTTCAGTCCACCGGGATACCCTTTTTTGCCCAAGCCTCCTTTTCAGGTTTTCGACTTACCGGGTGTACAGTTTTTTTTTTAATTTTCATCCCTTACTTTTTCCCGAACCCTTTTGGTTCGCCGGGAAGCCCTTATTTTTGCCTAGGCCAGTTGACCTAGCAGGTCTTTGATTATGCGTAGTATTTTTTCACTATGTCTGCATTGACGGGGTGACGAAGGCCGTCACTGTCCATGGTGGTTAGAATCATAGCTCCTCCCGAGAAAATGTTCTTAACCACAAATGGCCCTTCATACGTAGGGGTCCATTTTCCCCTGGGATCACCTTGCGGCAGTATGATGCGCTTGATCACCAGATCCCCGACTTGATACTCTTGTCGTCTGACTTTCTTGTTAAAAGCCTTGATCATTCGTTTTTGATACGTCTGACCATGAGAAATAGCAGTAAGTCTCTTCTCGTCGATTAAATTCAACTGATCAAGCCGGGTTTGGATCCAGTCATCTTCGCTCAAACCTTCATCCTTCATAATCCGGAGAGAGGGTATCTGGACTTCGATAGGCAAGACCGCCTCTATGCCATACACCAGAGAATAGGGTGTTGCCCCTGTTGATGTCCGTGCTGAGGTGCGATACCCATGAAGAGTGAATGGTAACATCTCATGCCAGTCTTTGTAGGTCACTGTCATCTTCTGCACAATCTTCTTGATGTTCTTATTAGCCGCTTCAACAACCCCATTCATCTTCGCCCGGTAGGGAGAAGAGTTATGATGCTGTATCTTGAACTATTTGCAGAGCTAGGTGATCATCGTATTGTTGATATTTGTACCATTGTCTGTAACGATCCTCTCTAGTACACCGTATCGACAAATCAGATTGTGTCGGATGAACCGCGCCATGAAGTTCTTGGTTACTGTAGCAAAGGAAGTTGCTTCAACCCACTTCTTGAAATAATTAATAGCCACCCGAATGAAATGATGTCCATTAGACGCAGTAGGTATGATCTCGCCGATCATGTCGATACCCCACATTGCAAAAGGCCAAGGAGCTGTCAAGACGTTCCGAAAGTACCTTCATGTAACTCTGCCATAATCCTTTCTACCTCGCTCTTGTCTACACACCGAAGTAAGGTTGAATCATGGTTACGCTTATAAAGAATCCCATTACTGATGAAGAACTTTGCATCGAACCTTCTCAAGAACTTCTTATCATTAACAGATGCACCCTCAGGGTACTCTTGAGCCTCAAGATACCTCTTTACCTCATGAAACCAGGGTTTATCTGCTACCTCTTCAGTCTCGATGTCACAACAATGTGCAGGTTCATCCAACCTCTCAATGGTAATATGGGGAGCTTCATTGTCCCACCTGACCTTAAACATAGAAGACATGGTAGCTAGCGCGTCCGTCAGCTGGTTCTCCTCTCTTTGGAAGTGTTCAAAGGTTATCTCCTCGAAGTACGGAAGCAATGTCAGTACATACTCTTTGTAAGGAATAAGATTTGGATGATTCGTATCCCACTCGCCTTTAATCTGACTGATAACGAGAGCCAATATCTGAATACACTCAAGAACTTAATCCTCAGGTCAATAGAAGCTCGAAGACCTAGGATGAATGCTTCATACTTCGCCATATTGTTGGTGCAGTTAAAACATAATCGGGCGGTGAATGGAGTATGAAAACCCTCAGGAGATATGATCACGGTGCCAATGCCATTCCTAACACGTTTGAAGCTCCATCAAAATACATAGGCCATCAGGATTGTTTTACCCCAAAATTTTCCATCCCATATTTCTCAAAACATTGCAAGAAAAATCTTCAAGTTGCTCAAGATAGCCCAAGAGTTGATCAGACAAACCCTCTCCTAAGGCAGTCTTCCCCAAATTAGGGTTTCACATTGCATCAAGACCCTTTAGTCCAAGTGACCCCAAGTGCTCAAAATTGTCCTAATATGTTCTCAAGATCATTCATGACAAGTTTCAAGCCTTGCAGAGGAAGTTTGCTCAGTCAATCACTCAAAAGGTCCAAAAATCGCCTGTGCTAGGGCAAAAGTCAACTGTGACCCAAATACAGTCAAACTTCAATACTTTTTGCCAACATTCTCATTTTTAAGGATATTTCATCATTTGATCAAGGGTTGATCATGATTCATCAAGGATTGCTCAAAATTCATCAAGATTCAAAAGTTGCTAAATTAGGGTTTTGTAGGAAAAGTCAACCCAACTTTGACCAAGCATAACTTTCTCATATTTTATGATAAATCACCCATCCAAAGCTCATTTTTAAGAGGATGAAATTCCCTACAATCCATATTCATACCCCAAGATCAAAATATGCACTCACAAGAAGTAATGAATTTTGACATTATAGGTCATTTTTGAAAGTCAACAAAAACACATTTTTTATCAAAGCTTCTAACTTGAGAATGGAATATAAAAATGAGATGAGAACAACATGGTTGATTATAGGACATCCCAATATTTCTAAAAAGTCCAAGAACACCTCCAAAGAGTCAAAACTGAAGAAGTTATGCCTTGTTGAAGTTGGACTTTTTTGCAAAATTGCCAAAAGTCAACTATCCCCAAAACTCCAAATTTTGCCAAATGGGCCCATTCTTTTTCACTTGTTTTGAGTTTGAATTGTAGCCCACGTGCCCCAGCCTTGGCCATGTGTCCATATCTTATTTTTATTATTTAATTTGATTTTTATTTGAATTAATTCATTTTAAATAAAATAAAATCACATAAAATCACATAAAATCAAAAACATTGAAAACTAAAGATCTTTGATCATTTCAGGCTCCAATTACAGCTAGAATTGCAATCAAACTCGTATCAAGGTCATTATGCACAAGGAGATTGGATTTAGGCCAAGTTTGGAAAGCTTTAATGAAGGATAAAATCAAATCTCAAAATCATCAATATAGGAAGATTTGGACAAAGTTTGTTACCCTAATACATTGAGCAATACATAAAGGTCGTGGGAAGGAAAGAATAAGGGTTGGAGATCAATTGGAGAGGCAGAACCAAACTTGCAAAAACAAAGAAAAAGTGTGGGATCGAAATCAAGGTTAGAGGTCGTTTCAGGGCTTGGCAAGTATCTCAATCGTTTCCCGGCAACCCTCACAAGCTAAATCAATCAAAATCATGCCTTCTCAGACCTCCCAGTGCACTGTAAGTCCCTCATGGATCCGCCCCATTCTTGAATTCGATTTGTATTATTCTCGCATCTATAACAAAAACTAATTGCATATTCTGATTCACCATGGCATTTGCTAGCTTTCTGCATTAACCAATTTCATTCTTATGCTTTATATCGTGGATCACCATTGTAGGGTTTTCTAGGTTTTTTTAGGGATTTTTATTACAGGAATAATTGGCTTGCGTGAAGGGTACCATCTTGTTCAGGGGAACAAGACGAGCTCAACCATGGTGCTATCTTTCATTTATATGGTCTGGAGAAGATTTTAGAACGAAGCTGCGCTTTTAGCTGCGGATAAAAATCCGCAGGTAAAAGTTACAATTTTAGAGGACAGGGACGAAGCCGTGTCATCCTCCCATTGGACCCTTCAAATACATTGCGCGCATTTTTCTATTTTTTGGCCATTGACTTTGTTTTATATATTATCTTATGTTTGTATTATTATAACAAAAACAACAACTCGCTCCAGTGGTAACCACATAAGCCTTAAAGGACCCAAAGGCTGAAGGTCAGGGGTTCGATCCCTGCCTCCAGTAATTTGCATTTTTCTTGGTTATTTTCAGGAGATCTAGTGCGTATACAAGCCTGAGGTGCACCATGTTCATCCTTCATCCATGTGCTAGATGGCCAGGTGGCCAGATCTGGTGGCCAATCCTTGAAGGCGCACCATAAGCAAGTCAATGCACGCGCATGGAATCCCAAAAGTCAATTGGACCTTCAGCTAATGGGCCAACAAAATTACTTCCTACACACCCAAAACAGGCCCATCTCATCCTTTTTTATATATTTTGTTTATTTTAGTTTATTTATTTATCTTATTTAATTATTTTCTAACCAATGGATTAATTTTTCTTTTTATCACAAAACCACAAAAATGTTTTTATCCAATAAATTTTAGAATTCTTTTTTTATTAATAAATATTAATTAATTAATTAGGCTTTTAATTCTAGAATAACTTTAATTTATTTTTGTAAATATTTAAAATCAATTAGAATTAATTAGGTTTTAACACTAATTTAATTATTTTAATTTCTTTCTTAAATTAACAAAATCCAAAAATATGTCAACTTTTTTAATTAATTAATTTAATAATTAATTTAGTATTTAATTTAGGGTTTAATTTCTTTCCTTAAAATCAAAACAAAAAAAAACATTTTCTTTTAAAAGGGTCAAAACCTTAATTCACATTCGATCTAATTTCCCGCGCGCTTTATTTTTCTTTATCCAATTAATGTATCTGCTCCCGGTTTGTAATAGTTTTGAATAGGACATTTATTTATTTTACTGCTTTATTTTATTTTCAAAGGGTTGCTTTTGGCGATGTAAATACCCGACGCCTTGTAATAATTTAGTTTGATTTCCGCACTTTAAATTCTGCTAATTATAACTGCTAGATGTTTGATAATAGGGTTTGCATGACAAGACTGAATGTTTAATCTTAAAATCAAATTAGATCACCCTTAACATGTGCAAAGATAAAAATAACTGAAAATGACACACTCGCACATGCGCACTCTTAGGGTACACCCCACTTGGTTGCCTTCGTACACGGTCATTGAGTATAGGATATTTTAGTGGTCGTCCTCTTGTCTAAAAGATCATAAGTTTCCTTGAAATGGTTGCCTCGGATATTGTTGCCTCAGATAAATGATCTAAGACATTAGGGTTATTACTAAGATGTCCTAACATTGCTTTAGTGACCATACGTCCCTTTCAAATTGACCCTCAAACTCCAACGACGGTGCTACCTACTCACTAATAGTGGGATGGAATTGTCTAAAGGAAATAAGCATATAACGATTCTTTTTTCGAGTAGGTAGATTAGTTCTTAGATACTTGCTCAATTAAAACAAAATTTTCACACTTACACTCTTTTACAAACAAAGTTTTCAAAAACACTTCATTACACTCTTGAAGACAAAAGCAAGAGTTAAATCGAAGTTAAAACAAAAACTTTTCAAAACCCACAAACACGAAGAAAACAATTTTGAAAATGATGAGCAAGTACCTAAGAGCCCATAGATAACTACGGATAGAAAGAGTGCTAATACCTTCCCTTTCTATAATCTACCCCCCGTACTCAGAAATATCTCAAAAAAGGAATTTTTCTGTGCTTTTTTCCTTTCCTTGTTGGATAAAATAAAAGTCGGTGGCGAATCTTGCTTACCGCGACATTTTGTGAAAACAAACGCAAAACCCAAACCAGCATTCCAAAAACAGTCAGTTCTTCCCACCGTATCACAGAACTGGCGACTCTGCTGGGGAGTTTATAAGTGAGGTGTACCTTAGGAATAATTCATCATAATGTTTTCAATTGCTTGATTTGTATGCTTTATCTTTGTGGGTTTTAATCGGAGTTACTATATATCCTAATCCGGATATGGGGGATACCCTTTAGGTAAGTAGCAATAGACTGTGAGGGTACTATATAGCATAGACCGATACGGTTGAAGCAGTAGCTACGTTGGTGTGGCACTTTAGTTTGTACCGATATCCCTTATGGTGGAACAAGGAGAATATGGGTCTTCTAAGGGGTCATTAAGCACCAACTGACCTTAGAACCTATAATTGACCAACTTGGCCATAGAACAGTAGCAGTATGCTACACTCATTGAGACCAAACTCTCGCGATGATTCCGGCTGCAAGAAAAGGTTGCCAAACTGGAATTATGACCGATCGAGGGTGGTCAATGATATTGAGATCCTCTAGAACCCGGTTACTATTTCTAGGACAGGTTAAACCAACTAAACTGAAAGAGGGTAATACCTAAACTCCATGCCAGCCTGAAATCTAGGGCTATCTGTGTGACTTGTTTGCCCTTACCATGTTTGCTATCTGTGAATACTTGTGGTGTGTTTCTATCATGACATCATGCATCATGACATTGCATGCATCTTGCATCAGACTAACCCATTTCAAAGACAGAGGGGATTCATCTTTGTTCCATTTTGTAGGTCATGGCCTCTATGCGTAGAAACACTATTCGGATCAGCTTTGTACAGATTCCTACTCAGCTTAGAGATTTGGTTGCAAAGGTTCCTGACACTTCCTCCTTTATAAGAAGACATGGGCACCTCCTTGGTTTGGTCACTTCCAGATTAGATGAGCAGATGATGAGTGTTATATGCCAGTTCTTTGATCCATTATACCACTGCTTCACTTTCCCGGACTATCAGTTGGTCCCTACTCTGAAAGAATTCTCCGATCTACTGGGTATTTCTATTTTAGAGTAGACGCCATTTACAGGTTGGAAGAAAGTACTTAGGCCGGAAGAGATTGCTTCAGCCCTCCATCTGACAAAGGCTGAGGTAATGTCTAACTGGGAGACTCGAAGTGGGACAAATGGCTTCTTGGCTAAATTCTTGGTTGATCGGGCTAATCAGTTTTGGGACAGTTTGGATTTTCAGGCATTCGAGGACATCTTGACTCTTCTCATTTATGGTTTGGTGTTGTTTCCTAACTCAGATTCTTTTGTCGACGTGAATGCAGTGAAGATTTTCATGTCCCGTAATCTCGTGCCCACTCTCTTGGGTGACATTGTGCACTCTCTTTATGCCCGTACTGCTCGGAAACGGGGAACCCTTATGTGTTGTGCACCATTGCTGGCGAGGTGGTTTATTTCTTACCTCCCCAAATCTGTTTTGAAGAACAAGGAAGGCATGGGTTGGGCCTACAGAATTATGTCCCTCGCTCACACTGACATTATCTGGACTACTAAAGAGATGGAAGAAGTAGCTATTATTGATCGTTGTGGGGAATACCCCAATGTTCCATTACTTGGAATTCGAGGAGGGATTATCTATAATCCTTGTTTGGCCTTACGTCAGTTTGGGCGAGCTAGGAGGGACGGACTTCATGAGTTGCTAATGCTGAGCATTGTCTTTGACTTCCAAGGGGATAGTGAGGAGCATCGCCGCAGGTTCATACGAGCTTGGGATAGTGTGCACAGGTCTGATCCACACGAGTTAGGGATGAAGACCTCTCTTCCGATGGAACCGTATCTCCGATGGGTTCGAATCCGTGACCAAAAGCTGGGAATGCCGTACAAAGCTGTCTTGCCTATGATTATTGAGATTGCTGATGAAGAAGGGGTTCCTCCCACCATCCATACATGCCCACTAACATTGAGGCATTAAAGAGGTCTTGGATGCAGCTAAGAGAAGAGCGGGATACTTACAGAGAAAAGTATCATGAGCAGGAGCGGAAGATTCTAAAGCTTACAAGACAGCTGGAGAATGAGAAGGTCCTCAATGACTATGTCAGCACAGGAGGAAAGCGACCATGGGAGCGCTGATGTCTTTTGTTATTTCTAGTTTTGATTTACTTTTCAGTATTTCTTTTTGTAACGCCTTAAAGGAATTTATCAAACATTGTTTCAAGTTTATCTAATAAAGTGTGTTTCATTTTGGTTTACGAATTTGAATCTCTCGACGTCTTTGAAATCATATCATATGCATTCCATTCTCATGCACCTCATAACAGGTACCCTTACAGGTCTCTTATCTTCTTCGCTGTTTATTTTAGCGCTCATCATGTCTTCTGAAACATCAATTGATCAAGCTATCAAGGCTCTGCAAGCTCAAAACACTCAGTTCCAGGAAATGTTCATGAACTTGGCTAAGGGTCAGCAAGATCTGAAGACTCTTATCTTGAAGGATAAGAAGAAGACGAAGAAGAAGACGGCCCTCCTGAATATGGGTCGCAGATTCGGAAACAATTTGCGGAAAGAGGTTGATTTGACTCACTCATCTGGATGGGGAGAGAATCAAGAAGAAAGGAGGGCTCCTAGCCCTGTGGTTTCTGACAACGAGACTGACTTTGATGAAGACCAGTATCCTCCGGCTGAGGATAGGTATAAATGGCTTGAAGACCGATTAAGTGCGATGGAGATCCAGAAGGTACCTAGATTAGACTTTGGTGATTTGGGTTTGTCATCTGGGGTGGTAATTCCTCACAAGTTTAAAGCACCAATCTTTGCTAAATACGACGGGGTTTCTTGTCCAAAGCTGCACCTCCGCTCGTATGTTAGAAAGATTCAGCCATATACCGCTGACAGGAACCTCTGGATCCACTTCTTTCAAGATAGTCTTTCAGGGACTCAACTTGAATGGTTTTACTAGCTGGAAGGAGCTAGTATCCGTAATTGGGAAGACCTTGCTGCTGCTTTTTACAAGCAGTACCAATACAATGCCGACATCGCTCCCACGCGTACCCAACTTTAGGGTATGTCTATGGGTGCGAGCGAAGGTTTCAAAGACTACGCTCAGAAATGGAGGGACCTTGTTGGAAGAGTACAACCCCCGCTGTCTGACAGGGAGTTAGTAGATATGTTTCTGGGGACCCTGTCTGGTCCATATTTTAATCATCTGATTGGAAGTTCGTCATTCGGGTTTACTGAGCTGATTATGACCGGGGAAAGAGTTGAAGCCGGTATTAAGAGCGGCAAGATACAGAAGGGTGCTTCGTCAAGTACCGAGAAGAAGCCTTTTAAGAAGGAGCCCAGTGCAGTTTACAGTTCAAAGAGCCATAATAGACCTGAGCGCCGCCAAGCAGTCAATGCGTTTGTTATATCAAGACCTGCTGTTGCCTCACAACACAACAATCAACCAAGAGCCGAGAGGCCGCGAAGACAATTCACTCAGCTCCATATGACCCTGTCTCAGATTTTGCCACAATTGTTAAAGACCAATCTGGTGATTCCGAAGGAAGCCCCGAAGAATCCCAATACAACATCACCGCTGTACAATCCGAACACCCGCTGTGCTTTTCATTCCGATAGCCCGGGGCATGATATGAATGACTGCTGGGTCCTGAAGAATAAGGTACAGGATCTGATTGATGCTAAGGAAATTAAGTTCGAAGCACCCGAAAAGTCTAATGTCATGACTGCTACGATGCCCAAGCATGGAGTAAATGTTGTATATGAAGACTCGTTTGTGGTTTCTGTGAAAGACATTGCCACTCCATTGATGACTGTGAAGAAGAACCTTCTATTAGTCGGTTTATTTCTGGCCTGTGGTGAAGGTTGCCGTCTGTGTTCTGTCCTACCTATTGGTTTCCATCTTTTGAAGTCAGGTGTCCAACGCCTGATGGATAACAAAGAAATTATGTTTGAGAAGACTGTTGTTCCTTTGGTTCCTGTTGAAGAAATCTCTATAATCACCATTTTCGACAATTCTTCCAAGGCTTCCTCGAGAAAGCCTGTTAGAATTACATCGGTTCCGAAGATTGCTCCTTTGATTATTACTGTTTCTGGACCTATCCCTTATACGTCAGATAAGGCTGTCTCGTGGCACTATGGGGCTGACGTGTATTATCACGGGGTTAAACAAGATTTGAAGGATGAAGAGGCTGATACTGACGTCAGCAATATTTTCGGATCTAGTAAAGTCACCCGCAACGGAAGACTTTTCTCCCCTGAGATCTCTCCACCAACTGTTCGGAAGCCTGTTGTTATTACGCCGGCCAATACATCTGCTGCTGTCCCTGCTCAAGTTCCAATTCTTACCCCTGTCACCGAGTCAGCTGACACTCAGGGCAAAGGGACCACCGGTGAGCCTTCCCGGACGGAGGCACCGAGGAAAGTTACTGTTGAAGCCTCTAGACAGGAGATAGAGGAAATTTTAAAGATCATCAAGAAAAGCGACTATAATGTAGTCGAACAGTTGGGGAAAACCCCGTCAAAGATCTCTATGTTGTCCTTATTGTTGTGTTCAGAGGCCCATGCTAAGGCTCTGATTGCTTTCCTGAAGACTGCGCACGTGCCGTAGGAGACATCAGCTGATCAGTTTAAAGATTGCGTGGCTAGTCTGATAGCAGATAATGGGTTGTGTTTCTCCGACGCAGACTTGACCGCTAAGGGGAAGAATCACAATGATGCCCTGCATGTCTCCATTTAATGTAGGGGCATTACTCTAGCTCACGTATTAGTGGACACTAGATCTTTGTTGAATGTTTTACCCAAGAAAGCCTTGGACCGGTTAGACTGTGAAGGGTTGGAGTTGAAGCCGAGTAACATTGTTGTTAGGGCCTTTGACGGGTCCAAGAGAATGGTACATGGAGAAGTGGATATTCCAATTAAAGTTGGATCTCAGATTTTCGCGTCTACATTCTACGTGATGGACATTCGGCCATCTTATTCTTGTTTGCTGGGTCGCCCATGGATCCACAAGGCTGGGGCAATAACCTCCATGCTCCACCAGATGCTGAAATACCCAGTGAAAGGGAAAATTGTTACGGTACGAGGAGAAGAGGAGTACATGGTGAGCCACCTCAACTCTTTCCGGTATGTAGAGATGGACGGGGAGTTCATTGAGACCCTGTTTCAACATTTTGAAGAAGTGCCTCAGACGTTGGCGTCAGCTGAAACTGTTACTGAAGATCCTCCAATGAAGATGGCTTCCCTCAAGGATGCCTGGGCTGTTGTTGAGAAAGGTGGGTGTGTAAATTGGGGCCAACTCCCTGATTTTGCACATAAGACTAACAAGTTTGGTTTGGGTTTCACTGCATAAGCTCAAAGGGCTGTACGGCGTGCACGGATCGGAGGACCTCCCCTGTTTATCAACAATTCGGGAGTAAATGCCATTGAAGATGATGATGAAGAATCCGAGTTTGACAGTTGGATCTACCCAACTACCGATGGAGGACTAAGCAACTGGACAGCAAAGGACTTCGTCCCAATTTCTTTTATTACCCAGTAATGAGACTTTTGTTTTAAGTTTGTAACATTCAATTTTTGAACTTCACGGCCCGGTGCCCTACCCGAGACACCGTGGATTTGTTTGTGAGGGCTTTATGTGTGTCATTTCCATATATCATTAATAAAAGCATTGGACGTTTTCTTGCATTTCAAATTTTGCGCTCCTTGTTTTTCTTTTTTTATCTTGCAAAACAGCTATTTTACACACACTCACGTATACAGGTCTACATCCACTCTGGATCCCACTGATAACGACTTTGATACTGCCAGTTATGACTTTGAAAGTCCGATCAACTTAGCCGAAGACGAAGGTGAAGATGATTGCGAAGTGCCTGGTGAACTTGATAGATTGTTACTTATGGAAGAGAGGGCCATACAGCCGCATGAAGAGCCAGTGGAAACAGTAAATCTGGGTATAGAAGAGGACAAGAAAGAGGTCAAGATCGGTGCGAATCTGGAGCCTAGTGTTAAGCAACAATTGATTCAGATGCTGCATGACTATGTTGAGATCTTTGCTTGGTCTTATGAAGATATGCCTGGGTTGGATACTGATATCGTGGTTCACCGCCTGCCTACCAAGGAAGACTGTCCTCTAGTGAAACAGAAAGTTCGTCGAATGTGCCCGGAGATGTCTGAGAAAATCAAGGCCGAAGTTATGAAACAGTTTGATGCCGGTTTTCTAGCAGTTACTTCTTACCCGCAGTGGGTTGCCAACGTGGTCCCAGTGCTGGAGAAGGATGGTAAGGTTCGAATGTGTGTTGACTATAGGGATCTGAACAGGGCGAGTCCTAAGGATGATTTCCCTCTGCCTCATATCGATGTTCTGGTTGACAACACCGCTCAACATAAGGTTTTCTCCTTCATGGACGGTTTCTCCGGTTATAATCAGATTGAAATGGCTCCCGAAGATATGGAGAAGACAACCTTTATTACTCAATGGGGTACCTTTTGCTACAAGGTCATGCCTTTCGAGTTGAAGAATGTTGGGGAAACGTATCAGCGCGCCATGGTCGCTTTGTTCCATGACATGATCCATCATGAGATTGAGGTATACGTTGATGACATGATTGCAAGATCCCAGACTGAAGAAGAACATCTTGACCACCTTCAGAAGTTATTTGACAGGTTGAAGTTATACAAGCTGAGGTTAGACCCGAACAAGTGCACCTTCGGGGTGAGATCTGGTAAGCTGCTGGGTTTCGTTGTAAGTGATAAAGGTATTCAAGTGGATCCTGCAAAGGTGAAAATTATACAGGAAATGCCAGCTCCCCGAACTGAAAAAGAAGTTAGAGGATTTCTGGGACGTCTGAACTATATTTCCCGATTCATCTCGCACCTAACTGCTACTTGTGAGCCAATCTTCAAATTACTGAAGAAAGATCAAGTGGTAAGATGGAACGATGAATGTCAGGCCGCTTTAGAAACAATTAAAGAGTATCTCCAAGAGCCTCCTATTCTGATGCCTCCAGTTAAAGGGAGACCTTTGGTCTTATACTTGACAGTACTCGATAATTCAATGGGGTGCGTGCTGGGGCAACATGACGAGTCTGGCCGAAAAGAGCATGCTATTTATTAACTTAGCAAAAAGTTTACCGACTGCGAGACCCAATACTCGTTGCTTGAGAAAACTTGCTGCGCTTTGGCATGGGCTGCTCGCCGGTTGAGACAGTATATGCTGACTCACACTACTCTATTAATATCAAAGATGGATCCAATCAAGTATATCTTCGAGAAGCCTACTTTGTCCGAAAGAATAACAAGATGGCAGATGATCTTTACTGAGTATAACATCCAATATACAACCCAAAAGGCAATCAAGGGAAGTGTGTTGGCAGATCATTTGGCACATCAGGTAGTGGATGATTACCAGTCTATGAACTTTGAATTCCCGGATGAGAACATCATGTTTGTAACTGACTGTGAAACACCTGGACCGGATGAAGGACCTAAGGAAGGATCCCGATGGTCTATGTACTTTGATGTAGCTTCAAACGATTTGGGTAATGGCATTAGCGCCGTGATCATATCTCCTGGATGCTCTCATACTCCGTTCACCGCCCGACTATGTTTCAAATGCACCAACAACATGGCGGAGTATGAAGCGTGCATCATGGGTCTTCGAGCAGCTATTGACCTAAGGATTAAGTTCTTAAGTGTTTTCGGAGATTTCTCTCTCGTGATCAGCCAGATCAAATGCGAGTGGGATACGAAACACCCTAATCTTATTCCTTACAAGGAGTATGTATTGACGTTGTTTCCGCACTTCGAGGAGATAACTTTTGAACACTTCCCTAGAGAGGAGAATCAATTAGTGGACGCGCTGGCTACGATGTCTTTTATGTTCAAAGTAAATTGGGACAACGAGGCTCCCTGGATTACCATTGAAAGGTTGGACGACCTGCACATTGTTGCGATATTGAGACTGAAGAGGTAGCAGATAAACCCTGGTTTCATGAGGTGAGAAGGTATCTTGAGGCTCAAGAATACCCTGAGGGTGAATCTGTTAATGATAAGAAGTTTCTGAGGAGGTTCGCAGCGAAGTTTTTTTATCAGTAATGACATCCTTTACAAGCGTAACCATGATTCGACCTTACTGCGTTGTGTGGATAAGAACGATGCAGAAAGGATCATGATAGAGTTACATGAAGGTACTTTCAGAACTCATTCCAGTGGACACACCATGGCAAAAAGAATCCTTCAGGCAGGATATTATTGGTCCATAATGGAAGCCGATTGTTATCAGCATTCTCGGACCTGTCACAAGTGCCAAGTCTATGCTGATAAGGTGTACATACCTCCGGTACCTCTGAACGTCTTGACAGCTCCGTGGACTTTTGCAATGTGGGGAATCGACATCATCGGTGAGATTAGACCTACGGCATCTAATGGGCATCGTTTCATCCTGGTAGCTAATGATTACTTTACAAAGTGGGTTGAAGAAGCTTCCTTTGCTACAGTAACAAAGAATGTCGTGGCACGGTTTATTCGACACAATTTGATCTATCGATATGGTGTACCAGAGAGGATCATTATGGACAATGGTACAAATCTCAACAATAAGATGATCATCGAGCTCTGCAAGCAGTTCAAGATACAGCATCACAGCTCTTCTCCTTACCGGCCGAAGATGAATGGGGCTGTAGAAATGGCTAATAAAAATATAAAGAAGATTGTGCAGAAGATGACAGTGACATACAAAGACTGACATGAGATGTTACCATTTGCTCTTCATGGGTACCATACTTCAGCACAGACGTCAACAGGGGCAACACCCTATTCCTTGGTTCATGGTATGGAGGCCGTCTTGTCCATTGAAGTTCAGATACCCTCTCTTCGGATTATGAAGGATGCATGTTTGAGCGAAGATGACTGGATTCAGACCTGGCTTGATCAGCTGAACTTAATTGACGAGAAGAGACTCAATTCTATTTGACATGGTCAAACGTATCAAAAACGAATGATCAAGGCATTTAACAAGAAAGTTAGACGACAAGAGTATCAAGTTGGGGATCTGGTGATCAAGCGCATTATTCTACCTCAAGGTGATCCCAGGGGCAAATGGAACCCTACGTACAAAGGGACATTTGTGGTTAAGAACATTTTCTCAGGAAGAGCTATGATTCTAACCACCATGGATGGTAATGACCTTCCTCACCCCGTCAATGCAGACATAGTGAAAAAATACTACGCATGATCAAAGATCCGCTAGGTTGACTGGGGTGATACGGTGGGAGAACTGACTCGAGGTTTTGTGTTTGTGTTCGCAAATGTTTCGGTTTAGCAAGAGTCGCCACCGAATTTTTATTTTATCCTAAGGAAAGGTCAAAAAGCACAGGAAAGACCTTTGAGATGTTTTCTTGGGTTCGGGGAGTAGATTATAGAAAGGGAAGATATTAGCACCCTTTCTATCCATGGTTATCCATGGGCTCTTAGTTATTTGTTTAGATCACTTGCTTTTCTTTTCAATTGTTTGAAATGGTGCTTTGTGTGTGTGGTTTTGAAAATGTTTTGAAAAATATGCCTTGTCTAGGCAACCTTTGTAATGATTCTTGTTTGAATATATACAAATGTGTGTGTCTTTTTGAAAAGATATTTCAATGTTTTGAAAGTTGTTTTGAAATTGTTTTGAAGTTGTGTTGTGAAGTGTGTTTGAAAATGGTAAGGATGTTTTGCAAGCTTTTGATCAAGTAACTAAGAGTTGTCTACCCTATTTTACTCAAAGATCTTTCTTTATGTTTTTTAACCCTTTTAACAGTGTTGTTTCACCATTGTATTTGGTGAACAACCTTGTGTTAGGATGTTAAACGGGACAGGCGTGGGTCATCGTATAGACCATGATAGCAATTGTGTCAAGCATTTTTGGCAATTTTCTTGAGAGACTTGATCATTTTTGTTTAGGCAACTCAGATAGCATCGTCGAGGGACTATGATCTTTTGTTTTGTTTTTGTTTTGCCAAAGTACTTGACATGCATACCATGACCCATTTTCGAAGGCAACAAGTGGATTGTAACCCTAGGGGTGCAAGTGTGCATTGTGTTCGATTTCCATGCATTTTTGTCTTTGATTAGGTCAAACTATTTGTTGGTTTTGATTTTGCAAACAAACCCTAATTCTAATCATGGCATAATTGAAAGCACTTAAATGCGTAAAAATAAATCTAAGCTATTACAACTTTGATATAGGGAGGGGGGGGGGGGGGGGGGGGGGGGGGGGTACAATTTTGAATAGGGGATTATTTTGCAAGAAATTAAACCCTAAGTTATTACAACCAAATTGAATTCTTTTTGCGAAATAAAATAAATGGGCAATATTTAATTAAACAAGATAAATAAATTTTAAACAAAATATATTATGCAAAAAAAAGAGTTTTTATTTATTCATGTATGCAAAAAGTATTTTTAATGTAAAAGGTATAAAGAAATAAATAAAGATTAATTTTATTTGTTTTTAGGGCAAAAAACCCTAATTTCTTAAGAAAATAAATATAATGTATTATTTATGTACAAAAATATATTAATATGTATAAAAATGAAATATATCCAAAAAAGGTATTTTTTTAGTGTAAATATCAATACAAATAAAAATGTATTATTTTTGTGTTTTTTATTCCATGCTTTTAATAAAATAAAGTATATATATATATATATATATATATATATATATATATATATATATATATATATATATATATATATATATATATATATATATATATATATATATATATATATATATATATATATATATATATATATATATATATATATATATATATATATATATATATATATATATATATATATATATATATATATATATATATATATATATATATATATATATATATATATATATATATATATATATATATATATATATATATATATATATATATATATATATATATATATATATATTAAATATATTAAGTGTGTAAAAAATAAAATAAATTATTTACAAAAATGTATATATTTCAAGGAAATATTTTCAAACGTGAATAAAAATAATAAATGAAAATATAAGTATTTTTTACATTATTTTAAAGTTTAACCAAAAATAATATAAAGTATTTAAACATTTTAATGTTAGAAATAATTAAAATAAATACCAAATAAATATAAAAATTTATGAAAATATTTTTTAGGCAATTTTTTATGTTTGAAAATAAAATAATAAAGTCAGAAATGAAATAAAAATGCAAAAATAATAAATATACAAAGAAATGGGCCAGAGGGGTGTGAAACTGAAAATGGGGGTGTCAAAAGCAGGAAATAGCCAGGCCCAGCCCAGCTACTTCATCTTCTTCCTCTATTTAAACAAAAATACGCGCCTTCTGTGTACAAACTACCAACTCCTGGAAATGTGATCCTTTGACAAAACTCAAAACATGAAACTTGTAGAGCATCAAACAACGATTTCAACCATATAAAACATTAAATCTAACTCTCAAAGACCAGAGAGAATTTCTCTGGCCCTAATTTCTAACCTAGTTTTTTCAGAAAGTTCATGGATGAAATTCTCCTAGCACGATTAATATAAATGAAAACTAAGCACATGTATGGTTTCAGGGCAATGAATACAACATATTTCATTCATAAACCTAAGGCTAAATGTTCCTAAATAGAGAGATAGAAGTTCATGAAATACCTGTTTCAGTTGAGTTCGAGCTGGACAATGCAGCAACTTTCAATGGGGCCTGAGGTTCTTTTGAGCTTGCTTGATGTCCCCTGAACCTTTCTCAATGCTTAGTTTGTTTTGAAGAGGCCAGAATCGTGTTACAGAACTCAACCTGCAAAGCTTTCAAACAAAACTGGTGAACACTGTAAATGGAGTTACAGTTGGAAATGGAGGTTTGGGATAGTTTGAGTGAGTTGAATGGAAGGTATTGGAACAAGTTTGAGGCAAAACGCACGAGGCAAAGTGAAGATGGAAGTGATTCTGCAGGGCTTGCCCTGTTTTGCAAGAAAATGTGGTTTTTGAGTATGAGGAAGTTTGAGAGGTCAAGGGCTCGTGCTTCTGGCTTGCAAGGATATGTTAAACTTGTTTTAAAACTTTGCTTGAGTTCAATATATCAGATGTGTGAGTTATGAGCTTTTTGGCCATTTGACTTATTTTGAAAGCAAAATTTGAAGTGAAATGAGATAGGCAAGTACATGCTATCTCCAAGTATGCACCAACTTCTTGTACCTTTGCCTAAGTTTGTGTAACTTGTTTGCTGCAAAGAAAGAAGTTTAAAGCTCAAGAAAGACAACTTTGCAAAAGTTATGCTTTATGAAAATGGAAGTGTTATCTTTATGCCCAAAATGGAATTATTCAATATACAATGCTCCCTTGATCAGGACAATGCCTCTAACCAATGTATTTGAATTCAATTTTTGAGTGTTGAAGGGTTTAGAGACCTTTAATTATGTACTAAGATAGTTTGGTCAAATTTGCAACTTGGTATGAACATGTATTGGCCATGGTTACAAAGTGAGTTTTTGCCAACTTCAAGCATTCGATTCTCCCTAACCACAAATGTGTTTGAGGAGTTCTTGGATAATTTGGAAATCTTGAAACATGTACTATAATACATTTTCGAAATGCAACTTAAGACTCCAAGTGGAACTATGTGAAAAATGGCCAAGAAGATGGGTCAAAATCCTGCCTAAACTAGGGCAAAATTTCTCTAAGTTAAAAGTTTTAGGTACCCTTGTTCCAAAAATCATAACTTGATATCCAAGCTTCTTTTGAGAAAACTTTGTGAATCAAAGTTGTATACTTTTTGATGGACTACAACTTTCATGTTGTAAGTTTTATTTGAATCCATTTGAATCTTGGTGAAAATGTGGGACAAAGTTAGGAAAAATTAAGAAAATTTCTAAGTTATGAAAATTTTCCATTTTAAACCCTAATTTGCAATTTTGGGTTTCTTGATGAAAAAGTTTCATAATTTGACATGTCTTGATGAAAAATGATCATTGGCACTTGATTTTGACCAAAAAGTCAAAGTTTGACTTTTTAGTATACAGTTAAATTTTGATCAGTTGATTGAAAAATTCATTTGTCAATCCTATGCATTTGAGATCTTTTGAACTTGTTGAATGGGTCAAGATGATGTCATTGAGTACTTGAGTCCATGGTTGAGCTTGATTTTCCATTGGCTAGGTCAAACAGTAAAAAATTGCCTTTGCACAGTCAAAACCCTAAAAATGACCATTTTGCCCTTTTGGTGATCTGATCAAATTTCTTGTGGAATTGTGATCCAAACTTGATCAAATGGTTCATATGAGTTCATAATGTTGATGTGGGTCAAAATTAATGAGGTTTGACTGTCAATTGGCCACAATTGACCTTTCCCCAATACAGCTGATTTCTAGGTCAACTGTCCAATTGACTAGGCAAAAATTTGAATCAAGGCTTGAAACTTGGTATGGACAAACTTGTGAGTCCAACATGAAGTATGAAAGTCACTTTGGGCATTGTAGGTCAAAACATTCATGTGCAAACTCAAACCCTAATTTAAGTCAACAGTGCAATGAGGTGTCTTGAGCAGAGCAAACCCTAGCTTGATCTTGAGTTCCAAGAGTCTTGTGATGAGAAATGTTGATGAAATGAGAGGGAAAATTTTGGGGTACAAAAGTTGCCCCTGTTCAATCTTCTTGAACCTGAAGAGTTAGATTGGCAAGTTTGCCTTTCGCGACTCGAAGGTAAAAGAGGATTGGACACTAAAGTGCCTGTAAATTTGCACTCGTCCAAATATAGCTGAGGAAATGGGATTAAATACGCCATTTGGAGATGGTGGAATCTTGCTAGATATGGGCTTAAAGATGCCATCCAAGAATGTTTGTTGAATTGCAATGTTGTAGGTCAGAAGAATGAGCATCAAAATGGTATCCGTGTCTGGAATGCATTTGAACTGTATCTGGAGACTGAGTCTGTATGAGCAAAAGAATGGCGTCCGTGTCTGGAGCGTATCTGAGCTGTAACTGTATTTAAACTTTGAATGAATATCAAAATGACTGCCGTGTCTGGAGTATATTTGTATTGTATCTGAAGTTGAGATCTGTATGAGTAGCAGAATGACTTCCATGTCTGGAGTGTATCTGAGACTGTAACTGGGATCTGAATAAGTGACAAAATGAATTCTGTGGCGGTTGCACTGGGGAGAATCAAACTTCTGGTGTAAGGGCTAGAATGGCATCCGTGTCTGGAGCGTATCTGAACTTGTAGTTGATAGTTGAATCTGAATGAGAGATAGAGTGGCTGCCGTGTCTGGAGCGTATCTAGTCTGTATCGGATTGCTGAAGTATGAATGAGTAGTAGAATGACCGTCGTGTCTGGGGTGTATCCGTACTATATTTTGACTTGAAATTGTGAATGAGTAATGGAATGACCGCCGTGTCTGGGGTGTATCCATATTGTATTAGGAAAATTGTTAACGATAGCCTTTTAATCTTATCCTGAAAAGGGTAAAATGTTAGCTAAAACACAAAGTTATGTTGCATGATATGTATGATGCAATAAACTGTGTTTCATCAATGTTTATGATATATGAATGTAATGGATGGGCATGTAAGCCGAGTGGCTGTCTTGCTGAGAAAAATAAATCCTTGGCTGCTACTGGGGATCGAAATCTTTGACTGCTGTCGGGGAAAGTAAATCCCTGACCAATGCTGAGGATTCAAGAAAAAACTTTGATTGTTGAAGATGAGAAATCCTTGCTGACTGCTTGGGGATTAAAGATCTATGATTGTTTGAGAAGGAGAAATCTTGGGATCACTGTTGGAGATTGAAAATCCTTGGCGATTTGTGGGGATTAACAAGGCCTTTGATAACTTCTGGAAGGAATGAGAATCCTTCATGACTTTCATGGGAAGTAAGGAAAACTCCAAAAATCTTTACTGGGGAGTTAAAACCTGGGAGGCTTCTGCTTGGAGAAAAGAGACCGAGAATCTTCGATCTTGCTGGGAGATAACTCTGTGGGGCGAATGTTTACTCGGCCGGTGAAATCAGGAGCTTTGGGTTGTATGCCAAACTACCGGGGAAGCATCCTAGTTGGGGATAAGCCAAGAAGTTAACTGTTATCTGCTTGGTTTTCAGACTTTTAAGATAGCCTGTTGAGGAAATTGGGGGAAGTTGAACAGTTCCCACCGGGGGTTGATAGTTGGAAATTTGACTTCGTTGGGGAAGAAGGTTTTAGAATGTTTTGGCTCCGCTGGGGATAGGTATTTCAGGGTTTTCGGGCTCCGCTGGGGATCTTGAAATTTAACTCCGCTGGGGACACATACTTTGGGACTTCGACTTTGTTGAGGATCTGAACAATGTATTGCAGGGGATTTCTTCTGGAATGACACAAAGATATCTTCTCACACCTTCAACCTATCAGTAATTATCCTTTCTCAATTTCGTTTTATTTGTAAGCAGTGATTATATTCAAATGTATATGCCTATTTAAAAAAACTTTGGACGTTTTCAAATAAAAACATAAGTGTAAAAAAGAAAGAAATGCAAGCAAATTTCTGCATTTTGAACTATCTTTGTACTAACTTTTGTGAGTATCTTTGTACAAAGGAGACAGACATCCTAGTAAGAGAATGTTGTCATAAAAATTGAGAAATTTTTTTATACAAGAGAAAGATGGCTATGTGTAATAATTCCATGGGGTTCCCATTCTGCTATAGCCTTCACAACTTTGAGTATCTTGTCCATTCGCTGCTTCGTCCGCCGATGATTGGATTGATCAGTAGCTTGGAGCTTTGTTGGTGAAGAGATTGTCCTTAAAGTGATTCGACGAGACATAGTCATACGCTTTAATTCCCTAACTTTTTCCTGGACCGCCCTTTCGGGTTTTCGATCCATCGGGAAACCCTTTTTTGCCCAAGTCGCCCTTTCGGGTTTTCAACTTGCCGGATGTACATTTTTTTTGTTTAATCCCTAATTTTTGCCTGAACCGCCCTTTCGGGTTTTCGATTCACCGGGATGCCCATTTTTGCCCAAGTCGCCCTTTCGGGTTTTCAACTTGTCGGGTCGTTTTACGCGTAGTATCTTTTGACTATGTCGGCGTTCGCAGGGTGCGGCAGGCCGTCGCCGTCCATGGTGGTCAGGATCATTGCCCCACCAAAAAAGATGCTCTTGATCATAAATGGTCCTTCGTAAGTAGGAGTCCACTTGCCCCTGGGATCACTTTGCGGCAGGATGATCCGCTTGATTACAAGATCTCCGACTTGATATACCTGACGCCTGACTTTCTTGTTGAAAGCCTTGATCATCCGTTTTTGATACGTCTGACCATGACAAACAACAGTAAGTCGTTTCTCGTTGATCAAGTTAAGTTGATCAAGCCGGGTCTAAATCCAATCGTCTTCACTCAAACCGGCATCCTTCATAATCCTCAAGGAAGGAATCTGAACTTCCATAGGTAGAACAACTTCCATGCCATATACCAAAGAAAATTGAGTTGCCCCTGTTGAAGTATGTGCCGTGGTACGATATCCATGCAGAGAAAACAGTAACATCTCATGCCAGTCCTTGTAGGTGACTGTCATCTTTTGAATGATCTTCTTGATATTTTTGTTCGCGGCTTCAACAACACCGTTCATCTTCGGCCGATAAGGAGATGAATTATGATGATAAATCTTGAACTGTTTGCATAGAGCGGTGATCATAGTGTTGTTCAAATTTGTACTGTTGTCCATGATAATCCCGTCGGGGATACCATACCGGCATATGAGATTCTGCTTGATGAAGCGGGAAACCACATTCTTTGTAACTGAGGCGTAGGAGGCTGCTTCGACCCACTTGGTAAAATAATCAATAGCGGACAAGATGAAGCGATGTCTATTGGATGCCGTAGGCTTGATCTCTCCAATCATGTCAATGCCCCATATTGCGAATGGCCAAGGAGCTGTTAGAATGTTGAGAGGAACAGGAGGAATATGTACCTTGTCGGCATAGACTTGGCATTTGTGACAAGTGCGAGAATGTTGATGACAATCAGCTTCCATGGTAGACCAGTAGTAGCCCGCCCTTAGAATCTTCTTAGCCATCGTATGTCCGCTCAAGTGGGTGCCAAATGTGCCACTATGTATCTCGGTCATGATCAAATCTGCTTCAACCTTGTCCACACAGCAAAGTAGAACACAATCTTGGTTGCGCTTATAAAGGATGCCATTGCTTAGGAAGAACTTGGAAGCAAATATCCTTAAGAACATTTTGTCATTGACGGAAGCTCCTTCAGGGTATTCTCGAGCCTGGAGATACCTTTTGATTTCATGAAATCAGGGTTGTTCCACTACTTCTTCGGTGTTAATCTTGTGACAGTGTGCAGGTTCGTCCATTCGCTCGATGGTAATTTGGGGAGCCTTGTTATCCATGTTGAGTTTAAACATGGAAGACATTGTAGCCAGAGCATCGGCTAACTGATTTTCTTCTCGTGGGAAATGCTCGAAGGTAATCTGCTCGAAATGAGGCAACTATGTCAAGACATGTTCTTTGTATGGGATAAGATTAGGATGTTTGGTGTCCCACTCTCCTTTGACTTGACTGATAACCAAAGCTGAGTCCCCAAATACGACCAAAGATTTGATTCCTAAGTCTATAGCAGCCTTGAGACCAAAGATGCAAGCTTCATATTCAGCCATGTTGTTGGTACAGCTGAAGCAAAGACGAGAAGTGAAGGGTGTATGGCAACCTTCCAGAGAAATGAGTACCACACCGATACCGTTGCCAAGTGCATTTGAAGCACCATCAAAGTACAGGTTCCATCGGGATCCTTGTTCAGGTACGTCATACGGTCCGTTACCTTCAATGTTATCCAATGTCATGATGTCCTCGTCAGGGAAATCGAATCTCATAGATTGGTAATCTTCGACGGCTTGATGAGCTAGATGGTCAGCTAGTACACTCCCCTTTATAGCTTTTTGGGTAGTATACTGGATATCATACCCAATCAGGATCATCTGCCATCTAGCAATTCTTCCAGATAAAGCAGGCTTCTCAAAGATATACTTGATCGGATCCATCTTGGAAATCAGTAGAGTGGTATGAGTCAACATATACTGCCTTAGCCGGCGAGCAGCCCATACCAAACCGCAACAAGTTTTCTCGAGCAGTGAGTAGCGAGTCTCACAGTCGGTAAACTTTTTGCTAAGGTAATAAATGGCATGCTCTTTTCGGCCAGACTCGTCATGTTGGCCCAGTACGCACCCCATTGAGTTATCCAAAACAGTCAGATGGTCAGCTAGTACACTCCCCTTTATAGCTTTTTGGTAGTATACTGGATATCATACTCAGTCAGGATCATCTGCCATCTAGCGATTCTTCCAAATAAAGCAGGCTTCTCGAAGATATGCTTGATCGGATCCATCTTGGAAATCAGCAGAGTGGTATGAGTCAACATATACTGCCTTAGCCGGCGAGCAGCCCATACCAAACCGCAACAAGTTTTCTCGAGCAGTGAGTAGCGAGTCTCACAGTCGGTAAACTTTTTGCTAAGGTAATAAATGACATGCTCTTTTCAGCCAGACTCGTCATGTTGGCCCAGTACGCACCCCATTGAGTTATCCAAAACAGTCAGATACATGATTAACGGCCTTCCTTCGACGAGTGGCATCAAAATAGGAGGTTCCAGTAAATACTCCTTGATCTTATCAAAAGCAACTTGACAATCATTGTTCCATTCAACTACCTGATCTTTCTTCAGCAGCTTGAAGATTGGCTCACAGGTAGATGTCAGGTGAGAGATGAACCTCGCAATATAGTTTAAGCGTCCCAAGAATCCTCTAACCTCCTTTTCAGTGCGGGGGGCAGGCATTTCTTGTATAGCCTTTACTTTAGCTGGATCAACCTCAATGCATTTGTTGCTGACAATAAATCCCAAAAGTTTACCAGACCTAACTCCAAAAGTGCACTTGCTTGGGTTTAATCTGAGCTTATATTCCTTCAACCTGGAAAATAGCTTTTGCAAATGATCAAGGTGTTCTTCTTTTGTCTGTGATCGAGCTATCATGTCGTCTACGTAAACTTCGATCTCATGATATATCATATCATGAAACAAAGCTACCATGGCACGTTGATAGGTTGCCCCTGCATTCTTCAGTCCGAATGGCATCACTTTGTAGCAGAAGGTACCCCATTGCGTGACAAAAGTAGTTTTCTCCATGTCCTCGGGGGCCATTTTGATCTGGTTGTATCCCGAGAATCCATCCATGAAGGAAAATACCTTATGCTGAGCTATGTTGTCGACCAAGATGTCGATATGTGGCAGTGGAAAATCATCCTTGAAGCTAGCCCTGTTTAAGTCCCGATAGTCCACACACATTCTGACTTTGCCGTCCTTCTTAGGCACGGGCACAATGTTAGCAACCCATTGTGGATAGGAAGTAACAGCCAGAAAGCCAGCATTGAATTTCTTCATTACCTCAACTTTGATCTTCTCAGACATGTCGGGCCTCACTCGGCGGACCTTTTGCTTGACCGGCGGACAGTCTTCTCTTGTAGGGAGACGGTGGACCACGATATCTGTGTCTAGTCCCGACATGTCTTCATAAGACCAGGCGAAGATTTCAACATATTCGTTCAACAACTGCACTAAGCGCTCTTTGACACTTGGTTCCAGGTTGGCACCCACTTTTACCTCTTTCTTGTCTTCCTCTATCCCCAAGTTGATGGTTTCTAGCAACTCTTCATGAGGCAGAGTAGCCTTCTCTTCTTGTTGCAAAAGTCTAGCTAACTCTCCCGGCACTTCACAGTCTTCGTCAACTTCGTACTCAGCATGATTGACCAAATCTTCAGAGTTATCGAAGGCTAAAGCAGAATAGTCACCCATGGAATCCGGAGTGGATGTGTACCTGCATTTGTGAGTGTGGGTGTGTGTAAGGGATAGCCATCCTTAAACAAAACAAAATGCAAAAGGAAAGAATATGAACACAACAGTTTATAGATGAAGACGTTCAATGATTCATTAAAACATGGCATATGATAATGAAGAAAATCAAGCCCTTACAAATGGACCTATATGCCCCGGGCAAGGCATAAGGTGAAAATAGTGTACGAATTGTTTAGTTATTACAGACCAAAATAGGAAATTGTTCAAAGATAAATTTACTGGTTGATGAAGGTGATGGGAATAAAATCCTTTGCTTCCCAGTTGTTTAAACCCCCTTCGACGGTTGGAAAGATCCAATCTTCAAAGTTGTTCTCTTCATCCTCATCTTCTACAACATTAATTCCATGGTAGGTGATTTTGACGGGTGTTCCTCCAGCCTTGGAGCGACGCATAGCCTTCTGTCCTGCAGCAGTAAACCCTAATCCAAACGTATCCGTCTTATGGGGAAAATCAGGCAGTTGCCCCCACACTGTGCTCTTTCCTTCTTTGATTACCGCCTCTGCATCCTTGAGAGATGCCATTCTAGATACATGCTTGGGAACGATAAGCACCTCAACCATTGTCTTTGCAACTGCGACCTCAGGAGAAACTTCCTCAAAATGTTAGAAAGGCGTTTCGATGAATTCACCATCCAACTCCACATAGCAGAAGGAGTTGAGGTGACTTATCATGTACTCTTCCTCGCCGTGCACCGTTATAATCTTACCCTTAACAGGATACTTCATCATTTGGTGTAAAGAGGAGGTAACTGCCCCAGCATAATGGATCCACGGTCTTCCCAACAAACATGAATATGAAGGACGGATGTCCATCACATAAAAGGTGGAGTTGAAAACTTCTGTGCCCACTTTGATAGGAATGTCAACCTCTCAGTGAACCATTCTTTTAGACCCATCAAAGGCCCTAACAACAATGTTACTGGGTTTGAGGGTCAGTCCTTCACAGTCCAAACGGTCCAACGCTTTCTTCGACAACACATTCAAGGAAGAACCAGTATCAACTAAGACATGGGGGAGGGTGGTTCCTATGCATTCAACTGAGACATGTAGCACGCTGTTGTGTTTCCTTCCCTTGAGAGTCAAATCAACATCGGAAAAGCCAAGACCATTATCAGCAGTAAGACTGGCCACGCACTCCTGAAACTGGTCAGCCGAAGTTTCTTGGGGCACGTGTGCCGTCTTTAAAAATTTGATTAAGGCCTTAGCATGGGCCTCAGAGCAGAGTAGAAGAGCCAACATGGATATTTTAGAAGGGGTCTGCCCTAGCTGTTCCACGATGTCGAAATCGCTCCTTTTGATTATTTTCAAGATTTCCTCCATTTCTTTCTGGGCGGTTTCAGGGATAATCACAGTATGAGCCTTCATCCTGACAGGAGCTTCTAGTATCCCCTTACCCTTATCAGTAGTATCGACAAATGGTCTTACTTTAGGAGTATCCAATTCTTTAATTATCGGGTCTTGCACAGATGGCTTAACAGGCACAGAAGCTCTCGAGGGTCCGAAGATTGCTCGAGGGGGAGCAATCTCCGGAGAAAAAATCCGGCCGCTGCGGGTTATCTTGCTTGTTCCCGTAATGTTCCCTATATCAGGGGTTTCCTCTTCAGAATTCTCTTGGACTGATTCAATTTGTTTGATACCATGATATAAGATTTCTCCTCCGTAGTTCCATGGTATCGTTTTGTTAGATTGATACGGGACAGGCCCCGACATGGTGATTTTTAATGGTACAAACTCAGGACCAGGTGTAATCTTGACAGGCCTTTTGTGAGCCTTGGGAAGATTGTCGAAAATGGTTATTATTGCAATATCATTGGTTGAAGTAGCAAAAGTAGCAGGAGTAACAGGAGTGAAGGTATCAACAAGGGTCTTTTGGAATAGTATCTCTTGGGTATCCATCAGGCGTTGGACACCTGATTTCAACATTGGGCAGCCAGCTCGTATGTTTAAACAAAAGTAGCAGTCTTTTCCACAGCCTGGGAATATCCCGGCTCTCATCAAATTCACTTTAATCACTGGTAAGGGAGTCAAAAGGTCAGTAACATTGGTAACATGAAGGTCTTCCATAACGGCATGAACATTATGACCGTGCTTGGGCATTGGGGGCAGAAATCACATTTAGCTTTTCGGGCGCATCGAATTCTACTTCCTTGGCGTCAATCAGGTCGTGGATTTTGTTCTTAAGAGCCCAATAGTTGTTGGTATCATGCCCTGCACTGTCAGAGTGGTGAGCACACTTGGCATTGGCGTGGTAGTATGGAGAGGAGGTATTGGGGTTCTTTGGCGCTTCCTTCAAACTGGTAAGATTCAGCTTTAACAAATGAGGGAGTACTTGATCTGGCGTCATGTTGATTTGGGTGAACTGCCGTTGTGGCCTTTCTACCCGTTGTTGATTAGGTCTTGGCTGATTGCCGCGAGGTTGATCATTTGAAGAGTTTTGAATCATCACAGCCCCCACAGTTGGCCGGTGCTCAGTTCTTCCTTGACTTTTCTGAGAATAAACAGCAGAGGCTTCCTTCTTAGCTGGGAAGGTTTTCTTAACAGCAGTGGACGCGGAGGTATCTTTCTGAATCTTACCACTTTTAATACCGGCCTCGACCCTTTCGGCGGTCAAAATTAGTTCGGTGAATCCTGCGGAAGAACTCCCAATTAAATGATTGAAGAAAGGGCCAAACAGGGTCCCTAAAAACATGTCAACCAGCTCTCTATCCGACAATGGTGGCTGCACCCTTCCAGCCAGATCACGCCACTTCTGGGCATACTCTTTAAATCCTTCATTGGAAGCCATCCCCATACTTTGTAGCTGAGTACGAGTGGGCGCCAAATCAGCATTGTATTGGTATTGATGGTAAAAAGCAGCAACTAAGTCTTCCCAGTTATGAACCTCAGACCTCTCAAGTTGATAGAACCAGTCCAATTGTGTGCCTGACAAACTGTCTTGGAAAAAGTGTACCCAGAGGTCTTTATCAGATGAGTGGGGTTAGATCTTTCTGACATAGGATCTCAGATGCATCTTTGGACACGACAAACCGTCATACATGGCCAATGTAGGAACCTTGAATTTGGGGGGGGGGATGACGAACCCAACGACCAAACCTAGTTCTTCAAAATCTAAACCAGGTACCCTTTATAACTCCATGGCTGCCAATCTATCCTCAAGATTTTTATATTTTTCATCCGCCGGGGATATTGTTGTTCGGAGTAGTCTTCGTCTTCTTCTTCTTCTTCCTCTTCAACTTCAGATTCAGAAGGTACCACAGCTCCCTTTCCTTTACCAGACCCTTCATCAGACGTTGAGGGGAACTCGAGAACTTTTCTAGCATTGCTTTCAAACCTTCTTCCAAAAGTGGCTACTCCGGGCCTTTTCTTCTTTTTCTCTTTACTTTTCTCCAACAGTGCTTTAAGGTCCTCTTGACCCTTTGCTAAGGTCATGAGGAGTTGTTGGAATTGAGAATTCTGTGCTTGCAGATCCTTAATTGTCTACTCCAAATCCATCTTGCTGAAATAAACAGCAGAAAGATAAGGAAACCTGGTGTGAAGACCTGTTTATGCATATGATGAATGGTATGTTATTCATGTAATGCATTCAAGGATTCAGAAATTCAAATTTGTTGCAAACAAAAAGGAACACACGTCATATTAAGAAGAAATTTGTTAGTACATAAGTGTCCCATGGACAAAACATTACAAAATTCTTAATGTAAAAAGACATTGCGCATCCTCTTTGGTGCGATGTAAGTGTTGAGAGTTTCCTCCTCATGAAGTCGGTGGGTAAGCTCCAAAACCTTCTTCTCACTGGCATAGAAGCTGGCTTCAAAAGTATTTCGTTCTTCCTTGAGTTGGATCCAACTCTTTTGCAATTCTTCCCATGATGTTGGCATGTCAGGATGTAGGAGGGTGTATGGAACCTCTCCTTCCATAACAGGCTCTTTGATCAAGGGGAGAATGTGAGGGTATGGCATCATAAGATTCTGGGCGCGGGTTCGTACCCACTTGAGATAAGGCTCAAGGGGGATGGAATTATTGTGCCCCAGTGTCTTACTATCCACTTTGTTGGGAATCCTCCAAGCTCTGATGAACCTTTGTCGAAGTCCTTGCGCATCGTTGTTGAAGTCAAAAACTAGGTCAGGAATCAGCATGTCATGAGGGCCATCCCTCCGAGCATATCCAAACTGACTTAGAGCTAAACATGGGTTATAGGTAATGCCTCCCCTAATGCCAAGTAATGGGACATTAGGGAATTCCCCACAAGATGATGATGACATTTTCTCTGGAATGAGAACACCAATGTACATCAGAATGTGTGAGGGTCATCAATCGCTGTGACCACCTTAAACCCTGCTCATTCTTCAAAATTGATTGTGGAAGGTGAGAAATAAACCACCTTGCTAGGAGAGGAGTACAGTACATGAGAACACCTCTTTTCCTCATTGTTCGTGTGTAAAATGAGTGTAGGATGTCCCCAAGAAATGTAGGTACAGGATTCCGAGATATGAAAATCTTGACAGCATTTACATCTATAAGTTGATCAGGGTTTGGGAACAGGACCAACCCATAGATAAGGAGTGCCACAATCTCTTCAAAGGGTTGTAGATCAAGAGAATTCCAGCAGTCTTGTGCCTTCTCAAACAGAAACTTTGTCAAGAAACCCTTGACACCACTTCTGGTTTCCCAATGTCCCTTGATGTCAGATGGTTGCAAGTGTAATGCTTGAGCAACATCTTCAGGCTTTGGTTCTTTTTCCGTATCGTTGTAGGGTAGTTGATGAAGAATAGGAATTCTCAGGAGTTGAGAAAATTCCTCCAAAGTAGGTACTAGTTGGTAATCAGGGAATGTGAAACAATGGTGTAGGGGGTCAAAGAACTGGAAGAGAACTTTCACCATGTCTTCTTCAATGTTGGAGTTGACCAAGTTGAGAAGTCTACCATGTCTTTCACTGAATAGAGAATTCTCTGGAATCCTGGAAGTAAGCTCCTTGAGTTGAGGAGGGATTCTCACAAGGTTGACTTGAATTGTTTTCCTGCGGAGAGATTCCATGACCTACAAAACAAGAACAAAGATGAAGATCCAAACCCTTGAAATGGTTAGTGGATGCATATGATGCTTTATGATGTTCATGATGTATGCACAAGCACATGTACAAGCAAGTCACACAAAACCCTAGTTTCAGGCTTGCATGAGGTTTCATAGGTAAATACCCTCTTGAGTTTAGTTGGCTTAAACCTGTCCTATAAATAGTAATCGGGTTCTAAGGAGCTCAATATCACTGGATTATTTTCTATGTTCACTGTTTTGGTATAGCCACTTAACTAGCGACCAAAATATTCCAAGAAAATAACCCTCAATGAGTGTAGTATCGAGTATCTACCAACTTCGTACTGCACCAAAGCCGGTCATCTCACTACCCCTAATAAAAGGCCAAGATGGTCAAGTAAGGTTTTAAAAGTTCATTAGTGCTTTATGACATCACTCAGCGGCCCCGCATTCTCTTTGATTGACTCAAAGGCTACCGGTACTCACAAATATGTCGCACTAATATAGCTATTGCTTCAACCATGTCGGTATACCCCGCACAGTTTCCACAACATATTGCTATTTACCTATGAATGTTCCCAAATCCGGGTAGAGGATTTCAAGCCCAAACAAGAGAACCAAATGTAAAGCAATCAAAGCAAACAATATAATCATGCAAAGGGTGATCTAAGCCCTAAGGTTACTCCACTTTTAAAGTTTTCCCCAGCAGAGTCGCCAGTTCTGTGATACAGTGGGAGAACTGACTTGAGGTTTTGCGTTTGTGTTTGCAAATGTTTCGGTTTAGCAAGAGTCGCCACTTACTTTTTATTTTATCCTAAGGAAAGGTCAAAAATCACAGGAAAGACCTTTGAGATGTTTTCTTGGGTTCGGGGAGTAGATTATAGAAAGGGAAGGTATTAGCACCCTTTCTATCCATGGTTATCCATGGGCTCTTAGTTATTTGTTTAGATCACTTGCTTTGCTTTTCAATTGTTTGAAATGGTGATTTGTGTGTGTGGTTTTGAAAATGTTTTGAAAAAGATGCCTTGTCTAGGCAACCTTTGTAATGATTCTTGTTTGAATATATACAAAGGTGTGTGTCTTTTTGAAAAGATATTTCAATGTTTTGAAAGTTGTTTTGAAATTGTTTTGAAGTTGTGTTGTGAAGTGTGTTTGAAAATGGCAAGGATGTTTTGCAAGCTTTTGATCAAGTAAATAAGAGTTGTCTACCCTATTTTACTCAAAGATCTTTCTTTATGTTTTTAACCCTTTTAACAGTGTTGTTTCACCATTGTATTTGGTGAACAACCTTGTGTTAGGATGTTAAACGGGACAGGCGCGGGTCATCGTATAAACCATGATAGCAATTGTGTCAAGCATTTTTGGCAATTTTCTTGAGAGACTTGATCATTTTTGTTTAGGCAACTCAGATAGCGTCATCGAGGGACTATGATCTTTTGTTTTGTTTTTGTTTTGCCAAAGTACTTGACATGCATACCATGGCCCATTTTTGAAGGCAACAAGTGGATTGTAACCCTAGGGGTGCAAGTGTGCATTGTGTTTGATTTTCATGCATTTTTGTCTTTGATTAGGTCAAACTATTTGTTGGTTTTGATTTTGCATACAAACCCTAATTCTAATCATGGCATAATTGAAAGCATTTAAATGCGTAAAAATAAATCTAAGCTATTACAACTTTGATATAGGGAGGGGGTACAATTTTGAATAGGGGATTATTTTGCAAGAAATTAAACCCTAAGTTATTACAACCAAATTGAATTCTTTTTGCAAAATAAAATAAATGGGCAATATTTAATTAAACAAGATAAATAAATTTTAAACAAAATATATTATGCAAAAAAAAAGAGTTTTTATTTATTCATGTATGCAAAAAGTATTTTTAATGTAAAAGGTATAAAGAAATAAATAAAGATTAATTTTATTTGTTTTTAGGGCAAAAAACCCTAATTTCTTAAGAAAATAAATATAATGTATTATTTATGTACAAAAATATATTAATATGTATAAAAATGAAATATATCCAAAAAATGTATTTTTTTAGTGTAAATATCAATAAAAATAAAAATGTATTATTTTTGTGTTTTTTATTCTATGCTTTTAATAAAATAAAGTATATATATATATATATATATATATATATATATATATATATATATATATATATATATATATATATATATATATATATATATATATATATATATATATATATATATATATATATATATATATATATATATATATATATTATATATTAAGTGTGTAAAAAATAAAATAAATTATTTACAAAAATGTATATATTTCAAGAAAATATTTTCAAACGTGAATAAAAATAATAAATGAAAATATTAGTATTTTTTACTTTATTTTTATGTTTAAACAAAAATAATATAAAGTATTTAAACATTTTAACGTTAGAAATAATTAAAATAAATACCAAATAAATATAAAAATTTATGAAAATATTTTTTAGGCATTTTTTTATGTTTGGAAATAAAATAATAAAGTCAGAAATGAAATAAAAATGCAAAAATAATAAATATACAAAGAAATGGGCCAGGGGGGTGTGAAACTGAAAATGGGGGTGTCAAAAGCAGGAAATAGCCAGGCCCCAACCCAGCTACTTCATCTTCTTCCTTTGTTCAAACAAAAATACGCGCCTTCTGTGTACAAACTACCAACTCCTGGAAACGTGATCCTTTGACAAAACTCAAAACATGAAACTTGTAGAGCATCAAACAACGATTTCAACCATATAAAACATTAAATCTAACTCTCAAAGACCAGAGAGAATTTCTCTGGCCCTAATTTCTAACCTAGTTTTTTCAGAAAGTTCATGGATGAAATTCTCCTAGCACGATTAATATAAATGAAAACTAAGCACATGTATGGTTTCAGGGCAATGAATACAACATCTTTCATTCACAAACCTAAGGCTAAATGTTCCTAAATAGAGAGATAGAAGTTCATGAAATACCTGTTTCAGTTGAGTTCGAGCTGGACAATGCAACAACTTTCAATGGGGCCTGAGGTTCTTTTGAGCTTGCTTGATGTCCCCTGAACCTTTCTCAATGCTTAGTTTGTTTTGAAGAGGCCTGAATCGTGTTACAGAACTCAACCTGCAAAGCTTTCAAACAAAAATGGTGAACACTGTAAATGGAGTTACAGTTGGAAATGAAGGTTTGGGATAATTTGAGTGAGTTGAATGGAAGGTATTGAAACAAGTTTGAGGAAAAACGCACGAGGCAAAGTGAAGATGGAAGTGATTCTGTAGGGCTTGCCCTGTTTTGCAAGAAAATGTGGTTTTTGAGTATGAGGAGGTTTGAGAGGTCAAGGGCTCGTGCTTCTGGCTTGCAAGGATGTGTGAAACTTGTTTGAAAACTTTGCTTGAGTTCAATATATCAGATGTGTGAGTTATGAGCTTTTTGGCCATTTGACTTGTTTTGAAAGCAAAATTTGAAGTGAAATGAGATAGGCCTGTACAGGCTATCTCCAAGCATGCACCAACTTCTTGTACCTTTGCCTAAGTTTGTGGAACTTGTTTGCTGCAAAGAAAGAAGTTCAAAGCTCAAGAAAGACAACTTTGCAAAAGTTATGCTTTACGAAAATGGAAGTGTGATCTTTATGCCCAAAATGGAATTATTCAATGTACAATGCTCCCTTGATCAGGACAATGCCTCTAACCAATGTATTTGCATTCAATTTTTGAGTGTTGAAGGGTTTAGAGACCTGTAATTATGTACTAAGCTAGTTTGGTCAGATTTGTAACTTGGTATGAACATGTATTGGCCATGGTTACAAAGTGAGTTTTTGCCAACTTCAAGTATTCGATTCTCCCTAACCACAAATGTGTTTGAGGAGTTCTTGGATAATTTGGAAAGCTTGCAACATGTACTATAATCCATCGTTGAAATGAAACTTAAGACTCCAAGTGGAACTATGTGAAAAATGGCCAAGAAGATGGGTCAAAATCCTGCCTAAACTAGGGCAAAATTTCTCTAAGTTAAAAGTTTTAGGTACCCTTGTTCCAAAAATCATAACTTGAGATCCAAGCTTCTTTTGAGAAAACTTTGTAAATAAAAATTGTAGACTTTGTGGTGTACTACAACTTTCATGTTGTAAGTTTTGTTTTAATCCATTTGCATCTTGGTGAAAATGTGGGACAAAGTTAGGAAAAATTAAGAAAATTTCATAACTTAGAAAATTTTTAAGTTATGAAATTTTTCCATTTTAAACCCTAATTTGAAATTTTGGGTTTCTTGATGAACAAGTTTCATAATTTGACATGTCTTGATGAAAAATGATCCTTGGCACTTGACCAAAAAGTTAAAGTTTGACTTTTCAGTATACAGTTAAATTTTGATTAGTTGACTGAAAAATTCATTTGTCAATCCTATGCATTTGAGATCTTTTGAACTTGTTGAATGGGTCAATACGATGTCATTGAGTCCTTGAGTCCATGGTTGAGCTTGATTTGCAATTGGCTAGGTCAAACCGTCAAAAATTGCCTTTGCATAGTCAAAACCCTAAAAAGGACCATTTTGCCCTTTTGGTGATCTGATCAAATTTCTTGTGGAATTGTGATCCAAACTTGATCAAATAGTTCATATGAGTTCATAATGTTGATGTGGGTCAAAATTCATGAGGTTTGACTTTCAATTGGCCACAGTTGACTTTTCCCTAATACAGTTGATTTCTAGGTCAACTCTCCAATTGACTGGGAAAAAATTTGAATCAAGGCTTGAAACTTGGTATGGACAAACTTGTGAGTCCAACATGAAGTATGAAAGTCACTTTGGGCATTGTAAGTCACAACATCCCTGTTCAAACTCAAACCCTAATTTAGGTCAACAGTGCAAGGAGGTGTCTTGAGCAGAGAAAACCCTAGTTTGATCTTGAGTTCCGAGAATCTTGTGATGAGAAATGTTGATGAAATGAGAGGGAAAATTTTGGGGTACAACAACTGGCCTAGGAAAAAATAAGGGCTTCCCGGCGAACCAAAAGGGTTCGGGCAAAAATAAGGGTTGAAAATGAAAAAACTGAACACCCGACAAGTCGAAAACCTGAAAAGGCGGCTTGGGTAAAAAAGGGTATCCTGGTGGACTGAAAACCCGAAAGGGCGGTCCAGGAAAAAATTAAGGATCAAAGCGTAACACTATATCTCATTAGATCACCTTGCGACCAGACTCCGGTATCGACTATCAAGCTCGGACGACACTAATCAATCTGATCTACCTTCAACCAAGTAGCAAAGTGATGAGATGCTCGAGGACATAAGGGCAATAGCAGAGTTGGAACCCAGTGTGATTATTCACATAGCCGTTTTTCTTTGTTACAAATTGTATAAATTCTATTTGTTCAACGACATTCTTTTACTAGGACGTCAGCCTCTTGTACAAAAAACGCCTATTTACAGGCCAAACTTCAAAGTCAATACAATTCATTTTTCAAAGAAATTTCAATTGTTTTTCCTTATCTGTTTTGTTTGCAAAGAACGTCCAATGTTCATTTTTGATATATGCATTTAACATTAATTGCTGCTCATGAATATTTACATGCGAAACAAAAGACCATTACTTGTAATATCAGAAACAGGGGAAATAAGAATTGTCCAAACTATACAGTTGCTCTGTCCACCAGGTACAAGGTAAATTTAGCTGAAGAATATGGCTGAAATACTTTCACTCCCCGCAGAGTAAGAAAAAGACAATAATGTTAACTCTCCCCGGCTGAGACTCGCAACTATGAATGAATCAGTAATATTCTCCCCAAGCAGAGTTTATTTATCATCAGCACTGAAAAGTCTTATCATCCCCGACAGAGTATAAAATATCCCAAGTGGAGTTTGGAAAGTTTCCACAGCGCAGTCTGAAAAAGTTTCCCTAGTGAAGTTTGGAGAATCATCCCCAGTAAACTCTGGAAAATTGTCCCCAGTAGAGCCTAAAAGGTTATCCCCAGTAAGGTCGCTATTGGAAAAATCATCCCCAGTGGAGTTCATTCCTTTCGCAAACAGAAATTCAATCCCCAACAAGATTCAGTATCACCAGCAACGGTAATTTCATCCCCAGCTGAATCTATCAACAGGAATCCCCTACAGAGCATCTCTTCCCCACAGAGTAATCTCCTTATCAGTTTATTCCCCAGCGAAGTTATCCTCTCCTGCAGGTTTATTCTCACAAATATCTCCATTCGCTATCCCTAGTGGAAATGAAGAATTCAACTCTTTTCTCCAGCAGCGATCCAGGATTTATTTTCCCCAGCTAAAAACATTACATTTCCATGCATCATGACACATGCATATACGCTTCATACGACACAATCTCATTTATTTTGAGAACATCATTTGCTTGATACATATCACGCATTACATACAACTAACCTTTATCTTTCAGGAAGGATACAGTTAAATTCTCACAAAATTCAAAGCTATAAAGCTTTTTCCTCCGTTGAAGTACAGACAGGTTCCTAAATCTCAGCAGAGAAGTTTTCTCAGTTGAATTACGGGCGAGTTCTTAAATCTCGACGAAGATGTTTCCCCTAGTTGAATTACGGACAAATTCTTAAATCTCAGCAGAGATGTTTTCTCAGTTGAAGTACAGGAAAGTTCCTAAATCTCGACAAAGTGTCCTCCGTTGAATTACAGACAGGTTCCTAAATCTCAGCAGAGAAGTTTTCTCAGTTGAATTACGGGCGAGTTCTTAAACCTCGACGAAGATGTTTCCCTCCAGTTGAATTAATGACGAGTTCTTAAAACTCAGCAGAGATGTTTTCTCAGTTGAAGTACAGACAAGGTCCTAAATCTCGAAAAAGTTCCTCCAGTTGAATTACGGACAAGTTCTTAAAACTCATCAGAGATGTTCTATTAGTTGAAGTACAGACAAGTTCCTAAATCTCGACAAAATTCCTCTATTGAATTACAGACGAGTTCCTAAATATCAACAGAGAAGTTTTCTCAGTTGAATTACGGGCGAGTTCTTAAATCTCGACGAAGATGTTTCCCTCCAGTTGAATTACTGACAAGTTCTTAAAACTCAACAAAGATGTTTTCTCAGTTGAAGTACAGGAAAGTTCCTAAATCTCGACAAAGTGTTCCTCCGTTAAATTACAGACAGGTTCCTAAATCTCAGCAGAGAAGTTTTCTCATTTGAATTATGGGAAAGTTCTTAAATCTCGATGAAGATGTTTCTACCCCTAGTTGAATTACGGGCAAGTTCTTAAATCTCGACACCTCAGTTGAATTACGGGCAAGTTCCTAAATCTCAACAAAGATCGGACTTCCCCAGCGGAATCTTCCTCAACAACAGGTATACAAGCTCTCGCTAAGGTATCTCTTATGCGATCGACACTCCTCCAAATGGCATCTGTAAGCCCATTCCCGACATCACAAAGCAACTACCACTCCATGCGAGTGCAAATTTCTGGGCACTCTAGTGTTCAATCCTCTTCCACCTTCGGATCACGAAAGGCACAAAAGCCAATCTACATCCTCAGGTTTAAGAAGATTGAACAGGGGCAGCTGTTTTACCCCAAAATTTTCCCTCCCATATTTCTCAAAACTTTGCAAGAAAAATCTCCAAGTTGCTCAAGATAGCCCAAGAGTTGATCAGATAAGCCCTCTCCTAAGGCAGTCTTCCCCAAATTAGGGTTTCACATTGCATCAAGACCCTTGAGTCCAAGTGACCCCAAGTGCTCAACATTGTCCTAATATGTTCTCAAGATTATTCATGACAAGTTTCAAGCCTTGCAGAGGAAGTTTGCTCAGTCAATCACTCAAAAGGTCCAAAAATTGACTATGCTAGGGCAAAAGTCAACTGTGACCCAAATACAGTCAAACTTCAAGATTTTTTTCCAACATTATAATTTTGAAGGATATTTCATCATTTGATCAAGGGTTGATCATGATTCATCAAGGATTGCTCAAAATTCATCAAGATTCAAAAGTTGCTAAATTAGGGTTTTGCAGGAAAAGTCAACCCAACTTTGACCAAGCATAACTTTCTCATATTTTATGAGAAATGACCCATCCAAAGCCCATTTTTAATAGAATCAAATTACATACAATCCATCTTCATACCCCAAGATCAAAATATGCACTCACAAGAAGTTATGAATTTTGACATTATAGGTCATTTTTGAAAGTCAACAAAAACACCTTTTTTTGTCAAAGCTTCTAACTTGAGCATGGAATATCAAAATGAGATGATACCAAAAGGGTTGATTAGAGGACATCTCAAGCTTTGTAAAAAGTCCAGGAAAACCTCCAAAGAGTCAAAATTGAAGAAGTTATGCCTTGTTGAAGTTGGACTTTTTTGCAAAATTGCCAAAAGTCAACTATCCCCAAAACTCCAAATTTTACCAAATGGGCCCATTCTTTTTCACTTGTTTTGAGTTTGAATTGTAGCCCACGTGCCCCATCCTTGGCCATGTGTCCATATCTTATTTTTATTATTTAATTTGATTTTTATTTGAATTAATTCATTTTAAATCAAATAAAATCACATAAAATCAAAAACATTGAAAACTAAAGATCTTGTGATCATTTCAGGATCCAATTACAGCTAGCATTGCAATCAAACTCGTATCAAGGTCATTATGAACAAGGAGATTGGATTTAGGCCAAGTTTGGAAAGCTTTAATGGAGGATAAAATCAAATCTCAAAATCATCAATATAGGAAGATTTGGACAAAGTTTTTTACCCTAATACATTGAGCAATACATAAAGGTCGTGGGCAGGCAAGAATAAGGGTTAGAGATCAATTGGAGAGGCATAACCAAACTTGCAAAAACAAAGAAAAAGTGTGGGATCGAAATCAAGGTTAGAGGTCGTTTCAGGGCTTGGCAAGTATCTCAATCGTTTCCTGGCAACCCTCACAAGCTAAACCAATCAAAATCACGCCTTCTCAGACCTCCCAGTGCACTGTAAGTCCCTCACGGATCTGCCCCATTCTTGAATTCGATTTGTATTATTCTCGCATCTATAACAAAAACTAATTGCATATTCTGATTCACCATGACATTTGCTAGCTTTCTGCATTAACCAATTTCATTCTTATGCTTTATATCGTGGATCACCATTGTAGGGTTTTCTAGGTTTTTTTTAGGGCTTTTTATTACAGGAATAATTGGCTTGTGTGAAGGGTACCATCTTGTTCAGGGGAGCAAGACGAGCTCAACCATGGTGCTATCTTTCATTTATATGGCCTGGAGAAGATTTTAGAACGAAGCTGCGCTTTTAGCTGCGGATAAAAATCCGCAGGTAAAAGTTACAGTTTTAGAGGACAGGGACGAAGCCGTGTCATCCTCCCATTGGACCATTCAAATACATTGCACGCATTTTTCTATTTTTTGGCCATTGACTTTGTTTTATATATTATCTTATGTTTGTATTATTATAACAAAAACAACAACTCGCTCCAGTGGTAACCACATAAGCCTTAAAGGACCCAAAGGCTGGAGGTCAGGGGTTCGATCCCTGCCTCCAGCAATTTGCATTTTTCTTGGTTATTTTCAGGAGATCTAGTGCGTATACAAGCCTGAGGTGCACCATGTTCATCCTTCATCCATGTGCCAGATGGCCAGGTGGCCAGATCTGGTGGCCAATCCTTGAAGGCGCATCATAAGCAAGTCAATGCACGTGCATGGAATCCCAAAAGTCAATTGGACCTTCAGCTAATGGGCCAACAGAATTACTTCCTACACACCCAAAACAGGCCCATCTCATCCTTTTTTATATATTTTGTTTATTTTAGTTTATTTATTTATCTTATTTAATTAATTTCTAACCAATGGATTAATTTTTCTTTTTTATCACAAAATCACAAAAATGTTTTTATCCAATAAATTTCAGAATTCTTTTTTTATTAATAAATACTAATTAATTAATTAGGTTTTTAATTCTAGAATTACTTTAATTTATTTTTGTAAATATTTAAAATCAATTAGAATTAATTAGGTTTTAAAACTAATTTAATTATTTTAATTTCTTTCTTAAATTAACAAAATCCAAAAATATGTCAACTTTTTTATTTATTTTATTTAATAATTAATTTAGTAGTTAATTTAGGGTTTAATTTCTTTCCTTAAAATCAAAACAACAAAAAACATTTTCTTTTAAAAGGGTCAAAACCCTAATTCGCATTCGATTTAATTTCCCGCGCGCTTTATTTTTCTTTATCCAATTAATGTATCTGCTCCCGGTTTGTAATAGTTTTAAATAGGACATTTATTTATTTTACTGCTTTATTTTATTTTCAAAGGGTTGCTTTTGGCGATGTAAATACCCGACGCCTTGTAATAATTTAGTTTGATTTCCGCACTTTAAATTCTGCTAATTATAACTGCTAGATGTTTGATAATAGGGTTTGCATGACAAGACTGAATGTTTAATCTTAAAATCAAATTAGATCACCCTTAACATGTGCAAAGATAAAAATAACTAAAAACGACACACTCGCACATGCGCACTCTTAGGGTACACCCCACTTGGTTGCCTTCGTACATGGTCATTGAGTATAGGATATTTTAGTTGTCGTCCTCTTGTCTAAAAGATCATAAGTTGCCTCGAAATGGTTGCCTCGGATATTGTTGCCTCGGATAAATGATCTAAGACATTAGGGTTATTACTAAGATGTCCTAACATTGCTTTAGTGACCATACGTCCCTTTCGAATTGACCCTCAAACTCCAACGACGATGCTACCTACTCACTAATAGTGGGATGACATTGTCTAAAGGAAATAAGCATAGAACGATTCTTTTTTCGAGTAGGTAGAGTAGTTCTTAGATACTTGCTCAATCAAAACAAAATTTTCACACTTACACTCTTTTACAAACAAAGTTTTCAAAAACACTTCATTACACTCTTGAAGACAGAAGCAAGAGTTAAATCGAAGTTAAAACAAAAACTTTTCAAAACCCACAAACACGAAGAAAAAAATTTAGAAAATGACGAGCAAGTACCTAAGAGCCCGTAGATAACTACAGATAGAAAGGGTGCTAATACCTTCCCTTTCTATAATCTACCCCCCGTACTCAGAAATATCTCAAAAAAGGATTTTTTTTGTGCTTTTTTTCTTTCCTTGTTGGATAAAATAAAAGTCGGTGGCGACTCTTGCTTACCGCGGCATTTTGCGAAAACAAACGCAAAACACAAACCAGCATTCCAAAAACAGTCAGTTCTTCCCACCGTATCACAAGGATCCTTCCTCAGGTCCTTCATCCGGTCCAGGTTCTTTATAGTCGGTCACCAACATGATATTCTCATTCGGGAACTCGAAATTCATGGATTGGTAATCATCCACGGCCTGATGCGCCAAATGATCTGCCAATACACTCTCCTTGATTGCTTTTTGGGTTGTGTATTGGATGTCATACTCAGTTAAGATCATCTGCCATCTTGCTATTCTTCCGGACAAGGCAGGCTTTTCGAAGATATACTTGATTGGATCCATCTTTGATATCAATAGGGTAGTGTGAGTCAGCATATACTGTCTCAGCCGACGAGCAGCCCATGCCAAAGCGCAGGAAGTTTTCTCGAGCAACGAGTATCGGGTCTCGCAGTCGGTAAACTTTTTGCTAAGGTAGTAAATAGCGTGCCCTTTTCGGACAGACTCGTCATGCTTCCCCAGCACGCACCCCATTAAATTATCCAGTACTGTCAAGTATAAGATCAAAGGTCTTCCTTTAACTGGTGGCATTAGAATATGTGGCTCTTGGAGGTATTCCTTGATCATTTCGAAAGCGGTCTGACATTCATCATTCCATTTTACCACTTGATCTTTCTTCAGTAGTTTGAAGATCGGCTCACAAGTAGCAATCAGATGTGAAATGAATCGGGCAATGCAATTTAGACGTCCCAAAAAGCCTCTAATTTCCTTTTCCGTTCGGGGAGCTGGCATCTCCTGTATAGCCTTCACCTTTACAGGATCCACTTGAATACCTTTATCACTAACGAAGAAACCCAACAGCTTACCAGACCTTACCCCGAAGGTGCACTTGTTCGAGTTTAACCTCAACTTGTACATCTTTAGCCTGTCGAACAGTTTCTGGAGATGGTCAAGGTGTTCTTCTTCAGTCTGGGACCTTGCGATCATGTCATCAACGTAAACCTCAATCTCATGGTTAATCATGTCGTGGAACAAAACGACCATGGCGTGCTGATAAGTTGCCCCAGCATTCTTCAACCCGAAAGGCATTACCTTGTAATCGAAGGTGCCCCACTGTGTAACAAAACTTGTCTTCTCTATGTCCTAGGGAGCCATCTTAATCTGATTGTAACTAGAAAAACCATCCATAAAGGAGAAGACCTTATGCTTCGCGGTGTTGTCGACCAGAACATCAATGTGAGACAGTGGGAAATCATCTTTGGAGCTTGCCCTGTTCAGATCTCTATAGTCCATACACATACGTACCTTACCATCCTTCTTAGGCACCGGAGCCACGTTGGCAACCCACTACGGGTAAGAAGTAATAGCTAGAAATCCGGTGTCAAACTGTTTCATGACCTCAACTTTGATTTTCTCAGACATCTCAGGGCGCATACGCTGAACCTTCTGCTTTACCGGAGGACAATCTTCTTTAGTTGGTAGGCGGTGTACCACAATATCAGTGTCTAAACCAGGCATATCTTCATAAGACCAAGCGAAGATCTCAACATAGTCGCGTAGCATCTGTATCAACCATTGCTTGACACTAGGCTCCAGATTTGCACCTATCTTGACCTCTTTCTTGTCTTCCTCTGTACCTAAATTCACTGATTCCACTGGCTCTTCATGAGGCTGTATGACCCTCTCTTCCTGTAGTAACAGTCTAGCAAGTTCCCCAGGAACTTCACAATCATCCTCACCTTCATCCTCGGCTTGGTTAATCGGATTTTCGAAGTCATAACTGGAAATAGCAGAGTCGTTATCAACGGGATCCAGAGTGGATGTGGATCTGCATTATGATATGTGAGTGTGTGTAAAACAATAGATGTTTTGATAAAGTGCGAGATAGAAAGGAAAAAGAAGGAGCGCAAAATTTGTAATGCAAGAAAACGTCCAATGCTTTATTGATGATATATGAAAATGACAAATAATAAGCCCTCACAAACAAAGCCAAGGTGCCTCGGGCAAGGCACCGGGCCGTAAAGTTTCAAACTGTCTGTTACAAATCTCAAAACAAAAGTCAATTACTGTGTAATAAAAGAAATAGGTATGAAGTCTTTCGCCGTCCAGTTTTTCAAGCCACCATTGGTTGTAGGGTAGATCCAGCTGTTGATATCTGAACCTTCTTCACCATCTTCAATTGCATTCACTCCCCAATTACTGATATGTAGAGGGGGTCTTCTAATCCGCTTGCGCCGAACAACCCTTTGAGCCTCTGCAGTAAAGCCCAAACCAAACTTGTTAGTTTTATTTGTGAAATCAGGGAGCTGACCCCAATTTGCACACCCACCTTTTTCAATTACAGCCCTGGCATCCTTGAGGGAAGCCATCTTCATCGGAGGTTTGTCAGTAGCAATTTTAGTCGACGCCAGAGTCTGGGGGACCTCTTCAAAGTTCTGACAAGGGGTTTCAATGAATTCTCCATCCATCTCCACATAGCGGAAGGAATTTAAATGACTCACCATGTACTCCTCCTCACCTTGTACCATGACAATCTTCCCCTTTACTGGATATTTCAACATTTGATGGAGCGTAGAAGTCACTGCCCCAACTTTATGAATCCAAGGGCGACCCAACAAGCAAGAATATGATGATCGGATATCCATCACGTAGAAAGTAGATGCAAAAGTCTGGGAGCCAACTTTAACAGGGACGTCCACCTCCCCGTACACCATCCTTTTTGACCCGTCGAAAGCCCTAACCACAATATTGCTCGACTTCAGAATCAAACCTTCACAATCCAGACGGTCTAATGCTTTTTTTTGGCAAAACATTCAATGAGGACCCAATATCCACCAGAACATGGGCCAAAGTAGTGCCCCTGCACTCGATTGAGACGTGCAGAGCATCATTGTGATTTCTTCCTTTAGCAGTCAGATCTGCATCTGAGAAACCCAACCCGTTGTCGGCAGTCAAACTAGCTATGTAGTCTTTGAATTGATCGGCAGAGGTTTCCTGCGGCACATGCGCAGTTTTGAGGAAAGCAATTAAAGCCTTTGCATGGGCTTCTGAACATAATAACAAGGACAACATGGAGATTTTTGACGGGGTCTGCCCCAGCTGCTCGACTATGTTGTAGTCGTTTTTCTTGATAATCTTCAGAATTTCCTCTATCTCCTGCTTAGAGGTTTCTACAATGATCTTCTTAGGTGCCTCTATCCGGGCAGGCTCACCTGTGATTTCTTTGCCCCGAGTCCCAGATGGTTCGGCAACAGGGGTGATAACCAGAATAAGAACTGGGACATTAGCTGATGTACTAGCAGATGGAATGACAACAGGTTTGTGGACAGTCGGAGGGGAAATCTCGGGAGAAAAGAGTCTTCCGCTTCTGGTGACCTTGCTAGCCCCGACAATATTGTTGATATCAACATTAGCTTCTTCAATCTTTAAGTCTTGCTTAACTCCATGGTAATACACACCGGCCCCATAGTGCCAAGGGATAACCTTATCCAAAGTGTATGGGATAGGACCAGGGATAGATGATTAACGGAGCGGTTCTTGGAACGGGTGTAATCCTAACAGGCTTTCTCGAGGAAGCCTTGGAAATATTGGCGAAAATGGTTATGATGGCAACATCTTGAATTGGAACCAAAGGAATCATAGTCTTCTCGAATATGATCTCTTTGTTATCCATCAGGCGTTGAACACCTGATTTCAATAAGTGGCAACCAGCAGGCAGCATTGAACACATGTGGCAACCTTTGCCATAGCCCGAAAATAAACTAGCTAGCAATAAATTCTTCTTAAATGTCATCAAATGGGTAGAAATTTCTCCCACGGAGGTCACAAGTAAATCATCGTCCACAGCATTCACTTCATGACCATGTTTGGGCATAGGAGCAGTTATAACATTGGGTTTCTCCGGAGCGTCAAATTCAATCTCTTTAGCTTCGATCAAATATTGGACCTTATTCCTCAAGGCCCAACAGTTGTTTGTATCATGACCTAGGCCATCAGAGTGATAGGCGCAGCAGGCATTTGGGTTATACATCGGAGATGTGGTGTTGGGATTCTTCGGGGCTTCCCTCAGAGTTACCAGGTTAGTCTTCAATAATTGTGGTAGAATTTGAGACAAGGTCATATTGAGCCGAGTGAACTGTCTTTGTGGTCTCTCCACCCTTTGCTGATTGTTGCATTATGGAGCAACTGTGGGTCTTGATATCACTACCGCATTCACTGCTTGACAGTGTTCAGGTCTGTTTTGGCCCTTCGGGCCGTAAACTGTAATAGCTTCTTTCTTACCGGTGAAAGGATTCTTTACTGCACTTGACGACGTATCCTTCTGTATCTTACCACTTCGGATACTAGCTTCTACTCTCTCCCCAGTCAGGATCAACTCAGTAAACCCAGATGACGAACTTCCGATCAGATGATTGAAAAATGGACCAGACAACGTCCCTAGAAACATGTCAACCAACTCCCTGTCAGACAAAGGGGGTTGGACTCTTCCAGCCAAATCTCTCCACTTCTGAGCATAGTCCTTAAAACCTTCACTTGCACCCATAGACATACCCTGGAGCTGAGTACGAGTGGGAGCAAGGTCGGCGTTATACTGATACTGCCTGTAGAAAGAAACAACAAGGTCCTCCCAGTTTCAGACATTAGCTCCTTCCAATTGGTAAAACCATTCAAGCTGAGTCCCTAACAGACTATCTTGAAATAAATGCACCCACAAATTTCTATCAGCAGTGTGAGGTTGAATTTTCCGGACGTACGAGCGAAGATGGAGTTTTGGACAGGAAACTCCGTCGTACTTGGCGAAAACCTGAGCTTTGAACTTATGAGGGATCACCACCCCAGATGCCAGTCCCAAATCTTCGAAATCCAAACCAGGGATCTTCGGAATCTCCATAGCGCTCAACCGGTATTCAAGTTGTTTGTACCTATCCTCAGCAGGAGGATACTGTTCCTCATCATAATCTATATCATTATCAGAAACTGCAGAACCGGGGCCCTTTTCTTCTTCTTGGTCCTCCCCTCCCTTGGATGAAAAGGACAGATCAGCTTGCTGTTTCAATCTATCCCCAAACCTTTTACCCATACTCAGAAGAACGACCTTCTTCTTCTTTTTCTTCTTCTTCTTCTTCTCTTTCTCTTTTAGAATGAGAGCTTTCAAATCCAATTTCCCTTTAGCCAATCTCAAGAACATCTCTTGGAATTGGGCATTTTGTGCCTGAAGATCTTTGATAGCTTGATCAGAAGACATTTCTGCTGAAATAAACAACGAAGAAGATGAGAAACCTGTAATGGTACCTGTAATGATACATGTAATGGTGTGCATGATAATGGGATGCGTATGTTATGATTTCAAAGACTTTGGGAGATTTAAATTTGCAAACCAAAAACAAACAAACTTGATTAGATTAAACTTGTAAAAAGGTTCAACAATGCCTGTGAGGCGTTACAAAAAAATAAACGAAAAACAAATCTAAACTAGAAAAAGCAAAATCAGAAATCCCATGGATGCTTCCCCTTCGTGCTGACGTAGTCATTGATCGTTCTTTCATTCTCGAGTTGCCTGGTGAGCATCAAGATCTTCCTTTCTTGCTCATGTTACTTTTCTCGGTAGGTATCCCTCTCCTCTTTCAGCTGAATCCAGGATCTCTTCAATGCCCCAAGATCAGTGGGCATGTAGAAATAAAGGACTATATAAGGAATGCCCTCTTCATTGGTGGGCTCCACAATTACTGGCAACACATCTTCATAAGGCATCCCAAGCTTCTGGGCTCGCGCTCGGACCCACTGGAGATAAGGCTGCATAGGGAGAGAAGTCCTTGGTCCTAGCTCTTGAGGGTTAGATCTGTTCACCATGCCCCAAGCTCGTATAAACCTTTGGTGATGCTCGTCAACGTCTTCCTTGTAACCAAATGCAATATCCATAAGAAGTAGCTCATGAGGACCGTCTCTCTGAGCACGACCGAATTGTCGCAAAGCTAAACAAGGACTGTAGGTTATTCCCCCTCTGATTCCAAGCAACGGGACATTAGGGTATCCCCCACATCGATCAATGACAGCAATGCTTTCCATAGCCTTAGAACCCCAAAGAATGTCTGTATGGGCAAGGGACATTATCCTATAAGACCATCCTAAACCTTCCTCATTCTTCAACACGAACTTGGGGAGGTGCCAAATAAACCACCTCGCCAGCAGCGACATGAAACACATGAGAGTCCCTCTTCTCCGCACAGTACGAGTATAGAGGGCATGCAAAATATCACCCAGAAGAGTAGGCACAGGATTGCGAGACAGGAAGTGTGATACGGTGGGAGAACTGACTTGAGGTTTTGCATTGGTGTTCGCAAATGTTTCGGTTTAGCAAGAGTCGCCACCGACTTTTTATTTTATCCAAAGGAAAGTTCAAAAAGCACAGGACAGACCTTTGAGATGTTTTCTTGGGTTCGGGGAGTAGATTATGAAAAGGGAAGGTGTAAGCACCCTTTTCATCCATGGTTATCCATGGGCTCTTAGTTACTTGTTTAGATCATTTGCTTTGCTTTTACAATTGTTTGAAATGGTGCTTTGTGTGTGGTTTTGAAAATGTTTTGAAAAGAGGCCATCATTGTGGCAACCTTTGTAATTATTCTTGTTTGATTATATACAAAGGTGTATTGTCTTTTGAAAAGATTTCAATGTTTGAAAATTTGTTTTGGGAAATTGTTTTGGAATTGTGTTGTGAGGTGTGTTTGAAAATAGCAAGGATGTTTTGCAAGTTTTGATCAAGTAACTAAGAGTTGTCTACCCTATTTTACTCAAAGGTATTTCCTACACATTTTTAACCCTTTTGACAGTGTTGTTTTACCATTGCATTTGGTAAACAACCTTGTATTAGGATGTTTAAACGGGACATGCACGGGTCATCGTATAGACCATGATAGCAATTGTGTTAAGTATTTTTAGCAAATTTTCTGAGGGACTAGATCATTTTGTATAGGCAACCAAGATAGCGTCATCGAGGGACTATGATCTTTTATTTTGTTTTTGTTTTGCCAAAGTACTCAACATGCATAACATGGCCCATTTTAAAGGCAACAAGTGGATGAAATCCTAGGGGTGCATGTGTGCATTGTGTTGTCAATTTACATGCTTTTTGTCTTTGTATTAGTCAAGCTATTTGTTTTGATTTTGGATTTTTGCATACAAACCCTAGTCTCTAATCATGGCATATTTGAAAGCATAAAGTGCGAGAATTAAAAGTCTAAGTTATTACAAAAGTATCTGAGAATGGGGGTACAAATTATTACAAATGGGGATGAATCTCATAAGAATAATAATGTCCAAATATCAAGTATTACAACCAAATCGAATTGTTGAAATTCAATATAAAGCTATAACAAAATACGAAAATAAAGAAAATCAATAAATTATGAAATGCATGTATTTATTAACTTGAAAATAAATAAATAAAATCTATTCTAAAAAAGAAAGATTAAATATTTTATTATTATTCTTTGTATGTGTTTTTTATTAAATAATAAAAAAAGCTTAAAGGACGAAAATTTAATTAAACAAAATTTCTATTATTTTTGTATTTTTATTGATCAATAAAAAAGGGTTTAAAGAAAATAAAATTAATTAAATCAATTTAAATGTTTTTTCTTGGTATTTTATTAAATGAAACAAAATTAATTAATAAAAGAAACTAATTTGAGAAAATCAAAGTTTTAATTATTATTTATTATTAACAAAATAAAACAAATTAATCAAAATGAATTAATTAAAAACAAAAGTATTTGTTAAACAAGAGAAAAGAAAAAGAAAAAGAAAAAAAGATTAAAAGGTGGGCTTAGGATTTATGTTGGGCCCAAAACAAAAACTAAAAGAAGAATAAAGAAAAGTCAGAATGGAGGGGGTACAGTAGCAATTCGCGTGGGCTTAATGGCTGAAAGTTTGAGGCCCAATGTATTTATCACATACTGAGACAAACAAAAGCTCAAGAGGGTGAGGGGCGAATTAGCAATTGGTATGGGCTTAATAGCTGGAAGTTTGAGGCCCAATACGCATGATTCAATTTGGTTTTTGATTAGGGTTTGTAGAACAATTAGGGTTTGTGCCTTGTTTCACAGCGGCGTCGTTTCTCCGTTCTTTCTCTTCATCTCTCTCACTCAAAGGTTCTGACCTCCCTCTAAGCCTAAGCCGCCGGAGCGCTATCCCTCACTCTTTATCCTCTTCCTAACGTTCAATGGCCTTGGTTGCAAAACGGTATGGTTCGTCTCTTTGATTTAAGTTTTACAGTTTGTTGTTTATGTTTGTTTGATTTTACAGTTTGGCTAATCTATTGTATTGCATGGCTTATTGAGGTGCAGAAAAGGGTTTGAGAAGAAACGTATCTTGGGGTTTTCTCTATGAAGAGGAGAGGAAAGGTGAGATATGGAGATGGAGCTCCCTGGTGGCTAGAGGAGGAGGGGAGGGATGATGACGGCCAAGCACGCTTTTTGGTAACTTCTTTCCTCTCTCTTGCCTTTGAATGATGATGGCGTTGAATGCTTCTGAAATTCTTTGTTGGTTATTGCTTCTGAAACTGTTTCCTCTCTCTTGAATGTTGATGATGATTAAACTGAAACTTTGATAATGGTGGCTTTTTTGTTGATGATGATTACAGTTCTGAGACTTTTGATTGTTCTTGCTTTTGAAACTCTTTCCTTTCTCTTGAATGTTGATGATGATTAAACTGAAACTTTTGATTGTTGTTTTGCTGAACTTGAATGTTGAATAATGGTTTATGATGATGCTTGTTCTGAAACTTGTTGCCTCTTGAATGTTCTGAATGGGCAGTCTTTTGCAGGTTTTCACAGGGTTTTGTGCTTATTTGGCAGGTTTTGTAGTTGTTTGAAACTCTGTGGTTGATGTTAGTTGATAAACTTTGTTTGTTGCTTCTTGTTGAAACTTGAATATTGATTATTGGTTTATTCTGAAACTTGTATAATGATTGGTATGCTTGCAAGTTTATTTGTGGTTTGGGAATTGCAGATTTGGTTGTGCAGTGCAGATTTGAAATCTGCAGGTTTGGCTTGTTTGCAATTTTAGACTGTTGGCTTGGAATTTTGTGGTTTCTTCTTGTTTTGCAGTTTGAGACTGTTATGCTGTTTTGTTTTTGAGCAGTTTGGAAGGCTTGGCTATTGTTGCAGTTTGTTGGCCTTTTGTGGGTTTGATGTTTGAAAACTGTTACAGGTTTGGTTGGCTTGGAGATTGGTTGTGCAGTTTGGAATTTGTGGTTTTTTAACTGCTATACAGTTTTGCTGTACAGTTTGGCTATTGATTGTTATGGTTTGAAACTGTTACAGGTTTTTGAGTATTTTTTGTTGTAGTTGTTTGCAATTTTGTTTGATATGTTTGGGAACTGGTTTATAGTTTGGCATGTTTTGGAGTTTGTTCTCTCCCTCAAACTGTTATGCAGTTTTTGTCTTATATCCCTTTTCTCTTTGTTTTGCAACTTGTGATAGATTTTCTGCCAAACTGTACAAAATCAAAAAGGTGATATCTTTTCTCTCTTTCTCTCTCTCTATGACAAAGCAATTTTTTTTCTTTTCCACCTTTTTTTTCTGAAAAGTTTGCCTATTCTGCTGGAAAATGATGATAGGCTATGACAAGCGTTTTACTTGTTGTGATCGGTGGGAATGAGAACTGACTGTTTTTTTAGCTGGTTTCGCGAAATGTCGCGGAAGCAAGAGTCGCCACCGTCTTTTATTTTCTCCAACATGGAAAGGACAAAAGCACAACAAAATTCCTTATGAGAATGTTTCTCGGTTCTGGAGGTAGATTTATAGAAAGGGAAGGTGTTAGCACCCTTTCTATCCATGGTTATCCATGGGCTCTTAGGTACTTACTCTTATGTTTTCAAAAGATGTTTGCTTTTCAAATGTGAGTGAGTTTGAAAAAGTTTCATTTTTGAAAGATTTCTAAGTGACTCTTGTATCTGTCCTCAAGAGTGTTTGAAAAATTTGTTTTGAAAACTTTTGAAAGTGTCAGTGTGAAAAGATTGTTTTGTTTGTTTTTTGAAGAGAGCAAGTACCCATGAGTCATCTACCTACCCTAAGGAATTAGGCTGTGTAAGAGTCCTTTAGGTGTTGGAGAAAATAAAAGACGGTGGCGACTCTTGCTTCCGCGACATTTCGCGAAACCAGCTAAAAAAACAGTCAGTTCTCATTCCCACCGATCACAGAATTGGCGACTCTGCTGGGGAAATTTTGAACTGTAATAGGGAAGTGACTCCACTGAATGTCTGGTATACCGCCGGGGAACAATCTTAGATCAAGACTGCCGGGGAAACTTGTTAAGAATGTTGGAATATTGCGCTGGGGAATGTTGAGATCTGCTGGGGATACCCAACTTCCTTAAGGCTGATAGAGTAGGCTAACTCTGCTTGGGGAGAGTATTGTTGACTTGCTGGCTCACTCTCTGGGGAATTAAGGTATCTTGGTTACATTCTTCAGCTGAACTTACCTTGGTACCATGGTGGACAGAGCAATTAGATCGCTTTAGACAACTCATTATTGCCCCTGTTTCTAATGTTACCTGTAATTAATCCTTTGTTTCGTATGCAAATATTTATGAGTTTAGCCATTAGTGTCAAATGCATATATCACAAATTGAACATTGGACGTTCTTCGCAAAACAAAACAGAAAAAGGAAAAAACAATTGGCAATTGGTCTGAACTGTGACTTTGTATTGATTTTTGAATTTGCCTGTAAATAGGCGTTTATGTACAAGAGGCTGACGTCCTAGTAAGAGAACGCCGCCGAACAACAGAGTTTATACAATTTTGTGAAAAAGAGAAAACAAAACAGCTATGTGAAAAGAATAATCCCACTGGGTTCTAACTCTGCTATCGCCTTCATATCTTCGAGCGTCTCATCACTTTGCTGCTCGGTTGACGATGAAGCTGATTGATCGATGCCGTTTGAACTTGATAGTTGATAGCGGATTCTGGATGCAAAGTGATCCAATGAGACATAGTATTACGCTTATCCCTAACTTTTGCCTGGACTGCCCTTTCGGGTTTTCAGTCCACCGGGATACCCATTTTTGCCCAAGCCGCCTTTTCAGGTTTTCAACTTGCCGGGTGTACAGATTTTTTTTCATTTCGTCCCTCATTTTGCCCGAACCCTTTTGGTTCGCCGGGAAGCCCTAATTTTTGCCTAGGTATGTCAACCTAGCGGGTCTTTTATCATGCGTAGTATCTTTTTACTATGTCTGCATTGGCGGGGTGAGGAAGGCCGTCACCATCCATGGTAGTTAGAATCATGGCTCCTCCTGAGAACACATGTTTAACCACAAATGGCCCTTCGTACGTAGGGGTCCATTTGCTCCTGGGATCACTTTGAGGAAGAATGATGCGCTTGATTACCAGATCCCCAACTTGATACTCTTGTGGTCTGACCCTTTTTGTTAAATGCCCTGATCATTCGTTTTTGATACGTCTGACCATGACAAATAGCAGTGAGTCTCTTTTCGTCAATTAGATTTAATTGATCAAGTCGAGTCTGGATCCAGTCATCTTCGCTCAAATCTACATCCTTCATTATCCGGAGAGAGGGTATCTGCACTTCGATCGGTAAGACTGCCTCCATGCCGTAGACCAAGGAAAAAGGAGTTACCCCGGTTGACGTCCTTGCTGAGGTACGGTACCCATGAAGAGCGAACGACAACATCTCGTGCCAATCTTTATAGGTCACTTTCATCTTCTGCACAATCTTTTTAATATTCTTATTAGCTGCTTCGACAACCCCATTCATCTTCGGCCGGTAGGGAGAAGAGTTGTGGTGGTGTATCTTGAATTGCTCGCAGAGCTCAGTGATCATTTTGTTGTTAAGATTGGTGCCATTGTCCGTAATGATCCTTTCCGGGACGCCGTATCGACAGATCAGGTTATGCCGAATGAACCGTGCCACGACATTCTTGGTTACTGTAGCGTAGGAAGCTGCTTCAACCCACTTTGTAAAGTAATCGATCGCTACCAGGATGAAGCGATGCCCGTTGGATGCCGTAGGTCTGATCTCACCGATCATATCAATGCCCCACATTGCAAAAGGCCTAGGTGTTGTCAAGACATTCAGAGGAACTGGAGGAACGTGCACCTTATCAGCATATATCTGGCACTTATGACATGTCAGAGAGTGTTGGTAACAGTCGGCTTCCATCGTGGACCAGAAATATCCTGCCCGAAGGATTTTCTTTGCCATGGTATGTCCACTGGAATGCGTTCCGAAGGTACCTTCATGTAGCTCTGCCATGATCTTTTCTGCTTCAGTTTTATCCACACAACGCAGTAAGGTTGAATCATGGTTTCGCTTGTATAGAATACCGTTGCTGAGGAAGAACTTTGCTGCAAACCTTCTCAGGAACTTTTTGTCATTGACAGATGCACCCTTGGGATATTCTTGAGCTTCCAGGTACCTCTTCACCTCATGATACCGGGGTTTCTCAGTTACTACCTCAGCCTCAAGATCACAACAGTATGCGGGTTTGTCCAGTTTCCAAATGATGATCCGGGGAGCCTCATTGTCCCACTTGACCTTGAACATAGAAGACATCGTAGCTAATGCGTCCGCCAACTGATTCTCCTCTCTTGGGAAGTGTTCAAAAGTTATCTCTGTGAAATGGGGGATCAATGTCAACACACACTCTTTGTAAGGAATAAGGTTTGGGTGTTTCGTATCCCACTCGCCTTTGATCTGGTTGATCACGAGAGCGGAATTACCGAAGACACTCAAAAACTTGATCCTTAAGTCAATTGCAGCTTGAAGACCCATTATGCATGCCTCATACTCCGCCATGTTGTTGGTGCAGTTGAAACATAGTCGGGCAGTAAGTGGAGTATGAGTGCCTTGAGGGGATATGATCACAGCGCCGATACCATTACCCAAAGCGTTGGAGGCTCCGTCAAAGTGCATAGACCATCGGGATCCTTCCTCAGGTCCTTCATCCAGTCCAGGTACTTCACAATCAGTCACTATCATGATGCTCTCGTCCGGAAACTCTAAGTTCATTGACTGATAGTCGTCTACTGCCTGGTGTGCCAAGTGATATGCCAATACACTTCCCTTGATAGCTTTCTGAGTTGTGTACTGGATGTCGTATTCTGTCAAGATCATTTTCCATCTTGCTATTCTCCCAGACAGAGCAGGCTTTTCAAATATGTACTTTATTGGATCCATCTTTGAAATCAACAAGGTAGTGTGAGTCAGCATATACTGTCTCAGCCGGCGAGCAGCCCATACCAAAGCGCAACAAGTTTTCTCGAGCAGTGAGTATCGGGTCTCACAGTCGGTAAACTTTTTGCTAAGGTAATAAATAGTGTGCTCTTTTCGGCCAGACTCGTCATGCTGCCCCAGCACACACCCCATTGAGTTGTCAAGTACTGTCAGGTATAATATTAGAGGTTTCCCTTCAACCGGTGGCATAAGAATGGGTGGTTCTTGGAGATACTCTTTGATTCTGTCAAAAGCGGCCTGACATTCATCATTCCAACGTACTACCTGATCTTTCTTCAGCAGCTTGAAGATTGGTTCACAAGTAGCAGTTAGGTGCGAGATGAATCAGGCAATGTAATTCAGACGCCCTAGAAAGCCTCTGACTTCTTTCTCTGTCTTGGGAACTGGCATCTCTTGTATGGCTTTAACCTTGGCAGGGTCCACTTGAATACCCTTGTCACTTACGACGAAGCCTAGCAACTTTCCAGATCTTACCCCAAAGGTGCACTTGTTTGGATTCAACCTTAGCTTGTATAGCTTCAGACGGTCAAACAGTTTCTGCAGATGGTCAAGGTGCTCCTACTCTGTTTGAGACCTTGCAATCATATCATCGACGTATACTTTAATCTCATGGTGGATCATGTCATCAAATAAAGCAACCATGGCAGTTGGTAGGTTGCCCCAGCATTTTTCAACCCGAACGGCATGACCTTGTAGCATAAGGTGCCCCACTGAGTAACAAATGTAGTCTTTTCCATATCTTCAGGAGCCATCTTGATCTGATTATAACCTGAGAAACCATCCATGAAGGAGAACACTTTATGCTGAGCAGTGTTGTCAACCAGAACATTGATATGAGGCAGAGGGAAATCATCCTTAGGGCTGGCCCTGTTCAAATCCCTGTAATCAACACACATTCTGACCTTACCATCTTTCTTCGGCACCGGAACCACGTTGGCAACCCACTGAGGGTAAGAAGTCACTGCTAGAAACCCGGCATCAAATTGCTTCATAACCTCAGCTTTGATCTATTCAGACATCTGTGGACGCATACGGCAGACCTTTTGTTTAACCGGAGGGCAGCCTTCCTTGGTAGGCAAATGATGAACTACGATGTCGGTATCCAGCCCAGGCATGTCTTTGTAAGACCAGGCAAAGATTTCCATGTATTCATGTAGCATCTGGATCAGCCGTTGTTTCACACTGAGCTCTAGATTAGCACCAATCTTGACCTCCTTTCTGTCTGCCTCAGTACCCAGATTTACCGTTTCCACTGGCTCTTCATGTGGCTGAATGGCCCTCTCTTCCTGGAGTAACAGTCTTGCAAGTTCGCCAGGCACTTCACAATCATCTTCAACTTCGTCTTCGGCTAAGTTGATCGGATTTTCGAAGTCATAATTGGCAGTAGCAGAGTCGTTACCAGTGAGATCCAGAGTGGATTGAAACCTGTACGAGTGAGTGTGTGTAAATACAGCTGTTTTGCAATATATAAAGAAAGAAAGAAAGGGAGCACAAGATTTGAAATGCGAAAAACGTCCAATGCTTTTATTCATGATATATGAAAGTGACAAACAAAAGCCCTCACAAATAAAACCACAGTGCCCCGGGTAAGACACCGGGCCATAAAGTTTCAAATTATTGTTTATTACAAATCCAAAACAAAGAAGTTCATTACTGGGTGACAAAAGTAACAGGTAAGGAGTCCTTGGTAGTCCAGTTTCTAGGTCCACTGTTGGTTTCCGGGTAGATCCAGCTGTCAAACTCGGATTCTTCCACTTCGTCTTCATCCCCAATAACATTTACTCCATGGTTAGGCATGGGAGCAGTCACCACATTAGGCTTCTCGGGCGCCTCAAATTGAACCTCTTTAGCATCAATAAGGTCTTGAACCTTATTCCTCAGAGCCCAACAGTCATCTGTGTTATGTCCCGGGCTATCAGAGTGATAAGCGCAACGGGCGTTGGGGTTATACTTCGGAGATGCTGTGTTCACCATCTTCGGAGCTTCCTTGACAGTTACCAGGCTAGTTGACAGCAGTTGCGGCAGGATTTGAGAGAGAGTCATGCTGAGCCGAGTATACTGCCTTTTGGGCCTCTCAGCTCTGGGCTGGTTGTATTGCTGAGGAGCAGCAACAGGCTTAGAAATAACCATCGCGTTGACAGCTTGGCGGCGTTCAGGTTTGTTCTGCTTTCTTGGACCATACACAGCACTGGCCTCCTTCTTGAAGGGCTTCTTTTCAGCATTTGAGGAGGCACCCTTCTGTATCTTTCCCAATTTTATACCAGCCTCGATCCTCTCACCAGTCAGAATCAGGTCAGTAAACCCAGCAGAGGAATTACCAATGAGATGATTGAAGAATGGACCAGATAGGGTCCCCAAGAACATATCTACCAGCTCCCGGTCCGTCAATGGTGGCTGCACCCTGCCAGCCAGGTCTCTCCATTTCTGTGTGTACTCCTTAAAACCTTCACCCGATCCTAGCGACATACCCTGGAGTTGGGTACGCGTGGGAGCGAGGTCGGAATTATACTGATACTGCTTGTAGAAAGCAGTGGCCAAATCCTCCCAGTTACGAATGTTGGTTCCATCCAGCTGATAGAACCATTCGAGGTGAGTCCCTGAAAGACTCTCCTGGAAGAAGTGGATCCATAAGTTCTTGTCTGCTGTGTAAGGCTGGATCTTCCTTACATAAGAACGGAGGTGCATCTTGGGATAGGAAGCCCCGTCATACTTCACAAAGGCAGGCGCCTTGAAATTGTGTGGGATCACCACCCCAGAAGATAACCCCAAGTCTCCGAAATCCAACCCAGGCACACGTTGAATCTCCATAGCATTTAACCTGTCCTCCAGTTGTTTATACCGGTCCTCAGTAGGAGGGTACTGTTCGTCGTTGAAGTCTGTCTTAGTGTCAGAAACCACGGGACTAGGGACCTCCCTCCCTTGGTGACTGCCTTCTCCCACAGATGGAGTAGTCCTCTCAGCTTCATTTTGCAATGTGTTCCCGAGTCTGCGCCCAGTGTTGAATAGCACAATCCTCTTCTTCTTCTTATTCTTCTTCAGGAGCATAGCCTTCAGCTCTTGTTGTCCCTGGGCCAAGTTCATGACCATCTTCTGAAATTGGGCATTCTGGGCCTGGAGGGCCTTGATAGCTTGCTCGGTAGTGAGTTCCGGATTCATGATGCTTGAGTGCTGAAATAAATAGCGAAGGAGATTAAGCAACCTGTAGGAAAAGGGTACCTGTAATGCATATGATGAATGAAGTGCGTATGAATTATGTTTTCAAAGACAATCGGGAGTCAACTTTGTAAACAAAAGGAACACACTTTATTAGATTTAAACTTGAATTGTTCAACAATCTTCCCTTAGGCGTTACAAGAGTGAAAATACTGAAAAGGAAATAAAGCTGTAAAAAGAAACATCCAGAGCCCATCAGTGCTCCCATGGCCTCCTCTTCTCAGTACGGATATAGTCATTCAGGGTTCGCTCGTTCTCCAATTGCTTGGTCAGCTTCTGGATCTTCTGTTCCTGTTCGTTGAACTTTTCCCGATAATAATCCTGCTCTTCCTGTAGTTGCGCCCAAGACCTCTTTACTGTATCAACATCAGTGGGTATCTGAGGAGGGAGAACAGTTGGAGGAATCCCATCTTCATCAGGACTTTCAAGAATGATAGGCCTGACAGCTTCATATGGCATACCTAACTTCTGAGCACGGATGCGGACCCATTTGGAGTAGGCTTCCATAGGTAGAGAAGTCTTCGGTCCCAACTCTTGTGGGTCAGCTTTGTGAATTCTGTCCCAAGCTTTGATGAATCTACGGCGCAGTTCGTCACTATCTTTCTGAAACTCAAAACTGATGTGAGGCACCTGCATCTCCTGAGGCCCTGCTCTTCTGGCTCTTCCAAACTGACGGAGAGCTAAACATGGATTATAAGAGATTCCACCCTGAGTGCCAATCAATGGAACATTAGGATACTCTCCGCAACGATCAATAACAGCTACCTCATCCAAACCTCTGAGAGTCCAAATGATGTCACTATCAGTGAGAGACATTAACCTATGAGCCCAGCCTCTTCCTTCTTGGTTCTTTAGCACGAACTTGGGGAGGTGCGAAATAAACCACCTCACCAACAAAGGAGTACAACACCATAGAGTTCCTCGTCTTTGGGCAGTACGAGCATAGAGTTGTTGCATGATATCACCCAAGAGAGTGGGTATAGGGTTCCGAGACATGAAGATCCTTATGGCAGTGACGTTAATGAAGTTATCAGGATTAGGAAACAAGACTAGACCATAGATTAAGAGAGCCAGAATGTCCTCGTGCGCCCTGAAGTCTAAGTCATTCCAGAAACTATTAGCTTTGCCAATCAGAAACTTAGCCAAGAAGCCCTTAACTCCGTTTCTAGTCACCCAGTTGTCCATCACTTCCTTATTGGTCAAAGGAAGGGCTGCTGCAATCTCCTCAGGTCTAAGAGCCTTTTCCCAACCAGTGAAGGGAGTCTGGTCCAAGATAGGGATGCCAAGCAAATCAGAGAACTCTTCCAGGGTAGGGACCAGCTGGAAGTCTTGAAAGGTGAAGCACTGGTACAGAGGGTCATAAAATTGGGTTAGGACACCCATCAGTTGTTGGTCCCACTTTGCAGTGACTAAGCCGAGAAGAGAACCATGCCTCTGGATGAAGGAAGTGGTATTTGGAATTCTGCTAACCAACTCTTCAAGCAGCTCAGGTGGGTGAACAAAGTTGAATCGGATAGTATTCCTTCGCATAGGCATCATGATGTCCTACAAAACAGAGCAAAGGTGAACCCTCTTGTCTTTGAAATGGTCAGTCCTTATGCAGGATGCATGCAATGTTATGATGGCATGATGTTATGATAAAGCACACCACAAATATTCACATAGGCAAACATGATAAGGCACACAAGTCACACCACAGCCCTTAGAGTTTAGGCCAGCATGAGGTCTAGGTATTACCCTCTTTCAGTTTGTTGGTTAGGACCTATCCTATCAGAAGTAACCGGGTTCTAGAGGATCCCAATATCACTGACTACCCTCAATCGGTCATAACTCCAGCATCGCAACCTTTTCTTGCGGCCAGAACCATCACGAGAGTTTAGCCTCAATGGGCGTAGCACACTGCTACTGTTCTATTGGCCAAGTTGGGTCATTTAAGGTTCTAAGGTCGGTTGGTGCTTAACGACTCCTCAGAAGACCCATATTCTCCTCGTTGCGACACAAGGGATATCGGTACAGACTAAGGCGCCACACCAACGTAGCCACTGCTTCACCCATGTCGGTCTACGCCGGACAGGTCCCTCACAGCTTATGCTACCTAACAGGGTATCCCCAGATCCGGGTTAGGATCTATGTAACTCCGATGCAACCCACAATAATAAAGTAAACAAAGCACAACAATTGAAAACACAGTTATGAACTATCCTAAGGTACACCTCACTTTAAGGTAATTCCCCAGCAGAGTCGCCAGTTCTGTGATCGGTGGATCTGGAACTGACTGTTTTTTAGCTGGTTTCGCGAAATGTCACGGTAAGCAAGAGTCGCCACCGTCTTTTATGTTCTCCAACATGGAAAGGACAAAAGCACAGCAAAATTCCTTATGAGATAATTTCTCGGTTCGGGAGGTAGATTTATAGAAAGGGAAGGTGTTAGCACCCTTTCTATCCATGGTTATCCATGGGCTCTTAGATACTTGCTCATTTGTGTTTTCAAAATGCTTGTTTGCTTTTCAAGTGTGAGTGGGTTTGAAAAAGTTTCTTTGAAAGTTTCAGATCGACTCTTGTATCAGTCCTCAAGAGTGTTTGAAAAATTGTTTTGAAAGCTTTTTGAAAGTGTCGGTGTGAAAAGAGTTTTGTTTTGTTTTTGAATAGAGCAAGTATCTACGAGTCATCCACCTACCCTAAGGAATTAGGCTGTGTAAATGTCCTTAAGGTAGTGCCATCCCATCATTGAGAGGTAGGTAGCACCACCGTTGGAGGTGTTCGGGTCAATTCGTTTGTAGGGACAGTGTGGTCACCAGAGCAACAGTAGGACACCTTAGAAGCTACCCTTATGCCATGTGTCATGGACATAAGGACTTACTAAAACATCCCATACTCGACGACCACGTTTCGAGGGGCAAGGCAACAGTGTGGTCACCAGAGCAACGGTATGACACCTTAGAAGCTACCCTTATGCCATGTTCATGGACATAAGGACTTACTAAAACGTCCTGTACTCGACGACCACGTTTCGAGGGGGCAAGGCAACAGTGTGGTCACCAGAGCAACGGTAGGACACCTTAGAAGCTACCCTTATGCCATGTTCATGGACATAAGGACTTACTAAAACGTCATGTACTCGACGACCACGTTTCGAGGGGGCAAGGCAACAGTGAGGCGTACCCTAGAAGTGGTGTGTGCATTTGTGTGTCGTATTCATTTTATCTTGTCATGCATTATAGTGATCTACGCTTTGATTTTATTTGGGCACGCATTCTTTCATACAAGTTAACAGTTAAAGGGGGTGCGGAAAATAAATTGCGGAAACGTAAATCCTACACTATTACAAGGCGCGGGTCTATACATCGCCAAATCTTTACAAAGACCCGTTTTAAGTAAATAAGTACGGAAAATAAAAAATAGTAAAAGGTCCTATTTACTATTACTATCTGGAGTAATTATATAATAATCGAACAAATTAAATACGCGCGAATAAAGAAAAGGAAATTAACTTTTTTGTCTTTTTTTTTGGTAATTCAATGAAATTGAAAGATAATTAATTATTTTAATTACAAGAAAATATTTTTTGTTTTTTTATATTTTTTATGAAATAAAATAGAAATAAAAAGAAACAAAGTTAAAGATTTTCCTAAATCTAAATCTATTTTAATTATTAAAATGTTTAAATGGCCTAATTAAAAACTAGTTCAATTATGATTTATTTACAAAATAAAAATAACAATAAAAGTGCTAATTATATTTTTTTGGTTTTTTATGAAAATGGTTAATTAAATTAATTATTAGTAATAAAATAAAGGGTTAAAAATAAAAGGAAATATCAAAAACAAATAAATGGTGAAAGAAAAGAAATGAAAACCCAGGGGGTGTGGGCCAAATAGGAAGGGTGCAATCTGGAATTCAGGCCCATTGAGGCAAAGGCCTTATTGACTTTTCTGATCCTGCGCTTGCTTGCTGACTAGGGTGCATCGTGGGCTGCATATTCTGGCCTTCAGATTGCCCTTGAAGCCACTTGTCAAGCCTAAGCGTTGGGATGTATGGTGAGCCCTGGAACGTGCACTGCATGGAAACATGTGAAACAAAATAATAGAAATTATTTGAGGGGACCTGGGATTCGAACCCAGGTCCCAAGGATTACAAGATATGCTAGCCACCACTGAAGCACTTTGACACATTTGTTAATAACGTACAAAACAATTATTATATGAAAAGAAAGCCAATAATGCTGAAACACAAAAAATTTCGCGCGTGGATTCGAATACGCCAATGCCTGCTTGCCACGTCCATCGTCTTCTTCCTTTTCTGCAAAACAACAAACATATAGCGGGGGTTTTGAACCCCCCCAAAACACAGTAAAAATAAAAATAGCGATTAGCTCCTCACACCCTATAAAAAGGGCGCGAATAGCTCATTGGATTCGTCTCATCTTTCTCAATTCAACCATGGCAGTTTGATGTCCCAATTTTACAGTATGGGGAAATCCCCAATTTGGAGCTCTAAAAAAACCTAGCTTTTGACAATGGTGGATCCTGATACACGCATCATTAGTTCAATCAAATGCTACCAATAGCTTCAGAATGTTAAAATGAGTATAAATCAATTTAAAAAGCATGTTAAAAACGCATGGAAATGGAGTTTTGATTTTCACATATTGGACAAACCGTGTGACTTCGTGTGAATTGTTCTTTGCGCGTTTGGGATTGATTTTGATTGCTAGAGCTTCCTTGGGATATCAGGAATGTGTTTTGATTGGAATGGAGGCTTGAGAGGCACTGTAACTAGGTTTTCAGATTTCAAGTTTGTGTGACAATTTTGCAATTTTGTATGGCCATTTTTGGAGCTCTTAGGTCGTGAATCTTTTTGTGTTGGCTTGCATATCTCTTATGTAATGAGTTTTGATCAAAATTATGGCCAATAATGCAATGCATTCATGCTTAGGATTCTCCATAAACTCCATTGAAGCACTTTCCATTCTTGATCCAAAATTTGAATTCTTGCTTCTTTTAGCCCCTTGCACGAAATTGGAATGTCAATGATGATGTATCAAAGCAATTCAATACAAGAAATATCCCCTTAATTAACTTCTTTGATTTTATTTGATTTTAAATGATTTAAAATGAATTAAATCAAATAAAATTAAATAAAAATGAAAAAATTAATTTTAAATTTTGAAATAATTTGTGGGACACGTGGGAAGCATGGCCAAGCTGAATCAAGTGGAAAAAGTGGGCCCCTTTTGTCAAAAATGAAATTTCAAGGATAATTGATTTTGGCCATTTCACAAAAATTTCCCAACTTCTCCAATGCATATCTTGCTCAATTTTTAAGCTTTGATCATGTTCTTGGACATTTTGGAAAGGTCTTGAAGTCCTCTAACCAATGTCTTTGGTCCCATGTCATTTTGATTTACCAATCTCAAGTTATGGTCTTTGACTTAAAGTCCATTTTTGTTTGACTTTTGAAAATGACCTATAATGTTGAAATTGATAACTTTTTGTGAGAGCATTTCTTGGACATGAAAAAGTTATGCCTTGGTCAAGTTACAGTTGACTTTTCAGCTGTCCAAAAATAGAAACTTTTGCATCTTGAGTCTTTTTGAGCCATACTTGTGAAATCATGGTCAAGACTTAACCAAATGATGATTGTGGCTTCAAAATGAGATGTTGACCAAAATTTTTGACTTTTGACTGCCAAATGACCATTTTGCCCCTGCAGTTGACTGTGGAGCAATTAGGGTTTTTGACTGTGCAACTTGACCTTGTGAGCCTTGAAACTTGACATGTAGATGCTTGACAATGTTTATGAGCATATGGGACTTGATTGAGCCCTTGAAAACTTCAACTTCCTTGCAAGAATCAAAAACCCTAGTTTGACTGGCTTAGGAGGATGGTTGACTGTGTAGCCCTTGAGTAGACCTTGAACCATTTGAGGTGATGCTTGGCAAAATTTTGAAGATTATGGGAGGGCAAATTTTGGGGTACAACACTTGTCATTGGGTTTACCTCCTGCTTTGTACTCTTAGCCTGCTATTCTGCTGCATTGTGTACTTGCCTTGTATGCTGCATCTAGTTTGCTTTATTCAGTTTGCTGCAATGTTTTATACTCAGTTTGGCACCTTGCTTGTGCTGTTTGTACAACAGGTTTCAGTTTGCCTTAGTTGCTTGGCCTATGTTCGAATAACAGTTTGCCTATGTTTTGTAATGCTTTTCCATGCTGTTTTGCATTTGAAACTTGCTTTATACAGTTTGACGCCTTGCTATGTTTTTGAATAATTTTGCTTTTGCATTCTTCAATTTGCATTTTTATTTTTCTCTTTGTGAACCAAGAAGAGCAATCTTCTTGTGATTTGCAAAGAGAAAAATAAAACGTGATGAAAAATAGCACTCTGATTCCAGACGGCAAGCTTTAATGATGAAAATTTTCCTTCTTTTTTGCTTGAAAATTCTATTTAATATTCAACTAACTGTACTAATCCCCTTTCCTTTGTCTTTCTTTCATGTGAGTGCAACTTGGGTGATGACAAAGCAACAGAAGACTTTGAGCATGGGAGCAATGGAGCAATGGGTTAGACTTAGATTTTTAACTTAGATAGATTTTCCATTTATTGTAATAATTTATTTTTCCAAGTACTATAAGTTGTAAAACCTACAGTATTCAAATAATAAATTATTTTTGTATCAACATCTAAAAAATCTTTGTGAGGCAATCTGACATCCAATAAAATCTTCTACTGTCCAATATCTTGCAATTCTTCCTTCAAGTCTTCACTTAATCCTTTAAGATTCTCAGATCAAAATAATTGAAATTGCATTCCAACAATTCTAATATAGATAACTTAAACTTTAAGTAATCCAATAACTTTGCAATCTCGTAACCTTGCAACAACATTCCAATCAAAATACGCATTGTGTATTCCAATAAACAAGCAAACATTTCATTCCATTAACAAGCAAACGTCTTTAACAGATGCACATCATCTGGTTAACTTGGATCAGACAGAACCTGAATATTCCAAATGACCATCTCAACTCCTATCTCTTATCCAGATAGTCAGGCCTTGAGAACAACCAATAACCTTTCAATAAACTTGAAAAAGTGTGAAAACATGTGACAGTTAACTGAATTTCTAAGAATTCAATTTCTTCTGAGAAATGCGAGAGAAACCCTAATTCTTGATTTACTGCCAAAGAAAAGTCTGTTTGATCAATTCCTGAGCCAATCTTGAAAATCTGAGAAAACCCTAGGATTGTGATTTTCTTGTGAAAAAGGGAGGGCAAATTTTGGGGTACAACAGCTGCCCCTGTTCAATCTTCTTGAACCTGAAGAGTTAGATTGGCGAGTTTTCCGTTCGCGACTTGAAGGTAAAAGATGATTGGACACTAGAGTGCCCATAAATTTGCACTCGACAAAGCATAGTTTGAGGGAATGTGCTTAAAGATGCCATTTGGAGACGCGGCAGAATCTTGTCAGAAATGGGCTTAAAGATGCCATCCAAGAATGTTTATTGAGTTGTATGTTGGAGGTGAAAGAATGAGTATCAGAAAGGTATCCATGTTTGGAACGTCTCTGAGCTAGGGGTCTGAATAAGAAATAGATTAGCATCAGTGTTTGGAGCATCCGTAAACTGTTTTCATGAGCTGAATCTGAACAAGCGATAGATTAACATCCATGTTTGGAGCGTCCGTAAACTGTTTTTAGAAGTTGAATCTGAACAAGCGATAGATTAGCATCCATGTTTTGAGCGTCCGTAAACTGTTTTCAGAAGTTGAATCTGAACAAGCGATAGATTAGCATCCATGTTTGGAGCGTCCGTAAACTATTTTCATGATTCTTGAGTTGAACAAGCAATAGATTAACATCCGTGTTTGGAAGCATCCGTAAACTATTTTCAATGAGCTGAATCTGAACAAGCGATAGATTAACATCCATGTTTGGAAGCACCCGTAAACTGTTTTCATGATCCTTGAGTTGAACAAACAATAGATTAACATCCGTGTTTGGAAGCATCCGTAAACTGTTTTCAATGAGCTGAATCTGAACAAGCGATAGATTAACATCCATGTTTGGAAGCACCTGTAAAATGTTTTCATGATCCTTGAGTTGAATAAGCAATAGATTAAAATCCGTGTTTGGAAGCATCCGTAAACTGTTTTCAATGAGCTGAATCTGAACAAGAGATAGATTAACATCCATGTTTGGAAGCACCCGTAAACTGTTTTCATGATCCTTGAGTTTGATCAAGCAATAGATTAACATCCATGTTTGGTGCATCCGTAAACTGTTTTCAATGAGCTGAATCTGAACAAGCGATAGATTAACATCCGTGTCTGGAAGCATCCGTAAACTGTTTTCATGATCCTGAATCTGAAGCTTGTTAATCTTATCCTGAAAAGGGTAAAATATTAGCTGAAACACGAAGTTATGTTGCATGAAATGTATGATGCAATATATGTGTTTTATCAATGTTTATGATATATGAATGTAATGTATGCGCATGTAAGTTGATTAGCTATCTTGCTGAGGAAGATAAATCCCGGATAGCTGGAGATAATAAAATCTTTGACTGCTGTCGGGGAAAATAAATCATGGACCACTGTTGAAGAGTATGTGTGTCTTCAAGCTTTGCCTAGAATACTTCTATCGGGGATTCCTGTTTTTGTTGTTTGAGGAGAACTCCACTGGGAATCTTTGAAAACTCTGTGGGGAATTGAGAATCTTCATTCTGCTAGGGGAATTTGTGCCGAGGAGTCAAGAACGAGAATCTTCGATCTGCAGAGGATTAAAAACTCTGACAAATTTATGCTGAGAGTAAAGAAGGTTCTGGTCAACTTCACTAGAGAATCAAGGATGAGAATCTTGATTTTGTTGGGGAGTAAAAACTCTGTGGGGAATAACTATACTGTTGGGGAGTAGCTATCCTGTTGGAGAGTAAGCTCAGGACTCTGGGAAAAGCTTATTCCTGTTTGGAAGAAATTCAGGAGTTTAGGTTGTATGCCACTTTGAGAATGAGAATCTTCATTCTGTCGGGAATATCAGGAACTCGGGTTATATGCCACTTTGTCGGGGAAGCAAGAGTGAGAATCTTCATTCAGGCGTTTGGGTCAGGAGGTTGGGTGTATGCCAATCTATCAGGGAAGCAAGAATTAGAATCTTCATTCAGGCGTTTTGGGTCAGGAGGTTGGGTGTATGCCAATCTACTGGGGGAGCAAGAATGAGAATCTTCATTCAGGCGTTTTGGGTCAGGAGGTTGGGTGTATGCCAATCTTTTGAGGAAGCAAGAATGAGAATCTTCTTTCTGTTAAGGGTATCAGGAGGTTGGGTGTACGCCAATCTTCTGAGGAAACAAGAATGAGAATCTTCATTCTGTTAACGGTATCAAGAGCTTGGGAGTATGCCAATCTACTGGGGAAGCAAGAATGAGAATCTTCATTCAGGCGTTTGGGTCAGGAGGTTGGGTGTATGCCAATCTTCTGAGGAAGCAAGAATGTGAATCTTCATTCTGTTAAGGGTATCAGGAGGTTAGGTGTATGCCAATCTTCTGAGGAAGCAAGAATGAGAATCTTCATTCTGTTAACGGTATCAGGAGCTTGGGAGTATGCCAATCTTCTGAGGTTTTAAGGATGATAATCTTCATTCTGTTAACGGTATTAGGAGCTTGGGAGTACACCAATCTTCTGAGGTTTCAAGGATGAGAATCTTCATCCTGTTAACGGTATCAGGAGCTTGGGAGTATACCAATCTTATGAGGTTTCAAGGATGAGAATCTTCATCCTGTTAATGGTTAACTGTTATCTGGACAACATCCAAGTTTCACAGTATACCTTGCTGTTATCTGGTCAACGTCCAGGATTCACAGTCTTGTATCGTTATTTGGTCAATGTCCAAGCTTCACGATACGAATTTTGGTGAGAAATTGATTGCATCTTTCCTGTAAGGTAAAGGTTAGTGGCATGACATATATCAAACAATGATGTTCTCAAAATAAATGAGATTGCGTTGTATGATGTCCTAATGTACGGATGTGTAATGTTTTTCAAGACAACATCTCGCTGGGGAAAATAAATCCCGAACTGGTGATGGAGAAAAGAGTTGGATTCTTCGTCTCTGATAGTGAAAAAATCTGGAAGTGAATCATAATAAATCGTTGAGAGATTTATCTGAAACAGCAAAACCCGGAATACCTTCCACTGGAATAAGAATCAGGGAGATCTTAGTGTCGATCTGACTGAACCAGAGAAGGTCTTGGATTAACTTTGACTCAACCGATTGATGAAGGAATATTTGACGACTGCAACTCCAAAAGGTGATGAAGGAATCTTTGACGACTGCTACTCCAAAAGGTGATGAAGGAATCTTTGACGACTGCTACTCCAAAAGGTGATGAAGGAATCTTGGACGATTATTACTCCAAAAGGTAATGATAACCTTTACCTGCCGACCAATCTGCATATGTTATGAATGTTGTTGAAATGTAATTTTGTTTTGGAGAATAAATCATTGACAAGTGTTGGGGAAATAAACCCATGACCGCTGGTCTGCTAGAGAGGTGATGAACTTCTCGAGGATTCTTGAATTTCTTTTCAGAAGGATTTTGGAGATATTCGTCATTGCCCCTAGTATCAAATGTTTGTGGCACTGCCAGGAAACGTTTGATTGTATGCAACCCTTGGATGAGATTGACGTTTAATGCCCTAAGTTACTCTACAATTGAGAGATTTCTTGAAATCTTGACTGGACTGCCCCAGGTTAACTGGACAATGCCATGCCAAGTCCCCTTTTGTTGATAGAACATTTTTGCAACGGAAGTGTCATTCCACTTGAAGTGATTTTATTCACTGAGAGATCTTTCGTTCATCGGAACATTCACTGTGTGAATTTCTTCGCTGTCAAACAAATAGCCATATGCAAATGATGATATTCAAATAATGCAAAGTTTATGCTTGTCTTGAAATTTTAAAAAAAATGCATTTTTTAGCAGAAAACTTTTATAAGACAAGTTCAACTCAAGATTTAGAGCAAAGCCTTACAGGAGTCAGGATACCTTTTGTAACAGTATGCTTTCGAACTAACCCATGCTTCAATTAGGACTTTTGAAGGGTTGTAACGTGGCTTGGTTCACGGTTTTAAGAAACAAAGGATAAAGGATCAAAGTATATTTGTACCCACCCGCTCTTCGTGATGTTCTTCAACCCTAAACTCAGTTAATTGTCTATTGGACTCCAATTGAGTCTAGAATGACCTTTTGGTGATGGTTCACACAAGTTGAATTTGTTGGAAGGCATCCATTTTTGCAACATTTTTCATGTTGTTGAGGATTTGTAGTGACCTCGTTCTCCCCTTTTTATTTATTTATTTATTATCCCTAATTTTTGCCTAATTGTTCCTGTTTTTGAGATTTACAGTCAGCGGGATGCCCCAGCTTTCTTAAGCCTCCTTTGTAGGTTTTGGCTTAGTGGGCTTTTTCTTTTCTTTTTTGAGAGATAATGATTGCCTATGAGATAAGGAACCATCACTGTCTTTTGGTTCCAAAAGAATGTTTTTTGATATCATTCGCTGCATTACGAAATGAGAGTTTGCGGTTAAACGCACATTTTGAATTAACTAAGAGACTACCCTGCCCCAGGTTTGATTAAAGGTTTCAATTTTGTGTTTAAAACAGAAAACTTCTACTTCTTTGGCTCGAAGGGGTTGACTAGGTAATATCTTCCTTATAACTTCAGTGTTTAGGATTTGAAAGAAACGCATGTACATCGTCAGCAAGGTCTGTCCAAAAGCATACTGTATGAGATTATGGCATTGTTTTCGTCATCCTCCCTCTAAAGGCTTGTAACTTTTAGCAAGAGTTAAATGTCATCAAAAAAAGTAGAAAGCATAGTTCAAGTATAGTGAAAACAAATGGATGAATTCAAGACAAACATATGCCATGCATTAATGAAACAGAGTTTGACATTAATAGATAATTGTTTGAATAACAAAAGAAATTACAACTTGAAAATTCAAATGAAACAAAAGCCTCTTAGTCTGAACTTGTCACTTTAGGTGGAGAACCTTCAGCGAAAGATTTTCATCTGGCCATCCTGTGTGAATTCCAACACTCCTCTGTCAATCAAGTCTTGGGTCTTGTTTTCAAAGCCCAACAGTCATTTGTATCATGCCCAGGACTATTGGAGTGGTATGCACATAATGCATTGGGATGATAGCTAGGAGCAGAGGTATTGAGATTCTGAAGAGGATCCCTTAATATAGTCAGCTTGACCTCCAACAAACGTTGCAGTACTTGTGATAATGGCATGTTAATCTCAGTGAAGCATCTTTCAGATGTATTTTGCTTACGCTGATTACCCTGTTGATGTTGGTGAGGTTGTTGTTGGGTTTGTGACCCTGAAGCAAACTGGGGAGACTTTCCCTTGACTTCTTGTCTCAAGGGAGTTGAATGATGACTTGATCTTTAACCCTAGTTGTTTGCCCCATTTGGTTACGTCCATCCTGATGCAGTTTATTGATGAGGACCTTTAGCTCTTCTTGTCCTTGAGCCAGGTTTTGGATGAGAGCCATCTGGCCCACCAGTTGTCCCATCATCTGGATTTTCATTGTTGCCAACTCAATCTGTAGCCCTTCCAACTGATCATTCCTGATGCCGCCTGGATTCCCTAGGACCATTCCCCTTGTGAGGAGAGCTTTCACTTCTTCCTTCCCCTTGGACAGGTTCAAGAACATCTCTTGAAGTTGAGCGTTTTGAGCTTGGATATATTCGACAGTCCTCTCTAGAGCCATCTCTACTGAAATAAACAGTAGGAAGGTAAGGAGACCTGAAAGGGGGAAACCTGTCATGATACGATGCATGATATGTGGATGCATGTTTTCAAGGATCTCGCGGGGTAAAAACAATAAAATGTTAGAGGTTGAACTTCGATCAACGTCTTTGATTGGAGAACTTTGTATTGGTGGATGTCTTTCCACGAGAATCAAGCTCACCATATCAAGTGGGTCATAGCCCTTGACTCATGTTATTGTACTTGATTTTTACGGTGCTTGTTTAGAGGAAAATGAATCCTCTTGCCCTTTGGTAGACGTCTGGTTCAACGTGACCCTGCATCAAAGACCCTCGAGATCCTTGAAATGGTTATTGAAAATGCTATGGTATGATGTTATGATGTTATGTACATATATGCAAAAGTAAGCAAGTGTATATAAATATAATCACATTCAAACAAAGCAGACAAGTCCTTAGGTTTAGGCTTGCATGGAGTTCATAGGTAAGTACCCTCTTGAAGTTAGTTGGCTCAACCTGTCCTATAAATAGTAACCGGGTTCTAAGGAGCTCAATATCACCGAATTATTTTCTGTGTTCATTGTTTCAGTTTAGCCACTTTACCGGCGACCGAAATATTCCAAGAAAACAACCCTCAATGAGTGTAGTATCGAGTATCTACCAACTTCGGACTGCACCAAAGCCGGTCATCTCACTACCCCTAATAAGGCCAAGATGGTCAAGTATGGTTCTAAGAGTTCATTAGTGCTTCATGACATCACTCAGCGGCCCCGTATTCTCTTTGATTGACTCAAAGGCTACCGGTACCCACAAATATGTCGCACTAATGTAGCCACTACTTCAACCATGTCGGTATACCCTGCACAGTTCCCTCAATGTTTATTGCTACTTACCTAAAAGGTGCCCCCAAATCCGAGTGTAGGATTTAAAACAAACCCAAACAAGGAACCAAAAAGTAAAGCATACAAGTGAAATAAGATAAGCATGTAAAGGTGATCTAAAACCCTAAGGTAACCCTACTTTTTAAATTCTCCCCAGCAGAGTCGCCAGTTCTGGTGATACGGTGGGAGAACTGACTTGAGGTTTTGCGTTGGTGTTCGCAAATGTTTCAATTTAGCAAGAGTCGCCACCGACTTTTTATTTTATCCAAAGGAAAGGTCAAAAAGCACAGGAAAGACCTTTGAGATGTTTTCTTGGGTTCGGGGAGTAGATTATGAAAAGGGAAGGTGTAAGCACCATTTTTATCCATGGTTATCCATGGGCTCTTAGTTACTTGTTTAGATCACTTGCTTTGCTTTTCCAATTGTTTGAAATGGTGCTTTGTGTGTGGTTTTGAAAATGTTTTGAAAAGAGGCCATTGTTGTGGCAACCGTTGTAATGATTCTTGTTTGAATATATATAAAGGTGTATTGTCTTTTGAAAAGATTTCAATGTTTGAAAATTTGTTTTTGGAAATTGTTTTGGAATTGTGTTGTGAGGTGTGTTTGAAAATAGCAAGGATGTTTTGTAAGTTTTGATCAAGTAACTAAGAGTTGTCTACCCTATTTTACTCAAAGGTATTTCCTACACATTTTTAACCCTTTTGACAGTGTTGTTTTACCATTGCATTTGGTAAACAACCTTGTATTAGGATGTTTAAACGGGACAGGGGCGGGTCATCGTATAGACCATGATAGCAATTATGTTAAGTATTTTTAGAAAATTTTCCGAGGGACTAGATCATTTTGTATAGGCAACCAAGATAGCGTCATCGAGGGACTATGATCTTTTGTTTTGTTTTTGTTTTGCCAAAGTACTCAACATGCATAACATGACCCATTTTAAAGGCAACAAGTGGATAAAACCCTAGGGGTGCATGTGTGCATTGTGTTGTCAATTTACATGCTTTTTGTCTTTGTATTAGTCAAGCTATTTGTTTTGATTTTGGATTTTTGCATACAAACCCTAGTCTCTAATCATGGCATATTTGAAAGCATAAAGTGCGAGAATTAAAAGTCTAAGTTATTACAAAAGTATCCGGGAATGGGGGTACAAATTATTACAAATGGGGATGAAACTCATAATAATAATAATGTCCAAATATCAAGTATTACAACCAAATCGAATTGTCGCAATTCAATATAAAGCTATAACAAAATACGAAAATAAAGAAAATCAATAAATTATGAAATGCATGTATTTATTAACTTGAAAATAAATAAATAAAATCTATTCTAAAAAAGAAAGATTAAATATTTTATTATTATTCTTTGTATGTGTTTTTTATTAAATAATAAAAAAAGCTTAAAGGAAGAAAATTTAATTAAACAAAATTTCTATTATTTTTGTATTTTTATTGATCAATAAAAAAGGGTTTAAAGAAAACAAAATTAATTAAATCAATTTAAATGTTTTTTCTTGGTATTTTATTAAATGAAACAAAATTAATTAATAAAAGAAACTAATTTGAGAAAATCAAAGTTTTAATTATTATTTATTATTAATAAAATAAAACAAATTAATTTAAAACAAAAGTATTTGTTAAACAAAACAAAAGAAAAGAAAAATAAAAAAAGATTAAAAGGTGGGCTTAGGATTTATGTTGGGCCCAAAACAAAAACTAAAAGAAGAACAAAGAAAAGTCAGAATGGAGGGGTTGCAGTAGCAATTCGCGTGGGCTTAATGGCTGGAAGTTTGAGGCCCAATGTATTTATCACTTACTGAGACAAACAAAAGCTCAAGAGGGTGAGGGGTGAATTAGCAATTGGTATGGGCTTAATGGATGAAAGTTTGAGGCCCAATACGCATGATTCAGTTTGGTTTTTTATTAGGGTTTATAGAACAATTAGGGTTTGTGCCTTGTTTCACAGTGGCGCCGTTTCTCCGTTCTTCCTCTTCATCTCTCTCACTCAAAGGTTCTGACCTCCCTCTAAGCCTAAGCAGCTGGAGCACTATCCCTCACTCTCTATCCTCTTCCTAACGTTTAATGGCCTTGGTTGCAAAACGGTATGGTTCATCTCTTTAATTTGAGTTTTACAGTTCATTGTTTATGTTTGTTTGATTTTACAGTTTGGCTAATCTATTGTATTGCATGGCTTATTGAGGTGCAGAAAAGGGTTTGAGAAGAAACATACCTTGGGGTTTTCTCTATGAAGAGGAGAGGAAAGGTGAGATGGGGAGATGGAGCTCCCTGGTGGCTAGAGGCGGAGGGGAGGGATGATGACGACCAAGCGCGCTTTTTGGTAACTTATTTCCTCTCTCTTTCCTTTGAATGATGATGGCGTTGAATGCTTCTGAAATTCTTTGTTGGTTATTGCTTCTGAAACTCTTTCCTCTCTCTTGAATGTTGATGATGATTAAACTGAAACTTTGATAATGGTGGCTTTTTTGTCGATGATGATTACAGTTCTGAGACTTTTGATTGTTCTTGCTTCTGAAACTCTTTCCTTTCTCTTGAATGTTGATGATGATTAAACTGAAACTTTTGATTGTTGTTTTGCTGAACTTGAATGTTGAATAATGGTTTATGATGATGCTTGTTCTGAAACTTGTTGCCTCTTGAATGTTCTGAACGGGCAGGCTTTTGCAGGTTTTCACAGGGTTTTGTGATTATTTGGCAGGTTTTATAGTTGTTTGAAACTCTGTGGTTGATGTTAGTTGATAAACTTTGTTTGTTGCTTCTTGTTGAAACTTGATATTGATTATTGGTTTATTCTGAAACTTGTATGATGATTGGTATGCTTTCAAGTTTATTTGTGGTTTGGTAATTGCAGATTTGGTTGTGCAGTGCAGATTTGAAATCTGCAGGTTTGGCTTGTTTACAATTTCAGACTGTTGGCTTGGAATTTTATGGTTTCTGCTTGTTTTGCAGTTTGAGACTGTTATGCTGTTTTGTTTTTGAGCAGTTTGGCAGGCTTGGCTATTGTTGCAGTTTGTTGGCCTTTTGTGGGTTTGATGTTTGAAAACTGTTACAGGTTTAGTTGGCTTGGAGATTGGTTGTGCAGTTTGGAATTTGTGGTTTTTTAACTGCTATACAGTTTTGCTGTACAGTTTGGCTATTGATTGTCATGGTTTGAAACTGTTACAGGTTTTTGAGTATTTTTTGTTGTAATTGTTTGCAGTTTTGTTTGATATGTTTGGGAACTGGTTTGTAGTTTGGCATGTTTTGGAGTTTGTTCTCTCCCTTAAGCTGTTATGCAGTTTTTGTCTTATATCTCCTTTCTCTTTGTTTTGCAACTTGTGATAGATTTTCTGCCAAACTGTACAAAATCAAAAAGGTGATATCTTTTCTCTCTTTCTCTCTCTATGACAAAGTAATTTTTTTGCTTTTCCACTTTTTTTTCTGAAAAGTTTGCCTATTTTGCTGGAAAATGATGATAGGCTATGACAAGCCTTTTACTTGTCATTGGGTTTACCTCCTGCTTTGTACTCTTAGCCAGCTATTCTGCTGCATTGTGTACTTGCCTTGTATGCTGCATCCAGTTTGCTTTGTTCAGTTTGCTGCAATGTTTTGTACTTAGTTTGGCACCTTGCTTGTGCTGTTTGTACAGCAGGTTTCAGTTTGCCTTAGTTGCTTGGCCTATGTTTGTATAACAGTTTGCCTATGTTTTGTAATGCTTTGCCATGCTGTTTTGCATTTGAAACTTGATTTATACAGTTTGGAGCCTTGCTATGTTTTTGAATAATTTTGCTTTTTCATTCTTCAATTTGCATTTTTATTTTTCTCTTTGTGAACCAAGAAGAGCAATCTTCTTGTGATTTGCAAAGAGAAAAATAAAACGTGATGAAAAATAGCACTCTGATTCCAGACGGCAAACTTTAATTATGAAAATTTTCCTTCTTTTTGGCTTGAAAATTCTATTTAGTATTCAACTAATTGTACTAATCCCTTTTCCTTTGTCTTTCTTTCATGTGAGTGCAACTTGGGTGATGACAAAGCAGCAGAAGACTTTGAGCATGGGAGCAATGGAGCAATGGCTTAGACTAAGATTTTTAACTTAGATAGATTTTCCATTTATTGTAATAATTTATTTTTCCAAGTACTATAAGTTGTAAAACCTACAGTATTCAAATAATAAATTATTTTTGTATTAACATCTGAAAAATCTTTGTGAGGCAATCTGACATCTAATAAAATCTTCTACTGTCCAATATCTTGCAATTCTTCCTTCAAGTCTTCACTTAATCCTTTAAGATTCTCAGATCAAAATAATTGAAATTGCGTTCCAAAAATTCTAATATAGATAACTTAAACTTTAAGTAATCCAATAACTTTGCAATCTCGTAACCTTGCAACAACATTCCAATCAAAATACGCATTGTGTATTCCAATAAACAAGCAAACATTTCATTCCATTAACAAGCAAACGCCTTTAACAGACGCACATCATCTGGTTAACCTGGATCAGACAGAACCTGAATATTCCAAATGACCATCTCAGCTCCTATCTCTTATCCAGATAATCAGGCCTTGAGAACAACCAATAACCTTTCAATAAACTTGAAAAGTGTGAAAACATGTGACAGTTAACTGAATTTCTGAGAATTCAGTTTCTTTTGAGAAATGCGAGAGAAACCCTAATTCTTGATTTACTACCAAAGAAAAGTCTGTTTGATCGATTCCTGAGCCAATCTTGAAAATCTGAGAAAACCCTAGGATTGTGATTTTCTTGTGAAAAAGGGAGGGCAAATTTTGGGGTACAACAGGAAGATCTTAACCGCATTCACATCTATGAAGGAATCTGGATTCAAAAAAAGAACCAAACCGTAGATTAGGAGAGCCAAAATGTCTTCAAAAGCCTGAAAATCCAAGTTATCCCAGAATAGTTGAGCTTGATCTATCAGAAACTTGGCTAAGAAACCTTCAACCCTGCTTCGTGTTTCCCAATTAGATACTACATCAACCCGTTTCAAATGTAGAGCTGAAGTAATGTTTTCTTGTCTAAGAGTCTCTTCCAAACCTGTGAAGGGAATCTGCTCAAGGATGGATATGCCCAGTAAGTGAGAAAACTCTTCCATGGTGGGAACTAGCTGATAATCCGGGAAAGTGAAGCAATGATGTACAGGATCGAAGAATTGGAAAATCACACTCATCATCTGCTCATCAAACTTTGAGGTAACCAAGCTAAGCAGCTGACCATGTCTCCTGATGAATGAAGAAGTATCAGAAACTCTCGAGGCTAAATCTTTGAGTTGAGCAGGTATTTGTACAAAGTTAACTCGGATGGTGTTTCTGCGTATGGAAGCCATAATCTGTAAAACATAACAAAGATAAATCCCCCCGGTCTTTGAAATGGTTAGTATAATGAAGTGTGCATGCTATGTTATGATGCATGATGTCATGATAAAACAAACAATAGGTATAGAAGATAACAGGCATGGCAAAGGCAAACAAGTCACACAAAAGCCCTTAAGTTTAAGGCTTGCATGAGATCTAGGTATTACCCTCTTGAAGTTCAGTTGGTTTCAACCTGTCCTAATAATAGTAATCGGGTTCTAGAGGTTCTCAATATCACTGACCATCCTCCATCGGTCATGGTTTCAGCTCACGCAATCTTTTCTTGCGGCCGAAACTATCTCGAGAGTATGGTCTCAATGAGTGTAGCATCGAGTATCAACCAGTTCTCAGCTTTACACCGAGGTCGGCTATCTCACTACTTTCTAATGGCCAAGTTGGTCGATTAAAGGTTCTAAGGTCAGTTGATGCTTAATGATACACATAGCAGCCCCGTATTCTCCTCGTTTCTCCACAAGGGATACCGATACCAACCAATGTGCCACGTCAATGTAGATACTGCTTCAACCGTATTGGTCTACACCGTACATTTCCCTCACAGTTTATTGCTACTTACCTAAAAGGTGTCCCCGAGATCCGAGTTAGGATCTATAGTAACTCCTAATCCAAAACCCTCAAAAGTAAAGCAACCAAAAAAAACAAGAGAAGCAATTTATGATGAACTATTCCTAAGGTATACCCCACTTATTCTTCCCCAGCAGAGTCCCTGGTTCTGTGATACGGTGGCAGAACTGGACTGTTTTAGGAAAATACTGGTTTGTGTTTTGCGTTTGCGTTTGCAAAATGTCGCGGTAAGCAAGATTCATTGTGATCGGTGGAAATAGAACTGATTGTTTAAAGCTGGATCGTGTATGTCGCGGTAAGCAAGAGTCGCCACCGTCTTTTATGTTATCCAACATGGAAAGGACAAAAGCACAACAAAATTCCTTATTGAGAATGTCTCTCAGTTCGGGAGGTAGATTTATAGAAAGGGAAGGTGTTAGCACCCTTTCTATCCATGGTTATCCATGGGATCTTAGGTACTTGCTCTTATGTTTTCAAAAGATGTTTGCTTTTCAAATGTGAGTGAGTTTGAAAAAGTTTCGTTTTTGAAAGATTTCTAAGTGACTCTTGTATCTGTCCTCAAGAGTGTTTGAAAAATTTGTTTTGAAAACTTTTGAAAGTGTCAGTGTGAAAAGATTGTTTTGTTTGTTTTTTGAAGAGAGCAAGTACCCATGAGTCATCTACCTACCCTAAGGAATTAGGCTGTGTAAGAGTCCTTTAGATAGTACTATCCCACCATTGAGAGGTAGGTAGCACCGTCGTTGGAGTTATTCGGGTCAATTCGATTGTAGGGACAATGTGGTCACCGAAGCAATAGTAGGACACCTTAGAAGTAACCCTAATGTCCTAGATTCTTTTTAATCCGAGGCAACCGTTTTGAGGCAACTGGATCTTAGACATAAGGGCGACCGCTAAAACACCCTATACTTGACGACCACTTTCGAGGCAACGAGTGAGGCGTACCCTAGAAGTGGCATGTGCCTTGTGTGTTGTTTTTCATGTTATGTTTATCTTTGATCATGCGATTGTGAGCTACGAGTTGTTTTTAATTATCATACATTCTTTCATGCAATTTAACAGTTAGGAGTTCGAAAAATAAAATACGGAAAGGTAAAAGCTACGCTATTACAAGCGCGGGTCTATACATCGCCAAAAAACAAAGACCCGTTTTGATAAAGTGCGGAAAGTAAAGAAAGCAATAAACCTAATTACTATTAAATTCTTGGAAGCAGTTACATAATAATCAAACAAAAAATAACGCGCGAAAGAATTAAATTGGACGTCCTTAGGGTTTTTGACCCTTTTGAGCAATTATGAGTTTTTTTGTCCTTTGCTTTTAATTAAAATTAAACCTAATTATCTAATTAATTAAAGAAAGATGTTTTTTTTGTGTTTTTTGTATTTAATGAAAATAAAGAAAAAGGAAATTAAAAGTCAATAATCCTAGTTCTAAGTTTATTTTAATTATTAATAAAATGTTAAAGTTAACCTAATTTAAACTAATTAATTAATTTACATTTGTATGTACAAAAAATAATGATAATTAATAATGATGATAATAAGAAAATGATTAAAAATGTCAAAACCTAATTATATATAATTTTTATTTATTGAGAAAAAGGTTAAAATTAAAACCTAAATTAAGCTAAGTTATTTATTAGTATTTATTTACAAAAAATAATAGTTAATGAATTTAATAAATAATAAAATATATTTACAATTTTGCTTTCTGATTTTATTAGGAAAAATTAATTTGTTGTGAATTAATAATAATAATTATAACAATTAAAAGAATTAAAAGAAAAGAAAATGAAATAAAAAAAATAGCAAACCAAAGGGGGTATGTTGGCCCAAGGAGAGGTTTTTTTGTTGAATTCTGGCCCATTAAAATTCCAAGCCACATTGACTTTCATGATCAAACACTTGCTGGCTGACTGAGGAGTATCATGGACTTCATCTCCTGGCCACTGGATGGATGCTGAGAGACACATGGCGCATTACTGGTTGACGTGCATGGTAGAACATTGGACATATGCTGCATTGGATTGTATTAGAAAAAAATATGAAGAATTATATGGAGGACCTGGGAATCGAACCCAGGTCCCAGTACTCCTTTCCTTAGTGCCTTTGCCAATTGAACCATGATGCGCGTTTGTTAAACAACTGGACAACAAATATTATATAAAAAACAACAAACATTATGATATAAAACAAAATAACGCGCGCCAAGTTTGAACCCACCAACCACATGTTGCCACACCCTTCGTCTTCTTCGTTTCCTGTAAAAAAATAAAACGAGATAGCGGGGGTTTTTAACCCCCACTAACTACAACAGCGAAAAATAACGATTAGAGTTAGGGATAACATAAATTGAGCGTGAGGGTTGGGTTGAATTCGTCTGGCCTTGACGAATTCAACCATGCACGTTTCACAGTCCAATTTTTCCTTATGTGCAAAGCCCCAAAATTCAAGCTTCGAAACCCTATTGTTCTTCCATGGTGGTTTTCGATTCAGAATGCTATAACCAAATTGGATTATACCAATCGCTTCAGGAGGTCCCTATTAATGTAAATCAACCAAAAAAATGGATTAAAAGCGCATGAATAATGATATGCAATTTTGGAAAATAATGCAAACCGAGTGACTTGTTGTGAACGATTTTGATGGTGTTAGGGCTTGTTCTTGATGGCAACAGGCTCCTGGAGACTCAGGCAAGGTGTTTTAATCAAGAAGAGGCTTTGAATTCGCCTGGAAGACTGATTTCAGTTTTGAACTTTTCTTGATTTTTTAGAATTTGATTATGGTTTTCTTGCAGCAGTTTCACGTGTAGGGTTTTAGGTTAAGCTTCAGTACATATAGCACAATAGAATTAGGGTAAATCTTGGCCCAACAATCCATGGCATTATGGTTTGAATGTGTGATTGCCAATCAAATCTTTTTCAATCTTTTTCTTTGATAAAACCTTGCCAATCATGGAGATTTTGAGGTCTTTGATATGTACACGAATTGCCAGCTTGCCCTAGCTTTATTTGCATCACAAAAGATTTAAAAATCATATCTTTTGAATTTTCCTACAATTAAAATCAATTAAATGAATTAATTTTAATAAAAATTCAATTAATTAATTAAAAATAAGAAAACAAATAATTTTAAGTTCAATGGATCGTGCATAAGCCTTGGGAAAAGATTCAAGAAGGAATTTGAGGCCCATTCGCAAAAATGAAGTGTTTTAGGCAAAGTTGACTTTTGAAAGTTCCAAAAAATTTCCCAACTTCTCCAATGCATATCTTGCTCAATTTTGAGGCTATGAACATGTTCTTGGACATTTTGGAAAGGTATTGAAGTCTTCTAACAAATGTCTTTGGTCCCATGTCATTTTGAGTTACCAATCTTAAGTTATGGTCTTTGACTTAAAGTGCCTTTTTGTTGACTTTTGAAAATGACCTATAATGTAGAAATTGATAACTTTTTGTGAGAGCATTTCTTGGACTTGGAATGTGAATATGAGTTGTAGGAGATGTCATCCCCTTCAAAATGAGCATTGGATGGGATTTTTCTGATGAACCATTAAAAAGTTATGCCTTGGTCAAATTACAGTTGACTTTTCAACTGTCCAAAAATAGAAACTTTTGCATCTTGAGACTTTTTGAGCCATGCTTGTGGAATCATGATCAAGACTTGATCAAATGATGATTGTGGCTTCAAAATAGGATGTTGACCAAAAATTTTGACTTTTGACTGTCAAATGACCATTTTACCCCTGCAGATGACTGTGAAGCAATTAAGGCTTTTGACTGTGCAACTTGGTGTTGTGAGTCTTGAAACTTGACATATGGATGTTTGAAAATGTATATAGGCATATGGGACTTGATTGGACCCTTGGAAACCTCAACTTCCTTGTAAGAACCAAAACCCTAATTTTGACTGTGTTAGGAGGGTGTTGCACTGTGCAATCCTTAATCCATTTGATGCTTGATCTTGCCAAATCTTGAAGAATATGGGAGGTAAAATTTTGGGGTACAACAGTTGCCCCTGTTCAATCTTCTTAGACCTGAGGATGTAGATTGGCTTGCGTGCCTTTCATGATCCGAAGGTGGAAGATGATTGAACACTAAAGTGCCCAGAAATTTGCACTCACATAGTAGAGTATCAGCAGCGTGATGGCGAGAATAGACTTACAGATGCCATTTGGAGAGATGATGGCTAGGAGGATGGGCTTATAGATGCCATTTGGAGCTGTGACAGAGCCTTGTCGGGAATGGGCTTATAGATGCCATTTGGAGACTGTTGGTATGTGGATGGGCTTATAGATGCCATCTAGGTGTCGATCGCGTAAGAGATTCCTTAGCGAGAACTTGCGTACCTGAGAAAGAAAGATAATTACCTGGCCTGTTACAGGGGTTGATCTTCAAACTCTTTATGTAGATATGCCCTGGCTGGATACAGGTATCTAATCTCTAAACTCTTCATGTAGATATACCCTGGCTGGATACATGTATCGAGTCTAAAATCAGTTACTCACATATGTGCCCTGGCTAGATACAGGAATCGAATCTGGAATTAGTCGTCAACAGATATGCCCTGGCTGGATACAGGAATCGAATCTTCAAACTCTTCAGACGTTCCCTGGCTGGATACAGGAATCGAGTCCGAAATTAGTCGTTAACAGATATGCCCTGGCTGGATACAGGAATCGAATCCTCAAACTCTTCAGATGTGCCCTGGATGGATACAGGAATTGAATCTGGAATTAGTCGTCAACAGATATGCCCTGGCTGGATACAGGAATCAAATATTCAAACTCTTCAGACGTGCCCTGGCTGGATACAGGAATCGAATCTGGAATTAGTCGTCAACAGATATGCCCTGGCTGGATACAGGAATCGAATCTTCAAACTCTTCAGACGTACCCTGGCTGGATACAGGAATCGAATCTGGAATTAGTCGTCAACAGATATGCCCTGGCTAGATACAGGAATCGAATCTTCAAACTCTTCAGACGTGCCCTGGCTGGATACAGGAATCGAGTCCGGAATTAGTCGTCAACAGATATGCCCTGGCTGGATACAGGAATCAAATCTTCAAACTCTTCAGACGTGCGCTGGCTAGATACAGGAATCAAATCTGGAATTAGTCGTCAACAGAGATGCCCTGGCTGGATACAGGAATCGAATCTTCAAACTCTTCAGACGTGCCCTGGCTGGATACAGGAATCGAGTCCGGAATTAGTCGTCAACAGATATGCCCTGGCTGGATACAGGAATCGAATCTTCAAACTCTTCAGACGTGCCCTGGCTAGATACAGGAATCAAATCTGGAATTAGTCGTCAACAGATATGCCCTGGCTGGATACAGGAATCGAATCTTCAAACTCTTCAGACGTGCCCTGGCTAGATACAGGAATCGAATCTGGAATTAGTCGTCAACAGATATGCCCTGGATGGATACAGGAATCGAATCTTCAAAATCTTCAGACATGCCCTGGCTGGATACGGGAATCGAATCTGGAATTAGTCGTCAATAGATATGCCCTGGCTGGATACAGGAATCGAATCTTCAAACTCTTCAGACGTGCCCTGGCTAGATACAGGAATCGAGTCCGGAATTTGTCATCAACATATATGCCCTTGCTGGATACAGGAATCGAATCTTCAAACTCTTCAGACGTGCCCTGGCTAGATACAGGAATCGAGTCCGGAATTAGTCGTCAACAGATATGCCCTGGCTGGATACAGGAATCGAATCTTCAAACTCTTCAGACGTGCCCTGGCTGGATACAGGAATCGAGTCAGGAATTAGTTGTCAACAGATATGCCCTGGCTGGATACAGGAATCGAATCTTCAAACTCTTCAGACGTGCCCTGGCTGGATACAAGAAGCGAGTCCGGAATTAGTCGTCAACAGATATGCCCTGGCTGGATACAGGAATCAAATCTTCAAACTCTTCAGACGTGCCCTGGATGGATACAGGAATCGAGTCTGGAATTAATCGCTCACAGATATTCCCTGGCTAGATACAGGTATCGAATCTGGAATTGCGACAGTTGATAGTAATTATCTTTGGATTGACCCTTTTTTTCCTTAAAAGGCAAAACATTAGTTGTATGCAATGTCATGATGTATGAAATGCGTGATGTCCTCAAAATAAATGAGATTGTATGTTCATGATGCGTATGTGCATGCTATAATGTATGAAGATGTGATGTTTATGAATGTATTTTTGTCTAGGAAAATAAATCTTTGACGGATGCCGGGAAGTCAAATCCTGGGCTGATGTTGAAGAGTAGAGTTCTTCGTCTCCGCTGGGGATGATGGTTGCAAGAATAAACCGGTAGGAGAAGATGACTCCGTTGGGGAATAAACTTGTTGGAGAGATTACTCTGCGGGGAAATACTCTGTGGGAAGAGATACCTTGCTGAGGTTTTGATGATAACTCCGTTGGGGATTCCGTTGATAAGCTCTGTTGGGGAATTTGAGGAACTCCGCTGGGGGATAGGAAGAACTTCGCCGAGGACGATCTTTCCGTGGCCATTAGCTGAGGATAACCCAGTTATAAGCTCTGGTGGGGAATAACCTTTGAATATGGTCGGGGAGAGATATATGTACTCTGCAGGTGGTAAGCTTCCAGAATCTACTGGGGATAAGCTTCCTACTAGGGAGATTGATTCAACTCTCCTGGGGAGACCTTGGACTGCACTGGGGAATGGCTTTGCTGGATGTCTGGTATTCTGCCGGGGAACAATCTTAGATCAAGATTACCGGGGATGCTTGTTAGGAATGTCTGTATACTCCGCTGGGGAATATTGAGATCTTCTGGGGATAATCCAACTTCCTTAAGGCTGACAGTAGACTAACTCTGCTCGGGGAGAGTGTTGCTGACTTGCTAGAGATACTGTCTTTTTAAGGCTGCTGGGAGACCAACTCTGCTCGGGGGAGAGTATTGCTGAGCCTTGTCTTACTCTGTGGGGAGTGGAGGTAACTTGGTCATGTTCTTCAGCCGAACTTACCTTGGTACCTTGGTGGACAGAGCAACTAGATCGCTTAGACAACTCATTATTGCCCCTGTTTCTGATGTCACCTGTAATTAGTCCTTTGTTTCGTATGCAAATTTTATGAGTTAGCAATTAGTGTCAAATGCATATATAAAAAATGAACATTGGACGTTCTTTGCAAAACAAAACAGAAAAAGGAAAATAATTGGCAATTTATCTGAAAAGTGAATTTGTATTGATTTTTGGAATTTGCCTGTAAATAGGCGTTTATGTACAAGAGGCTGACATCCTAGTAAGAGAACACCGCCGAACAACAGAGTTTATACATTTTGTGAAAAGGAAAACAAAACAGCTATGTGAAAAAGGTAATCCCACTGGGTTCCAACTCTGCTATCGCCTTTATATCTTCGAGCGTCTCATCACTTGGCTGCTTAGTTGAAGATGAAGCTGACTGATCTATGCCGTCTGAGCCTGATGGTTGATACCGGATTCTGGATGCAAGGTGATTCAATGAGACATAGTATTACGCTTTAATCCCTAACTTTTTCCTGGACCGCCCTTTCAGGTTTTCAGTCCACCGGGATACCCATTTTTGCCCAAGCCGCCTTTTCAGGTTTTCGACTTGCCGGGTGTACAGATTTTTTTCATTTCATCCCTTATTTTTTCCCGAACCCTTTTGGTTCGCCGGGAAGCCCTTATTTTGCCTAGGTGTGTCAACCTAGCGGGTCTTTTGTTTATGCGTAGTATCTTTTTACTATGTCTGCATTGGCGGGGTGAGGAAGGTCGTCACCATCCATGTTGGTTAGAATCATGGCTCCTCCTGAGAAGACATGTTTAACCACAAATGGCCCTTCGTATGTGGGGGTCCATTTGCCCCTGGGATCACTTTGAGGGAGAATGATGTGCTTGATTACCAGGTCCCCAACTTGATACTCTTGTGGTTTGACTTTCTTGTTAAATGCCCTGATCATCCGTTTTTGATACGTTTGACCATGACAAATAGTAGTGAGTCTCTTTTCGTCAATCAGGTTTAACTGATCAAGTCGAGTCTGGATCTAGTCATCTTCGCTCAAGCCTGCATCCTTCATTATCTGGAGAGAGGGTATCTGGACTTCAATCGGCAAGACTGCCTCCATGCCATAGACCAAGGAAAAGGGAGTTGCCCCGGTTGACGATCTTGCTGAGGTACGGTACCCATGAAGAGCAAACGGTAACATCTCGTGCCAATCTTTATAGGTCACTGTCATCTTCTGCACAGTCTTTTTGATATTCTTATTTGCTGCTTCTACAACCCCATTCATCTTCGGCCGGTAGGGAGAAGAGTTGTGGTGCTGTATTTTGAATTGCTCGCAGAGCTCAGTGATCATCTTGTTATTAAGATTGGTACTGTTGTCCGTAATGATCCTCTCAGGTACACCGTATCGACAGATCAAGTTGTGTCGAATGAACCGTGCCACGACGTTCTTGGTTACGGTAGCATAGGAAACTGCTTCAACCCACTTTGTAAAGTAATCGATCGCCACCAGGATGAAGCGATGCCCGTTGGATGCCGTAGGTTTGATCTCGCTGATCATATCAATGCCCCACATTGCAAAAGGCCAAGGTGCAGTCAAGACATTCAGAGGGACTGGAGGAACGTGCACCTTATCAGCATAGATCTGGCACTTATGACATGTCCGAGAATGTTGGTAACAGTCGGCTTCCATTGTGGACCAAAAATATCCTGCCCGAAGGATTTTCTTTGCCATGGTGTGTCCACTGGAATGCGTTCCAAAGGTACCTTCATGTAGTTCTGCCATGATCCTTTCTGCTTCAGTCTTATCCACACAACGCAGCAAGGTTGAATCATGGTTTCGCTTGTAGAGAATGCCGTTGCTGAGGAAGAACTTTGCTGCGAACCTTCTCAGAAACTTCTTGTCATTGACAGATGCACCCTCGGGGTATTCTTGAGCTTCCAGGTACCTCTTCACCTCATGATACCAAGGTTTTTCAGTTACCACCTCAGCCTCAAGATCACAACAATATGCAGGTTCGTCCAATTTTCCAAATAATGATCCAGGGAGCTTCGTTGTCCCATTTGACTTTGAACATAGAAGACATCGTAGCCAGCGCGCCCGCCAACTGATTCTCCTCTCTTGGGAAGTGTTCAAAAGTTATCTCCGTGAAATGGGGGATCAATGTCAACACACATTCTTTGTAAGGAATAAGGTTTGGGTGTTTCGTATCCCACTCGCCTTTGATCTGATTGATCACGAGAGCGGAATCTCCGAAGACACTCAGAAACTTGATCCTTAAGTCAATTGCAGCCTGAAGACCCATGATACACGCCTCATACTCCGCCATGTTATTGGTGCAGTTGAAGCATAGTCGGGCAGTAAGTGGAGTATGAGTGCCTTTTGGGGATATGATCACAACTCCAATACCGTTACCCAAAGCGTTGGAGGCTCCATCAAAGTGCATAGACCATCGGGATCCTTCCTCAGGTCCTTCATCCGGTCCAGGTACTTCACAATCAGTCACTACCATGATGTTCTCGTCAGGAAATTCAAAGTTCATTGACTGGTAATCGTCCACTGCCTGGTGTGCCAAATGGTCTGCCAATACACTTCCTTTGATTGCTTTCTGAGTCGTGTACTGGATGTCATATTCCGTCAAGATCATCTGCCATCTTGCTATTCTTCCAGACAGAGCAGGCTTTTCGAATATATACTTTATTGGATCCATTTTTGAAATCAACAGAGTAGTGTGAGTCAGCATATACTGTCTCAGCCGACGAGCAGCCCATACCAAAGCGCAGCAAGTTTTCTCGAGCAGTGAGTATCGGGTCTCACAGTTGGTAAACTTTTTTCTAAGGTAATAAATGGCGTGCTCTTTTCGGCCAGACTCGTCATGCTGCCCCAGCACACACCCCATTGAGCTGTCAAGTACTGTCAAGTATAGGATTAGAGGTCTCCCTTCAACCGGTGGCTTAAGAATGGGTGGCTCTTGGAGATACTCTTTGATTCTGTCGAAAGAGGCCTGACATTCATCATTCCAACGTACTACCTGATCTTTCTTCAGTAGCTTGAAGATTGGTTCACAGGTAGCAGTTAGGTGCAAGATGAATCGGGCAATGTAGTTCAGTCGTCCTAGAAAGCCTCTGACTTCTTTCTCTGTCTTGGGAACTGGCATTTCTTGTATGGCTTTAACCTTGGCAGGGTCCACTTGAATACATTTGTCACTCACGACGAAACCTAGCAATTTCCCAGATCTTACCCTGAAGGTGCACTTGTTCGGGTTCAACCTCAGCTTGTACAACTTCAGACGGTCAAACAGCTTCTGTAGATGGTCAAGGTGTTCCTCCTCAGTTTGAGACCTTGCAATCATATCATCGACGTACACTTCGATCTCATGATGGATCATGTCATGAAATAAGGCAACCATGGCACGTTGATAGGTTGCCCCAGCATTTTTCAACCCAAAAGGCATGACCTTGTAGCAGAAGGTGCCCCACTGAGTAACAAAGGTAGTCTTTTCCATATCTTCAGGAGCCATTTTGATCTGATTATAACCTGAAAAACCATCCATGAAGGAGAATACTTTATGCTGAGCCGTATTGTCAACCAGAACGTCAATGTGAGGCAGGGGGAAGTCATCCTTGGGGCTCGCCCTGTTCAAATCCCTGTAGTCAACACACATTCAGACCTTACCATCTTTCTTCGGCACTAGAACCACGTTGGCAACCCACTGAGGGTAAAAAGTCACTGCTAGAAACCCGGCATCAAATTGTTTCATAACCTCAGCTTTGATTTTCTCGGACATCTCTGGACGCATACGACGAACCTTTTGTTTAACCGGAGGGCAGTCTTCTTTGGTAGACAGGTGATGAACCACAATGTCGGTATCCAACCCAGGCATGTCTTCGTAGGACCAGGCAAAGATTTCCATATAATCATGCATCATCTGAATCAACCGCTGTTTCATGCTGAGCTCTAGGTTGGCACCAATCTTGACTTCCTTTATGTCTGTCTCAGTACCCAGATTTACCGTTTCCACTGGCTCTTCATGTGGCTGAATGGCCCTCTCTTCCTGGAGTAACAGTCTTGCAAGCTCACCAGGCACTTCGTAATCATCTTCACCTTCGTCTTCGGCTAAGTTGATCGGATTTTCGAAGTCATAACTGGCAGTAGCAGAGTCGTTACCAGTGAGATCCAGAGTGGATTGAAACCTGTATAGGTGAGTGTGTGTAAATATAGCTGTTTTGCAATATATAAAGAAAGAAAGGGAGCACAAGATTCGAAATGCGAAAAACGTCCAATGTTTTTATTCATGATATATGGAAATGACAAGTAATAAGCCCTCACAAATGAAGCCACGGTGCCCCGGGTAAGACACCGGGCCATAAAGTTTGTTCGTTACAAATTTAAAAACAAAGGAGTTCATTACTGAGTAACAAAAGTAACAGGTATGAAATCTTTGGCAGTCCAATTGTTCAGTCCACCGTCGGTCGTTGGGTAGATCCAGCTATCAAATTCAGATTCCTCCGCATCGCCTTCAATAGAATTCACTCCCGGGTTGGTGATGAATACGGGAGGTCTTCCAATCCTTGCTTTACGTACAACCCTCTGAGCCTCTGCAGTGAAACCCAGCCCAAACTTGTCAGTCTTCGAAGTGAAATCCGGAAGTCTGCCCCAGTTTGCACATTCACCCTTCTCAATCACAGCCCAGGCATCCTTTAAGGAAGCCATCTTCAAAGGAGAGTCTTCTTCGGTCACAGTCTCTGTCGCTGCCAGTGTTGGAGGCACCTCTTCAAAGTGTTGAAAGGGGGTCTCAATGAACTCCCCGTCCATCTCTATATACCGGAATGAGTTAAGATGGCTAACCATGTATTCTTCCTCCCCCTTAACTGTAACAATTTTCCCTCTGATCGGGTACTTAAGCTTTTGATGTAGAGTGGAGGTCACAGCTCCAGCCTTGTGGATCCAAGGGCGACCCAGTAAACAAGAATAGGATGGTCGGATGTCCATCACATAGAATGTTGAATCAAAGACTTGAGAACCAACCCGGATTGGAATGTCCACTTCACCATGTACCATCCTCTTCGACCCGTCAAAGGCCCGAACAATAATGTTACTAGGCTTCAACTCCAAACCCTCACAATCCAACCTGTCTAAGGCCTTCTTGGGCAATACGTTCAGTGAAGAACCGGTGTCTACCAACACGTGGGCAAAAGTAGTGCCCCTGCATTCAATGGAGACATGCAGGGCATCGTTGTGGTTTATTCCCTTGGCGGTCAGATTAGCGTCAGAGAAACCCAGACCATTATCAGCAGTTAAGTTGGCCACACAGTCGGTAAATTGATTGGCAGACGTCTCTTGTGGCACATGGGCAGTCTTTAGGAAGGAAATCAAGGCCTTGGCATGGGCCTCTGAGCACAACAACAGTGATAGCATAGAGATCTTAGAGGGGGTGTGCCCCAGCTGTTCAACAACGTTGAAATCACTCTTCTTGATAATCTTAAGAATTTCTTCCATCTCTTGCTGGGAGGCTTCAACGTTAACAGTCTTCGGTGCCTTCATCTGGGCAGGCACATCAGCAATCCCTTTGCCCCGAGTGTCAGATGACTCGGCAGCAGGGGTAGAAACCTGATCAGGAGGGGAAACAGGCACACTGGCAGATGTGATAACAAGAGGTCTCCGGATAGCAGGAGGTGCAATATCAGGCGAGAAGAGCCTGCCACTGCGAGTAACTTTAGAAGGACCGGTGATGTTAATGATGCCGGTACTGGTATTGAACTCTTGTTTTACTCCGAGCACATAAACATCTGCCCCATAGTGCCACGGGACAGCCTTGTCAGATTTATAGGGGAGGGGCCCCGGAACACTAATGATGATAGGTGCAACAGACATGATTTTGACAGGCTTCCTCGGGGGAGCCTTGGTAGGATTGTCGAAAATGGTGACAACGGATACTTCTTCAGTAGGGACAATAGGAACACCGATCTTCTTGAACAAGATCTCTTTGCTATCCATCAGGTTTTGGACGCCTGACTTCAGCAACGGACAACCAGTAGGTGAAACAGCACATAGAAGGCAACCTTTGCTACAACCCGGAAATAAACCGGCTAGCAACAGGTTCCTCTTGACGGTCAACAACGGAGTAGCAATATCATCCACAGAAGCTACATACAGATCCTCCTCCACAGCATTCACTCCATGCTGGGGCATAGGAGCAGTCACAACGTTGGGCCTTTCGGGCGCCTCAAACTGCATTTCTTTAGCATCGATAAGGTTCTGAACCTTATTCCTCAGGGCCCAATAATCATCAGTAGAATGCCCCGGGCTATCAGAGTGATAAGCACAGCGGGCGTTGGGATTGTACTTCGGAGAGGTTGTGTTTACCACCTTCGGAGCTTCTCTGACAATTACCAAGTTGGTTGATAGCAGTTGCGGCAAGATCTGAGACAAGGTCATACTAAGCCGAGTGTATTCTCTTCTGGGTCTCTCACCCCTTGGTTGGTTAGGTTGCCGAGGAGCGGCAGCAGGCTTTGAAATCACCACCGCGTTGACAGCTTGGCGGTGTTCCAGTTTATTTTGTCTTCTGGGACCATATACGGCACTAGCTTCCTTCTTGAAAGGCTTCTTTTTAGAACTTGAAGATGCACCTTTTTGTATCTTCCCCGACTTCATACCAACTTCTATCCTCTCACCAGTCAGAATGAGGTCTGTAAACCCTGCAGAAGAATTGCTAATCAGGTGGTTGAAGAACGGCCCAGACAGGGTCCCCAAGAACATGTCCACGAGTTCACGGTCAGTCAACGGTGGCTGCACCCTGCCAGCCAGGTCCCTCTACTTTTGCGCGTACTCTTTAAAACCTTCTCCCGATCCTTGCGACATACCCTGGAGTTGGGTACGTGTAGGAGCGAGGTCGACATTGTACTGATACTGCTTATAAAAAGCAGTAGCCAAGTCCTCCCAGTTTCGAATACTGGCTCCATCCAGTTGATAGAACTACTCGAGTTGAGCCCCTGAAAGGCTATCCTGGAAGAAATGGATCCATAAGTTCTTGTCTGCAGTATACAGTTGGATCTTCCGCACATAAGATCTTAGATGTAGCTTAGGGCAGGAAGCCCCGTCATACTTCGCAAAAGATGGTGCCTTGAACTTGTGTGGGATCACCACCCCAGAAGATAAACCAAGATCTCCAAAATCCAACCCAGGCACCTGTTGAATTTCCATGGCACTCAGACGATCCTCTAACTGCTTGTACCTGTCTTCAGCGGGAGGGTACTGCTCATCATTGAAATCTGTCTCGTTGTCAGAGACCACAGGACTAGGAACCCTTCCCCCCTGGGGACTGCCTTTGCCTACAGAGGAAGCAGCTTGGTCAACCTCATTTTGCAGTGTATTGCCAAACCTCCGTCCAGTGTTGAATAGTATAGTTCTCTTCTTCTTCTTCTTCACCAGCAGAGCCTTCAATTCCTTTTGACCTTGGGCTAAACTCATGATTAACTCTTGGAACTGGGCGTTCTGGGCCTGGAGGGCCTTGATGGATTGCTCAGTAGATGATTCAGGATTCATGATGACTGCTGAAATAAACAGCGAAGAAGATTAAGCAACCTGTAGGAAAAGGGTACCTGTTATGCACATGATGCATGATATGCGTATGAAATATGTTTTCAAAGACAATCGGGAATCAACTTTGTAGACAAAAGGAACACACTTTATTAGATTTAAACTTTGGAATTTAAATTATTCAAGAAAATTGCCCTTAGGCGTTACAAGAATGAAAATACTGAAAAGGAAATAAAGCTGTAAAAGAAATATCCAAGGCCCATCAATGCTCCCATGGTCTCCTCTTCTCAGTACGAATGTAGTCATTCAGGACCCGCTCGTTCTCCAACTGCTTTGTCAGCTTCTGGATTTTCTGTTCTTGTTCATTGAACTTTTCCCGATAAGAATCCCGTTCTTCCTGTAGTTGCGCCCAAGACCTCTTTAGTGTATCAACATCAGTAGGTATCTGAGGAGGGAGAACAGTTGGAGGAACCCCGTCTCTATCAGGAAATTTAAGAATGATGGGTCTGACAGCTTCGTATGGCATACCTAACTTCTGAGCACGGATGCGGACCCATCTGTAGTAGGATTCCATAGGTAGAGAAGTCTTCGGTCCCAACTCGTGTGGGTCAGCTTTGTGAATTCTGTCCCAGGCCTTGATAAATCTACGACGCAGCTTGTCACTATCTACCTGAAACTCAAAACTGATGTGAGGCACCAACATCTCATGAGGCCCTGCTCTTCTGGCTCCTCCAAACTGACGGAGAGCTAGACATGGATTATAAGAGATTCCTCCTTGGGTACCAATCAAAGGAACATTAGGATATTCTCCGCAACGATCAATAACAGCTACCTCATCCAAACCTCTGAGAGTCCAAATGATGTCATTATCCGTGAGAGACATTAACCTATGAGCCTAACCTCTTCCTTCTTTGTTCTTCAGCACGAACTTAGGGAGGTGCGAAATAAACCACCTCACTAACAAAGGAGCACAACACCATAGAGTTCCCCGTCTTCGGGAAGTACGAGCATAGAGTTGTTGCAGGATATCACCCAAGAGAGTGGGCACAGGGTTCCGAGACATGAAGATCCTTATGGCATTAACGTTAATGAAGTTATCAGGATTAGGAAACAAAACTAGACCATAGATTAAGAGAGCCAGAATGTCTTCATACGCCCTGAAGTCTAAGTCATTCCAGAAACGGTTAGCTTTACCAATCAGAAACTTGGCCAAGATGCCCTTAACTCTGCTTCTAGTCACCCAGTTGTCCATCACCTCCTTGTTAGTCAAGGGAAGGGCTGCAGCAATCTCCCCAAGCTTAAGAGTCTTTTCCAAACCAGTGAAGGGAGTCTGATCCAAGATAGGGATACCAAGCAAATCAGAGAATTCTTCCAGGGTAGGGACCAGCTGGAAGTCTTGAAAGGTGAAGCAATTATACAAGGGATCATAAAACTGGGTCAAGACACTCATCAATTGTTGGTCCCACTTTGAAGTGACTAAACCGAGAAGAGAACCATGCCTCTGGATGAAGGAAGCAGTATTTGGAATTCGGTCAACCAATTCTTTAAGCAAATCAGGTGGGTGAACAAAGTTGAGTCGGATAGTATTCCTTCGCACAGGCATCATAATGTCCTACAAGACAGAGCAAAGATGAAACCCTCTTGTCTTTGAAATGGGTCAGTCCTTATGCAGGATGCATGCAATGGTATGATAGCATGATGTTATGATAAAACACACCACAAATATTCACAAAGGCAAACATGATAAGGCACACAAGTCACACAAGACAGCCCTTAGAGTTTAGGCCAGCATGAAGTTTGGGTACTACCCTATTTCAGTTTCGTTGGTTCAGACCTGTCCTATCAAAAGTAACCGGGTTCTAGAGGATCCCAATATCACTGACTACCCTCAATCGGTCATAACTCCAACATCACAATCTTTTCTTGCGGCCAGAACCATCGCGAGAGTTTAGCCTCAATGGGTGTAGCATACTGCTACTGTTCTATGGCCAAGTTGGGTCAAATTAGGGTTCTAAGGTCGGTTGGTGCTTAATGACTCCTCAGAAGACCCATATTCTCCTCGTTGCAACACAAGGGATATCGGTACAGACCAAGGTGCAACACCAATGTAGCCACTGCTTCACCCGTGTCGGTCTATGCCGGACAGGTCCCTCACAGCTTATGCTACCTAAAAGGGTATCCCCAGATCCGGGTTAGGATCTATGAAACTCCAAGACAATGCCCACAATAATAAAAGCAATCAAAGCAAGCAATTGAAAACATAAGTATGATCTAATCCTAAGGTACACCTCACTTTACAATATCCCTAGCACAGTCTCCAGTTCTGTGATCGGTGGAAATAAAACTGACTGTTTAAAGCTGGATCGCGTATGTCGCGGTAAGCAAGAGTCGCCACCGTCTTTTATGTTCTCCAACATGGAAAGGACAAAAGCACAGCAAAATTCCTTATTGAGAATGTCTCTCGGTTCGGGAGGTAGATTTATAGAAAGGGAAGGTGTTAGCACCCTTTCTATCCATGGTTATCCATGGGCTCTTAGGTACTTACTCTTATGTTTTCAAAAGATGTTTGCTTTTCAAATGTGAGTGAGTTTGAAAAAGTTTCATTTTTGAAAGATTTCTAAGTGACTCTTGTATCTGTCCTCAAGAGTGTTTGAAAAATTTGTTTTGATAACTTTTGAAAGTGTCAGTGTGAAAAGATTGTTTTGTTTGTTTTTTGAAGAGAGCAAGTACCCATGAGTCATCTACCTACCCTAAGGAATTAGGCTGTGTAAGAGTCCTTTAGATAGTGCTATCCCACCATTGAGAGGTAGGTAGCACCGTCGTTGGAGTTATTCGGGTCAATTCGATTGTAGGGACAATGTGGTCACCGAAGCAATAGTAGGACACCTTAGAAGTAACCCAAATGTCCTAGATCCTTTTTAATCCGAGGCAACCGTTTCAAGGCAACTGGATCTTAGACATAAGGGCGACCGATAAAACACCCTATACTTGACGACCACTTTCGAGGCAACGAGTGAGGCGTACCCTAGAAGTGGCATGTGCCTTGTGTGTTGTTTTTAATGTTATGTTTATCTTTGATCATGCGATTGTGAGCTACGAGTTGTTTTTAATTATCATACATTCTTTCATGCAATTTAACAGTTAGGAGTGCGGAAAATAAAATACGGAAAGGTAAAAGCTACGCTATTACAAGGCGCGGGTCTATACATCGCCAAAAAACAAAGACTCGTTTTGATAAAGTTAGAAAAGTAAAGAAAGCAATAAACCTAATTACTATTACATTCTTGGAAGCAGTTACATAATAATCAAATAAAAAATAACGCGCGAAAGAATTAAATTGGACGTCCTAAGGGTTTTTGACCCTTTTGAGCAATTATGAGTTTTTTTGTCCTTTGCTTTTAATTAAAATTAAACTTAATTATTTAATTAATTAAAGAAAGATGTTTTTTTTTTGTGTTTTTTGTATTTAATGAAAATAAAGAAAAAGGAAATTAAAAGTCAATAATCCTAGTTCTAAGTTTATTTTAATTATTAATAAAATGTTAAAGTTAACCTAATTTAAACTAATTAATTAATTTACATTTGTATGTACAAAAAATAATGATAATTAATAATGATGATAATAAGAAAATGATTAAAAATGTCAAAACCTAATTATATATAATTTTTATTTATTGAGAAAAAGGTTAAAATTAAAACCTAAATTAAGCTAAGTTATTTATTAGTATTTATTTACAAAAAATAATAGTTAATGAATTTAATAAATAATAAAATATATTTACAATTTTGCTTTCTGATTTTATTAGGAAAAATTAATTTGTTGTGAATTAATAATAATAATTATAACAATTAAAAGAATTAAAAGAAAAGAAAATGAAATAAAAAAAATAGCAAACCAAAGGGGGTATGTTGGCCCAAGGAGAGGTTTTTTTGTTGAATTCCGGCCCATTAAAATTCCAAGCCACGTTGACTTTCATGATCAAACGCTTGCTGACTGACTGGGGAGTATCATGGACTTCATCTCCTGGCCACTGGATGGATGCTGAGAGACACATGGCGCATCACTGGTTGACGTGCATGGTAGAACATTGGACATATACTGCATTGGATTGTATTAGAAAAAATATGAAGAATTATATGGGGGACCTGGGAATCGAACCCAGGTCCCAATACTCCTCGCCTTAGTGCCTTTGCCAATTGAACCATGATGCGCGTTTGTTAAACAACTGGACAACAAATATTATATAAAAAACAACAAACATTATGATATAAAACAAAATAACGCGCGCCAAGTTTGAACCCACCAACCACATGTTGCCACGCCCTTCGTCTTCTTCGTTTCCTGTAAAAAAATAAAACGAGATAGCGGGGGTTTTTAACCCCCACTAACTACAACAACGAAAAATAACGATTAGAGTTAGGGATAACATAAATTGAGCGCGAGGGCTGGGTTGAATTCGTCTGGCCTTGACGAATTCAACCATGCACGTTTCACAGTCCAATTTTTCCTTATGTGCAAAGCCCCAAAATTCAAGCTTCGAAACCCTAATGTTCTTCCATGGTGGTTTTCGATTCAGAATGCTATAACCAAATTGGATTATACCAATCGCTTCAGGAGGTCCCTATTAATGTAAATCAACCAAAAAAATGGATTAAAAGCGCATGAATAATGATATGCAATTTTGGAAAATAATGCAAACCGAGTGACTTGTTGTGAAATATTCTGATGGTGTTAGGGCTTGTTCTTGATGGCAACAGGCTCCTGGAGACTCAGGCAAGGTGTTTTAATCAAGAATAGGCTTTGAATTCGCCTGGAAGACTGATTTCAGTTTTGAACTTTTCTTGATTTTTTTAGAATTTGATTATGGTTTTCTTGCAGCAGTTTCACGTGTAGGGTTTTAGGTTAAGCTTCAGTACATATAGCACAATAGAATTAGGGTAAATCTTGGCCCAACAATCCATGGCATTATGGTTTGAATGTGTGTTTGCCAATCAAATCTTTTTCAATCTTTTTCTTTGATAACACCTTGCCAATCATGGAGATTTTGAGGTCTTTGATATGTACACGAATTGCCAGCTTGCCCTAGCTTTATTTGCATCACAAAAGATTTAAAAATCATATCTTTTGAATTTTCCTACAATTAAAATCAATTAAATGAATTGATATTAATAAAAATTCAATTAATTAATTAAAAATAAGAAAACAAATCATTTTAAGTTCAATGGATCGTGCATAAGCCTTGGGCAAAGATTCAAGAAGGAATTTGAGGCCCATTAGCAAAAATGAAGTGTTTTAGGCAAAGTTGACTTTTGAAAGTTCCCAAAAATTTCCCAATTTCTCCAATGCATATCTTGCTCAATTTTGAGGCTATGAACATGTTCTTGGACATTTTGGAAAGGTATTGAAGTCTTCTAACCAATGTCTTTGGTCCCATGTCATTTTGATTTACCAATCTCAAGTTATGGTCTTTTACTTAAAGTGCCTTTTTGTTGACTTTTAAAAATGACCTATAATGTAGAAATTGATAAATTTTTGTGAGAGCATTTCTTGGACTTGGAATGTGAATATGAGTTGTAGGAGATGTCATCCCCTTAAAAATGAGCATTGGATGGGATTTTTCTGATGAACCATGAAAAAGTTATGCCTTGGTCAAGTTACAGTTGACTTTTCAGCTGTCCAAAAATAGAAACTTTTGCATCTTGAGACTTTTTGAGCCATGCTTGTGGAATCATGATCAAGACTTGATCAAATGATGATTGTGGCTTAAAAATAGGATGTTGACCAATTTTTTTGACTTTTGACTGTCAAATGACCATTTTACCCTTGTAGTTGATTGTGAAGCAATTAGGGCTTTTGACTGTGCAACTTGGTGCTGTGAGTCTTGAAACTTGACATATGGATGTTTGACAATGTATATAGGCATATGGGACTTGATTGGACCCTTGTAAACCTCAACTTCCTTGTAAGAACCAAAACCCTAATTTTGACTGTGTTAGGAGGGTGTTGCATTGTGCAATCCTTAATCCATTTGAAGCTTGATCTTGCCAAATCTTGAAGAATATGGGAGGGAAAATTTTGGGGTACAACAGTCGCCACCGACTTTTATTTTATCAAACTGGAAAGGAAAAAAGCACAAAAAATCCTTTTTCGAGATTTTGAGTACGGGGGGTAGATTATAGAAAGGGAATGTATTAGCACCCTTTCTATCCGTAGTTTTCTACGGGCTCTTAGGTACTTGCTCATCATTTTAAAAATATCTTCCATGTTTGTGTGTTTTGAAAAGTTTTTGCTTTACTTCATTTTAACCCTTGCTTCTGTCTTCAAGAGTGTTACGAAGTGTTTTTTGAAAACTTTGTTTGGAAAAGTGTTTGGTGTGGAAAAGTTTATTTTGAGCAAGTACCTACTAGCATCTACCTACTAGAAAAGGGAATGTTTTTGTTCTTGTTTCCTTTAGACAACGCTATCCCACTATTAACGAGTAGGTAACACCGTCGTCGGAGGTGTAGGGGTCAATTCGAAAGGGACGTATGATCACTAGAGCAATGTTAGGACGTCTTAGTAATAACCCTAATGTCTTAAGGTCATATTCGAGTCAACATTTTTGAGGCAACATTTCCGAGGCAACCTTTCCGAATGGGACTTTTGATCTTTGTTTAGACAGGAGGGCGACCACTAAAATACCCTATACTTAATGACCGTTTTACCGAAGGCAACCGAAGTAAGAGTATACCCTAGGAGTGCGCATGTGTGAGTGATTTGATTTCAGTTATTATATTTGCACATTTAGGGTTTGCTAACCATTTTAAAATTAACATATAGTCTTGTCATGCAATCCTATTATCATACATCTAACAGTTAATATTTGCGAGAATAACAATGCGAGAAATAAAACTACGCTATTACAAGGCTTCAGGGAGGGGGATTAATTACATAGCCAAAAACCCGTAAAACAATAAATAAAAGAAAAATCCTAATTAAACTATTACATACCATGAGCAGTTACATTAATATCGTAAAAATAATAAATGCGCGCGATGAATCGAGAACGAGAAAAAAAATTAGGGTATTGACTCCGTCTAAACCTAATTGAAAGTAAATTCATATTTTTGTGTTTTTGATTATTTTGAGAAAATAAGGTTTTAATTGAATAAATACAAACCTAATTACTAATTAATTTAAATTAAGAAAAATAATTAATTTGACCTATTTTTGTATTTTTATTTAATTTGAGAAAAGAAATAAAAATTAAATCAAACAAACCCTAATTTTCTAATTTATTTTAAATTATTTACAAAAGGTTATAATTACCCTAAAATTAAATTTAACTAATTATTAAATTAAATTTGATAAAAATAAAAACCTAAATCTAAATTTGTGAAGATTGATTTTATGGTTTTTTTTGTCAAAAAAGAATTTAATTTTGTGTTAGAAAATAATTTAAACAAAATAAATAAAGAAAAGAAATATAAGAAAGATAAAGAAATGGGCCTGGTAGCTAGCAAACAGTGGGGTCTGAATTGCAATTTCTGAGCCCAAATCGCCAAGCCCACTTGACTTTTCCAAATCCCATGCTGCAAGCTTGACTAGGCCTATGGTGGACCTCTATGTGATAGGCGTTAGATCTGGCATGCTGGAGATCTGGTGGTTGAAGGATGATGGCATATGGTGGACTCAATGCATGCGCGTATACCTGATCATGTAAAAGAAAATAATATTGACAAATATGGGGACCTGGGGATCGAACCCAGGCCCTTTGGCAATTTCCATTGTACGTTGACCATCTGAGCTGTCTTGTTCATTTGTATGGTTAATGACAAACAATCATTATATTGGAAAAAACAAAATAATATATTAAAACGCGCGAATTTTGAACATGCAAATCAGGAAGTGCCACGCCACCCTTCTTCTTCCTCCCTCCGTTGGTAAAAGTTCTGACTTTTACCTACAGTCATCTGGGCGTAGGTATAAGCTTGTGTTTCTCCAAAATCTTATGCAAGCATCATAAATCAATACCAGTGGTACCAATCAACTCATTGTAACCTCACGAGCATCATGGTACCACTTTCCATGGCAAATTGTTCCTGCAAGCAAAATCCCTAAAAACGAAACCTAAACCCTAATCATGGCAACTTTCTGTATGGTTAACAAAAATGCAATTAAGTATTGTTATTAGCTTGAAAATGTTTCAAGGATTCAGAATATGTCCATAAAATATGCTAACAATGCCAGAATTATGAAATACGATTTCAAAAAAAACATGGAAGTCGTGGGGTACTTACAACATGTTTCTGTGCACGAAAATGCTTGCTAATGATTGGAATAGGATCCTAGAACGTCCAGGAAGTGATTTATGTGGCTGGAAAGGCTTGAGGAAGCCTGGAACTGAGAAAACAGTTTGCAACTTTTCTTGATTTTTTTGAAAGTTGTTTTCACCTTTGCACGCCTCCAATCTCCCTTCTTTTGGTCTGCACTTGTTCTATATGTACCCTAGAATGAATTAGGTTACAAACTTGCTTCAAATCTTTCTCAATTAAGATGATTGAATCATGATTTGATTCTTATGCAAATCTTTCCAAATCAAGCCAAATCCAATCTTTTTGTGTCCTAATGAAGCTTGCACGATTTGATTTCCCTTCCAGCTGTATAAGAGACCTAAACATGCACAAAATCTCAAGCTTTGATATTTTCATGATTTTATTTTGATTTAATTGAAATAAAAATCAAAATAAATGACAAAGATAAAATAAAGACAAATTGGAAGGATCATGGGTCATGGATCATATTACAAACTCAATGCAAACACAAAAAGTTGGGCCCATTTGACAAAAATTGCAATTTTGGCCACATTTGACTTTTGGCAATTTTGCAAAAAGGGTCAACTTCACGAATGCATAACTACTTCAATTTTGACCCTAGAGATGTGTTCTTGGACTTTTTATAAATCTTAAGATGTCTTCTAAGCAACCCTTTTGTTCTCATCTCAATTGAGTCTTCCATGTTCATGTATGAAGCTTTGACAAAAAAGGTGTTTTTGTTGACTTTTCAAAATGACCTATAATATCCAAATTTATATTTTCTTGTGAGTGCATATTTTGAACTTGGGAGATTAATATGGATTATAGGGAATTACATCCTCTTAAAAATGAGCTTTGGATGGGTCATTTTTGATAAAGTATGAGAAATTTATGCTTGGTCAAAGTTGAGTTGACTTTTCCTACAAAACCCTAATTTAGCAACTTTTGAGTTTTGATGAATTGTGAGAAATCCTTGAGGAATCATGATCAACCATTGATCAAATGATTAATAATACTTCAAAATGAGAATGTTGACCAAAAATATTGAAGTTTGACTGTATGTGGGCCACAATTGACTTTTTCCCTAGCACAATCGACTTTCAGGCCTTTGAGCAATTGATTGAGCAAAGTTCCTCTGCAAGGCTTGAAACTTGACATGGATGATCTTGAGAACATATTAGGACAATAGTGAGCATTTGGGACCCTTTGGACTCAATCATCTTGATGCAAAATGAAACCCTAATTTGAGGTAGACTGCCTTTAGGAGAGAGTTTGTCTGGTCAACTCTTGGACTTCCTTGGGCAATTTGAAGACCTTACTTGAAATGTATTGAGAAATATGGGAGGGAAAATTTTGGGGTACAACAATAACCGACAACCATAATGGAGTATAAACCACTGTTACCAAACTTTAATAGTGTTCCTTTATAACTTGTACTCAAGTCGCCCCAAGCACCATAATCCAATAATTTCCAATGAGGTTTACAAGTACTTCCACAATTTCCCTCTTATTCGATCTTGTCAATGAGATACCAATGGTCAATATATTACACGGTCCACATTACACTCACTTAGCCTTACTCGAAGGTTAAGCATTCTCTAACTCAAGAATTACTTTCTTCGTCTCTGCATCATTAGGAATACAAATCCGATTACAGAATCTCAACACACCTTATGCATCTAACTTGAAATCATCATTCTCAGACTGATCGAGTCCAACCATCGAATCTACCAATTTCACATCTAACTTCTGAGCTTCTTTGATATTATCCAGAAAATCATTGTTAATCTTCAACATCCCCAACATAACACTCTTCGGTGTCACTTTGCAAACTAAGCTCATATCTCTGAACTGTTCAATTAACTCCAACCATCTCCGTTGTCTCATATTCAATTCCTTCTGATCAAATAAATACTTTAAACTCTTATGGTCGCTAAATACTTCAAATTTAAAACCAAAAAAACAATGTCTCCAAATCTTCAACATAAACTCCATCGCTGCTAATTCTAAGCCACACGTAGGATAATTCCCCTCATGAACTATGATTTGTCTAGAAGCACAAGCAACAACTTGTCCCTTCCGTATTAGCACACCGCTAAGTCCCATCTTAGACGCATTCATAATACACTACAAATGACTCACTCGAATTAGGCAAAACCAATACCGAAGCAGTCGTCAATCTTTTCTTTAGTTCTACAAAACTTTCTTCACATGCAACATCCCATACTTGAAATTATGAACGACTATCCTTTTGAATGTCGAACACCTCATTTATCAACTTATTCGTCAATAACATATTAGGCTTGACCTCGTCTCGAACAACTGCGATAATAATCTTTTATTCCCAAAAAGCCTTTAGTTCTGTACCCGACTTATGAGTTCTTCCACATAGGAATGCATCTACCATATTTGAAAACACTTTCATATGATAGAATATATTTCTATCTCCTCATAGGTTCAAATGGAACGCTAATCCGATACTCGGAACACAAGATATGAATTTCCAAGGTTATCCGAAAATGCGAACACTGATGTCATGCAGCGACATACTAATACACATCTTACAATAACATCATAACAAAATTCCTTTGCACCAGTACCAACACTTTCCATTCTTATTTCTTGAAATCGTACTCATCACCTTGCATTTCCGACTCTGACTCGCGATTCAAAACATTCCCAACAACTTCAACAACTTTTATAATCACTCACAAGGATCTCACAACAAGGTCTATAGCAATTTGTCACTCTATCATCGTGCAAACATCGATATCTTACACAAGGGTTACTCAAACTGACAACTTCACAATCCACCAGTAGCGCTGAAACATCACAACTTTCTAAATTCCATCTTCTAAAAAATTATCTTGGTTACTTAACAATCATATTCATAAACATCCAGGATTTACACTCTACTCGTATATCAACAACCGTTACATTGCTCCTCATCCTTAGAGAAGTAAACATCAACAATGTCTGATCATCCTCCCTCAAGATGCTCCAACTTAATAATCAAACAAAATCTTTAATCCATGTCATCTTCGGATTCGGGAAATAATAAAACTTCAACAATACTTGCAGTGTCGCCATCAGCAGCATACTGAACTAACATCTTACAACTGAAACATATCCGAGAAGCAAAGCTTCTCCCCTCACTTATATTCAAACCCACTCCTGCATACAAGCGATTAGGAAAGCAAGCAAGCACCGACAGTGTTTCACACACTTGTCGCGTACTAAGGAACAAACAACATTAGACAACTTGGTTGGACGAACCGACCTGCTCTGATACCACTGATGTAACACCCCAATCCTACCCGGCGGATAATAATAAGATTAGAGTTCAAAAAAAATAGGATGCTACATTTATAACTTAAAATCAAACTTCATTTAATCGCATATAAAACAGATACATAACACTTAATTCGGATGAACCAATAACATCCTGATTTATTCTTTAAAATCAAACAACTTTTTATTGATAAGCAGCAGAACTTACATACTCAACTTCAATTCACTTAACATCTTTTATTCAACTAAAACAACTTCAAGACAACAATTATTTCATGTAATTAACTTAAAAATTCAGTAACTGAAATAAATATCAATGACTAAACATCAAGCGTTCATCCCCCCGAGTGCTACGTATCAGAGCGACGACACCGACTCGAACTAACGAAGGTAGTAACTATCCTTCTTGATTACCTGCACGTTACCAATAAATGGCAATATTCAAATAGAAGGGGTGAGTAATCAGACAATATAATAAGTCATATGATAAATAATATATTAGATCAAATCATATAAAATCACCACTTCACAACTTACAAACAACTTTAATCACAATAAAACATCAGCAAGACATAACTACTAATTCACAACTTTTAGATAATACTTATCACAACAAGTCAACAACATAAAGCAACAACAAATATATATCATCACCACAACTCAAGATGCAACATCAATTGCGATTCAATTTCAATGCACATGCATGTGGTACCATTGGAGCAGAACTCCCATCTTAAAAATATGCCAATAAATAGAGGCATCAACAAGGCATAATCCTTCTTTGCAGTTTTCTAATCCAGGTCATCATAGAGTATGCAAATGTATGTGACTCGATGAATTCACTATCACATGCTTACCACAATCATCATCCATCGTAAGGCATAAGCCCACATCACCATTATTACCAGTAAATAGAGGTGATTCATCATCACCTAAAATTCCCTGCCACTTTGCATTACCAACAAGAATTCACAGCGAGAATCACAATAACACAACAACTCAACATAAATCTACATTGGCTATAATCCTACCACATCAATCAATGATTCAATATCAACTCAACATAATTCAACTTTGGCCATGGGCCTACAACTTGATATTTCAATAACAACGATTAACACAACGTTGGCATAAGCCTACAACTCAGTACGCCACAATAACAATATTATATTAACAATAGTAATTTGGCAACCACATCAACAGGAAAACAACATTGGCCATAAGCCTAACAATTCAATACCACTTGAAATTCATATTTTTTTCCAGCAAAGTATACAATACACCACATCAACCAAGATATACTACAAATGCTCCACGAATTTGTTCGGATAATTCGACTATTTCCTGTCAATTAATCTTTCACTAAATTACCAACATTTTCTACTCGGCACTACTCTTATTGAGTCTATACATTTACTGCTAGTTTAGGCACTACCTGTTATTAATATCTCACTGCCAAACTAGTACCATTACTCTCTATTATTAAAAATACTACTTGTTACCAACATACACTACATGTTATCCACTTAATAAATTATTATTAATCACCACCATGATCTTCTACCAATTTAGTCTACTAATTACTTCTACCATTAATTCTCTGCTAAATTATTGCATCTGTTATTAATATACTACTCTGCTAAATTAATTTACTGATATACGAATATTCTACTATTCCTCTAAATATATAAGTTCTGTAACTTCTTCACTTTCAGTTAAATATGTTCATGTACTGGTTGTACTAAATTAATTAATCAGCTTCCTATGTTTCATATATATATATATATATATATATATATATATATATATATATATATATATATATATATATATATATATATATATATATATATATATATCAGATGCTTACAGAAAGCAAAACAGAATAATTACTAAAACAATATGACCAAAATTAAGTTTGTTACATGAAATATGGTGTGCCACTCGGCACACCCTTCTAATCTAATGTGCCCCTCGGCGCAATAGTGTCCCCCCCAGAACACCATCCTTCTGTGCCGTCTGACACAGTCTGTGTGCCCCTCGGTACACTCAAAATTTCCAGTTTTCCTTGTCACGCAGAATCTTTCTACAATCGATTCTTATGCTAAATTTTTTTACCTTCGATTAACAGCAATAAAATAGTGCAACAATATTAATGTTCACAGACAACCAATTTTATACAGATTCACAACAAGAACACAACAATAATTCAACCCAGTATTTAACATTGTTAAACACAGAACATGTGTTGTACCCCAAAATTTGCCCTCCCATATTCTTCAAGATTTGCCAAGTCAAAGCTTCAAAATCTCCCCAAGGGTTGCACAGTTCAAGGGCCTCCTAATAGTAAAAAATTAGGGTTTTGGTTCTGACAAAGAAAATGAAGTTTCCAAGGGTCCAATCAAGTCCCACATGCCTATAAACATGGTCAAGCATCCTCATGCCAAGTTTCAAGACTTACAGCACAAAATTGCACAGTCAAAAACCCTAATTGCACTACAGTCAACTGCAGGGGCAAAATGGTCATTTGACAGTCAAAAGTTCAAATTTTGGTCAACATCTTATTTTGAAGCCACAAACATCATTTGATCAATTCTTGATCATGATTCTCAAGGCATGGCTCAAAAAGTCTCAAGATGCAAAAGTTTCCATATTTGGACAGTTGAAAAAGTCAACTGTAACTTGACCAAGGCATAACTTCCACATGGTTTATCAGAAAAATTCCATCCAAAGCTCATTTTGAAGAGAAAGACATTTCCTACAACTCCTCTTCACACTTCAAGTCCAAGAAATGCTCTCACAAAAAGTTATCAATTTCAACATTATAGGTCATTTTCAAAAGTCAACAAAAAGGGACTTTAAGTCAAAGGCCATAACTTGAGATTGGTAAATCAAAATGACATGGGACCAAAGGCATTGGTTAGAGGACTTCAAGACCTTTCCAAATTGTCCAAGAACATGATAAAAGCTTTAAAATTGAGCAAGATATGCCTTGTGGAAGTTGGGAAATTTTTGGGTATTTTGAAAAGTCAACTTTGCTTCAAATACCTTAAAATTGCTAATGGGCCTCATTTTCTTCCAAGATTCATCATCCAAAGCATATGCACGACCATTTGGCCCAAAGGGGATTTATTCATCATTTTTATTTATTTATTTGAATTTTTAATTACAATTAATTCATTTAAATTAAATAAAATATGGAAAAATACCAAACAAATGTATGTGAATCTTTTTATGCAGTGTAATCATCCATTAAAGGCTCAAGATTCGTGCACAACTCAAATGGGGAAGATTGGCCATGATTGGTATCAAATATGCATGGAAAAGATTTGAAGAATTATGCATGAAAATCCAATATCCATTCCATCAATGCAAGGATTCTTTGGATCAAAATCTTTACCCTAATCATTCTATACATAAGCCAGAAGAAAACCCTAGAAAAAAGGACCTCCAAGCTGCGCCCCATCTGAAGAACAAAGTTGGCATTTTTTCCAAATCTTCAAAAACTGAAATCACGATTTCAAAGAGTTTCAAGGCAAAATATTGACTCCATTACATTCCTGAGGCATCAGTGAACATTCCTGGATCAAAGCCACTAGTTTTAACACAAAGAATTGGTAGAAATATGTTTCACTTTCCATGAAAATATGCATATTCGTGTTTCAGTTTTTAAGCATTCTCATTGCATTTTCTTTGTGGATTTATACTAATTGACTCATTCTAAAGCTAACCATATATTCTAATTGAGTTTTCGTGCATCATATGAGAATCCACCATTGGAGTGTTTTAGGGTTGCAGGGGTTCAAAATTGGGGCTTTGCATTTAAGGAAAAATCAGGCTACAAGACTTGTACCATTGGAACGAGAAACTTCACACGAACCTAACCATCCTATCGCGCCTAATTTCTGATCAAAGATGGCCTATTCGCTATTTTTGCATATATCATATAGTGGGGGTTTAAAACCCCCGCAATCTTGTTTATGTTTTTTCAGGCAAACGCAGGACACTTGGGGAAGATGGTGATGTGTAGGCCAATGATTAGCGCGTTTGAATTTCGCGCGGAAAAATATCACTAACTCATGTTTTGACTGATATTATTTATTGGTTATATTATATACAAAGCATTCAGGTGGTTCAAGTGGCAAGGCGTTGGGTTGGTAATCTCTGGGACCTGGGTTCGAATCCCAGGTCCCCCTTTCTTATTCCATATTATTTTTCTAATCATGCTTCTGTGCAGCTTCAATCCAAGCGTCCACCATACGCTCACAATCCAGGCACGCCACTTGTCCTATAGTCCTAATCCAAAGGCCAATGTTGGAAGAGTACCATGGGCATAAGTCAGAGGTGCCACATACGCGCTGAAAAGTCAACAAAAGGCCTCCAAAGATGGGCCAAAAATGCTGGACAACACCTCCTGATTGGGGCAGAACCCCCCCCCCCCCCCCCCCCCCCCCCCTTGTATTGTATTTCTTTCTCTTTTCTTTATTCTATTTTTCTTTATTATTTGTTTTAATTCAATTATTTTCTTTTTAATTCAATAAAAATTAATTTCACATAAAAATAGTAAAAAATCAGAAAAGACAAAAATTAAATATATTTTATTTAAATGCTATTTTGTTGTAAATAAATCTCATTAATTAATTTAGTTTTCAATTCTAGGGTTAACTTTAATTTAAAATTTGTAGAATTAGGTTTTTAATTACTTTTATCTTTTTCTTTTCTTTTATCATTATAATTATTAATTACTTATTTTTATAAATAAAATTGTATTAATTAATTAGGTTACTTTTAGATTAAATTTTAATATTTTTTCTTAATAAATAAAAATAGTTAGAATTAGGGTTAATTAATTTCTTAGTTTCATTTAATTCTCTTATTAAAATTCCATAAATACAAAAAAACATCAAAAATCTTTTCTTTTTACTTTAATTTAATTAATTTGTTAATCATAATTTAATTTCATTAAAAAGGGTCCAACGCCCTCGCATTCGATCGTAATTCCAATTCGCGCGTTTATTTTATTTCCTCCTTTTATGTAATTCTCCCAAAGCCATGTAAATTCGATATTTATATTTCTCGCACTTTACTTTATTTTATGTCAAATCGGGTCCTAGATTTAATTTGGCGATGTGGACCCGCGCCTTTGTAATAGTTTAGGAACTTTATATTTCTCGCAACTTTTTAACTGCTAATAAATTGCATGCAAGAATGAATGACTAAAATAAAAACAAAAGCATAGATCACCCATGACATGAACAAGACAAAATATCTGAAAACGACACACAAATCACACACCACCCCTAGGGTACGCCTCACTGTTGCCTTGCCCTTCGAAAGGTGATCGTCGAGTAGAGGATGTTTTAGTAAGTCCTCATGATCCGGGAACCTGGCATGAGGGTAGCTTCTAAGGTGTCTTCCTATTGCTCCAGTGATCACCATGTCCCGAACCTCGAATTGACCCGAACAACTCCAATAGTGGTGCTACCTACCTCTCAATGGTGGGATGGCATTACTTTAAAGGACATCTACACAGACGAATTCCTTAGGGTAGGTAGACGACTTTAGATACTTGCTCTAATTTCAAAACAAATCAAAAATACTTTTCACACCGACACCTTTTCAAAAAGCTTTCGAAAGTAATTTTTCAAACACTCTTGAGGACTGATACAAGAGTCGAACTGAAATTTTCAAAAGAAACTTTTTAAAACCCACAGTTGAAAAGCAAACAAACCATTTTTGAAAACACAATGAGCAAGTATCTAAGAGCCCATGGATAACCATGGATAGAAAGGGTGCTAACACCTTCCCTTTCTATAACCTACCTCCCGAATCGAGAGCAATCTCTTTAAGGAATTTTTCTGTGCTTTTGTCCTTTCCATTTGGAGAAAATAAAAGACGGCGGCGACTCTTGCTTCCGCGACATTTCGTGAACCAGCGTTAAACAGTCAGTTCCAGATCCACCGATCACAGAACTGGCGACTCTGCTGGGGAAGTTCTTATAAAGTGAGGTGTACCTTAGGACTAAGATCACTTGTGTTTTCAATTGTCTGAATTGTTTGCTTTATTATTATGGGTACTGTCTTGGGAGTTACATAGATCCTAACCCGGATCTGGGGATACCCTGTTAGGTAGCATAAGTTGTGAGGGACCTGTCCGGCGTAGACTGACATGGGTGAAGCAGTGGCTACGTTGGTGTGGCGCCTTGGTCTGTACCGATATCCCTTGTGTCGCAACGAGGAGAATATGGGTCTTCTGAGGAGTCATTAAGCACCAACCGACCTTAGAACCTTAAATGACCCAACTTGGCCAATAGAACGGTAGCAGTATGCTACACCCATTGAGGCTAAACTCTCGTGATGGTTCTGGCCGTAAGAAAAGATTGCGACGCTGGAGTTATGACCGATTGAGGGTAGTCAGTGATATTGGGATCCTCTAGAACCCGGTTACTTCTAATAGGACAGGTTGAGCCCACCAACTTCAAGAGGGTAATACCCAGACCTCATGCTGGCCTAAACTCTAAGGGCTTCTCTTGTGTGACTTGCGTGCCTTCGTACTTGACTACTTGCATGCTTGTTATCTGACACATGGACTACTTGCAGGTTTTGTTCATAGTCCTTAATTGGGACTCATAACAGGGTTTACTAAGTTTCTTGCAGGTCTTGTTTACAGTCCTCAATTGGGACTCATAACAGGGTTACTTACATTACCCCATGCATACCATAACATCATACCATTGCATACATCCTAACCCATTTCAAGGATCTCGAGGGCTTGTGATGCAGGTCATGATAAATCAAACTTCTAGCAAGGGGAAAAGAGGATTTATTTTCCTCTAGCCAAGGTTGTCGGGGGCTATGACCCACTCGATATGGTGAGCCTTGACCCTTGAAGAAGGACTCTCAACAATATGCAGTGCCTTCAATCAAACTACCAAATTCAAACTTTAACGGTTTCTTGTTTACCCCACGAGATCCTTGAAAACATTGCATGCATACATCCATATCATTGCATTGCAGGTACCCTTTTGACAGGTCACTTACCTTCTTCACTGTTTATTTCAGCGGTCATCATGAATCCTGAATCATCCAATGGACAATCCATCCAGGCCCTCCAGGCCCAGAATGCCCAGTTCCAGGAGTTGATTATGAGCCTAGCCCAGGGTCAAAAGGAATTGAAGACTCTGATTCAGAAGAAGAAGAAGAAGAGGACTGTTTTGTTCAGCCCTAGACGCAGATCTGGGAACACACGGCAGAATGAAGCTGAGAGAACTACTCCATCTATGGGGAAACACAGTCCCCATGAGAGAGAGGTGCCTAGTCCAGTGGTCTCTGACAACGAGACGGAGTTCAATGATGAGCAGTACCCTCCAGCTGAGGACCGGTACAAACAACTAGAGGATCGTCTGAATGCCATGGAAATTCAACAAGTGCCTGGGTTAGATTTCGGAGACCTGGGTCTGTCTTCCGGTGTGGTGATCCCACACAAATTCAAGGCTCCTTCTTTTGTCAAGTATGATGGGGCATCCTGTCCCAGGCTGCATCTCAGATCTTATGTGCGGAAGATTCAACCGTACACAGTGGACAAGAACTTGTGGATCCATTTCTTCCAGGAAAGTCTTTCAGGGACTCATCTCGAATGGTTCTATCAGCTGGATGGAACCAAGGTTCGTAACTGGGAGGAGTTGGCTACTGCTTTTTACAAGCAGTATCAGTATAATGCCGACCTCGCTCCTACACGTACTCAACTCCAGGGTATGTCGTTAGGATCGGGAGAAGGTTTCAAAGAGTATGCGCAGAGATGGAGAGACCTTTCTGGGAGGGTACAACCACCTTTGACTGACCGGGAACTCGTTGATATGTTCTTAGGGACCCTATCCGGGCCGTTCTTCAATCATCTCATTGGTAACTCATCTGCCGGGTTTACCGACCTCATTCTGAATGGGGAAAGAATTGAAGCTGGTATCAAGGCCGGGAAGATTCAAGAGACCACACCTTTTGATACTCACAAAAAGCCTTACATGGGAAAGAAGGAATCTAATGCTGCATATAGTCAAAAGAGTCGTCATGACCAACAGGCAGGGGCAGTCATGATCTCTGGTTCTGCACCACGCCGACAACCACAAAAGGGAAATCAGCGAAGGCCGGACGAGACTAAAAGACAATTCACCAACATCAACATGTCATGGTCACAAGCATTGCAGCACATGTTGAAAATGAACCTGATTGCGGTGATCAACCCTCCGGCAAATCCCAAGACCTCCTCTCCAAACTACAATCCAGAGGCGAGGTGTGCTTATCATTCTGATAGCCCGGGGCACGATACTGAGGACTGTTGGGCGCTGAAGTATAAAATCCAGAATATGATCGACGCTAAGGAGATCGAGTTCGAGCCTGCTGAGACTCCCATTGTGACCACTGCTCCTTTGCCAAAACATGGCTAGGATTGAGAGATTTTTGTTCATTTGAATTCAAGTTGTATTTTTCTTTTCTTGTTCAAATAAACAATTGTCATGATAAACTCTTTTATTTCATGAATGCATTACACATGTCTGTCTTGAATTAATTATGTTTACTATACTTGAAACTGTTTTCATATTTTTGTGATGATCAATTCTCTATTAATAAATCTAAGCCTCTTGAGGGAGGATGACGAAAACGATACCACGATTTTTACAGTATGCTTTTGAACAGACCCCGCTGATGAGGTACATGCATTGTTTCAAATCCCTAAACATTGGAGTTATAAGGATGATAATCCCTCGTCAACCCCTCTGAGCCAAAGAAGTAGGAGTTTTTCTTTTCGAAATTTAAAACCCTTAATCATAACCTGGGGCAGGGTAGTCTCTCAGTTGATCCAAGTGCGTAACAAATGGCACCAAAGAGGTCCTTACAAAAAAGGAAGACAATGATGGTTCCGAATAATCAATAAAGAAAGGCAGTCATTATATCATCTCAAAAATAAAAACCCAATAAGTCAAAACCTATGAAGGAGACTTACAAAACTGGGGCATCCCGCTGACTGTAATTCCAAAAGAAACAGTTCAAGCAAAAAACAGGGATAACGAAATCAAAAAGAAAGAAGTCCTACAAACCCTCAACAAAAAAGGGAAATGACTGCCTAATCAAAATAAATCGTCAGTATCCGAACCATCACTGGTATATCAAAGCAAAGACGCAACAAGATCTAACGCACGATTAGCTGAGTTTAGGATTGAAGAACATCACGAAGAGCGGGTGGGTACAAATAAATTTTGAGCCTTTATCCTTTGTTTCTTAAACCGTGAACCAGGCCACGTTATAACCCTTAAAAGTCCTAGCTGAAGCATGGGTTAGTTCGAAAGCATACTGTTACAAAGGTATCCTAACTCCTTAAGGTTTACGGTAAATACAGAGTTGACATCACGCTTTACAAACATTCATTTGTTTTATGAAAAAGAATGCATTTTCAAAATCTTCAAGACAGACATAAGCTTTGCATTTTTTGATATAACGTTGTTTGCATATGATTATTTGTTTGAACAGCAGGGAAATTCGCACGACGAATGCCTAATGAACAGAAGCATTTCCAATCAAGGGGCATGATATGATCATGGTCTATTATCTGGGGCAATTAAGTCAAGATTCGGAGAATCTCTCAAACGGCCAAATAGCCTGGGGCAAATCTCCTCCTGAAGACACTTGGGGGCATTCCAGTAACGAATCTTGCACGATCAGACATCTTCTGGTAACATGGCAACACAAGCAGCCAGGGGCAACTCCCTACATCCTGAGAGCATGGACATAGTCGAAAAAATACTGCGCATAATCAAAGACCCGCTAGGTTGACGTACCTAAGCAAAAATAAGGGCTTCCCGGTGAACCAAAAAGGTTCGGGCAAAAATAAGGGATGAAACGAAAAAATCTGTACACCCGGCAAGTCGAAAACCTGAAAAGGCGGCTTGGGCAAAAATGGGTATCCCGGTGGACTGAAAACCCGAAAGGGCAGTCCAGGCAAAAGTTAGGGATAAAGAGCGTACGACTATGTCCCGACATCTCGTCACCGGCCTACCAAAGGGAAGATTCGTCAATCGGCAGTCATCCAGCACCTCCACAAGGTATCTTTTCCCCTCACCTCAGAAACAGGGGCAATAATGAGTCGTCCAGGCGATCCAGTTGCTCTGTCAACCAAAGTACCAAGGAAAGGTTAATGCAAAGATGATTACCATCTACCTTTACAAATTCCAGATCGTGGGTTAACATCTGAAACCAAACAGGACAATCATCCATTTAATCATCATCAAGTAACCCTACACCGGTTCCTGCTCAACTTTCAGACAAAGTCTTACACGGACTTATCTGAAGATGACCTTACCCCGGTTCATCCAGAAGTTTTACACGAAATTATCCTGTAGTAACCTTACCCCGGTTCATCCAGAAGTTTTACACGAACTCATCCTGTAGTAACCTTACCCCGGTTCCTCCAGAAGTCTTACACGGACTTATCTCAAGATGACCTTACCCCGGTTCATCCAGAAGTTTTACACGAACTTATCCTGTAGTAACCTTACCCCGGTTCCTCCAGAAGTCTTACACGGACTTATCTCAAGATAACCTTACCCCGATTCATCAAGAAGTTTTACACGGACTTATCTCAAGATAACCTTACCCCGGTTCATCAAGAAGTTTTACACGGACTTATCTCAAGATAACCTTACCCCGGTTCATCAAGAAGTTTTACACGAACTCATCCTGCAGTAACCTTACCCCGGTTCCTCCAGAAGTCTTACACGGACTTACCTCAAAGATAACCTTACCCCGGTTCATCAAGAAGTTTTACACGAACTTATCCCGAAGTAACCCTACACAGGCTATCTCTTTCCAGACGTAGTTTTACACGGACTCGTCATCAGTAAACCCTACACAGGTTTCCTTCTCAAAACTCCAGACGTAGTTTTACACGGACTCGTCACCTAGAAACCCTACACAGGTCCTCTATTTTCAAAGATGCAGTTTTATACGGACTCATTGTCAGTAAACTCTACACAGGTGTCCTTCTTTCCAAGATGCGGTTTTACACGAGCTCATCATCAGACAACCCTACATAGGTTCCCTCTTTCAGCTTACAAAAATTATAGTTCAAAATTTCCCCAGGAGAGTCCAATCCAGTTTCCCCAGGAAAGTTTGAACCATCTCCCCAAGCAGTAAGCTTATCCCCAGTAGATTCTGGAAGCTTATCCTCGCAGAGCACGAACGCGTCTCCCGGCTTTATTCAAAGAGTTATTTCCCTACCAAGGTATAACTGGGTTATCCTCAGCCAAAAGCCACGGAAAGATCGTTCTCGGCAAAGTCTTCTTATCCTCAGCGAAGTCTATTAACACTTCCAACACAACAATGGTATCCCCGACGAAGTTACCATCAATATCCCAACAAAGTATTCCTCCCCCACAGAGTTTTGTTCCCCAGCAAGATCGTTAGAGTACTTTTCTCCCCGCAGAGTAATTCATTCGCCAAGTTTATTCCCCAACGGAGTTATCTTCTCCTACCGGTATTCTTGCAACTATCATCCCCCGCGGAAGCAAAAATCTATTCTCCAACATCAGCCCAGGAGTGACTTCCCGACACCCGTCAAGGATTTATTTTCCTACAACGAAAAGATACACTCATAAACATCATATTTCCATACATTATAGCATGCATTTACGCATCATATCTCACAAATCTCATTTATATTGAGAACATCATTGCTTGATGCATATCATGCATTGCATATGACTGACCTTTACCTTTCAGGAAAGATTCAGTTAAGTTCTCAGCTATTTTCAAGACCTAGACCGGTTCAGTTAAATCGACCCTAAGATTTTTCTGTTTCTTATCCAGTCAAAGGCCTTCTCTGGTTCAGTCAGATCGACCCTAAGATCTCCCTGTTTCTTATCCAGTTGAAGACATTTCAAGACCTAGACCGGTTCAGTTAAATCGACCCTAAGATTTTCCTGTTTCTTATCCAGTCAAAGGCCTTCTCTGGTTCAGTCAGATCGACCCTAAGATCTCCCTGTTTCTTATCCAGTTGAAGACATTCCAAGACCTAGACCGGTTCAGTTAAATCGACCCTAAGATTTTTCTGTTTCTTATCCCGTCAAAGGCCTTCTCTGGTTCAGTCAGATCGACCCTAAGATCTCCCTGTTTCTTATCCAGTTGAATATTTCAATACCTAGACCGGTTCAGTTAAATCGACCCTAAGATTTTCCTGTTTCTTATCCAGTCAAAGGCCTTCTCTAGTCCAGCTAAATCGACCCCTAACAGATTTTCCTGATAAAGACTCAGTAGAAGATATCCAAGATTCTCTCAGCGTTACTGTTGAGGTTGAGGTCGCCTATGGTTCTCTCCCCGTTACTGTGGAGGTAGTAATCGTCCCCAGATTCTCTCAGCGTTACTGTTGAGGTTGAAGTCGCCCAAGATTCTCTCAGCGTTACTGTTGAGGTTGAAGTCGCCCAAGGTTCTCTCAGTGTTCCTGTTCGGGTAGTAATCGCTCAAGGTTCTCTCACCGTCTCGTTGAGGTAGTAACCATCCATGGTTCATTCATCACCTTTTGAAGCTCCAGATTCAGCTCCTGTAACCAGTCAAGACACGTCTACACAAAGAATCTGAAGACCAACTCCTGTAACGGGTCAGGTAATCCTTTTCTTTTGCAGGTACGCAAGTTCTCGCTAAGGAATCTCTTACGCGATTGATCTCCAAATGGCATCTATAAGCCCATTCCACCATCACACTACTATGTGAGCACAAATTTCTGGGCACTCTAGTGTTCAATCATCTTCCACCTTCGGATTACGAAAGGCACGTCAGCCAATCTGCATCCTCAGGTTTAAGAAGATTGAACAGGGGCAACTGTTGTACCCCAAAATTTGCACTTCCATATTCTTCAAGATTTGCCAAGTCAAAGCTTCAAAATCTCCCCAAGGGTTGCACAATTCAAGGGCCTCCTAACAGTAAAAAATTAGGGTTTTGGTTCTGACAAAGAAAATGAAGTTTCCAAGGGTCCAATCAAGTCCCACATGCCTATAAACATGGTCAAGCATCCTCATGCCAAGTTTCAAGACTTACAGCACAAAATTGCACAGTCAAAAACCCTAATTGCACTACAGTCAACTGCAGGGGCAAAATGGTCATTTGACAGTCAAAAGTTCAAATTTTTGGTCAACATCTTATTTTGAAGCCACAAACATCATTTGATCAATTCTTGATCATGATTCTCAAGGCATGGCTCAAAAAGTCTCAAGATGCAAAAGTTTCCATATTTGGACAGTTGAAAAAGTCAACTGTAACTTGACCAAGGCATAACTTCCACATGGTTTATCAGAAAAATTCCATCCAAAGCTCATTTTGAAGAGAAAGACATTTCCTACAACTCCTCTTCACACTTCAAGTCCAAGAAATGCTCTCACAAAAAGTTATCAATTTCAACATTATAGGTCATTTTCAAAAGTCAACAAAAAGGGACTTTAAGTCAAAGGCCATAACTTGAGATTGGTAAATCAAAATGACATGGAACCAAAGGCATTGGTTAGAGGACTTCAAGACCTTTCCAAATTATCCTAGAACATGATAAAAGCTTAAAAATTGAGCACGATATGCCTTGTGGAAGTTGGGAAATTTTTGGGTATTTTGAAAAGTCAACTTTGCTTCAAATGCCTTAAAATTGCTAATGGGCCTCATTTTCTTCCAAGATTCATCATCCAAAGCATATGCACGACCATTTGGCCCAAAGGGGATTTATTCATCATTTTTATTTATTTATTTGGATTTTTAATTACAATTAATTCATTTAAATTAAATAAAATATGGAAAAATACCAAACAAATGTATGTGAATCTTTTTATGCAGTGTAATCATCCATTAAAGGCTCAAGATTCGTGCACAACTCAAATGGGGAAGATTGGCCATGATTGGTATCAAATATGCATGGAAAATATTTGAAGAATTATGCATGAAAATCCAATATCCATTCCATCAATGCAAGGATTCTTTGGATCAAAATCTTTACCCTAATCATTCTATACATAAGCCAGAAGAAAACCCTAGAAAAAAGGACCTCCAAGTTGCGCCCCATCTGAAGAACAAAGTTGGCATTTTTTCCAAATCTTCAAAAACTGAAATCACGATTTCAAAGAGTTTCAAGGCAAAATATTGACTCCATTACATTCCTGAAGCATCAGTGAACATTCCTGGATCAAAGCCACTAGTTTTAACACAAAGAATTGGTAGAAATATGTTTCACTTTCCATGAAAATATGCATATTCGTGTTTCAGTTTTTAAGCATTCTCATTGCATTTTCTTTGTGGATTTATACTAATTGACTCATTCTAAAGCTAACCATATATTCTAATTGAGTTTTCGTGCATCATATGAGAATCCACCATTGGAGTGTTTTAGGGTTGCAGGGGTTCAAAATTGGGGCTTTGCGTTTAAGGAAAAATCAGGCTACAAGACTTGTACCATTGGAACGACAAACTTCACACGAACCTAACCATCCTATCGCGCCTAATTTCTGATCAAAGATGGCCTATTCGCTATTTTTGCATATATCATATAGTGGGGGTTTAAAACCCCCGCAATCTTGTTTATGTTTTTTCAGGCAAACGTAGGACACTTGGGGAAGATGGTGATGTGTAGGCCAATGATTAGCGCATTTGAATTTCGCGCGGAAAAATATCACTAACTCATGTTTTGACTGATATTATTTATTGGTTATTGTTGTACCCCAAAATTTTCCCTCCCATATTCTTCAAGAATTGCAAAATCAAGCTTCAAAATCTCCCCAAAGGTTGCACAGTTCAAGGGCCTCCTAACAGTCAAAATTAGGGTTTTGGTTCTGATCAAGAAAATGAAGTTTCCAAGGGTCCAATCAAGTCCCACATGCCAATAAATATGGTCAAGCATCCTCATACAAAGTTTCAAGACATTCAGCACAAAATTGCACAGTCAAAAACCCTAATTGCACTACAGTCAATTGTAGGGGCAAAATGGTCATTTGACAGTCAAAAGTTCAAATTTTTGGTAAACATCTCATTTTGAAGCCACAAACATCATTTGATCAATGCTTGATCATGATTCTCAAAGCTTGGCTCAAAAATCATCAAGATGCAAAAGTTTCCTTATTCGGACAGTTGAAAAAGTCAACTGTAAATTGACCAGAGCATAACTTTCACATGGATTATCAGAAAAATCTCATCCAAAGCTCATTTTGAAGAGAAAGACATTTCCTACAACTCATCTTCATACTTCAAGTCCAAGAGATGCTCTCACAAAAAGTTATCAATTTCAACATTATAGGTCATTTTCAAAAGTCAACAAAAAGGGACTTTAGGTCAAAGGCCATAACTTGAGATTGGTAAATAAAAATGACATGGGACCAAAGCCATTGGTTAGAGGACTCAAATACCTTTCCAAAATGTCCAAGAACATGAGCAAAGCTTAAAAATTGAGCAAGTTATGCCTTGTGGAAGTTGGGAAATTTTTGGATATTTTGAAAAGTCAACATTGATTCAAATGACCTAAAATTGCTAATGGGCCTATTTTTCTTCCACAATTCATCATCCAAAACATGCACACGACCATTTGGCCCAAAGGGAAGTTTTTTTATTATTTTTATTTATTTATTTAAATTTTTTATTACAATTAATTCATTTAAACTAAATAAAATATGAAAAAATACTAAACTAATGAAATCAAATCTTTTTGTGCAGAAAATACTCTCATTGGACATTCAAGATTCGTGCATAATCATTTGTGGAAAGTTTTGTCATGATTTGATACCAAATAGCATGGAAAATATTGAAAAAAAGATCTTGAAAAATCAAATCTTCCAAACCATGAATGCAAAGGATTTTGATCAAGTTTTTTGACCTAATTCACTCCATACATAAGCCTGATCAAAACCCTCATGCTCATTGACAAAAAGCTGCACAGAAAACACCATATGAACATTGGAAATTCCTCTTGAAAACTCAATTCTGAAAACCTAGTTCTAGGGCGATTCAAGACCAAATAGTGATTCCATTAGCTTCCTTGAGGATCATAGAACGTGTTCCAATCAAAATCGATCATACCAACACCCAGAAATTGTATACAGAAGTCAAGCTTTTTTCACTTTTTCTCATAATCGTATTTTACATTCTATGCATATTCATGGCATTTTATTTATAGATTCATGCTAAGTGATGTGTTTTAAAACTAACCATATGCTTTGATTGGATTTTTATGCACTGTATGCAAAGATTCCATGGTTGTATTTTAGGGTTTGCAGAATTGTAAATTGGGGGTTTTCGTTTAAGGAAAAATTGGAGCTTGAAACCTAGGCCGTTCAAATCAGTGAGCTTGGACGAAAAGAATGAGACTATCGCGCCTAATTTATGAGGCTCCAATGGCCATTCTCTATTTTCCCTAATGATGCCTTTTAGAACGGTGTAAAAACCGTTGCCTATGTTTTTTTATTTCAGGAAAAATAAGCCAACGAAGAAGACGCTGATGTGTAAGGAGTTGATTGCTTCATTTGAAAATTCGCGCTAAAAAGATACTAACGCGTTGGTTTATTTTATATTTATTATTTGTTATTTAATATACAAAGAAAACAAATAGCCTGGTTGGTGAAGCGCTTGAGTGGTAACGTTCAGGACCTGGGTTCGAGCCCCAGGTCCTCACCCCCTTTCATATTATTTTCCATTTAATATTCCTATGCAGGTTCAGCGCTGAAGGTTCACTATGCTCACAATTATCTGGCCGTCCACGTGCCTATGGAGATGGATCACATGGCCACAATCAGAAGCGCACCATAGACCTGAGTCAAAGAAGCTGCACGCTGATGGAAAAGTCAAAAAGGCTTTAAAACCTTGGGCCAGATTGCTAAAGAGTTCACCTCCACTTTGGGGACAGATACCCCCCTAGGTTTGAATTTTTATTTCTTCTCTTTATTTTATTTATTTCAAATATTATTTTTTTAATTAGTTTCTTTAACTTAATTATTTTCATAAAAATACAAAAACCATAAAAAATCAGAAAAGATGAAAAAAATAATAAATATTTTATTTTAGTATTTTTGTAAATAAATTGCATTAATTCACTTAGTTTTAATTTAGGGTTTAATCTTAACATCTTTTTCAATAAAAAACCTAAAATTGGTAGAATTAGGAATTATAATAATTTTTATCCTTTTTTCTTTTCTTTCATAAATTAAAATATTAAATACTTATTTTTGTAATTAAATTGCATGTAAATTAATTAGGGTTAATTTTAGGTTAAAATTTAATCTTCTTTTTAATAAATTAAAAACAACTAGAATTAGGGTTAGCATTTATTTTAATTAATTCCTTTTCCCATTATTTTCATAAAAACCAAAAAAAATACCAAAAACAATTTCTTTTCTTTTTAATTAATTAATTCCATCATTTAATTTAATTTTGCAAAAAAAGGGTCCAACGCCCTCGTTTTAATTCTTATTCAATTCACGGGTTTATTTCTTTTCCGTTTAATATTTATGTATCTCTCTCAAGGCCTTGTAAATTAATCTGTCGCACTTTTAATTCTTTACTTTTACCTTTAATTCCTTTATTTTTCTGTCAAATCGGGTTCAAGAAATTTTGGCGATGTGGACCCGCGCCTTTGTAATAGCTTAGAATTTTTACTTCCCGCAACTTTTTAACTGTTAATCAAGGCATGAAAGAATGTATGGACAAAAATAAAAACAAACGCTAGATCACCAATAACATGACAAAAGACAAAAATAAATGAACATGACACACAAATCACACACCACCCCTAGGGTACGCCTCACTGTTGCCTTGCCTCGAAAGGTGATCGTCGAGTAGAGGATGTCTTAGTAAGTCCTCATGATCCGGGAACCTGGCATGAGGGTAGCTTCTAAGGTGTCTTCCTATTGCTCTGGTGATCACCATGTCCCGAACCTCGAATTGACCCGAACACCTCCAACGGTGGTGCTACCTACCTCTCAATGGTGGGATGGCACTACTTTAAAGGATATTTACACAGACGAATTCCTTAGGGTAGGTAGGTTCTCGTAGATACTTGCTCTAACTTCAAAACAAATCAAAAATACTTTTCACACCGACACCTTTTCAAAAAGCTTTCGAAAGCAATTTTTCAAACACTCTTGAGGACCGATACAAGAGTCGAACTGGAATTTTCAAAGAAACTTTTAAACCCACAGTTGAAAAGCAAACAAAACATTTTGAAAACACAAATGAGCAAGTATCTAAGAGCCCATGGATAACCATGGATAGAAAGGGTGCTAACACCTTCCCTTTCTATAACCTACCTCCCGAACCGAGAGCAGTCTCTTTAAGGAATTTTTCTGTGCTTTTGTCCTTTCCATTTGGAGAAAATAAAAGACGGTGGCGACTCTTGCTTCCGCGACATTTCGCGAACCAGCGTTAAACAGTCAGTTCCAGATCCACCGATCACAGTTATATTATATACAAAGCATTCAGGTGGTTCAAGTGGCAAGGCGTTGGGTTGGTAATCTCTGGGACCTGGGTTCGAATCCCAGGTCCCCCTTTCTTATTCCATATTATTTTTCTAATCATGCTTCTGTGCAGCTTCAATCCAAGCGTCCACCATACGCTCACAATCCAGGCACGCCACTTGTCCTATAGTCCTAATCCAAAGGCCAATGTTGGAAGAGTACCATGGGCATAACTCAGAGGTGCCACATACGCGCTGAAAAGTCAACAAAAGGCCTCCAAAGATGGGCCAAAAATGCTGGACAACACCTCCTGATTGGGGCAGAACCCCCCCTTGTATTGTATTTCTTTCTCTTTTCTTTATTCTATTTTTCTTTGTAGTTGTTTAGTTATTGGCTTGCATTTTTGGTAAAACCCAAGTGTATGTGTGAATGTCATGACTGATGTCATAACATTCTAGTTTAGTTTGTACTGATTCATTAGGTACCTTTGCAGAAAAATATTGTCATTCAGGTACTGATGTTTATAAGTGTGTATCTGAGCATTTTGCAAAATGATCACATTTTCCTAAATCAGTAGACAGGTTTTTCAGATGTCATAACAGATGTTAAGACATCCTGTTCTGAACTAACAGGTTTGCAGTTTGGTTAATTCTGAGTTTTTTCAGGAAAATGACTCAGTCTTTCCAGAACAGCATCCTGCGTTTTCTTTGGGTTAACCTAGCTCAACCATAACCTGGTTGATAAAGTCCTGTGACCTAGTCTTAAGGTCAAATGGAATTAACCCTAGCTTTTTGTGGAAACCCTAACTGAAGATGCAGCTGCTATATATTCAACAGAGCTGCTGTTTTGCAAGTAATCCCTTTTTGGTCAGAAGATCATTTGTAAACTGTATAGGTTTAATTATTGTACTTCAAGCAATTATCATTGTGATAAGTGACTTGGAATAGGTTTTTAATTGTAAGGGTTGTGTAGCACTCAAAGCTTTGAAGCAAGAGTGTTTGAATGTTTCTTGACTAAAGCTGTGAAGCAGAGTCAAGTTAGGTGTGTGTACCACTCAAAGTTGTGAAGCAAGAGTGGTTGTGTTGCTTGATTAAAAAGCTGTGAAGCTTAATCAAGTGTATGTCTGTGAAGAGTGTCTTCATCAATTCATTAGTCAAATTGTTTTATGTATCACTGCTGTGATTGAGGGGGAGTGAGTAGGAACTCAGGTTTAAGTTGTACTTAGATTGAAATTGCATTGGGTAGGTCTTAAGTGAAGGAGATAAACTGGTTGGTTTATTCCTGAATTAACATCTCTTATAGTGGATTTCCTCCCTGGCTTGGTAGCCCCCAGAGTAGGTGTTGTTGCACACTGAACTGGGTAAACAATTGACTGTGTTCTTTACTGTTTTTGTATTTACTGTCTTATAGAAAGTCAGATACAGTGTCATAACATTAAACGTGACATTGAGTATCTGCAGCCAGAATTTCAATTGGCATCAGAGCAGGCACCCTGCCTGTATTACTGGGTGAGATCTAGGGATATCACTTTCTGGCACTATGGACAAAGAAGGAGTTTTTGGAAATAGACCACCCATTCTGGATGGAACTAATTATGACTACTGGAAACCTCGTATGATTGCCTTCTTAAAATCTATGGACAAAAAGGCTTGGAGAGCTGCTGAGAAAGGATGGATCCATCCCACCATAATTCAGAAAGATGGGACAATCAGTCTGAAACCTGAGGAAGATTGGAGTAAAGAAGAAGATGAGTTAGCCCTGGGAAATTCCAAAGCTTTAAATGCCTTGTTCAACGGAATTGATAGAAACATTTTCAGACTAGTTCATCAATATGAACTGGCCAAGGAAGTTTGGGACACTCTCAAAACTACTCATGAGGGCACTTCCAAAGTAAAAATGTCAAGGCTTCAGATGTTGACTACCAAGTTTGAGAATCTAAAAATGATGGAAGATGAAACCATTCATGAGTTTCACATGAACATCTTGGAGATTGCCAACACCTCAGGAGCACTGGGAGAAAAGATGTCAGAAGAAAAACTGGTAAGGAAGATTCTCAGATCCTTGCCTAAAAGATTTGCAATGAAGGTAACTGCCATAGAGGAAGCCCAGGACATCAGCAAGTTGAAAGTGGATGAACTTATTGGGTCTCTTCAGACTTTTGAGATGGGGATCACTGATAATGGTGACAAGAAGAACAAGAGCATAGCACTTGTATCCAACACTGATGTTGAAAACAAGGAGGATGAAGAAGAAAATATTTCAGAAGCTATAGCCATGCTTGGAAGACAGTTCAACAAGCTCATCAAAAGAATGGATCCAAAGTCAAGGTCTAATGTTCATAACATTCCCTCTGACATTGACAGTTCCAGCAGAAGACCAAGGTCAGAAGAAAAGGGAAACCAAGGCAGAGGCATTCAATGCCATGGCTGTGAAGGATATGGACATATTCGAGCTGAATGTCCTACCTTTCTTAAGAAACAAAAGAAAGGAATGACTGTTACTTGGTCTGACTGTGATTCAGAAAGTAATTCTGAAGAAGAATCTGCCAAACTAGTTACTGCTCTAACTAGTGTTTGTACCTCTGACAGTGACACTAGTGATGAAGAAGTGACATTTGAAGAACTGGCTGATACCTATAAGAAATTGTGTATCAGAAGTGCTGAAGTCTGTGTGCAGAATGAGAAACAATCAAAACTCATTATAAAGCTAGAGGCTGAAAAAAGGGCAGATCTTGAAACTATAAGTCACCTAGAAGGGGAAGTTCAATTACTGAACTCACAACTGAACCAAATGACAAAATCTGTCAAGATGTTGACCAATGGATCAGATAAATTGGAAGAGATTCTTCAAGTTGGACAAAATGTGGGAAACAAATCTGGTCTAGGATTTGTGGAAGCTAAGAAATCTGGTGCAGACAAGAAGATCAGGCATGTTAAACAATTGTCAGAGCAGATGTCTCAACACAACTCTCAACATCAGAAATACATGAAGAAAAAATACCAAAGATGGAGATGTCATCATTGTGGGAGGTATGGACACATAAAGCCCTTCTGCTTCAAATTGCATGGATACCCTAATCAAAACTCAGGTGCTAAACCTAAGCCAAAAAGGATACCACATACTCCTCATTGGAAGAAAAAGGCTACTGCCCTGATAGCCCATACTTCCCTGAGAGTGTCTGCAAAGGAAGGCTGGTACTTTGACAGTGGTTGCTCTAAACACATGACTGGAATAAAGAACATTCTCAATCATGTCAAACCTCACAACACTAGTTATGTGACCTTTGGAGATGGTGCTAAAGGTGAAATCAAAGGAGTTGGTAATTTGGACTACCCTGAAGTTCCAAGACTGAGTGAAGTCTTGCTGGTAAAAGGGCTGACTGCTAATCTCATTAGTATCAGTCAATTATGTAATCTAGGATTCAAGGTCAACTTCTCAAAATCTGAATGTCTAGTAATTAATGAAAAACTAGAAGTTGTAATGAAAGGAATCAGATCCAAAGATAACTGCTACTTGTGGTAGCCTGAGAACACTAATAACTCCACTATGTGTCCAATTAACAAAGAAGAAAAAGAGATGAAACTGTGGCATCATAAGCTTGGTCATCTTCATCTAAGAAGAATGAAAAGAGCTATATCTATGGAAGCAGTCAGAAGGACTCCAAAACTACAGGTTGATAATGTCTATGATGTGGCAAATAAACTTGAAGAAGGATGTGTTGTCAGAACCATAAGTTATCATGACAAGGATGTTGGAAATAACAAGTCTAATAAATTCTGTTTCCCTGAAGAAATGAGGCGTGAAGTCTCCTCTCCTATAACTCTCCATCAAAATGGAGTGGACAAAAATAAAATCATCCAAGAATCAACCAGAAGTATGATTCATGTCAAAAGAATGCCTTCCCAACTCTGTGCGGAAATAGTTGCTGCTAGGAATAACTGTTCTCAAAATATCTGGTCAAAACAGATGCTCACTGAGTATAATGTCTCACAAGATGTTGTGACATTGTGTTGTGACAATCTGAATACAATCAATATTTCCATGAACCCTATTCAGCATAACAGGACCAAGCACATTGACTTTGTAGAGAAGAAGTCATTTAAACTGGAACATGGTATCTTTAAGCTTCAGCTGACTGATTCTTCTACCAAGGCTCTTGTTGGAAATAAACTTGAAAACTTGAGGGGCAGGTTGGGTATTTACCAACATGAGAAATTATAGCAATTAATTTTGCTTAAAACAAGGGTTGAAGGAGTTAATTTTATTAAGTCTATTTTTAGTGGGTTAATCATATGTTTTCCAAATTCTTTCAAAATCCTTAAGAAGTTGAAAAGACTCTCTTTTGCCTCCTACCTCTCTCGTCTTTGCAACCTGTTCCCTCCTCTCAATCAAAGTTTTTTCTCAAATTGCTACTGGTGCTCTAAGTCAATCGAAATGTCTCAGACATCATCTTCAACCAAGGCGACTTCATCATCCTCATCATCTTCATCATCTGACCAAGACTCTAGAGCAATCACCACATGCATAGAATCTGAAGTTCTTAAGGTCACTCCTCTCAGAGAGATGGCAACTGACCCAGCCAAAGTCAAAAAGCTAAGAACTAGACATGCAGGAAGAGCTCAAGCTGCAGCCTCTGGTAATCCTTCTCTTCCTTCTTCTTCTGTACCAAATAGAGAAGGTTCAGTTCAAGTTCATCAAGCTATTGCTAGGCTTGTTACTAGTATACTAAGAGGAAACCAACCTGTACCGGGGATTTCTGTCCCTTTAAATCAATCAGGAAGCCCAAATGTGGACCTCTCTGAGAATGTAGATGTCTCTGAGAATGTTGTGACACAAAATGACAACATTCAGAACCCTTCAGAAAAGACTGCTGATCCACCTATCATTGATGTTGATGAGGATTACTCAGATAATGATCTGATTTCCAATGTAAACCCTAGCATAGCTAGGAGATTGATGAAAAGAAAGGGTAATCAGAATGATGCAAAATGTGTGTCCAAAGATAAACCTGCTGTTAAGAAATCCAAGGCTGAAGGCATGGCTGAGGTAGAATCTGTGAAAATTATTCAGACCAAAGGGAAGAAGACCCAGGTGCATACTGCTAGACAACCAATTTCAAAGAAGAGAAAAGAACCTGAATCTTCTGATTCTGATGAGGAATCAGAATTTGAGATTGATGCTGAAGAAATTCCTATCAGAAGGAAGCTCCCCTCCAGCAAAACTTCTAGAGTTCCTGAAGTCCCAACAGACAACATCTCTTTTCATCATCCTGACAATGCAAACAGATGGAAGTATGTTTTCTTAAAGAGAATAGCTTTAGAAAGAGAACTCAACAATGATGCCATGGAGTGCAAAGACATCATGGACCTGATCAAGAATGCTGGACTGATGAAGACAATGATAAAATTTAACAAGTGTTATGAAAATCTGGTCAAGGAGTTTATAGTGAACTTGTCTAATGATTGTGCTGATGGAAGGTCAGCTGACTTTGAAAGTGTTTTTGTTAGAGGAAGAAGGGTCAAGTTCTCTCCATCAGAAATTAACAAATTTCTTGGAAGAACAAATGAGGATTGTCCTGATCTGGAGGTCACTAACAATGAAGTTTGTCAAACCATCACAGCAAGGCAAGTGAAGTGTTGGCCCTTGAAAGGCAAGCTGAATGCCAGCAAACTCAGCATGAAATTTGCCATCCTGCACAAGATTGGTGCAGCCAACTGGGTGCCTACAAACCATAAATCAACTATCTCCACAGGATTGGGGAGATTTATTTATGCTGTGGGAACCAAGACTGCTTTTGACTATGGCAGGTATATCTTTGAACAAACTTTAAAACATGCTGGTAGTTATGCTGTCAAAGGACCAATTTCCTTTCCCTCCCTCCTTTGTGGAATTATCCTTGCACAATACCCTGATATCCTGGTGGCAAGAGATACAGCCTGCAAAAGAGCTCCTGCCCTTGGGTTGCACTACAAACTGTTTCAGGGATCTCATGCTCCAGATATTGTCATAACATCAGCTGAGACATCGTCTGTGAATACCCAGTCCAAGACATCTGATGTCATAGCTGTTTTAAAAGAGACCTGCAAAGAGCTGGATGCTAGGAAAAAGACCCTAGAAATCCTAATTGCCAGGTTAGAAAAGGAGGAAGCTGAAGGAAACAGAAGGGAAGAATGTGTAGAAGCTGAAGGTCATCTCAATATTGAAGAAACTAGCTCATGAGTCTGATGACAGTGCTTAAAGGTTGGTTGCTGTTTGGTGGTGTTGCTGGTTGGTGCTGGTACCTGGTGGAGTTTGGAAGTGTGTTCAGTTTTTTTCTGCTGCTGCTCTTATTACTTTTTTCTGGATAACTGTATAATTTTTATGAACATGTATCTTTGGCCCATTTGTGGCTAAAGAGGGGGAGAATATTTTGGTACTTGCTTAATTAGAAATTCTATTTTTCTGCAGTCATTTCTTTCTGCTGCTATCTATCTCTGATTACTTAGGGTCTTTAGCCAAAAATCTGCCAAAGGGGGAGTTTGTAGTTGTTTAGTTATTGACTTGCATTTTTGGTAAAACCCAAGTGTATGTGTGAATGTCATGACTGATGTCATAACATTCTAGTTTAGTTTGTACTGATTCATTAGGTACCTTTGCAGAAAAATATTGTCATTCAGGTACTGATATTTATAAGTGTGTATCTGAGCATTTTGCAAAATGATCACATTTTCCTAAATCAGTAGACAGGTTTTTCAGATGTCATAACAGATGTTAAGACATCCTGTTCTGAACTAACAGGTTTGCAGTTTGGTTAATTCTGAGTTTTTTCAGGAAAATGACTCAGTCTTTCCAGAACAGCATCCTGCGTTTTCTTTGGGTTAACCTAGCTCAACCCTAACCTGGTTGATAAAATCCTGTGACCTAGTCTTAAGGTCAAATGGAATTAACCCTAGATTTTTGTGGAAACCCTAACTGAAGATGCAGCTGCTATATATTCAACAGAGCTGCTGTTTTGCAAGTAATCCCTTTTTGGTCAGAAGATCATTTGTAAACTGTATAAGTGTTTACCTTGGGTTTTGGTAAACAACCGCTGATCCTCCAAATGGTTACTTATTTGGTTACTCGCAGGATCGATCAGATTGATCCTATGGACATAGGTTGATTTTGAAGTTTGATTAAGTTGGATAAGGCTTTAAGTAAAATGTTTCAAGTAAATTGCATAAAGGAAAGGCTTGGTAAAATAAACAAGGCTTTAAAGTAAAGGTTCGACAGGAATTTAAAGGGGAAAAGCATGTAAAATACTGGAAAAGTAAATGACTTTAATTGATAAAATTGGTGTTTCACACATACATTTCTCAACAATTCTTTCGCTCACACTGGGTACTTGAATCTAAATGAGTGACTATGTATCTATTTGTGAACACCTGCGAGAAACTACATGTCTACTCCTATTTATACTAAAATATTCCAAGTAACCGTCGGGCAGTTACACTGCTTCGAGATTAAGCCACTTGGCACGTTCTCCATGCTCGACGCTCCAGATCCTTGCATGTTTGCACGTAGTAACTGCTGGAAACCGTTTTCCCTCCAACGCTTTGAATTTCAAACTGCTCCACCCTGGACCATCGAACACTTCCATCAAGAAATGTCTTCGACGAAAACTCCTTCGACGTCGAAGGCAATCAGCCTTCTTCCTTGGAAGAAATCTTCTAAGTATTTTGCCATCTTTCGACGGGCACTTCGACAGGCTTAGCCAGTCGAAAGCATCTTTCAGCTTTTAATGGCTGCCATCAATCAAAACAAAGGTGTCGAATTTAGGAGCCAACAAATTGCCCCCCAAGAATGCCTTATTTCGACTCTGAAAGAAAAAGGCATTCTTTGAAAACGCCATTCGACACCTGTTTTTCCACGCTTAGTCACAAGTTAACTTGTGCACTTTTTGTTGCTTTTTACCAACTATTGGCAATCCCAAGAAACCATCATTGATTTGATCCTAGGACGTCACTTTCAGTACGGCGTGCAGTACCAAACATCACTTCAGAATTTGTCATTATGACAAATCCCAAAAACGAGGACGCACGCTGCGTCTCTCTGTTTCTGCAGAAACGGCCAAAACAACAGGATGCTGCCACGCGTCCCACTAATTCCTGCAGCATTAAATGACATTTAATGTCCTCGTTATTGGGAATTTCTCCCACTACTATAAATAGTAGTGAATATCCCATTGTGGGACTCTTTACGCAAACTAGCCCTCAAACTCCCTTGCTTTCTTACAAACTTGCTCCCTTTGCAGAAAAAAAAACTCTTCCTTTTTCACTTCATCTTCATCCTCAACAATGGCCTCTGCTTCTACTTCCCCCAAGACTAACGCACCAACTGAACAACTTGTTAAGCCCAAGGTCTTTGTTACTGCTCCGGTAGTGAACTCTACAGGGAAACGGAGGGTCCCTGAACCTTCTGACATCTCCGTTCGCGATGCTTACTCGCGTCACTTGATGATCTCGGTTGGATACTCCAACCAGATCTTCGCAATGTCTGGACCCATGAACCCAAGCATCTCTAAAGCTCTGAAGATCAAGAGCTATTTCCCCATCGTCGAGAAACTCAAGCCAGTAGCATGCGCCAAGAAGGACGCAGAAGACAACGAAGACCCTACACACGAGAAGATCGACCTTCGTTTCTTCAACAGAAGTGTTAGGGTCTTCAGGTCTTGCCCTAATCTGACCTCTGACTATGTTGCTTGGCTAACAAAGTTGGAGAAACATCAAACTCCAGTCTGGAAGGAAATGGGAATCTTTGACCTAGTAATGCTGTCGAAGACAGGCTTAAACTACTCCCCAGAGATGCTTATAGCTTCGCTGTTGTTTTGGGATTACTCTCACTTCACCTTTCACCTTCCATGTGGGATGTTAACCCCCACACTCTTCGACGTAGCGGCCATCACTGGCCTTCGACCAACCGGAGATTACTTCGACCCGGAGGAGATGTCGGAGGACCAAATTGGCTTCTCTGAGACCAAGCCAACATACACTACCTTTATCAACCATTATCACGACAGGTCGACGGACACAGTGTCGGATGTCGAACACATAGCGTTTCTAGCCTTATGGCTAACTCGCTTTGTGTTTTGCTCGAAGTCTCTACAAGTGACCAAAAAGATGGTCACTCTTGCCACCCAACTGCATCACCGCCAAAACATCTGTTTGGCAGAACTAATTCTGGCCAGTCTTTATGACTCAATCAGCAATGGGGTCACTCTCATGAAACATATCGAAGATAGGGGCAGTTTACTACTCGCTGGGCCTTTCTGGCTACTTCAACTGTGGCTCAACGCCACTTTTGAATCTTTCTTACCCAAGAAGATTCAGATAAATGAACAAGCCCCAGCGATAGCTAATCGACGTATCGAAGGAATTAGGCTGGCTCTACTGACACCTGTGGAAGATGGGCTGGAGTTTCAACAAACCTTCACTAACTTCGTTCTGATGTTCGCTCGAAGGAAGGAATTTGTTTCAACTATGGCTCCATTTGCTCAACGGAAGGTGGGGCCAGCATGGTTTACAAGGCCACATCCAAAGGAGTCGAGTGGTCCCAATGTCGATGAGCACACTGTACTTTGGGAGGCGTTCCTGACACCCAGGATCATGCCTCTTCGATTTAAGAGTTCTAAGACTCATTTGAGTCTGCTTGCCTATCAACCAAATCTGGTATCTCGCCAGTTTGGTATCATCCAAACCCTGCCTTCTCCTATTTTTCAAAGAGAGAAGTCAATGTTGTACTTCTGCAACGATTATACAGAAGAAGCTGCCACCAAGCATATCGGAAGATATGCTGGTCGAACAATCCTCTCGCTGTTTAACTACCAGCTTAACTTCCTTTGCTCACCATCCTTTGAGGAGTGGTGGAGAAGCTATTATGCTGAGTACTTCTTCGACGAGAAGGACTTCATGGCAGAGTTGCAGAAGTCTTTTGTCCTTGTGTTGGACAAAGTAAAGAAATGTAAGTTCATGCTCTCACATTACTTTTTATCTTTCTCTTCGACTGTTAGCCTGTTAACTTTCCTTTTCGCTTTCAGTTGTTCGAAATCCCCTAGCCAAGAAGGCTACAGAAGGTCCACAAGGAAGAGTCCCTTCGACAAAACCTCCACCGCCGGCGAAGACTATAGCGCCGGCGAAGACAACGGGCAACCAACAGGGGGAAGGCTCTTCGAGGAGGCCTCCTGCATCGGTAACCAGATTTTCTTCATTTTTCTTCTGGCTTTCGATTTTCAATTTTCGACGTAATTATTCAATCGAATTCCTATTGGTTTTCTAGGCCCCTTCGCCCAAGAAAAGGGCAGCATTGGTGGTCGAATCGGGGAGTGATGACGACAGTGATTCCCCTCCTACTCCCTTAAAGAGGCGAAAGTTAACGAAGGACGCTTCTGTTCCTGCTCCTGCTCCTGAAGGTCGAACCGTCAGAATAAAGGTCGCTGTGAGAAAGCCTAGGCCACCTGCAGTGATCATCGAGGAGCCAACTGAGGAGGAACTGAACGCTCTTCTTACCAAGCCTGTCGAAAGTGACAATTCCAGCCCTGAGGCTGAAGTTAATCCACAGGTAATCTATTGGACCCTTCTTATCACTTAGGCATAGATACCAGTATTCGATTATGTCTCTTTCGACATCTGAAGATTTGTCTTCTTTCTCTTTTTCAGGACACTACTGAAAGTTCCCCACCAAGGACTTCAGAAACTCTAGAATCTGCTGACCTTAGCAGGCCTCGGGAAAAAGATTTGGGCAATGACGAAGCCCACACTGAGAATGAGGCCAATGCTGAAACAGTGGAGAAGACAACAGAAGAACCTGTGGTGGAGGCAACACAGCCAGAAACGGTTCCTGTGGTGGACTTGTCGTCAGAAGAGAATCCTGAAGGAAGAGACCAAGGCAATGGCGAAGAGAATCAAGATGCTGTCGACGAAGAGCACCAAGGTGGTACTGGCGAAGAACACCAGGGTGACGCTAGCGAAGAGCCACGAAATGACGCTGGCGAAGGACCCCAAGGTGATGTTAACGAAGAACCACGAGTCGACGCTAGTACCGCCTCAGTCCAAGTCGAAAAGCAACCAAACGAGGCACTCAGCAATCAACAGCCTCAAGCCCAAGATAATACTGTGGCAAGGGTCACCTCCTCAAAGCACAGGTCAAAAGAGGATTTGGAAATCTTGAAACAAACTGACCCTGTCAGCTACCTCAATGCAATCATCGAGAGTAAGAGTTCTTCTGACACTAGTCAGGAAATTCCTACCCTGTCGGGGAAATCTACTGAAACTTCTCCTCTTGATGATGCGTTGGCGAAGGTTAAAGCCCAGTTCTTCAAGAGAGATTTAATGAAGGCTTTAGAGGGGGACCCCACTGCTCCATCATGCTTAAAAGAGGTTTTGAATGCTGTTGACTTCGAAGCTGTAGCCCCAGAAATCTCAGACTTAATCATGGAATTACATTCTATGATTGATCAAGTCTCAGCGGATTACAGGCGCCAACGAGCTTTTAACAGTCAGCTCGAAGTGTTGCATGGCAAAAGCTCATCTGCGTGGACTGCTGTCTCAGATTCGACTTCTCGAATTGCCGAGTTGTCGAAACAGAAAGCGTCTGCACAGGAAAGGGTCGATGCTATTGAGCGAGAGAATGTCTCCTTCCGAGCACAAATTGCAGAGATAGAGGCGAAGATAAACGCCAACACTGTACTCCAGGAGGAAATTCTTTCGACCATCCCAGACACTGAGAGCCAGACTGAGATCAAGCAAGGCCTGGAATTCGCTGAGAGGGCTCAAAGCCTCGACGCTCAAATTGCCAAACTGGTGCAAGAAAAATCTTGGTGCAAAAAGAGGTTGGAGTTGCAGTATGCCAAGTATCTTCGACTCAAGAATTCTCTTTCCTTTTGATTGATTCTCTTTTGTAACCATCTTCTGTAATCGTTTTCGACAACAATTGCCATTTTGGCTGAAATTAATAAAATTTCCATTTTGGCATTTTATGGTTAATTTAGCTTGTTCTTTTATTATTTTATTTTTATCTCTTGAAGTATAGGCTTATATTTTTTCAAATATTTACCATTTACTCTCAAGAGCCTTTTATCACCACTTATCTCTTCGACTTCATAGGCTCCACCAGAAAAAGTTTGGATAACTCTGAAGGGTCCTTCCCATTTGGGTGACCATTTCCCCATGCTTCGATCCCGTCGATCCATGGGAAGAATTACCTTCCAAACTAAATCTTCAGGCAAAAATACCTTAGGTTTTACCTTTCTATTATAAGAGTCTTCTACTCTTTTCTTCTGAAGCCTGAGTAAGTCGAGAGCGTGTAGTCTCTCTTCGTCTAAATCCACCAGTTCATCTAACATCATATTCCAATAAACCTCAGAAGGAATATCATAATGCCTCTGAACTCTTGCAGATTGAAGACAAATTTCAGCTGGCAATACTGCATCATGGCCAAAAGTTAGCCTATATGGTGTTGTACCAGTGGCTTCTTTTGGGGACGTTCGACAAGCCCATAAAATCTGGTCTAACGTCTTATGCCAATTCTTTGGTTTCTTCCCAACATGTTTCTTTATCAAGCCAATCACCACTTTGTTAGCTGCTTCGACTTGACCATTCGCCTGTGCATAGTAAGGCGTGGATGTTAGGAGTTTGAAACCTGTTTCCTGAGCAAATTCCTGCATCTTTCGACCAGTGAAAACTGAACCTTGATCAGTTGTTATTGTCTCAGGGATTCCATACCTAAATATAATGTTCTTTTGAATGAATTCAATGACATTTTCTTGGTCTACATTGACTAAAGGGACAGCTTCGATCCACTTAGTAAAATAATCAATGCCTACCAATATGTATTTCTGACTCTTTGATGATGCTGGTCGAATCTCTCCAATGAGATCCAACGCCCATCCTCGAAAGGGCCAAGGCTTCACTATCGAGTGAAGTTCGCTTGCTGGTACATGCTGGATGCCTGTATGAACTTGACACTCTTGGCAACCTTTGGCGAACTCAACACAATCTTTCAGCATAGTGGGCCAATATAGTCCTTGTCGAAACAACAACCATTTCATCTTATGGCCTGCTTGGTGAGCCCCACATGCCCCAGCATGCGTAGTCGAAAGGGCTATGTATGCTTCAGTTTCACTTAAACATTTCAGCAACACCCCTTCAGGCGTCTTCTTGAATAACTCATTACCCATGAGTACAAAACTCAACGCCCTGTATTTTGTTTTTCGTTCTGTCGGAGCTCCTGGATTTTGAAGATAGTCCACAATGGGTTTCCTCCAATCTTGCTCTGACAAATTATCAATGAACGAAATCTCGAAGTTTGAGTGATCAGCATAACCTAGCCTCGTCGATTCCAAGTCTGTTGGTGATAGACAAGTTGCTCTTATCTTCTCTCGAACTTCGATTGCTCTTTGTAATCTCGTTTTTGAAATCTTATACCCAGATGCAATCTGTGCCAAGTCATTGGCTATTTGATTTTCGACTCTGGGTATGTGTCGAATGTTGACACTTTCAAATTTTTTCAACAAACGATTTGCTATCACAAAGTACATAATGAGATTTTCTCTTATGCATTTATATTCCTTTGTGACTTGCTTGATGACTAACTCTGAGTCTCCCATTATTTCGACTCGAGTTGCCCCCAATTCCAACAATATTTCAAGGCCAGTAATTAGAGCTTCATACTCAGCCTCGTTGTTCGAACAAGAACCTTCTATTTGGTATTTGAATGTTGTTGGAATTTTATCTGGAGAAATAATCAAAACTCCTACTCCTGTTCCATTTTTATGGCTGGAACCATCGAAGTAGAATTTCCAAGGTTCTATCTCCACATAGTTAATATCCTCGACTTGAATAGAGTGGTCGACTATGAAATCTGCAACCACTTGTCCTTTTACTGCCTTAAGAGGCATAAAGGTCAAGGAGTATTCAGTTAATGCTAATGCCCACTTGCCAATTCGACTATGCAAGATAGGTTTCGACAACATATATTTGAAAACATCAAAATGAGACGAAACGTAAACATCAACTGGTTTTATATATTGTTTGAGCTTTGTACAAGAGAAATACAGACATAGACACAATTTTTCAACTTCGCTATATCTAGTTTCTGCATCATTCAAAACTCGACTGAGATAATAAATGGGTCTTTCGACTCCATTCTCATCCTCTTGGGCTAGCATACTTCCCAGAGTTTTGTCAGATGCAGCTATGTACAATCTCATACTCCTATTACTACAAGGAGGCACCAAAATAGGTGGCTTAGTGAGGTACCCTTTGATTTTGTCGAAGGCTTCTTGTTGCTCTTGCCCCCATTCGAACCCCTCTTTATTCAGTCGAAGTAAGGGTGAAAAGGCCTGAGCTTTCCCACTTAGATTAGATATAAACCTTCTCAAGAAATTTATCTTGCCTAAGAGAGATTGCAATTCCTTCTTATTCGATGGCGCTTTCGCTTCCAGAATTGCCTTCGTCTTGTTCTGGTTGATTTCGATTCCTTTCTTGTGGACAACGAAGCCCAAGAAATCTCCAGCTTTCACACAGAACGCACACTTCAAAGGATTCATCTTCAGACCATGTTCTCTCATTCTTTCGAATGATTGTCGAAGGTGGTCAATGTGACTCTTCCTGGAAACAGATTTTATAACAATATCATCAATATAAACTTGCATAAAAGTGTTAATAAAATCATGGAAGATAGTATTCATTGCTCGCTGGTACGTTGCCCCAGCGTTCTTTAGGCCAAAAGGCATCACTACCCATTCGTAAGTGCCTAAGGCCCCAAGGCATCGAAAAGCTGTTTTCGACACATCCTCTTCAGCAATGAATATTTGATTATATCCTGAATAACCATCGAGCATACTCAGGTATTCGTAGCCAGCGGCAGAATCGACTAGCATTTCCGCCACAGGCATAGGATATTCATCTTTGGGGGTGGCAGCATTCAAATCTCTGAAATCTATGCACACCCTTAATGTGCCATTCTTCTTGATTACTGGCACAATATTTGCAATCCATTCGACATACCTTGTAACCCGGATGAATTTACATTTAAGAAGTCTTTCGACCTCCGTTTTGATCTTCGACAATATTTCTGGAGCGAAGCGTCTTGGATTTTGCTTGATTGGCTTCTTTCCAGGTTTGATTGGCAACTGAAGTTCTACCAATCCTCTGTCGAGACCAGGCATTTCGTCATAATCCCATGCAAAACAGTCTTTAAACTCTTTCAGCAATTGGATTACTTCCAACCTAAGTTCTGGATCAATTTTGGCGCTGATGTAAGTTGGCCTACTCTCTGATCCTTCGCCTAAGTTGATTTCTTCTAAAGGGTCTTGTGCTAACATCTTAATGTAGTTCGCCAAGGGATCCTTTTCGAAGCCCAAAGGCTCATCGTCATAGATGGCGTCGAGCCTCTGTTCCTGCATTTCATCTGGCATGATATCAGGAGGTCTTGGATCGAAATCCTTTCCTGGGCCAACAGCAGATAATTGTTGATCATTGGCTTGTGTGGCCATGTACTTTACTTCGGCTTCGAGAGCCGTTATCATCTTGGTTTCGGCCACATAAGCCGAAATTCGCTTCAGAGATTGTGACTCAGTCATTATCACTGAATTCACTTCCCCAACCAATTGGTTGGATGTCAGTTAGCCCACTGAAGTCTATGTGGGACAAGTCTTCTCTGTCCCATTGGAAACCATGCTCAGGATGCAGGTATAGGGAACAAAAGGTGTTTGGCGCTGGCGCCATGTCGAAGTCAGGGGTTGGACATGGCCCTATGTGAGCCAAGTTTTTGTCGAAATCTGTTACACCCAAGTGATTCACTTCGCCAAGGTAGTAACTTTGATCCGCCTCTATGTTTTCGACCATCCCATCTGGACGCCATAGCAGCAGTCTTTGATGCATCGATGAAGGCACAGCGCCAACACCATGAATCCACTCACGGCCTAACAAAAGGTTGTAGTTAGGTTTGGCCGATATGACCATGAACATTGTTGGTCGAAGGATCGACCCAACTTTTATGTCGAGCTGGATCACTCCCATGGTGGTCCCAATGCCTCCCTCATAGTTGGACAGGACCATATTGTGAGGTTTGATTTCTTCATCCCTTTTGCCAATCTTCCTTAGCATAGAATGAGGGATAATATTGATAGTGGCCCCACAGTCGACCAATATTTTGTTCACAGTGGTCTCTTCGAGCTTAGCCCTTATGAACAAAGGTTTGAGGTGATTCTTCATCGCCTCTGTAGGTGGCTCGAAGAAGCCATTTTGTTCCTCTGTAGTGCCATTGTCCATGACAAAATAGCACACTGGCCTGTGTTTGGCCATTTCTTGTTCCACCTCCCAGTCACTGGCTTCGACTTCTACTTGTCGATTGAATTCCCTGGGCAGTACTGAAACAATGTTCACCATTATATCCAGAGTATCGTCGGACTCAGCATCATCTTCGTCTTCGACTTCGCTCTGGTTAGGCCAAACTAGCCTGTTGGTAACTGGTTCTCTCTCAAGAGGCTTTCTTTGTTTCCTTTGAGGCACATTCGAACTAGTTTCAGCCTTAGGTTCGTTGGCAGCCTCCCTTTCAGCTTTTCGCCTCCTTTGATATCTCCTCCATTGGGATCGAGACATAGGATTTTTTCCCTTATAGTTGCTGGACACCTGAGCAACCTTGGGCGCAGCAACTTGAGGCTCTTTCTTCTGAATTAAAGAGGAACCTCTTGGCACTTCGAAAGAATGCCATTTCTCTTCACTTGGCCTTTTCCGGCCAGATGTTTTGTACCAAGTGTCTACTGGTACATTTGTTGGAGGCCTAAAAGTCAATGGCCTCTTGTCTTGATTAGAACCCCTTCTGGGATCATGTCGAAGGTCAGTATTCTCCCTTCTCTTGTTCGCTGCTCTTACGCCTTGTATGTGCTCAGCAGCCTTTTTATCAAAGATAGAACTGCATCTTGGACACAGCATCACCTCTGATTTCTTCTTCTGGCATCTTTGTAAAAAATCTGCCAAGTTTTCGTTTTCCCTAGGGAAAGCCGTTTTATTTGCCTGCTCTTGCCTTATGGCCTCTTCTGATGCCTTAGGGTCAGAAAGTTCAACCATGTTGATATTCATTGTATCTTTGCTAGCAAGAGTTAGTTGCTTCATTTGTATTTCCAGGTTCTCCGTCTGGCCTTGTACAGAGGCCAAGTGGGAACTGGGTTTTGGTCCAGTTTTTTGTGCTTCAGCAGTCTTCGACTTCGGGTCTTCGACCGCTTTCTGGACGGCCTCAATTGTCTTCCTGGATAAATTTCCAGAAAAACTGCCAAAGATTGGCATGTTGATGTGGTCCTTCGAGACTTCGACCATGGTAATGCCTGGCTTCTTCGACTGGATCCTGGTTGCCTCTATCATGTTCACCTCAGAGGGTTCTGCATAGTGGGCTTCAGCCTTCAGTGGATTGGAGTCGACAGCCATGGGGGATTTGTCAGCAAACTTTAATCTCCCTTCCTCAATAGCGTCTTGCACAAGATTCCTGAAAAGAAAACATTGAGAAGTTTTATGGCCCAGAAAATTATGATATTTGCAAAAACCTCTCTTCTTTCTTTGATCAAGAGGAGGCACTTTTACCCCAGGGGGTACTATCATTTGGCCATCTTTAACTAGCAAGTCGAATATTTCATCACATTTTGTGATGTCAAAACTATAAGTCTTTTTTGGGAACCTATCGTTGGTCCTGTCTGGACCAATGGGATTTTTCCCGTTTGAGGGGACTAACTGTTTACAAGAGTATGGAGGCCCTTGTTTTAGTTCTGCTAAATCGACTTCTCCTTCTTCGACAGCTAAAGTATCGTCGAAGGATTCTAGATCTTCGTCATCCATCTCAACGTATGCTATTCTCTCTCTCTTGTGAGTTTTCGTTGCCTTAGCTTTTTCAGCTTTGAGGCGTTCGACCTGTCGAACTCTATCGGCCAGTTGGGCCATGTCTCTTAGGTACTGGGTATCTAGCTTCTTCCTGATGGAATAATCTAGACCGCCTGCGGCTATTTCGACCAACTCATGCTCTGGCACTTGTGTAAAACATCTCGCCTTAAGCAACCTAAACCTATTCAGATATTCGTCTATAGGTTCAGTGAAACGTCTCTTCACACTCGCCAGTTCTTTCAGGCTTATCTTGGTTTGCCCCATATAGAATTGTTCATGGAACAATCTTTCCAACTGGGTCCAATGGTGGATCGAATTGGGGGGTAGAGTTGTGAACCAAGTAAAAGCGTTCTTGGTTAAGGAACTTGGGAAGTATTTGATCCTCAGGTTTTCATTGTTTGAAATGTCTCCTGCTTCGATCAAATACCTCGCCACGTGTTCGACAGTAGATTCTGTCGTGTCCCCAGAGAACTTAGTAAATTTGGGGACTTTGCTCCTAGGAGGTAAATCCGTTTGTAATACGTATTCTGACAATGGAGATGTAAAGTTGGGCCTTCGAAAGCCCATGTTCATCCCATTCTGATTCATGATCCTTTCGATCATGGTTGCCAGATTATTTTCCAAACCCATGTTTTGGTGTTGGATATGCTGAACCACTTCGTCAGCATTTTGGTTTCTGTTAACTAACCTTACCTCTGGGGCTATTACCCTAGGTTCTTCGACAGGTTGTTCGACAGGCTGTTGAGCCTGATTAATGGTGGTTTCTTCCTCTACAAATATCCCCTGATTTCCCCTTATTTGCGCCCTTTGGGGCTGTCGAATAGGTGGGGGTACTCCAAAGAAGTCAGCCAAACGCGTCATTTGCGCTGTAACTTGCTGATTCGATTGAGTAGTATTTTGTATTAGAGGATTTAGCACTGTACTCAAAGTTTGTGCCAGCATTTGCACCATATCATGGTTGCTTTCGTCCATCTGTTGCCTCAAGACTGCTGTCGAGGCATTTGTAAGGCCATGGGCTACTTGGGACGTCTCTCCTAAGAGTTGGGTCCTATTTCTATTCGCCATGCCTACTCCAGAGCCTTGGAGTGGCGAAGAGGCACTCACGAAAGGGTCTGAATAAGTGGACGCAGCATTCGTCAGGCTTGCCACTTCAGAAGTTGGCATACCATAGAATGGAATAAATCCTGGGGGAACCACTGGCCTTGTGCCAATATTTCCCCTTGGTGGGGGGGTTCCCAAAGGAATTCTGGGGCCTGTTAACGAAGTTATTGGCCCCGTGGTTGTGACTGACGCTGCTGGTGTCGAACCAACATTCGTCGCTTCACTCACGGTCATATTAACCGTTGCTCCCACACTTGGTGGTGGAATTTCGTTGTTGTTTGGCGGATTCGCCATCTCTTCCCTTCTCCTGGCAGTATTGTTATCGTTGGTGTATATTCTACCACTCCTCAATAACATACAACTCGAAAAGATGAGATAATTTTCAACAATCAACACACAGTCCCACCAGGTGTGCCAATTTGTTTACCTTGGGTTTTGGTAAACAACCGCTGATCCTCCAAATGGTTACTTATTTGGTTACTCGCAGGATCGATCAGATTGATCCTATGGACATAGGTTGATTTTGAAGTTTGATTAAGTTGGATAAGGCTTTAAGTAAAATGTTTCAAGTAAATTGCATAAAGGAAAGGCTTGGTAAAATAAACAAGGCTTTAAAGTAAAGGTTCGACAGGAATTTAAAGGGGAAAAGCATGTAAAATACTGGAAAAGTAAATGACTTTAATTGATAAAATTGGTGTTTCACACATACATTTCTCAACAATTCTTTCGCTCACACTGGGTACTTGAATCTAAATGAGTGACTATGTATCTATTTGTGAACACCTGCGAGAAACTACATGCCTACTCCTATTTATACTAAAATATTCCAAGTAACCGTCGGGCAGTTACACTGCTTCGAGATTAAGCCACTTGGCACGTTCTCCATGCTCGACGCTCCAGATCCTTGCATGTTTGCACGTAGTAACTGCTGGAAACCGTTTTCCCTCCAACGCTTTGAATTTCAAACTGCTCCACCCTGGACCATCGAACACTTCCATCAAGAAACGTCTTCGACGAAAACTCCTTCGACGTCGAAGGCAATCAGCCTTCTTCCTTGGAAGAAATCTTCTAAGTATTTTGCCATCTTTCGACGGGCACTTCGACAGGCTTAGCCAGTCGAAAGCATCTTTCAGCTTTTAATGGCTGCCATCAATCAAAACAAAGGTGTCGAATTTAGGAGCCAACAATAAGTTTAATTATTGTACTTCAAGCAATTATCATTGTGATAAGTGACTTGGAATAGGTTTTTAATTGTAAGGGTTGTGTAGCACTCAAAGCTTTGAAGCAAGAGTGTTTGAATGTTTCTTGACTAAAGCTGTGAAGCGGAGTCAAGTTAGGTGTGTGTACCACTCAAAGCTGTGAAGCAAGAGTGGTTGTGTTGCTTGATTAAAAAGCTGTGAAGCTTAATCAAGTGTATGTCTGTGAAGAGTGTCTTCATCAATTCATTAGTCAAATTGTTTTATGTATCACTGTTGTGATTGAGGGGGAGTGAGTAGGAACTCAGGTTTAAATTGTACTTAGATTGAAATTGCATTGGGTAGGTCTTAAGTGAAGGAGATAAACTGGTTGGTTTATTCCTGAATTAACATCTCTTATAATGGATTTCCTCCCTGGCTTGGTAGCCCCCAGAGTAGGTGTTGTTGCACACTGAACTGGGTAAACAATTGACTGTGTTCTTTACTGTTTTTGTATTTACTGTCTTATAGAAAGTCAGATACGGTGTCATAACATTAAACGTGACATTGAGTATCTGCAGCCAGAATTTCATTCTTTATTATTTGTTTTAATTAAATTATTTTCTTTTTAATTCAATAAAAATTAATTTCACATAAAAATAGTAAAAAATCAGAAAAGACAAAAATTAAATATATTTTATTTAAATGCTATTTTGTTGTAAATAAATCTCATTAATTAATTTAGTTTTCAATTCTAGGGTTAACTTTAATTTAAAATTTGTAGAATTAGGTTTTTAATTACTTTTTTCTTTTTCTTTTCTTTTATCATTATAATTATTAATTACTTATTTTTATAAATAAAATTGTATTAATTAATTAGGTTACTTTTAGATTAAATTTTAATATTTTTTCTTAATAAATAAAAATAGTTAGAATTAGGGTTAATTAATTTCTTAGTTTCATTTAATTCTCTTATTAAAATTCCATAAATACAAAAAAAACATCAAAAATCTTTTCTTTTTACTTTAATTTAATTAATTTGTTAATCATAATTTAATTTCATTAAAAAGGGTCCAACGCCCTCGCATTCGATCGTAATTCCAATTCGCGCGTTTATTTTATTTCCTCCTTTTATGTAATTCTCCCAAAGCCATGTAAATTTGATATTTATATTTCTCGCACTTTACTTTATTTCATGTCAAATCGGGTCCTGGATTTAATTTGGCGATGTGGACCCGCGCCTTTGTAATAGTTTAGGAACTTTATATTTCTCGCAACTTTTTAACTGCTAATAAATTGCATGCAAGAATGAATGACTAAAATAAAAACAAAAGCGTAGATCACCCATGACATGAACAAGACAGAATATCTGAAAACGACACACAAATCACACACCACCCCTAGGGTACACCTCACTGTTGCCTTGCCCTTCGAAAGGTGATCGTCGAGTAGAGGATGTTTTAGTAAGTCCTCCTGATCCGGGAACCTGGCATGAGGGTAGCTTCTAAGGTGTCTTCCTATTGCTCCGGTGATCACCATGTCCCAAACCTCGAATTGACCCGAACAACTCCAATAGTGGTGCTACCTACCTCTCAATGGTGGGATGGCATTACTTTAAAGGACATCTACACAGACGAATTCCTTAGGGTAAGTAGACGACTCTAGATACTTGCTCTAATTTCAAAACAAATCAAAAATACTTTTCACACCGACACATTTTCAAAAAGCTTTCGAAAGCAATTTTTCAAACACTCTTGAGGACTGATACAAGAGTCGAACTGAAATTTTCAAAAGAAACTTTTTAAAACCCGCAGTTGAAAAGCAAACAAACCATTTTTGAAAACACAATGAGCAAGTATCTAAGAGCCCATGGATAACCATGGATAGAAAGGGTGCTAACACCTTCCCTTTCTATAACCTACCTCCCGAACCGAGAGCAATCTCTTTAAGGAATTTTTCTGTGCTTTTGTCCTTTCCATTTGGAGAAAATAAAAGACGGTGGCGACTCTTGCTTCCGCGACATTTCGCGAACTAGCGTTAAACAGTCAGTTCCAGATCCACCGATCACAACATGTTTTTCATACGAACCAATTCCTACATAAAATTTATCATGCAACCCATTAGATAGTCAGGACCCCACCCTTACCTTGGATTGGAGATCACTCTATTCTACCGGTTAAAGTCTCTCGCCATAACTTCCAACCTTTGCCTCTTCTATGTAACTTTGCAGCTTCTCACGTTCCCACAAAATTCTCCAATACTTGTTCAATTAACCTAATTCTCCTTATAATTAGCTTAACCTTACAATTTTTATTATTCTTATTGGGCCTAACTTTCACACCCCACCTATTACTCCACAACCAAATAATGAGCCCAACTAATAACCTTATATTATTCTAATATCTATATTAATATTATCGCTAATATTAATCAACCAATCAATTAAATATCAACCAAATAACAACTTAGCAACTTAAATCAACATTTCTCGATATTTCGCAACTTCAACAATTTCAAAAACATTTTCAACCATAAATCCGTAATTAATTTAATTAAATAATTAATTAAATTAACAGGCGTTACAAGGGTGACAAAAACAATACCATAATCTCATACAATATGCTTTTGGATAGACCTTGATGACGATGTACAAGCGTTCTTTCAATTCCTAAACAGTGGAGTTATAAGGAAGATAATCCCTAGTCAACCCCTTTGAGCCAAAGAAGCAGGAGTTTTCTTTTTCATACAAATTAAAACCTTTAATAAGAACCTGGGGCAGGGTTGTTTCTCAGTTAATTCAAATGTGCGTTCAGTCGCAAGCTTTCACTTCATACACAACGAATGATATCAAAAACATCATTATGAATCAAAAGACGACGATGGTTCCCCTTGAAATAGGCAGTCATTATGTCTAAAAAGAAAAAGCCCACTAAGTCAAAAACCTATGAAGAAGACTTAAGAAAAAAACAGGGGCATCCTGCTGACTGTAATCTCAAAAGAGTCAAGCAAAAAATTAGGGATAATAAAATAGATCGTTACATATCCTCAACAACATAAAAATGTTACAAAAATGACTGCCTTCTCAAATAAACTTAATTTATCCGAACCATCACCAAAATATCATTCCAGATTCAATAGGAGTTCAAACAAACAACTAACTGAGTTTGAGACTGGAGAATATCATGAAGAACGGGTGTCATGCTACAAACAATGTTGTCCAAACTACTGCTGAACAAAGCTCTATATGTTGTCAAGTCCAAGCCTGTTGTACTGTCCACATAACAACCCAAAACCATGTCAAAAACAGTCTGATGTACTTCTATGAAACAGCCCTGCATCAAGCTGCCACAACACTCCAAAACTGTTGCAAAAACAGCTCTGCTATGCTACTACCAACCCAGTCCAAGCGTGCATTATCTCACAGTCCCATGTATTCACCAAATTTGCATATGAGAGTTGCATCTAAAATACAATGATACAGCATACCCAAACTGTTCAAAAACTTATTTTTTCCCCTCCTAAATCCCAGTCAAATTTCATCTACAAATAAACTGTCTTGATAACACACAAAGGGTTGGCTTTGAGAGAGAAAAAGAGAGAACAGAAAAAACAACATTCTTTGTAAACTCTGCTCATTTCACAAAAGACCCTTGCTCATACTCATCTTTATTCTCAGTCACAAAAAAAAAGGAACCTCAATCCATTATTCCATCTTACAAACTCTCCCATAAATCAACCTGACAAACACTTCACATCACATAGAGATTGTTTAAACATAAAAACAGTTTCTGTGGTGCCATTATCTTACCCTTCCAAACACAAAAATAGTATTGTACAACTTGATTGGGTTGGTGTGGTTCAAACAGCTTGGAACAACTTCCTGGAGGTTCATTAGGCCCTTACAGCTTCTTGAAAAGTATTCAGACTCAAAACACTAAGTGCAGTCTCAAGGTAAGTCTTCTTGACTTTGCATTTTTCATACATCACTAATGATTTATTCTTGAAGATAAAATGTAGTAATCATTGCCCATTTGAGCTAACCATTTGCTTCCTATTAATTTTTTATCAATCATATACTGTGAACTGGCCTGTATACAAAATAAAATGATGATAGAGGCGAAAAATTGCAGCATGAGTCGACACATACCCATACGAGTTGACTCATTCTAGTGACAAAACAGGGTATGAGTTGACGCGTGGCCTTATGCACCGACTCATACTGTTATCCAGACCCCAAACAGAAGGATGAAAGGTGCATGAGTCGATACAAAACGCATATGTGTCAATACAAACAGGTCCATGAGTCGACACATCCCTTTATGAATCGACTCACACTGAGTTGATTTTGTTTTATAGGAGCAAGAAGAGTTATGTGTCGATGCATAATAGCATGTGTTGACACATAATAGTTCAAAATGCAATTTTTCGTTCTTTTCACACTGTCTTTACATTTTTCACAGATTTTCTTCATTACTGTCCATTTATTCGATATGGTTGTAATGATTAAAGCTTCTACTTCATCCCCATTTTTAAATTGTACCCCATCCCCCTAATGATGTAATAGCATAGGATTTTAATTTCGGAAAATTTATCGTTTTTCATATAAATTGTTAGTAATTAGGGTGTGTATGGCAAGATAAGATAAACCGCTAGAAAACCCTAATCTCAAAGACAAAAATACATGCAATCAAATGCACTTCACACACACACACACACACCTTTAAGGTGGTCTCGTTTGTTGCCTCGGAAAATAGTCATGTCCCTCGATTATGGGCGTTTTAGCAAAGACCCTTGATAAAAAAACATCGTAGTCCCTCGATGTCCCTCGATGTTTCCTTCGGTAAATGATCTAGTCCCTTATAAAAATTGCTAAATCGTCTCATAAGTTGCCTTCTATAACTATACGATTGACCCGCGCTTGTCCCTTCACATCTAATGATGGGGCTTCTTACCAATCAATGATAAGATAACAACATCTAAAGGAGGAGGAAAAGAACAAAGACCTTTTGAGTAGGTAGGACGCTTGTAGTTGCTTGCTCACAAACTAAAACCATTTCCACACTTACACTTTTCAAAACATTTTTAAAAAACAAACATCTCTTTGAAATATTTTCAAAACCAACACTTTGTACGCATTCTTATAAACACGAAAATCATTACAAAGTTTGCCGCAACAAAGGCATTTTCAAAATATTTTCAAACTTACACCAATCACAAACACATTTCAAATAAAGCATTTTCAAAGTGATCAAGCAACTAAGAGCCCGTAGATAACTACGGATGAAAAGGGTGCTAACACCTTCCCTTTTCATAACCTATCCCCCGAACTCAAGAAAAATTCTCAAAAGGTATTTTCTGTTCTTTTCACCCTTTCGTTTATTGGATAAAAGAAAAGTCGGTGGCAACTCTTTCTATCCGCAACATTTGTGATAAAATGCAAAACATCCAAGTAAGTTCTGCCACCGTATTACACTAACATTCATGCAATGCAGTGAAACTGGCACTGACTCAATGCATGTGGTACCAATAGGGAAAAACCCTTAACTTAATAAATTTCAAATTGGGGCAACAATGCCAACACAAGCCATCTTTCGCCAATATAAGCCATCTGTTGTACCCCAAAATTTGCCATCTCATTTCTCAGGAAATCACCCTAGATTCTCAAAGTTTTCTCTTAAACAAATCCAAGCCTGGAATTATCATTTCTTTCCAAGCAAGCCATTTACAAGGGCAAAATGGTCATTTGCAAGCTGAAAAGTCAAACTTTGGTTTTTGGATCAAAATAAAAACAAAAAAATCATATTTCATCAAGACATGTTAGAATATGAAGTTTGTTTCATCAAGAAGCTCAAAAGTCAAATTTTACCTTGGAAAAGTTAAATTCTAAATACTTAGAATTTTTCTAAAGTATTTTAGAAAAATGACACTTCAGAACTTCGGAACCAACCTCCAGGCAGGAGCAGTCAGAAGATGCAAACTTAGCTCAGCACATAACATTCAGTCAGAATGTAGCTCTTCAGCATCTACGCCAGCTCAGTCAGAAGTTTCCAGAAGATTATAAAATGTGATGAAAAATCGGAATGCCCCTTCAGAACATGCTAGAATCAGATGGTAAGAGGGTCAGAAGATTGGGTGCTACGCTGAAGTAGAATCTCTAAGTTCAGAGTCTTCAGAGGCAAATCAAAGAAAGTTACTGGAAAGCCTGGAGATCCCTCAGAACTTGCTGAGACAACAAAATGCCAAGATCAGAACCTGGGTGCATTGTTCAAGACTATGTTGAAATGGAACTTCTGGCCTAGATTTAGGCAATGATGCAAAATCCCCTATTACAAAATTTATGATTTTGATAAATCTCATCACCATTTAATGCTCATTAATGCTCACAACCACTTTTGAGTCTTTGTCCACAGGGTCTCTCCACGTGTAGCATAAAAATCCCTTTGTACAGATTTAGGTATGGGTTCATGTGCTACTTTTCGCTCATGGGTGTCACTTTTCCTTAATCCCCGCTTACTAACCCAGCCTAGGCTAAAAGTTGTCAATCATCACAACCTTTTTCGGACTTTCTTCAAGAGTAAGTCAACATCTAGTGCATGATATTGGCGCCACTTGACATTTTTAAAACCCACAAAGCTTTGCCTATAAATAGAATACCATTGATCACTGAGAAAAGGCCAGGCAGAAAAATTTGTGAAAGAAATCAAAATTTTGAGAAAGAAAAGTCTTGAACCTCTGCCCAAAATTCCTAGAGTTTCAAAAACTGTAAACACAACATACAAACCATTAGCTTTGGATCCTTTGCTTTTAAACTCCATTTGTTCTCAAAATATTTCTTGACTAAAAAACACCCATACAGTTTCTGACCCACACGTTAGGAACTGCCATAACTTCTGTATTCATACTACTATATACCCTCCATCCATCCATTCAAAGAAGCTTTTCAGAACATCGTCAGAGTTGAGGCTAACTCCAGTTCACAGAACTTCTTCCAGTTGCAAGGTAAGCACTTGCTGACCCTAACCACATTGCTTAAGCATCACCAGATTTGCATGCTCAAAAACACAATGTAGATATCATGCTTTTGATGTTGTGCATGTTCTGAGATTTTCACGCATCTGTATGCTTAAGTAGAGAATGAATTAGTTCAGAATTTGCCTCTGATTTTTGGTTGTGACTTCTGAAATGCTATGACACCTGCTGAAACTGTCCTAGGCATGTCTTCTATTTTATGGAGAAATAACTAAATTGCCGATGTTCTGACTAGCATAGGGAGAGACCAAGTTCTGACATTGGCACCAACGCTTCTGGAACCTGTTTTGTTATCAGTAATATCAGAACTTCTAAAAATTACTGCGTTCCCAACAGGGTCAGAACCTCTGACCCCATACATTTTCACTAACAGGTTTCTGTTTTGCAGTGTACCAGGGTCAGAACCTCTGACCTATACATTTTCACTAACAGGTTGCTATTCTACAGCAGACCAGGGTCAGAACTTCTGACTTCCTTTCAGCAGCACGCTGATCCTTTTCTTTTTTCTTTCTTTCTTCCCCTTGTTATTTTCTTTATTTTTCTCACTTGTACTCCCCATTCATAAATTTGTACCCCCACCCCCTAAATGTTGTAATAGCGTAGGACTTTACATTTCTGCAATTTATCGCTTTCAAATCTAAATGCAAGATAAAATCAATAAATAGACCACCAAAAAAAATCAAAGATAAAAGCATGCAATCAAACACACTTTGCACGCAAACACCCTTAGGGTTTCTCCACTTGGTTGCCTTATACAAAAATAGCCATATTATGCATGCAAAGTATCTTGGTAAAACAAACAAAATCAAAAGATCATAGTCCCTCGATGACGCTATTCAAAGTTGCCTTACAAAATGATCTTGGTCCCTCCAGAATACTAAGATACTTTGCAACATTGCTAATTATGGTTATACGATGACCCACGCCTGTCTCGTTTAAATCCAAAGATAGGGTTGCTTACCAAATCAATGGTAAGACAACAATGTCAAAGGAATAGAAAATGCATAAGAAAGACATTTGAGTAGGTAAATTTCTCCTAGTTACTTGCTCTATTTTCAAACAAATATCCTTGCTATTTTCAAAACAAACACACACACTTCCAAACACTTACAAACATTGAAAATATTTTCAAAAAGACAAACATCTTTGTATACATTCTTACGAACAAGAATCATTACAAAGATTTCCTAAACGAATGGCCTCTTTTACAAAATACTTTCAAAACCACACCAAACACATTTTAAAACAAAAAAAAAAGCAAATGATCTAGCAAGTAACTAAGAGCCCATGGAAAACCATGGATGAAAAGGGTGCTAATACCTTCCCTTTTCATAATCTACCCCCTGAACTCAAGAAACAATCTCAAAGGTCTTTCCTGTGCTTTTTCATCTTTCCTTTTGGATAAAAGAAAAGTCGGTGGCGACTCTTGCTAATCGCAACATTTGCAAACACAAACGCAAAACCTCAAGTAAGTTCTCCCACCGCATCACAGAACTGGAGAATCTGCTGGGGACTTGAAAAAAAAGTGGGGTTACCTTAGGGATAGACCACACTTACTTGGTTACATTGTTTGATTTGTTTGCTTTACATTACGGTTCTTTGTTTGGGTTTGAATCCTCTACCCGGATTTGGGGATACATTATAGGTAAATAGCAATACGTTGTGGAAACTGTGCGGGGTATACCAACATAGTCTAAGCAATAACTATGTTAGTGTGACATATTTGTGGGTATCGGTAGCCTTTGAGTTAATCAAAGAGAATACGGGGCCGCTTAGTGATGTCATGAAGCACTAACGAACTTTTAGAATCTTTACTTGACCAACTTGGCCTTTAGGGCGTAGTGAGATGACCGGCTTTAGTGCAGTCCGAAGTTGGTAGATACTCGATACTACACTCATTGAGGGTTGGTTTCTTGGAATATTTTGGTCGCCATTAAAGAGGCTTGAGCTGAACAATGACCAAGGAAACAATCTGGTGATATTGAGCTCCTTAGAACCCGATTACTATTACTAGGACAGGTTGAGCCAACTAAACTTCAAGAGGATACTTACATATAAAACCCCATGCAAGCCTAAACTAAGAGCTTGTTTGTTTTTCTTGTATAATTGTACATAACATCATGGACATCATATGCATCCACTAACCATTTCAAGGATTTTTGGAGATTCATCTTTGTTCTTGTTTTGTAGGATATAGATTCACTTCGCAGGAAAACTATCCAAGTCAACCTTGTAAGAATTCCTATACAACTTAGGGAGCTAGCTTCAAGGATCCCTGAAAGCTCTCCTTTCACCGAGAGGCATGGTCGTCTACTCAACTTGGTCACCTCCAACACAGAGGAGGATATGATGAAGGTGCTCTTTCAGTTCTTTGATCCTTTGCACCATTGCTTCACTTTTCCTGATTACCAACTTGTGCCTACTTTAGAAGAATTCTCTAAACTCTTGAGGATTCCCATTCTCAATCAAATACCTTTCAACGGTACGGAAAGAGACCCAAAGCCAGAAGATATTGCTCAAGCTCTGCACTTGCACTCATCTGATATCACAACTCATTGGGAAACTAGAAGTAGTGTCAAAGGCTTCTTAGCAAAGTTTCTGTTTGAGAAAGCCCAAATCTGTTGGAATTCCTTAGACTTGCAAGCTTTTGAAGAAATTGTGGACCTTCTTATCTACGGGATGATTTCGTTCCCCAATCCTGACCAACTCATAGATATAAGTGCCGTCAAAATCTTCATGTCACGCAATTTGGTGCCTACATTGCTAGGGGATATCCTCCACTCTTTTCACACTCGTACAATGAGGAAAAGAGGTATCCTTATGTGTAGCACTCCCCTCCTGGTAAGATGGTTTATTTATCATATTCCCCAATCAGTCTTAAAGAATGAGCAAGGATTAAGGTGGTCGCAAAGGTTAATGACGCTCAAACATTCAGATATTCGATGGTGCTCTCGATCCAAGGAGAATGTTATCATTATTTATCGTTGTGGGGAATTCCCTAATGTCCCTCTACTTGGCGTTAGGGGAGGCATCACCTACAACCCATGCTTAGCTATAAGACAGTTTGGTTTTGCCCGAAGGGATGGCCCACACAAGATGCTGATTCAAGGCTTGGTTTTCGACTACGACAACGACAATCAAGGTCTTCGCCAAAGATTCATCCGAGCATGGAGGATGCGAAACAAGGTGGATAGTAAGACTTTGGGACACAAGAATTCCATCCCTCTTGAGCCTTACCTCAAGTGTGTACGAACCCGCGCTCAAAGTCTTATGATGCCATATCCTTCCATTCTCCTGGTAATCATTGAGCCTGTTAAGGAAGGAGAAGTTCCATGCACTATCCTACATCCTGACATGCCCACATCTCTTGAAGACCTACAAAGGGATTGGATACAGCTCAAAGGAGAGCGAGATACTTTCGAAGCCCGATTCTGCGCAAGCGAGAGGAAGGTTTTGGAACTCACTGGGCTACTTCATGAGGAGCAGACTCTAAATGCCTACATTGCACCAAAGAGGATACGCACTACTTTTTTATCTTAGAGTTTTGTATTATTTTTGCCCAAGGGGCATTGATGTACTCAAACTATATCTTATTAATATAACGTGTGTTCCTTTTTGTCTAAAACGAACTTGAATATTTAAAAATCCTTGAAAACATTACATATGCACATATCATTCATTATAACATAAACAGGTCTTTTGCAACAAGTTCCCTCATCTCTCTGCTGTTTATTTCAGTAAGATGGATCTCGAACAGACAGTCAAAGATCTTCAAGTTCAAAATATGCAGTTTCAACAGTTACTCACAACCCTGGCCAAAGGACAAGAGGAGTTTAAGACTCTGTTGGCCAAAGAAAAGAAGAAGAAAGAGAAAAAACCAACCGGTGTTGTAATCATGGGGAGAAGGTTTCAGGGACAGACTAGAAGAACCTTGAATTTCGCAACAACCTCTGATGAAGGAAAAGGAAAGGAAACAGTGGTTCTGTCAGAATCTGAAGAAGAGGAAGAAGAGGAAGACTACTCCGAGGAACAGTATCCTCCAGCTGATGATAAGTACAGACATCTTGAGGAACGCTTGAACACTATGGAAATACAAAGAGTACCAGGTCTAGACTTTGAAGAGTTAGGACTAGTGTCGTGAATTGTGATCCCACCGAAGTTCAAAGTGCCATCATTTGCAAAGTATGATGGGGTGTCCCGTCCTAAGATGCACCTCCGATCATATGTAAGAAAGATCCAGCCGCACTCCGCCGATAGGGATCTATGGGTGCATTTTTTCCAAGATAGCCTATCTGGAACACAACTCGGTTGGTTTTACCAATTGGAAAGGGCCGACATCCATAACTAGGAAGATCTTGCCGCAACTTTCTATAGGAAATACCAGTATAATGCAGATTTGGCGCCTACCCGTACTCAACTTCAGAGTATGGCTATGGTTTCAAACGAGGGTTTCAAAGATTACGCGCAGAAATGGAGAGATCTAGCTGGGAGAGTTCAACCCCCTCTGTCTGAAAGGGAATTGGTGGACATGTTCTTAGGCACTTTATCAGGCCCTTTCTTCAACCATCTGGCTGGAAGCTCATCTGCTGGATTTACTGAATTAATACTAACCGGAGAGAGGGTGGAAGCTGGCATAAAAAGTGGAAAGATTCAGAAGGATTCGTCTGCCCCTACAGCTGTGAGAAAGTCTTTCACTGGGAAGAAGGAGGTATCTGCTGTTTACCCACAAAGGAATCAAAGGAGAGCTGAACGCCGACCAATGGTGGGAGCTGTTATGATCCCAAAGCATACATCTGATCAACCAAGAGGTAATCAACCGAGGGTGGAAAGGCCAGTCCGGAAATTCACCAAAATCAATATGACTCTAGCCCAGGTTTTACCACATCTCCTGAAATCTAATTTGACAACTCTGAAGGAAGCTCCAAAGAACCCCAACAATGCGTCCCCTTATTATCACCCAAATGCCCGCTGCACATATCATTCCGAAAGTCCGGGTCATGACACCAACAACTGTTGGGCCCTGAAAATCAAGATTCAATATCTTATAGAGGCAAAAGAGATTGAGTTTGATGCACCCGAGAAAACAAACGTGATTTCTTCTCCCATGCCTAGACATGGTCACAACACCAATGCTATCGAATAAGATTTGTTTGTTACTACGGTTGATGAACTCTTGACTCCGCTCCCAATCATTAAGATAAACTTGTTGAAAGCCAGTGTATTCCCGAGTTGTAATGAAGACTGCCATCTCTGCTTATCCTTACCAACTGCTTGCCCTTTGTTGAAGACATGCATTCAACGCTTGATAGACAACAAAAAGATTCTATTTGAAAGTACTCCTGTTTCACCTGTTCCTGTTGAATACGTTTCAATCATAACCATCTCTGCCAGTTTTTCCAGGGTCCCCAAAAGACCCGTTAGGATTACATCGGTTCCAAAAACCACTCCACTTATAATCACAATTCCCGGACCGGTCCCGTATGAATCAGACAAAATAGTGTCATGGAATTACAGTGGAGACATCTACTACCATGGTATCAAACAAGATGGGCTGGTCGCCGAAGAATCGAATTCCGAAGAAAAAGACTCCGGCGTCAACAATATTGCCGGAACCAGTAATATTACCCGAAGCGGTAAAATCTTCTCTCCAGAAATTGCCCCCCCAAAGGCAGTTTTTGGACCCGTAGCTGCTCCAAAGGTTACCTTCGTACCAATAAACATATCTACAAATACTCCTACTGACAAAGATGACATAACCCCTGCTGTTATCCCTATCAACACCCCTACTGCTGAAATTCGAGGAAAAAGTATTGTCCGAATGAAGGCTCAACCATTGACTATCCCCAAAACCTCAAAACAGGAAATGGAGGAGATCATGAGAATAGTAAAGAAGAGTGACTACGACGTAGTGGAACAGTTGGGGAAAACTCCCTCCAAAATCTCCATGCTAGCGTTGCTACTATGCTCGGAGGCACATGCGAAAGCCCTGGTGAAGTTTCTGAAGACAGCCCATGTGCCTCAAGAGACGTCTGCTGACCAATTTCAAGATTGTGTGGCCAGTTTGATGGCGGACAACGGCCTAGGCTTATCAGATGCTGATCTGACACCAAAGGGAAGAAAGCACAACGAGGCATTGCATGTCTCTATGGAATGTAGAGGAATAACTCTGGCCCATGTCTTGGTGGACACCGGCTCATCTTTGAACGTTTTACTGAAGAAAGCTCTCGACAGATTGGACTACGAAGGACTGACGTTGAAACCCAGTAACATAGTCGTAAGAGCATTTGATGGCTCAAAGAGGATGGTTCACGGGGAGGTGGACATCCCCATAAAGGTTGGGACTCAGACTTTCAACTTAACTTTCTATGTAATAGACATCCGCCCCTCTTACTCCTGTCTGCTGGGACGACCGTGGATCCATAATGCCGGTGCTGTCACCTCTACACTACACCAGATGCTAAAATATCCGATCCATGGAAAGATTATCACTATCCATGGAGAGGAAGAGTATATGATTAGTCACATAAATTCCTTCTGGTATTTGGTATTGTATGGCGAGTTCATTGAAATTCCTTTTCAACATTTTGAAGAAGTCTCTCAAGAGGTAGCAGTAACCAAAACGGTGTCCCAGATTCCCAAGATCATAAGACCTCCGCTCTGGATGTCATCTCTGAAGGACGCCAAAGTTGTAGTTGAGCAAGGAGGATGCACCATCAGGGGGCAACTTCCGGACATTCCGTATAAATCTGACAAGTTTAGCTTATGGTTTACTTCAAGTGCTCAGAAGGTTGTACATCGTGCCCAAGCCGGAGGGCCACCCTTGAAGATCAGCAACCGAGAGGTCAATGTAGTGGAAGAAGGTGAAGAGGATTGCAGCTTGGAGGATTGGATCTTTCCTACTGTCAACGGAGGACTTCGCAATTGGGAAGCCAAAGACTTTGTTCCGATAACTTTCGTCCCTCATTAATTTATCTTCTACATTTTTGTTGGACTTGTAATATTCACAAACAAATTCACATATTTTAAAACCTTGTGTCTTTCCCGAGGCACAATGGTCCATTTGTAAGGGTTGTAATTTCATCTTCATATGACATTCAATGAATCACTGACGTTTTGCATACAAACTTTTATGCTTATTGTTTTTCTTTTACATTTATTTTCTTTTTTTATAAAAGATGGCTATACCCTTACACACACCCACACTCACAAATGCAGGTACCCCTCCATCCCGGATCCCATGGGTAACAATACTGCTATGGCCTTTAGTGACTCTGAAGATCTAATCTACCAAGCCAAAGATGAAGGTGAGGAAGATTGTGAAGTACCAGGGGAACTGGCCAGGCTACTACAACAAGAGGAAAGAGCTATTCAACCTCATGAGGAACCGGTGGATACAATCAACTTGGGTACTGAGGAGAATAGAAAAGAGGTCAAGGTGGGTGCCAATCTAGAGCCTAGTGTCAAGGAACGTATGATTCAGCTGCTGCGTGATTATGATGAGATCTTTGCTTGGTCATATGAAGACATGCCAGGACTTGATACAGACATCGTGGTACATCGTCTGCCAACAAGAGAAGATTCTCCTCCAGTAAAACAAAAAGTATGCCGCATGAGACCTGATATGTCAGAGAAGATCAAAGCGGAAGTCATGAAACAATTCAATGTTGGATTCTTGGCTGTCACTTCCTATCCCCGATGGGTTGCCAACATTGTTCCTGTGCCTAAAAAGGACGGCAAAGTACGAATGTGCATGTACTATAGAGATTTGAATAGGGCCAGTCCTAAAGATGATTTTCCACTTCCCCACATAGATATCTTGGTTGACAATACAGCCCAGCACAAGGTGTTTTCCTTCATGGACGGATTCTCAGGTTACAACCAAATCAAAATGGCACCTGAGGAAATGGAGAAAACTACATTTGTCACATAGTGGGGGACATTTTGCTACAAAGTGATGCCATTCGGACTGAAGAATGCTGGGGCCACCTATCAACACGCCATGGTAGCTTTGTTTCATGATATGATACACCATGAAATAGAGGTCTACGTAGACGATATGATAGCCCGATCACAAACTGAAGAAGAGCACCTCAATCACTTGCAAAAGTTGTTTGAGAGACTGAAGAAGTATAAGCTAAGGTTGAATCCAAACAAGTGCACATTCAGAGTACGATCCGGTAAACTCCTAGGTTTTATCGTCAGTAACAAAGGTGTCGAGGTTGATCCTGCCAAAGTTAAAGCGATACAAGAAATGCCTTCTCCTCGTACTGAGAAGGAAGTCAGAGGATTCTTGGGACGCCTTAACTATATTTCTAGATTCATTTCTCACCTAACTGCTACTTGTGAGCCAATCTTCAAACTACTGAAGAAAGCTCAAGTAGTCAAGTGGAATGATGAATGCTAGACTGCTTTCGACAAAATCAAAGAGTACTTACAAGAGCCTCCTGTTTTGATGCCACCAGTCGAGGGAAGACCATTGATCATGTATCTGACTGTTTTAGAAAAATCAATGGGGTGTGTATTGGGGCAGCATGACGAGTCTGGCCGAAAAGAGCACGCTATTTACTACTTGAGCAAAAATTTTACCGACTGTGAAACCAGATATTCACTGCTCGAGAAAACTTGCTGCACTCTGGCATGGGATTCTCGCCGGCTAAGACAGTATATACTGACTCATACTAACTTGTTGATATCTAAGATGGATCCGATAAAATACATCTTCGAAAAGCATGCTCTGTCTGGGAGAATAGCTAGATGGCAGATGATCCTAATAGAATATGACATACAGTACACTACCCAGAAGGCTATAAAGGGCAGTGTGCTAGCTGATCATCTTGCTCATCAAGCTGTAGAAGATTATCAGTCCATGAAGTTTGAATTCTTGGATGAAGACATCATGACATTAGACGACTGTGAAGAAATCAGACCATATGACAGACCTGAGCAAGGATCCCAATGGACCCTATTCTTTTATGGGGCCTCCAATGCACTTGGTAATGGTATCGGCGTTGTACTCATATCTCCTGTAAGTGTTTAGTTATTGGCATGTATTTTTGGTAAAACCAGGTGTGTGAATGTCATGACTGATGTCATAACATTCTGGATTATTAGGTACTTTATGCAGAAAAAGTATGGCATACAGTAGCTGCTGTTTATAAGTGTGTATCTGAGTATTTTGCAATGATCACATTTATTCTGTCTACCAAAATCAGTAAACAGGAATTCTGATGTCATAACAAATGTTAAGACATCCTGTACTGATCTAACAGTTTTGCAGTTTGGTTAATTCTGAGATTTTTCAGGAAGTTGGTTCATTCCTTCCAGAATAGAATCTCACGTGGTCTTTAGGTTAACCTAGCTCAACCCTAATCTGGTTGATAAAGTCTTGTGACCAAGTCTTGAGGTTAACCCTAATTAACCCTAGCTTTTCGTGGAAGCCCTAACTGAAGAAACAGATGCATATATATTCAACAGGAAAGCTGATTGGAAATTAACTCTTTGACAGAAGATCAATTAGGAGCTGTATAGTTTTAACTGCTGTAATCCAAGCAAGTATCATTGTGATAAGTGACTTGGAATAGGTTTTGATTGTAAGGGTTTTTGTACCACTCAAAGCTTTGAAGCAAGAGTGTTTGTGTCTCTTGACTAAAGCTTTGAAGCAAAGTCAAGTTAGGTTTATGTATCACTCAAAGCTGTGAAGCACGAGTGTTTGTGTTACTTGATTAAAAAGCTGTGAAGCATAATCAAGTGTATGTTCTGAAGAGTGTCTTCATTATTTCATTAGTCAATTGTTTAAGTATCACTGCTGTGATTGAGGGGGAGTGAGTAGGAACTCAGGTTTAAGTTGAACTTAGATTGAAGTTGCATTGGGTAGGTCTTAAGTGAAGGAGATAAACTGGTTGGTTTATTCCTGAATTAATATCTCTTATAGTGGATTTCCTCCCTGGCTTGGTAGCCCCCAGAGTAGGTGTTGTTTCACACTGAACTGAGTAAACAATTGACTGTGTTCTTTACTGTTTTTATTTACTGTCTTATAGAAAGTCAGATACGGTGTCATAACATTCACTGTGACATAAAGTATCTGCTGCCAGAATTTCAATTGGTATCAGAGCAGGCACCCTGCCTGTATTACTGGGTGAGATCTAGGGATATCACTTTCTGGCACTATGGACAAAGAAGGAGTTTTTGGAAACAGACCACCCATTATGGATGGATCAAATTATGACTACTGGAAACCTCGTATGATTGCCTTCTTAAAATCACTGGACAAAAAAGCTTGGAGAGCTGCTGACAAAGGATGGAACCATCCCACTATAACTGAGAAAGATGGGACAATCAGTCTGAAGCCTGAGGAAGAATGGAGCAAAGAAGAAGATGACTTAGCCCTGGGTAATTCCAAAGCTTTAAATGCCTTGTTCAATGGAATTGATAGAAACATATTCAGACTAGTACATCAATGTGAACTGGCCAAGGAAGTGTGGGACACTCTCAAAACTACCCATGAGGGCACATCCAAAGTAAAAATGTCAAGGCTTCAGATGCTGACTACCAAGTTTGAGAACCTAAGGATGAAGGAAGATGAAACCATTCATGAGTTTCACATGAACATCTTGGAGATTGCCAACACCTCAGGAGCATTGGGAGAAAAGATGTCTGAAGAAAAACTGGTGAGAAAGATTCTCAGATCCCTGCCTAAAAGATTTGCAATGAAGGTAACTGCTATAGAGGAAGCCCAGGATATCAGCAAGTTAAAGGTGGATGAACTCATTGGGTCTCTTCAGACTTTTGAGATGGGGATCAGTGACAATGTTGACAAGAAAAACAAGAGCATAGCACTTGTATCCAACACTGAAGATGAAAACAAGAAGGATGAAGAAGAAAATATTTCAGAAGCTATAGCCATGCTTGGAAGACAATTCAACAAACTCATCAAGAGAATGGATCCAAAGTCAAGGTCAAATGTTAAGAACATACCCTCTGACATTAACAGATCCTATGACTCCAGCAGAAGACCAAAGTCTGAAGAGAAGGGAAATCAAGGCAGAGGAATTCAATGCCATGGTTGTGAAAGATATGGGCATATTCGAGCTGAATGTCCTACCTTTCTTAAGAAACAAAAGAAAGGAATGTCTGTTACCTGGTCTGATTGTGATTCAGAAAGTAATTCTGAAGAAGAATCTGCCAAACTAGTTACTGCACTAACTGGTGTTTGTACCTCTGAAAGTGACACTAGTGATGAAGAAGTGACATTTGAAGAACTGGCTGATACTTACAAGAAATTATGTATCAGAAGTGCTGAAGTCTGTATGCAAAATGAGAGACAAACAAAACTCATCATAAAGTTGGAGGCTGAAAAAAGGGAAGACATTGAAACTATAAGTCATCTAGAAGGGGAAGTTCAAATGCTGAACTCAAAACTGAACCAGATGACCAAATCTGTCAAGATGTTGACAAATGGAACTGACAAATAGGAAGAAATCCTTCAGGTTGGACAAAATGTGGGAAACAAGTCTGGTCTAGGATTTGTGGCAACAAAGAAATCTGGTGCAGACAAGAAGATCAGGCCTGATAAACAAATGTCTAAACAGATGTCACAACATAACACTCAACATCGGGAACAGAGAAATATGAAGAAAAAGTACCAAAGATGGAGATGTCATCATTGTGGGAGGTTTGGTCACATAAAGCCATTCTGCTTCAGATTGTATGGATACCCTAATCAGAACCCAGGTGTCAAACCTAAGTCTAACAAGGTACCACATACTCCACAGTGGAAGAAAAAGGCTACTGCCCTGATAGCCCACACTTCCCTTAGAGTCTCTGCAAAGGAAGACTGGTACTTTGACAGTGGGTGTTATAAGCACATGACTGGAATCAAGAACCTTCTCAATAATGTTAAACCTCACACCACTAGTTATGTGACCTTTGGAGATGGTGCTAGAGGAGAAATCAAAGGAGTTGGTAATTTGGACTGCCCTGGAGTTCCAAATCTGAATGAAGTACTGTTGGTAAAAGGCCTGACTGCTAATCTCATTAGTATCAGTCAATTATGTGATCTAGGATTCAAGGTCAACTTCTCAAAATCTGAATGTCTTGTAACAAATGAAAAACAAGAAGTTGTAATGAAAGGAGTCAGATCTAAAGACAACTGTTACTTATGGGAGCCTGAGAACACTAATTACTCCACTGTATGTTCTATTGCCAAAGAAGAAAAAGAGGTGAAACTGTGGCACCAAAAACATGGCCATCTTCATCTAAGAGGAATGAAAAGGATTATCTCCATGGAGGCAGTCAGAGGGATTCCAAGACTGCAAATTGATGAAGGGAGAGTTTGTGGTGAATGTCAGGTTGGTAAGCAGACTAGGATGTCACATCCAAAGTCAAGACATCTGACCACCTCTAAGGTTCTAGAACTTCTACACATGGATCTGATGGGACCAATGTAGGTGGAAAGTCTTGGTGGAAAGAGATATGCCTATGTTGTTGTGGATGACTTTTCCAGATTCACCTGGATTAACTTCATTAAGGAAAAATCTGATGTGTTTGAAGTTTTTAAAGAACTGTGCAACAGAATTCAAAGAGAAAAAGAAGGGTGTATTGTCAGAATCAGAAGTGATCATGGCAAGGAATTTGAGAACAGTAAGTTTAATGAGTTCTGTTCCTCAGAAGGAATTAGTCATGAATTCTCTTCTCCTATAACTCCTCAACAAAATGGAGTTGTAGAAAGGAAAAATAGGACCATACAGGAATATGCCAGAGCTATGATACATGCCAAAAGACTTCCTATTCATTTTTGGGCTGAAGCTATGAATACAGCCTGTTATGTCCATAACAGAGTCATTTTGAGAAAGGGAACCTCATCCACCATTTATGAACTCTGGAAAGGAAGTAAGCCAACTGTGAAGTACTTCCATGTATTTGGCAGCAAATGCTATATTCTGGCAGATCATGAACAAAGGAGAAAGCTGGACCCTAAAAGTGATGAAGGTATATTTCTAGGATACTCCTCCAACAACAGAGCTTATAGGGTATTCAATTACAGGACCAAAGTCATGATGGAATCAATAAATGCCATAGTTGATGATTATCATGAAGAAACAGATGTCCCTTGTAATGTTGAGACATTCTTTGAGACTCCAACTCAACAGAATGACCTTCCTAACACCACTACAGCAGACTCTGAATCCAAGGAAGCTAGCAAAATCCCTTCCATGAGAATTCAGAAAGATCATCCTAAAGAACTCATCATAGGGGATCCTAACAGTGGAGTCATTACAAGATCTAGAGAAATCATCTCAAACTCTTGCTTTGTGTCTAAAATTGAACCAAAAAAATGTTAAGGAGGCTTTAACTGATGAATACTGGATTGGTGCAATGCAAGATGAATTGAACCAATTTAAGTAACATGAAGTTTGGGAGTTAGTTCCTAGACCAGAGGGAACGAACATCATTGGCACAAAATGGATATACAAGAACAAATCAGATGCTGAAGGAGTTGTCACTAGGAATAAGGCAAGACTTGTTGCTCAAGGATACACTCAAATTGAAGGGGTTGATTTTGATGAGACCTTTTCCCCTGTAGCCAGACTGGAATCTATCAGACTCCTATTGGGAATTGCTTGTCTCCTGAAGTTCAAGCTATTTCAGATGAATGTAAAAAGTGCCTTCCTAAATGGGTACTTAAATGAGGAAGTTTATGTGGAACAGGCTAAAGGTTTTGTGGATCCAAACCACCCTGATCATGTCTACAAATTGAGGAAAGCTCTATATAGCCTGAAACAAGCTCCTAGAGCATGGTATGACAGGTTAACAAAATTTCTCTCAGACAAAGGATACAGAAAAGGAGGCTTGGATAAAACCCTCTTTGTCAAAAATGAAGGAGGGAAGTTAATGGTAGCTCAAATATATGTTGATGACATAGTGTTTGGGGGAATGTCAGAACAAATGGTTAAACATTTTGCTGACCAGATGCAGGCTGAATTCGAAATGAGTCTCATGGGAGAACTGGCTTATTTTCTTGGACTGCAAGTCTCACAGATGGAGGACTCAATCTTTCTATCTCAAAGCAAGTATGCAAAGAACATTGTCAAGAAGTTTGGTATGGAGAATGCCAGTCACAAAAGGACCCCTGCACCTACTCATTTAAAGCTATCCAAAGATTCAAGTGGGGTTAAGGTGGACCAAAGTCTGTACAGAAGCATGATAGGAAGTTTGCTGTACTTAACAGCCAGCAGACCTGACATTGCTTTTGCAGTTGGAGTTTGTGCAAGATACCAAGCTGATCCTAAAGTCAGTCATATCAACCAAGTGAAGAGAATTTTGAAGTATGTAAGTGGAACTTACAACTATGGCTTACTATACTCTCATGGCTGTGAACCAACTCTGACTGGTTATTGTGATGCTGATTGGGCTGGAAGTGCTGATGATAGAAAAAGCACCTCTAGAGGATGTTTCTTCTTAGGAAATAATTCGGTCTCCTGGTTCAGCAAGAAACAGAACTGTGTGTCTCTCTCTACTGCTGAAGCTGAATACATTGCAGCTGGTAGTAGCTGTTCTCAAATGATCTAGATGAAACAGATGCTTACTGAGTATAATGTCACACAAGATGTTATGACATTGTACTGTGACAATCTGAGTACAATCAACATTTCCAAGAATCCTATTCAGCATAGCAGGACCAAGCACATTGACATTAGACATCACTTTATCAGAGACCTTGTAGAAGAGAAGACGATTAAACTGGAACATGTTGCCACTGAGCTACATCTGGCTGACATTTTTACCAAGGCACTTGATGCAAATCAATTTGAAAACTTGAGGGGCAAGTTGGGTATTTGCCAACATGAGGAATTGTAGCAATTAATTTTGCTTAAAACAAGGGTTGAAGGAGTTATTTTTGTTAAGTCTATTTTGATTGGGTTAATCATATGTTTTCCCATTTCTTTCAAAATTATTAAGAAGTTGAATAGACACTCATTTGCCTCCTTCCTCTCTCAACTCCACAACAAATCCCATTCTCTCAATCAAAGTTTTCTCTCTAGTTGCTACTGGTTTTCTAAGACTATCAAAATGTCTCAAACATCATCCTCATCCAAGACGACCGTTTCATCCTCATCCTCTGATCGAGATTCTCGGGCAATCACATCATGCATGGATTCTGAAGTCCTAGAGATTACTCCTCTTAGAGAAATGGCAACTAACCCTTCCAAGGTCAAAAAGCTGAGAACAAGGCATGCAGGAAGGTCTCAAGCTACTTCATCCGGTAATCCCTCTCAACCTTCATCTTCTGTACCAAATAGGGAAGGCTCAGCTTATGTTCATCAAGCAATAGCTAGGCTTGTTACAAGAATTTTGAGTGAGAACCACTCTGTACCTGGGATTTCTGTTCCATTAAATCAAGAATCAGCAAGCCCAAATGTTGAAGTAAATCCAGATGTCTCTGAGAATGTTGAGACTCTAAATGACAACATTCAGAAACCATCTGAAAATCTTGATGATATCCAGAACCCTTCAAAGAAGAATGTTGAACCACCTGTTATTGATGTGGATGAGGAATACTCATACAATGACCTAATTGCAAATATCAACCCTAGCATAGCTAGGAGAATGATGAACAGAAAGGGTAATCAGGATGCTGCAAAATGTCTGACCAAAGGGAAACCTGTTGATAAGAAAACCAGATCTGAAGGCAAGACTGGTGTGGAAACTGTGAAGACTGGACTGTCCAAAGGGAAGGTGAAAGCCCGATTACATGCTGGGAGTCTCTCAAAGCCTGTGAGACAACCAATAGCAAAGAAGAGGAAAGAACCTGAACCTTCTGATTCTGATGAGGAATCAAAATTTGAAATTGATGCTGAAGACATTCCTCTCAGAAGGAAACTCCCTTCCAGCAAAATGGCTAGAGTTCCTGAAGTCCCCACTGACAACATTTCATTCACCACCCTGAAAATGCCAACAGATGGAAGTATGTTTGCTTGAAGAGAATAGCCTTGGAAAGAGAACTAAACAATGGTGCCATGGATTGTAAGGAAATCATGGACTTGATCAAAGCTGTTGGACTAATGAAGACTGTGGAAAAGTTTACAAAATGCTATGAAAATCTTGTCAAGGAATTCATAGTGAATTTGTCTGATGAATGTGCTGATGGAAGGTCAACTGACTTTGAATGTGTCTATGTGAGAGGAAGAAAAGTTAATTTCTCTCCCTCTGAAATTAACAAATTCCTTGGAAGATCAAATGAGGCTTGCCCTGAACTGGAAGTTACTGACAATGAAGTATGCCAAACCATCACAGCAAGACAAGTCAAGTGCTGGCCCTCAAAAGGAAAGTTGAATGTTAGCAAGCTAAGCATAAAATTTGCCATCCTGTACAAGATTGGTGCAGCCAACTGGGTCCATACCAACCATAAATCAACCATCTCTACAGGATTGGGGAGATTCATTTATGCTGTTGGAACCAGGACTGAATTTGACTATGGCAGGTATATATTTGATCAAACTTTAAAACATGCTGGAAGCTATGCTGTTAAAGGCCCTATTGCCTTTCCCTCCCTCCTATGTGGAATTGTCCTTGCTTAGTACCCTGACATCCTGGTGGAAAGAGATACTGCTTGCAAAAGAGCTCATGCTCTTGGGTTACATTACAAGCTTTTCCAGGGATCTCATGTTCCTGACATTGTCATGACATTAGCTGAGACATCAACTGTAAAAGCTCAGTCCAAGACATCTGATGTTATAGCTGTGCTGAAGGAAACCTGCAAAGAGCTGGAGACAAGGAAAAAGACTCTTGAGAACCTAATTGCCAGATTAGAACAAGAGGAGACTGAAGGAAAAGGAAGGGAAGAGGATGTTGCTGAAAATCAGCTCAATGCTGAAGAAAGTGCCTCCTCTGAAGGTGACAATGCTTAAAGTTTGGTGGAGATGACAAGCTTGATGCTGGTTCCTGTTGATGCAAGTGTTTTCAGATTTTTTTTGTTGTTCTTTTACTCATTTTGGATAACTGTATAACATATAAGTACATGTATCTTTGGCCCATTTGTGGCTAAAGAGGGGGAGATATTTTGTGTTAATTACTTGGTAGACATTATATTTTTCTGCAGACATATTCATTCTGCTACTCTCTATTCTCTGATTGCTTAGGGGTTTTAGCCAAAAATCTACCAAAGGGGGAGTTTGTAAGTGTTTAGTTATTGGCATGTATTTTTGGTAAAACCAGGTGTGTGAATGTCATGACTGATGTCATAACATTCTGGATTATTAGGTACTTTATGCAGAAAAAGTATGGCATACAATAGCTGCTGTTTATAAGTGTGTATCTGAGTATTTTGCAATGATCACATTTATTCTGTCTACCAAAATCAGTAAACAGGAATTCTGATGTCATAACAAATGTTAAGACATCCTGTACTGATCTAACAGTTTTGCAGTTTGGTTAATTCTGAGATTTTTCAAGAAGTTGGTTCATTCCTTCCAGAACAGAATCTCACGTGGTCTTTAGGTTAACCTAGCTCAACCCTAATCTGGTTGATAAAGTCTTGTGACCAAGTCTTGAGGTTAACCCTAATTAACCCTAGCTTTTCGTGGAAGCCCTAACTGAAGAAACAGATGCATATATATTCAACAGGAAAGCTGATTGGAAATTAACTCTTTGACAGAAGATCAATTAGGAGCTGTATAGTTTTAACTGCTGTAATCCAAGCAAGTATCATTGTGATAAGTGACTTGGAATAGGTTTTGATTGTAAGGGTTTTTGTACCACTCAAAGCTTTGAAGCAAGAGTGTTTGTGTCTCTTGACTAAAGCTTTGAAGCAAAGTCAAGTTAGGTTTATGTATCACTCAAAGCTGTGAAGCACGAGTGTTTGTGTTACTTGATTAAAAAGCTGTGAAGCATAATCAAGTGTATGTTCTGAAGAGTGTCTTCATTATTTCATTAGTCAATTGTTTAAGTATCACTGCTGTGATTGAGGGGGAGTGAGTAGGAACTCAGGTTTAAGTTGAACTTAGATTGAAGTTGCATTGGGTAGGTCTTAAGTGAAGGAGATAAACTGGTTGGTTTATTCCTAAATTAATATCTCTTATAGTGGATTTCCTCCCTGGCTTGGTAGCCCCCAGAGTAGGTGTTGTTTCACACTGAACTGGGTAAACAATTGACTGTGTTCTTTACTGTTTTTATTTACTGTCTTATAGAAAGTCAGATACGGTGTCATAACATTCACTGTGACATTGAGTATTTGCTGCCAGAATTTCATCTCCAAAAGGGTGTCATACTCCCTTTACTGCCAGACTTTGCTTCAATTGTACAAACAACATGGCAGAGTACGAAGCATGCATCTTGGGCCTCAAGGCTGCCATAAATCTGGGAATCAAATATTTGGATGTGTTTGGAGATTTAGCTTTGGTCATCAGTCAGATCAAAGTGGACTGGGACACTAAGCCCCCAAACCTTATCCCTTACAAAGAACATGTTTTGACATTACTACCACACTTTGAGGATATTACCTTCGAGCACTTCCCGCGAGAAGAAAATCAGCTAGCAGATGCTCTAGCCACAATGTCATCTATGTTTAAACTTAATTGGGATAACGAGGTTCCCCAGATCACCATCAAACAAATGGATGAACCAGCACACTGTCACGAGATTAATACTGAAGAAGTAGTGGACCAACCTTGGTTTCAGGAAGTTAAGAGGTATCTCGAGGCTCAAGAATATCCAGAAGGAGCCTCAATCAACGATAAGAAGTTCTTAAGGAGATTCTCTGCTAAATTCTTCCTTAGTAATGGCATCCTGTACAAACGTAATCATGACTCCATTTTGCTTCGGTGTGTGGATAAGGTTAAACTGAAAAGATTATGGCTGAATTACACGAAGGTACTTTTGGCACCCACTCCAGTGGGCATACAATGGCAAAGAAAATCCTACGGGCAGGCTATTATTGGTCTACCATGGAAGCAGATTGCTATCAACACTCTCTAACATGTCATAAATGTCAAATTTATGCGTACAAAGTACACGTACCTCCGGTTCCTCTGAATGTCTTGACGGCTGCTTGGCCCTTTACTATGTGGGGAATTGATATGATTGGAGAGATCAAGCCTACAGCCTCCAATGGACACCTCTTCATCCTAGTGGCCATTGACTACTTCACCAAATGGGTCGAAGCAGCTTCCTTCGCTTCTGTTACTAAGAACGTTGTTGCCCGCTTCATTAAGAAAAATCTAATCTGCCAGTACGGTATCCCGGAAAGGATCATCACTGACAATGGTACAAATCTTAACAACACTATAATCACTGCCTTGTGTGAGCAATTCAAAATTCAGCATCACAATTCTTCCCCCTATCGGCCAAAGATGAATGGTGATGTCGAAGCTGCAAATAAAAACATTAAAAAGATCATACAGAAAATGACAGTCACGTACAAGGATTGGCGTGAGATGCTACCATTCGCTCTCCACGGGTATCATACCACGGCTCGCACCTTAACCGGGGCAACACCATATTCGTTGGTATATGGCATGAAAGCTGTTTTACCTATTGAGATTCAGATCCCCTCTCTGAGGATTATAAAGGATGCAGATTTGAATGAAGACGATTGGATCCAAACTCGACTTGATAAACTGAACTTAATTGATGAAAAGAGACTTACTGCTGTCTGCCATGGTCAAGTGTATAAAAAACGGATGATCAAGGCTTTCAACAAGAAAGTAAGACGTCAAGTATATCAAGTTGGGGATCTAGTGATCAAGCGTATCATCCTGCCACAAAGTGATCCCAGGGGAAAATGGACTCCTACCTATGAAGGACCATTTGTAATCAAAAACATATCCTCCGGTGGGGAAATGATCTTAACCACCATGGACGACGACGACCTGCCACACCCTGCGAACGCGGACATAATCAAAAGATACTACGCATAAGAGACCCGCTAGGTTGACACACCTAGGCAAAACAAGGGCATCCCGGCGAACCAAAAGGTTCGAGAAAAAATTAGGGATAAAATAAAAAAATCTATACACCCGGCAAGTTGAAAACCCGAAAAGGAGACTTGGACAAAAAAGGGTTTCCTAGTGGACTGAAAACCCAAAAGGGCGGTCCAGGCAAAAGTTAGGGAATAAGAGCGTATGACTATGTCCCGTCGGATCACTTAAAGAACCACATATGACTTCCCCTGACAAATTCGGAGTTTCTGATCAATCCAATCCTCTTCGGACAAAGAAACAAATAAACAAGATGCTCAGGGATACGAAGGCTATAGCAGAACGGGAACCCCCATGGGACTATCACACATAGCTGTCTTTCTTTGTATAAAATTTTCCTTGTTTTATGGCACCATTCTCTTACTAGAATGTTTATCTCTTTTTGTACAAAATACTTACTCAAAGTCAATACAAAGATATCCCTTTGAAAGTGCAAAAACTATTTGTCTTTTCTTTACAATTGTGTTTTGTTTGCAAAAACGTCCAATGATTCATTAATGAACATATGCATTTGAACATGATTACTGTTTACAAATAAAAAAGATGAGAAAGACAATTACGGATAGGTCGAAAAGATAGGAAAATATCTTGAGGCCATTCCATAAACATTCTCCCCACGGAGTTTTCAATAATCCCCAGTGGAACAAAACTCCCAACTACCCAGCAAAACGAAGCTTCTAGTTTATCAATTCCTGGTAGAAATCTCCCAATTTCTCCAAAATCCCCAGCAGGTTGTTGTGAAGCCTGGAATCCGACCAGATAGCAGCTAACTTTTGATTCTCTCCAGCCAAAGATAATTCCCCAGTAAAGCAACGGACAACCGAGACCCCGAATTCTTTTCCCCAAGCAGGAACAAAACTTTTTCCCCACAGAGTTTTCAATACTCCCCAACAGAATAAAGACTCCCATTGGTTAATCCTCAGTAGAAGTCGTCAAGATTATCAAGTTTCCTCAAGAAGATCTTACGAGCAATACATGGTATTTCCCTTACAACAAGAGTTTATTCCTCTCAGCATAAATTCATCAACACTTCGACTTCAAGACATGAAGACTTACATATCCTCAGCAGCAGTCAGGGATTTATTTTCCCCAAACCGATAGCAATACAGCAAATCAGCTCACATGCGCATACATTGCATCCATATATCATAAACATCAAACCAATACATTGCATCATACACTTCATGCAACATAACTTGGTGTTTCAGCTAACATTTTACCCTTTTCAAGATAAGATTAACAGCTACCGTTAGCAATATGCAACTCCTGATACAGTTCAGATACGCTCCAGACACGGAAGCCATTCTAATACTCATTCAGATTTCAACACTCCTGATACAGTTCAGATACGCTCCAGACACTGAAGCTATTCTGATACTCATTGAGATTTCAACACTCCTGATACAGTTCATATACGCTCTAGACACGGAAGCCATTCTGATACTCATTCAGATTTCAACACTCCTGATACAGTTCAGATACGCTCCAGACACAGAAGCCATTCTGATACTCATTCAAATTTCAACACTCCTGATACAGTTCAGATACGCTCCAGACACGGAAGCCATTCTGATACTCATTCAAATTTCAACACTCATGATGCAATTCAGATACACTCCATACACGGAAGCCATTCTGGTACTCATTCAGATTTCTATACTCCCGATACAGTTTAGATACGCTTCAGACCCGGAAGCCAATCAGGTACTCATTCAAAGACGTCTTCAGGTACGCTCCAGACACGGACGCCATTATGAGGTTCGACTTACAAACTACATCTCAACAAGCATTCTTGGATGGAATCTACAAGCCCATCCCCAACAAGATTTTATTACCTCTGCAAATGGCATCTTTAAGCCCATTCCTCCTATCATCGCCGAGTGCAAATTTCTGGGCACTTTAGTGTCCAATCATCTTCCACCTTCGAGTCGCGAATGGCAAATCTCGCCAATCTAACTCCTCAGGTTAAAAAAGATTGAACAGGGGCAGCTGTTGTACCCCAAAATTTGCCCTCTCATTTCTCAGGAAATCACCATGGATTCTCAAAGTTCTCTCTTAAACAAATCCAAGCCTGGAATTATTATTTCTTTCCAAGCAAGCCATTTACAAGGGCAAAATGGTCATTTGCAAGCTGAAAAGTTAAACTTTGGTTTTTGGATCAAAATCAAAACACAAAAATCATATTTCATCAAGACATGTTGGAATATGAAGTTTGTTTCATCAAGAAGCTCAAAAGTCAAATTTTACCTTGGAAAAGTTAAATTCTAAATACTTAGAATTTTTCTAAAGTATTTTAGAAAAATGACACTTCAGAACTTCTGAACCAACCTCCAGGCAGGAGCGGTCAGAAGATGCAAACTTAGCTCAGCACATAACATTCAGTCAGAATGTAGCTCTTCAGCATCTACGCCAGCTCAGTCAGAAGTTTCCAGAAGATTATAAAACGTGATGAAAAAATAGGAATGCCCCTTCAGAACATGCTAGAATCAAAAGGTAAGAGAGTCAAAAGATTGGGTGCTACGCTGAAGCAGAATCTCTAAGTTCAGAGTCTTCAGAGGCAAATCAAAGAAAGTTACTGGAAAGCCTGGAGATCCCTCAGAACTTGCTGAGACAACTGAATGCCAAGATCAGAACTTGGGTGCATTGTTCAAGACTACGTTGAAATGGAACTTCTGGCCTAGATTTAGGCAATGATGCAAAATCCCCTATTACAAGATTTCTGATTTTGACAAATCTCATTACCATTTAATGCTCATTAATGCTCACAACCACTTTTGAGTCTTTGTCCATAGGGTCTCTCCACGTGTAGCATAAAAAGACCTTTGTACAGATTTAGGTATGGGTTCATGCGCTACTTTTTGCTCATGGGTGTCACTTTTCCTTAATCCTCACTTACTAACCCAGCCTAGGCTAAAAGCTGTCAATCATCACAACCTTTTTTTAACTTTCTTCAAGAGTAAGTCAGCATCTAGTGCATGATATTGGCGCCACTTGACATTTTTAAAACCCATAAAGCTTTGCCAATAAATAGAATACCATTGATCACTGAGAAAAGGCCAGACAGAAAAATTTGTGAAAGAAATCAAAATTTTGAGAAAGAAAAGTCTTGAACCTCTGCCCAAAATTCCTAGAGTTTCAAAAACTGTAAACACAGCATTCAAACCATTAGCTTTGGATACTTTGCTTTCAAACTTCATTTGTTCTCAAAATATTTCTTGACTAAAAAACACCCATACAATTTTTGACCCACACGTTAGAAGCTACCATAACTTATGTATTCATACTACTATATACCCTCCATCCATTCAAAGAAGCTGTTCAGAACGTCGTCAGAGTTGAGGCTAACTCCAGTTCATAAAACTTCTTCCAGCTGCAAGGTAAGCACTTGCTGACCCTCACCACATTGCTTAAGCATCACCAGATTTGCATGCTCAAAAACACAATGTAGATATCATTCTTCTGATGTTGTGCATGTTCTGAGATTTTCACGCATCTGTATGCTTAAGTAGAGAATTAATTAGTTCAGAATTTGCCTCTGATTTTTAGTTGTGACTTCTGAAATGCTATGACACCTGCTGAAACTGTCCTAGGCATGTCTTCTGTTTTGTGGAGAAATAACCAAATTGCCGATGTTCTGACTAGCATAGGGAGAGACCAAGTTCTGACATTGGCACCAGCGCTTCTGGAACCTATTTTGTTATCAGTAATATCAGAACTTCTGAAAATTACTGCGTTCCCAGCAGGGTCAGAACCTCTGACCCCATACATTTTCACTAACAGGTTTCTGTTTTGCAGCGTACTAGGGTCAGAACCTCTGACCTATACATTTTCACTAACAGGTTGCTATTCTGCAGGAGGCCAGGGTCAAAACTTCTGACTTCCTTTCAGCAGCACGCTGATCCTTTTCTTTTTTCTTTCTTTCTTCCCCTTGTTATTTTCTTTATTTTTCTCGCTGGTACTCCCCATTCATAAATTTGTACCCCCACCCCCTAAATATTGTAATAGCGTAGGACTTTACATTTCTGCAATTTATCGCTTTCAAATGTAAATGCAAGATAAAATCAATAAATAGACCACAAAAAAAATCAAAGACAAAAGCATGCAATCAAACACACTTTGCACACAAACACCCTTAGGGTTTCTCCACTTGGTTGCCTTATACAAAAATAGCCATATTACGCATGCAAAGTATCTTGGTAAAACAAACAAAATCAAAAGATCATAGTCCCTCGATGACGCTATTCAAAGTTGCCTTACAAAATGATCTTGGTCCCTCCAGAATACTAAGATACTTTGTAACATTGCTAATTATGGTTATACGATGACCCACGCCTATCCCGTTTAAATCCAAAGATAGGGTTGCTTACCAAATCAATGGTAAGACAACAATGTCAAAGGAATAGAAAATGCATAAGAAAGACATTTGAGTAGGTAAATTGCTCCTAGTTACTTGCTCTATTTTCGAACAAATATCCTTGTTATTTTCAAATCAAACACACACACTTCCAAACACTTACAAACATTGAAAATATTTTCAAAAAGACAAGCATCTTTGTATACATTCTTACGAACGAGAATCATTACAAAGATTGCCTAAACGAATGGCCTCTTTTACAAAATACTTTCAAAACCACACGAAACACATTTCAAAAAAAAAAAAAAAGCAAATGATCTAGCAAGTAACTAAGAGCCCATGGAAAACCATGGATGAAAAGGGTGCTAATACCTTCCCTTTTCATAATCTACCCCCCAAACTCAAGAAACAATCTCAAAGGTTTTTCCTGTGCTTTTTCACCTTTCCTTTTGGATAAAAGAAAAGTCGGTGGCGACTCTTTCTAACTGCAACATTTGAGAACACAAACGCAAAACCTCAAGTCAGTTCTCCCACCGCATCACACCATCTTTCTCCAATACAGACCATCTTTCGCCAATACATGCCATCTTTCGCCAATACAGGCCATCTTTAATGAATGCATGCGACACTGACATGTAACAACATAATTTCAAATTGATTATTCTTACCTATCAATTCTACGCCAATACAGACCATCATCATCATCATCATCATCATCATTATCATGCATATCATGTCACACAATCAAAACATTCATGCAACATCATCGTGCTCAATCACAATACCAATCTCATCGATTCCATCATCATATTCATAACTTCACATTACATCAAATTACTGGAATAATATAAGAATCCAGAAAATCATCTCATGCTGTTTTCAAATTATTTTTATTAGATAGAAAATATTTTTAACTTCCCGTAGATTCGAGCGGCGCGTCAAAGAACACCTAAGTCAAAAGTTATGAAGTTTTCAGTTTTTGAAAAACCTGGTAGCTTCAGTGGTAACCGACTACCACATGGCTAGTAACCAATTACACATATTATATCCTACGTTTTTATCCTAAAATTTCACACAGTAACCGGTTACCACAGTCCAGTAACCGGTTACCGCTGTTGCAGAACCAAAACCTGCTATGTTTTTGTACAAAAATCCATTCTTTTCAATCCCCAAAACCCCAATTTGCAAACAACAACAAATTTATCAGTCCCTCGATTTATACCCACAAATAATACAACAATTATATGCATTCCATAACATCAATGACATCAATTTAAATTGATTATAACAATCAATTTCACAAACAATCATACAAAAAAGCATCAAAACTCAATAATGAGAGAAAACCCCAAGAACACCAATCAGGGAGAAATCAAAACATACAATCATGAGACCTAAACTCTACCATACCCCCATCATTATGCAACCAATTATAGTGTTAGAATCCCCCCTTACCTTATATTGTCGTGGTTCTTAATTCCTACAATGAATCTTCTTGCCCTAGCTTCCTAGTGTTATTCTCCTCTTCTCTCTTTTATGCTTCTCTTTCTCTGTTTCTATGTACTGACTTTATTTCTCTTATTCTTACTCTAATATATCCCAATAATAATATAAACTTCTTAATTAATTAATAATCATTATAAAATAATAATAATCCTAATAATAATATAATAATACTAGTAAACTATATTATACCACATACCCCATGATTTTACACTTTTAGACATACACCCTTATAATCTCAACTTCAATAATTCTAAGACATCTAGTTCTCAACAAAGGCGTCACCCCACATCATAAAATTCACTAATTCATAAGAATACACCATATTATCTAATTATTTAAATTAAAACAATTCTAATTAAATCAGGGTGTTACAACTCTCTCCCACTTAGAATATTTTCGTCCATAAAAATCCATTTGATACTAACAACTTCGGATATGACTATCGCATCCTTCCTTCCAACTCCCACATCATGTTTTACATCATCTCAAATATTACTAACCTATATCTCACCTAGTCAACCACCATGATCCCACAAAATTCCTTGATATCGGGTTATGAACGCACCAGTTTGTCTCACTCCTCGTCCCATCATCCTAAGATACAAAATCTATCACTTCATTACACGTAAATACCATTATAAGCACATAAACTTAACCATAATATCGACAACGGTGGCACACACACCAGTACTACAATGCTACATCTCACTAATTGAACACGCAATTCATTACATTCTATTGACATGTCAGCAACACGAAAAACATACAAACCCTCCACCTATCACTTCCATTCTAGAATATCCGTGGGTCAGCATCATTCTTTCAGGCATCTAACGTTTAACCCTCAACTCCTAATAAGTCATATACGCATAAGGAAGTGTGCCATATTCACGCTTCTGCTATGCCATTCTGATCATTTACCTCAAAGTCTTTGTCTTTATTTTGATTCCAATCAACCATCAGATCTACAAGTTCAATATCTATCTTCAGAATCTCTTTAGAATCTACCAGAAAATAATGGTTCACTTTTGCATTAGGTTCACACAGAATGATGAACAACTAACTTCTCGTTAATACATCAATTCAGTTCATTCACTATCAAGCAAGAAAGACAAGTCTATCCCATCCAATACGATCCCGTCTACTATCAACAAGAGATTAAGGGTGATCAATTCCTCAATTTGTCAATAGGTAGCCAACAACCATAATGGTGGCATAAATCATCATTACCCAACTATAATAGTGTCATCCACCTTGTGCTCAAGGTTACATGAGCATAATGTTCAACAATCTCTCCATGGCTTACAAACGTTTTTCTTAATTTCCTTCATTTCAACCTTGTCAATGATACATAAACGCCAAAAATCCATTTCATAGTCTCATTTACACGCACACAACACAACACAATTATTCAGTATCTTCTAATACAGGAAAACTTCTACACCAGGTATAATCCAAATCGTTTCATTCTAAAATAAGTCTTTATCCAGTTAGAAGACTTTGATCACATCAATAAATCCTTACTCTTTCCTTTAATATCACATTTGGATCTCATCCTAATCACAATATCAACACAACTATTTCTTCATATGGTTGGTGATAAAACTCCCCAATTTCTCCCTAACTCATGTCTATACTTTTCTGTCATAACCATGATTCCAATCCTACTTGAATTTATCTTTCCTCTAGCATTACTTCTCTTCTCCTAAAAAACCATCGTCATTCTAATCATCCCTAATCGGCATAAGTTGCATCTCTATGCACTTATCTAATACATTCACATCTTTCCTAATGTCAAACATATCATTCCCTTAGCTCATTCATTAACAAAAAATGTCACTTGCCCTCGTCTCGAGCAACTACGATAATAACCACTCATTCCTGAAAAGCTTCTAGTCTCTGTAACCAATTTCAGAGCCTCTCATTAGTGACCTATGTTCACTTTGGATAAATTCCACAGATATCTTCATTCAAAATAGCATGTCCAAGAAAATTCACCTCTTCGAATCATGATCTACATCTCGAATTCCTATAATACATTTTCTTCCCTTTCGACATCATAATTCAAATTATGGCATTTAATGTTTCCTTTTTCTGACATCAGACTAAATCAAAATGTCCTAAATAACCACCGCAATAGACTGATCCAATTATTCAAAATAATTTCAAAGTTCTAAAAGTTGTCCTCTAATTATCTCATCCCTCATATGAATCTAAAAGCAACTCAACCTCAATTTAAGTATACCGAAGACATATTCTCCTACTAGTTAATCCATCAAATTGTCAATTACTTGAAGTGGAAGTGTAACCTCAACCACTACTTAAATCAGTTATCGGTAATCCACATACAATTTTGTACTACTTTCTTTCTCCTTAACTAATGACATCAAAGCTCCCAAAATGATACACTCGGTTTTACAAATCTATTTGTCCGCACATCTTCTAATAACTTCTCCAATTCTCCAAACTTTGAACTGAAATCATGTATGGTGCCATAGGAACAATTCTGGTACCAAGAACGAGATCAACAACAAACTACTCCTCTCATCCAACCTCTTCACGTGACAAATAAATTACTTCCAGGTTCTAGAACCATTTCTAAAACAAATTTCATCATGTTATCTTTCTAGCGCTTCAAACAGAACTCAAATCGGACGTCTAAAACTCAAGTTATGAATTTTTTAAAGAATTACAAAATGTTGTCAACTCAGCGGTAACAAGTTACTCTAATAGCAGTAACTGGTTACACCCCTCAAAAAAGCCAAAAACACTATTTTTTAGCGGTAACCGGTTACTCAATCCTGGTAACCGATTACCACTATACCAGAGTAAAAAAAAAATCAGATTTTCATGTTACGAAAACCACTTATTTCATACTCAAACATTCATAACTTCCATATACTTCATCGTTCATGTTCCAAATTATAATTCCTATCTATATACATCATTTTCAATGTTCTAAATAACATAGTAAACACATTTAATCATGCAATTACTTAATTATATCGCATCAATCCCATCACTGATACGTCAGATACATCTCAACAATTTCAACATCGATACCCAATCATTCAAAAACATCAATATTCCAATTCTTTTCACAATACTACTAATATCTTTGGGTTTCGACTCTCTCTCGCGATTCACAAATACCCAATAACATTAACGACATTCAACAACCTCTTATATGATTCCAACAACAAAATTCATAGCAATTCACCAATCTATCACCATCCAAAATGCCAACATCACACATAATGGTAACTCAACACTGACAACTTCACGATCAACCGGCAGTGCTGAGACATGGCAACCACTTGGGCTTCATCTTCTAAGAGTTATCCTACTTACCTAACAGATATCTTCCAGCATAAGAATACGCATTGACTCATCAAAATAACTCGTAACCACTTTATTTAACTCCAACAATTCACTCCAAAGATAACATTAAGTCAAACCAACATCTCTTTCTAATGACAAGTCGCAATTTCCCTTGGGAAGACATATGAACTCACCTACAATTGGCATATCATTAGCCATAACATCTCCCTTCACTTCTAGAGATACAAACAACAAAAGTACCTGATAATTCCCTCTCAAGGATCCTTCAAATGACCGCTAGGAATAATTCTCGAATCCATACTTCCTTTGAAATAAAAAAAACAGTAGTACTAACGTATGCACTCATGCAATTCACAATATACTAAACTAACTATTCACACCTAAACCATCTCATAGAACCACAAGTTTCTCCCCCACATGTTTCAATCCCACTCTTACAAACAAGTGATTAAAAAAACAAAAAATCACTGACAATGTTTCACACACATGTCGTGTACTAAGGAACAACACATCGACAATATTCAACTGTGGTACTACACTAACTCGACAACTTGGTCGGACGGACCGACCTACTCTGATACCAATTGTAACACCCTATTTCATTATTGGAAAATTATATAAAAATCATAGTAAATTAATTTCTAAAATACAACATCAAATAGGATGTCACATCTTCATACATCATACATGCTCATATAGAAAGATACGCAACACATAAATCATACGTTCATCAAGTTTGAACTTTTTTTCGTTCATTCACAGCAGAAAACATCAATAGTAATTAACCTTAACTCTTACACATGGGTTATAATTATAATGATTCAAAAATTAACATAAACATCAATTAAATCCAACAAGTAGAGTTCTACAATAGTTTACTCCCAACATAAACAAAACAAGCGCAAAATCCCCAAGTGTTACGTATCAGAGAAGACACTGACTCAATCTATGCAAAATGAGGTACTCTTCAACTAATCTCGATCTCAAGCTACTTTGGATCATCTGCATGTTACCCATATAGAGGTAACATTCAAATAAAAAGAGTGAGATATCAAAACAATATAGGTGGAAATATAATAATGAGCAGGTGGAAATTAAAGTACACATCATTATACATATTTACTTCACACCTTTTCTTGTTCATCATACTACAAAACACATCAATATAATTAAGTGCATAAACAACATAAAACATCCATCATAACGAAAACAGAGATTCATTTAATGCTCAAATAATCAATTACAACATTCATGCAATGCAGTGAAACTCACACTGACTCAATGCATGTGGTACCAATAGGGAAAAGCTCTTAACTTAATAAATTCCAAATTGGGGCAACAATGCCAATATAATCCATCTTTCGCCAATACAGGCCATCTTTCGCCAATACAGGCCATCTTTCGCCATTACATGCCATCTTTAATGAATGCATGCGACATTAACATGCAACAACATAATTTTACATTGATTATTCTTACCTATCAATGCCACGTCAATACATACCATCATCATCATCATCATCATTGTTATCATGTATATCATGTCACATAATCAAAACATTTATGCAACATCATCGTACTCAATCACAATACTAATCTCATCGATTTCATTATCATATTCACAAGTTCACATTACATTAAAATAAAGGAATAATATAAGAATCCAGAAAATCATCTCATACTGTTTTCAAATTATTTTTATTAGATAGAAAATATTTTGAGCTTTCTGTGAATTCAAACGGCACGTCAAACAGACACCGAGTCAAAAGTTATGAAGTTTTCAATTTTTGAAAAACCTGGTAGCTTCAGTGGTAACCAGCTACCCCAGGGCCAGTAATCGGTTACACCTGTTATATCCTGCGTTTTTATCCCAAAATTTCACACGGTAACTGGTTATCACAGGCCAGTAACAGGTTACCGCTGTTGTAGAACCAAAACCTGCCATGTTTTTATACGAAAATTCATTCTTTTCAATCCCCAAAACCCAAATTTGCAAACAACAACCGTTTATCACTCCCTCAATTCATACCCACAAATCATACAACAATTATATGCATTCCATAACATCAACGACATTAATTTCAATAGATTATAATAATCAATTTCATAAATAATCATACAAAAAAGCATCAAAACTCAACAATGGGAGAAAACCCTAAGAACACCAATTAGGGAGAAATAAAAATATACAATCATGTGACCTAAAATATATCATACCCCATCATTAGTCAATACATTATAGTGTTAGAATCCCCCTTACCTTATATTATCTCGGTTCTTGATTCCTATGGTGAATCTTTCTACCCTAGTTTCCTAGTGTTATTCTCCTTTTCTCTCTTGTATGCTTCTCTTTCTCTGTTTCTATGTACTGACTTTCTTTCTCTTATTCTTACTCTAATATATCCCAATAATAATATAACCTTCTTAATTAATTAATTAATTAATTAATAATTATTATAAAATAATAATAATCATAATAATAATATAATAGCACTAGTAAACTATATTATACCATACACCCCATGATTCTACACTATTAGCCATGCACTCCTATAATCTCAACTTTAATAATTCTAAGGCATCTAGTTCCCAACAAAGACGTCACCCCACATCATGAAATTTACTAATTCATAAGAATACACCACATCCTCTAATTATTTAATTAAAAAAATGATTCTAATTAAATCGGGGTGTTACACTTGTTTCTGCCATGTGCTATCAGATTTTTTGCAAGATTGATAGTTGACATGTGGTCGATCTTCATTGTGTCGTACCCCAAAATTTACCCTCCCATTTTTAAAGAAAAATTGATTCAAGATACCTCCTCATGCTCCTAAGGGTCTCAAACACTCAAGATTATTCAAGATTTGATCAGATGAACCCTCTTCCTAAGCAGTGGCCTACAATTAGGGTTTTGGTTTTATCAAAGAAAATTGAGCTTATAATTCCTAAAGTGAGTTTCATGGTTCCTAATATGATTCAAAGAATCTTCATGTCAAGTTTTAAGCCTTGCATCATAAATTTGCTTAGTCAATTGCTCAGATGATTGAAAATCAACTATATTGGATAAAAAGTTAAATATGGTCAACATACAGTCAAAACTCAACATTTTTGGTCAACGTCAAGATTTTGAAGTCATATTCATCATTTGATCAAGGGTTGATTATGATTCATCAAGAAAACTCAAGATTCATCAAAAGTAAAAAATTACTAATTAAGGTTTTCTTAAGGAGAAGTAAACTAAATTTTGACCAAGCATAACTTTCACATGCTTCATCAGAATTTTCTCAACCAAAGCCCATTTCGAAGGAAATTCAATTCTCTACAACTTTGTCTCTCTAAGCTCAAGGCCAAAAATTCTTCATTTGAAAGATATAGATCAAAACATTACAGGTCATTTTAAAAGTTAACAAAACGACATTTTTTGTCAAGGAAATTTACATCAAGTTAAAGACTTCAAATGAAAAAATTACCAATATGAAAGTTGTAGGAGACATCTTGGGGTTTCTTAAAAGTCCAAGATCACCTTCGTATGACAAAAATTGTGAGAGTTATGGTTGGCACAAGTTGGACAATATTTGAGAAATGCATGAAACCTCAATTGAGCAATTTTGAATTTTTGGACTAATGAGCCTAACTTTTGAGGATCAAATATGTTTATGACATGATATAAGACCTCTAGATCCATTGGTATATAGTCATATTTTTTTATCCTATTTATTTAAATTTTTATTTAATTTTTGTAAAAGAATTAAATTAAAAATAACAAATAGTTGGATTAATGTTGGACTATAATCATTTGGACATCTTCTAGAAGGCCCAATATCTCATAAAGTCTTACCAAAACCGTGAGAGACATGTTTGAGACAAGGATCTTCAAAAATGGAAAGTTAGAAAACAGGTTTCATTGATTTTTCGTAACACCATGATCACTTGATTCTTTCCTTCTTTGGTGACTTAAATCTCCTCCTCTATAAATACTCAAGCCCTCACACTACAATGAGACGAAAATTTTGCCTTAAGAAAAGTCTCAAAAATCACAAACTTTCAAAGAAATTGCACCATTGAATCTCAAGTTTCATTTTGATTCAGTCCAAACCACCACCTCAAATCACTTCCAAAACATCTCCAAGGTAAGAATAGGTAACTTTCCATGCCTATTTGTACCTAAAACTTGCATATATGTCATGTCCGATTTGAATTATTTTTTATTATTCGTATTACAAATTATACGCATTGTTAACTGATTCTAACAATTCAGATCGCTTAGCATGATTGTTTAGAACAGGTTTGAAGTCTTACATGTAAGTTTTAACATGAGGAATACGAGATGCCATTGTTAGGGCATAAAATTATGTTTGTTTCATGGCACATTAGTAGTTTTCTTGCTTGGCAAAGGAGAGGGCGTGGGTTCGAGCCTGGACGCTTGCAACCATCTTTTATCTGTTTTCTAATCTTTTCCACTTTCCATTATTTTTACTTATTTTCTTACTTAATTTTCTACTAATAATTTTAATTCATAAAAAAAATAGTCTTAGGATTTTTATTAATTAATCTAATTTTGGACATATTTTTAGTTCATTTTTATTAGACTTAGTTTTTTTTAATTAATTAACCTTTGTAATTAATTTAGAATTAAAAAACCAATTATTTTCTAAATTCTTAAAATTAACCCAAAAATACAACAAAAAAATGTGACATTTTAGACATTTAGGTTATTTTTATTTATTTGCTATTTATTTTTAGACAAATGTATAGGTTGTATAAAATTGTAATAGCTTAGTGTTTAATTTCTCACAAGGTTTTATTAAATATTGTAACTGCCCCAAAGTCATGTAATAGTCCTAAGTCTTTACTTTTCGCACTTATATTTTATATACCTGTATACATAATTGTTAGATGTATTCTAATAGGGTTTGAATGGAAAGACAAAAATAAACGTTAGAAAACTTTAACTAGAGATAATATAACTGAACTGAATCACCTTTGCACACCTTGTACCTCTAGGGTAACCTCTCTTCGTTGTCTTCGGAAACATGGTCATGTCCCTCGAAAGTAAGGGTACTTTAGCAAAGACCCTCGATTAAATCATCATAGTCCCTTCGAATAAAGATCATAGTCTCACGATGTCCCTCGAGTTACCTACGAAAAGATGATCTAGTACCTTGTTATCTACGAATAATATGATCACAGTCCCTTCGAATTGCTAAAGTATCCTTACAAGTTTCTTTCTATGACCATAGGACGACCCTACGCCTGTCCCTTCACATCCAATAGATAGGGCTACCTACCAACTAATGGTATGGGTAGCACAGTCTCTAACAGATAAGGAAAAGAATAAGAACGACCTTTAGTGGGTAAGGAACTTTTAATCGCTTGCTCACAACATTTTTTCACAAACAAAACATTTTTACACATCACATTTTCAAATGAAATATTTTCAAACACTTTGTACGCGTTCTTAAGGACTGATACAAGAACCATTACAAAGTTAGCCGTACTTTGACTTTTCAAAATATTTTCAAACATCACACACATACAAAGCAAGATTTTCAAAAAGTAAGCTAGCGATTAAGAGCCCGTAGATAACTACGGATGAAAAGGATGCTAACACCTTCCCTTTTCATAACTTAGCCCCAAACTAAAATACTATCAAGGTCTTTCATGTTCTTTTCACCCTTTCCTTATATTGGATAAAATAAAAGTCGGTGGTAACTCTTGCTAACCGTAACATTTGTGATAAAACGCTAAAAAAGTCAGTTCTCCCACTGTATTACACATGGTAATTGCTCCATGATCCTTCCATGTAATCTCTTCGACCAAGTTCACCATCCATATTGCTTGACATGCACAAAGAGAAGAAACTATGTACTCTGCTTCACATGATGATAATGCCACTATTGGTTCTTTTCTAGAACTCCAAGCAATTGGTGAACCATGTAGTATAAACACACAGCCGACTATGGATTTTCGATCCTCAACATCACTACACCATCTTGAATCGGTGTAACCCGCTAACTTATATTCTTTTCCTTCATCATATACAAGAAATAGAATGCCATAGTCGATAGTTCCTTTCAAATACCTTAGTATCCTCTTCATCACTGCTAGATGTGATACCTTTGGCTTATGAATGAATCTACTCACCATACCTATATTGTATGCTAAGTCAGGCCTTGTGTGACAGAGGTACCTTAATGAACCAATAAGTCTTATGTACCATGTTAGGTCGACATCATCTTCATTTGAGTCTTTCGATAGTTGCAGCCTTAGTTCAGCAGGTGTCAAAGTCAAATTACAGTCTTCCATCTCAAATATTTTGAGTATTTCACTTGTATATATTCTTTGATGCATCATCAAGCATCTACTACTATTATTTAATTAAATGACAAGGAAGTATGAAATGTCGCCCAGATCATACATTTCAAACTCCTTGCTAATATCAACTTTAAAGTATTTGATCTCTTTCTTACAACTACCTGTTATCAATAAGTCATCAATATAGAGACATACTATAAGCAATTCACTCTTGCTTCTTCTTACATAGAGTCTATGCTCAGTTGTGCACTTCACAAATTGCTTCTCCTTGAGGAAGCTGTCAATTTTCTTATTCCAAGCTCTTGGAGCATGTTTAAGTCCTTATAATACTTTATGCAGCCTATACACTTTTCTTTCTCCGCCTTGTTTCACAAACCCAACTGCATGTGCAACATAAACTTCTCCTTTTAAGGGGATGTGATACGGTGACAGAACCGACTGTTATACTTGTTTGCGTTTGTGTTTGCAAAATGTTGCGTTAAGCAAGAGTCGCCACCGACTTTTCTTTTATCCAACAAAGGAAAGGGTGAAAAGAACATAAAAAGACCTTTTGAGATTATTTCTGAGTAAGGGGGGTAGATTATGGAAAGGGAAGGTGTTAGCACCCTTTCCATCCGTAGTTTTCTACGGGCTCTTAGATGCTTAGCTCATTTTTTGAAATACCTCGTGCTTTTATGTGTTTTCGAAAAGTATTTTTGAAAATTCCTTAGTGTGGAGATTTGATTTATGATAACTCTTGTATCAGTCCTCAAGAGTGTTGATAAAGCATTTTGAAAAGGGTTTTGAAAATTATTTTGTGTAAGTGTAAAAACTTGTTTTGAGCATAACATCTAGGAACTATCTACTTATACTCGAAAGGTTTGTTCTCTTCCTTCTTTCTTTTAGACAAGGCTATCCTACTATTAGTGAGTAGGTAGCCATAGACGTTTGGATGTATGAGGTACATTCATGGGTCATCGTACAATCATAAAGGCAATATATAGAGACGCTTTAACAATTTTTTTAAGGGACTAGATCATTTTACCGAAAGGTAACACCGTAGGGTCATCGAGGGACTATGATCTTTTGATTTGAGGGCCTTTGCTAAAGTGTCCCTACTTTCGAGGGACGTGACTGTTTTAATTTCCGAAGGCAACTAAAGTGGGAGTACCCTAGAGGTGTATATGTGCAAATGTGTTGTATTCAATTATTTTTGTTGTCTTTTATGTTAGATTTGCTAGCGTTTAGTTTTTATTATTGCCATGCAATCCTATTAGGCATACATATAAGCGGTTAATATGTACAGGAATTTAAGTGTGGGAATTTAAATCTACGCTATTACAATGCTTCGGGGAGGGGGAATAATTACAAGTCCAAAACTTTTGGGAAAATAAAGAAAACAGTAAGGTAAAGTGCTAGTTTAATTCTATTACATCCAGTAGGCAGTTACAAAAATATGAAAATAAAATGCGAAAAGTAATAACGCGCACAAATTGTAAGTACGTCTAAAAAATCCTAAGGCATGAAAAACAATTTTTTTTATATTTTATTTGAGAAAATGATTAAATAAAAAATTAACCTAAATCTAGACTTAAAGGAAAATAGGAATAATTAAAAAATGAAACTAATTAAAGGGAATTAATTCTAATGTTTTTTTTATATTCTTATTATGAAAAGAAAATAAATTAAAATCCTAAGTTCTAATTGATTTTAATTAAGAAAGGAGGTTAAAATAATTAATAATTAATTTATAAAAATTAATTCAAATAAAAAACCTAAAACTATATTTTTTGTGACTTTTTCTGATTTTTATATTATTATGGAAAAAAGATTAACTGAAATAAACTATAAAATAAATAAATAAAAAAATACAAATGGGCCTGACACAATCAGCAACAGGGGGGTATGAATTGCAAAACTAGATCCAGGCCTATTTCACCAGCGCTGGATCTAGTGAGGAGAGATTTTGGAGGCGCATGGTAATTTGCACGTTTAAGATGCTGGATCTGGATCAAGTGTGATATGATAGTTATGATCTAAAAGTGCATGGTGTGCATTGGAATATGCCAGCACTGGATCTTTAAACAAATATTAGAAAAACGAAAAGTGCCTCGCTTGGGGTTCGAACCCAGGTCTTTCCACCAACGCGTACATTCCTTTACCGTTTGAGCTAGATGTTCAATCGAAATAAATGAAACCAACATTGAATCCTGAAAATTTTGTTAGTTTCAAAACCAAATGAAGAACTATCCCAATCGAAATCATCCCCTGAACCCAAATTCGGGGTTGTTTCGATTGGTGACGGTATGTGCCTTGAGTTTCGAAGGTAATCTGTTTCGAAAACCTCTAGCAATGGTATCCTAGCACCTGGGTGCTGTAACTTACAAATATGACCTCAAATCATTCACAAACAATAGGAATAACATGAATATGCAATCCACATGAGTTTACATTATAAATTGAATGAGATTGAATTTTTTTTACGAAGTGGAGATGCTTCGATCTGAGCGTGGGATGGCTTGGAATTGATTGGAAATGGTTGGATATGGGTGTTTCCTCGTGCTCTCTTGCTTTGAAATTTTGGAGAACTTAGGATTTTACTCTGAGGCAGGTTGTGTGTGTTCTTTCGATAGGCAATCTCTGTGTGTGTTGTTCTGATGCAGTCTTGCCTTTATATAGGGTTGTGATGGTGAACGAAAATGGCATGAATCAACCATTAACTAAGGCTTTGAAAGAAAAATCAAGGATTTGAAATGTTGCCATTTTGAGATGTTTCATACCATTTTAGACTTTGAGTGAACCTGGACATGTTATGTTTGGCGTTGTACGAATTTTAATTGTTCAGAGTTTTCCTCATCAGAACTTCTTCGATTACGTCACCATTTGCTTCGATTTTCTGATCTAGAAGGATAAACTTAATCGAATCAACTCTTGTCCCTTTTTGATCAGCCCCCAAGCTTGATCTTTTTGATTGCTTTGAGTCCTGATTCAAATTGCACAAGGCCTCAACATCCTGGCTTCTTTGATCAACCGTCAAACTTGCTCTCTTCGATTACTCTGAGTCCTGATTCGAATTGCATAAGGCCTCAACATCCTGGATTCTTCGATCTTCCCCCAAGCTTACTCTCTTCGATTATTCTGAGTCTTGATTCGAATTACATAAGGCCTTAACATCCTGGATTCTTTGATCAGCCCCCAAGCTTGCTCTCTTTGATTGCTCTGAGTCCTGATTTGAATTGCACAAGGCTTCAACATCTAGGCTTCTTCGATCAGCCCCCGAGTTTTCTCTTTTCGAATGCCTTTCCTTTAATTCGAACACTCGAAGTATAAACTCTTTATTTTGACTGGTCGAAGCTGCTTCAGTTCTTTATCAATCGAAGACTTCATAGAAGTTTCCTCGCACATTCGAAAATCATCAAATCAAAGACCTCATAGAAAATCCTTCTCCCACATTCTTTCAAACTGTTCTCTCTTCAATCTAGTGTCAGTTATTCAAAACTTGTGTAATCCTAGTTGGAAATCCAATTCTTAGGAGGAGAATTTATCTGATCGATTCTTGGTCAACCTTGAGCAATTGAGGATCCTAATGAGCATGTTTGGAGTAAAATGGGAGGGAAAATTTTGGGGGTACAACGACTGCCCCTATTCAATTTTCTTCAACCTGAAGATTTAGATTGGCTTGTTTGCCTTTTGTGATCTGAAGGTGGAAGATGATTGAATACTAGAGTGACCAGAAATTTGCACTCGCATGAAGTAACACCGATGGTTGATGATGTAGAGAATGGGCTTACAGATGCCATTTGGAGAAGATGACAGAGAGTCGTCGGAGATGGGCTTAAAGATGCCATCCAAAGTAGATGTTGACTTTATAAGAGGTCCCTTTGTAGGGAATTCTTGTTCCTGTTATCTGAGGAGGAGCCCACTAGGGAAGGTTGATTTATATTGTTCTCCTGCTTGAGAAAAACTCTGTGGGGAGTAGAGTCTAGGAACTTCAGATGTCCATGGGTCTACTGAGGAATTATCTCTGGAAAAGTTCGTTGTTTTCTGGTTGAAATCCAGGCTTCACAGTAATTTGCTGGGGAGAACGAAATTAACTGTTGTCTGGAAATGTATTAGAAAGAGCATGTGCAGGGCTGTTTTAGGATGAGTCCGTGTTAGTCTTCATCCGGAGATATATGAGAAGGAGTCTGTGTGGGGCTGCTTCAGGATGAGTCTGTGTTAGACTGCATCCGGAGATCATGAGAAGAAACCCTTGTAATATTGCTTCGAGATGAGTCCGTAATAGACTGTATCTGGAGATCATGAGAAGAAACCTGTGTAAGATTGCTTCAGGATGAGTCCGTGTTAGACTGCATCTGGAGATCATGAGAAGGAACTCGTGTAAGATTGCTTTAGGATGAGTCCGTGTTAGACTGCATCTAGAGATCATGAGAAGAAACCCGTGTAAGATTACTTCAGGATGAGTCTGTTAGACTGCATCTGGAGATCATGAGAAGAAACCTGTGTAAGACTTCTTCATCTGGTTATGTAGATATTTTTCCTGTCTGGTTTCAGATATTAATCTACAATCAGTCGTTCACAAATAGTTGTCCTGTCTTGTTTCAGGTATTAATCTGAAACTTGCCTTTGTGGGTCGTTGAGATAGTTGTCCTGGTTGGTTTCAGGTATTAATCTATGACTTTAGAAAGAAAGATAGTTTTCCTGGCTTATTACCGGTATTAATCTCCAATCTGTCGTCCATAGATAGTTTTCCTAGCTTGTTACAGGTATTAATCTACAATCGATCGTCCATAGATAGTTGTACTGGCTTGTTACAGGTATTAATATACAATCGATCGTCCATAGATAGTTGTACTGGCTTGTTACAGGTATTAATCTGGAACTTGTTTTTGTCGGTCGTTGAGATAGTTGTCCTGGCTGGTTTCGGGTATTAATCTTTGACCTTAGAAAGAAAGATAGTTTTCCTAGCTTGTTACAAGTATTAATCTTTAATCTGCTCATGTAGATAGTTTTCCTGGCTTGTTATAGGTATTAATCTACAATCGGTCATCCATAGATAGTTGTCCTGTCTTGTTTCAGGTATTAATTTGGAACTTATTTTTGTTGGTCACATAGATAGTTTCCCCATCTAGTTTCAGGTATTAATCTCTGACCTTAGAAAGAAAGATAGTTTTCCTGTCTAGTTTCGGGTATTATTCTTCTATCTGCTCATGTAGATAGTTTTCCTGGCTTGTTACAGGTATTAACCTACAGTTGGTCATCCACAGATAGTTTTCCTGGCTTGTTACAGGTATTAATCTGGGACTTGGCAACATTGGTCATATAGATAGTTCCCCGTCTGGTTTCGGGCATTAATTAGTGGCCTGCTGCATCTGTTGGTAAACCCGTCTTGCTCTGGGAGTTCATACCACTTTGTCGTGTAGATAGTTTCCTCGTCTGGTTTCGGACATTAATCTTTGACCTGTTGTGCCTAAGTTGATAGTATTCGTCTGTCTGCAAATTCAACCTAAAAAGGTAAAGTCAGTTTCATGCGATGTCATGATGTATGAATTGCATGATGCTCTCAAAAATAAATGAGATTGTGATATATGCATTTGTGTTGCATATGCTATGATGTTTGTAAAATGATATATGAATGCAATGTATGAACGCCTCGTCTGTTCTATTGCAGTGTTGCAGAATTAGGGAAAATAAATCCCTGATTGTAGCTGTGGATGAAGAATGTGAGTCTTCAAATTTTGTTGAAGTTGAATGCTGGGAGATAGATTTCCATTATTTAGAGAAATAAACTATGTTGGGGAAGGAAAACTCCATGCACCGTTTGGGGATTTTGTGAAATCCTACTGGGAAATCCTGGGAAGCTTGGCGACTTCACCGGGGAATTTTTGGAGCAGTAATTGGAGATTTTTGCTCTACCGGAGATGTGAGAACACCTGACATCATTAGGCTGCATACTGAGAATATGGCAGTGGCCTTGTAGGATGCCCCTGCCTCTGTACCTGCTGGAGAAAATATCTGCGGGGATTTTATGGATGGCCCTTAGATATTGTCCTTTTTCTTAAAGCCATTAGTAACAGTCTTTATGTTTTTACGCGTATATTTGTAAACCGTAATGACATTCAAATGCATATGTTCAAAAATAATCACTGGACGTTTTTGCAAACAAAACAGAAAAATAAAAACCAATAGTTTTTCACTTTCAAAGGGATAGCTTTGCATTAATCTTGAATGAGCGTTTTTGTACAAGGAGACAGACATTCTAGTAAGAGAATTCCATTGTAAGAATGAAACTAATACAAAATAGTGTACAAAGAAAAACATCTATTTTCAATAATCCCATTGGGTTCCCATTCTGCTATTGCCTTTATGTTTTCGAGCGTCTCATCTCTTTGCTGCTTGTCCGAAGCTGACTGGATTGATTAGTACCACTTGAGCTTGATCATACATACTGAAGGCTGGCTGTAAGGTGATCCGATGGGACATAGTTATACGCTTTAAATCCCTAACTTTTTCCTGGACCGCCCTTTCGGGTTTTCAGTCCACCGGGATACCCTTTTTTTATCCAAGCCGCCTTTTAAGGTTTTTGACTTGTCGGGTGTATAAATTTTTTCCATGTGTATATCCCTAATTTTTTCCTGAACCCTTTAGGATCGCCGGGATGCCCTTATTTTTTCCTAGGCCAGTCAACCTAGCGGGTATTTGTTCATGCGTAATATCTTTTAACTATGTCCGTGTTTACCGGGTGCAAAAGGTCGTCACCGTCCATAGTGGTTAAGATCATGGCTCCACCAGAAAATATGTTTTTGATCACAAATGGCCCTTCGCATATGGGAATCCATTTGCCCCTGGGATCACCTTGTGGCAGGATAATGCGCTTGATTACCAGATCACCAACTTGATATATTTGACGTCTGGCCTTCTTGTTAAAAGCTTTGATCATACACTTTTGGTACATCTGACCGTGATAGACAGCCGCGAGCCTCTTCTCGTCAATCGGGTTTAATTGGTCAAGTCGATTCTGAACCCATTCGTCTTCATTCAAACCTGCATTCTTCATGATTCTCAAAGAAGGGATCTGGACTTTAATGGGTAGGACAACCTCCATACCGTATACCAAAGAGAAAGGGGTTGCCCCTGTTGATGTGCGCATTGTGGTGCGGTAACCATGAAGAGCAAATGGTAACATCTCGTGCCAGTCTTTATATGTCATCGTCATCTTCTGTATAATCTTCTTGATGTTTTTATTAGCAGCTTCTACAACGCCATTCATCTTCGACCGGTAAGGAGAAGAGTTATGATGCGGATCTTGAATTGCGTGCAGAGCTCGGTGATCATAGTGTTGTTGAGATTGGTACCATTATCCGTAATGATTCGTTCTGGAATACCGTACCAAAAAATAAGGTTATGTTTGATGAATAAGGCTACAACGTTATTGGTAACAGAAGCAAATGAGGTCGCCTCGACCCATTTTATGAGGTAATCAATGGTGACGAGGATGAAACGATGCCCATTAGAAGTCATAGGTCTAATATATCCAATCATATCAATGCCCTACATTACGAATGGCCAAGGAGCAGTCAAGACGTTCAAGGGAATCGGGGGCACATGTACTTTATCAGCATAGATCTGGTATTTTTGACAAGTTCGTGAATGCTGATAACAGTCTGCTTCCATAGTGGACCAATAGTATCCTGCCCGTAGCATCTTTCTAGCCATTGTGTGCCCATAGAATGGGTGCCAAAGGTGCCTTCATGCAAATCTGCCATAATCTTTTCTGCTTCACTTGTATCCACACACCGGAGCAAAGTAGGATCGTGATTGCGCTTGTAGAAGATTCTGTTATTGAGGAAGAACTTGGCAGAGAATCTTCTTAGGAACTTCTTATCATTGACTGAAGCTCCCTCGGGATACTCTTGGGCTTCAAGGTATCTTTTGACTTCATGGAACCAAGGCTTGTACGCTACTTCTTCAGTATCAACCTCGTAACCGTATACGGGTTCATCCATTCTCTCAATAGTGATCTGAGTAACTTCATTATCCCACCTGACCTTAAACATGGATGACATAGTAGCTAGCGCGTCCGCTAGTTGATTTTCCTCTCTTGGAAAATGCTCAAAGGTAACTTCTTCAAAGTGTGGAACCAGTGTCAACATATGCTCTTTGTAAGGGATAAGATTAGGATGCTTCGTGTCCCATTCTCCTTTGATTTGACTGATCACTAAGGCCGAGTCTCCAAATACACTCAAGAACTTGATCCTCAAGTCGATAGCAGCTTTGAGACCCATGATACATGCTTCATATTCAGCCATATTTTTGGTACAGTTGAAACAAGCCTCGATGTGAAAGGAGTGTGGCAGCCTTCGGGAGATATGATCACATCACCGGTGCCATTGCCAAGTGCATTGGAAGCTCCATCAAAAACCATAGTCAATTAGGATCCTATTTCAGGTCCTTCATCTGGTCCAGGTTCTTCACAATCAGTTACTAACATGATGTTCTTATCCGGGAACTCAAAATTCATGGATTGGTAGTCATCCACAGCCTGATGAGCTAAATGATTAGCTAATAAACTTCCCTTAATTGCTTTCTGGGTTGTATACTGAATATCGTATTCGGACATGATCATCTGCCATCTTGCTATTCTTCCAGAGAGAGCGGGCTTCTCAAAGATGTATTTGATAGGATCCATTTTAGATATCAACAAGGTAGTGTGAGTCAACATATACTGTCTTAGTCGGCGAGCAGCCCATGCCAAAGTGCAACAAGTTTTCTCGAGCAGCGATTATCTTGTTTCACAGTCAGAATTTTTTTTGCTAAGATAGTATATTGCATGCTCTTTTCGACCAGACTCGTCATGCTGCCCCAGCACACTCCCCATTGAGTTCTCTAATACTGTTAAGTACATGATCATAGGTCTTCCTTCAACTGGAGGCATCAACATTGAAGGCTCTTGAAGATATTCCTTGATTTTGTCAAAGGCAATCTGGCAATCGTCGTTCTACTTTACTGCTTGATCTTTCTTTAGTAATTTGAAGATTGGCTCCCAAGTAGCGGTCAGATGGGAAATAAACCTGGCAATGTAGTTTATACGTCCTAATAATCTTCTGACCTCCTTCTCAATGCAAGGAGTTGGCATTTCTTGTGTAGCTTTAACATTTGCAGGGTCCACTTCAATGCCTTTGCCGCTGACAACGAAGCCTAAGAGCTTACCGGATCTTACTCCAAAGGTGCACTTAGTCGGGTTCAACCTCAGTTTGTACTTTTTCAGTCTTTCAAACAGCTTCTGCAGATGATCGAGGTGCCCCTCTTCAGTCTGAGACCTGGCTATCATATCATCAATGTAGACCTCTATCTCGTGATGGATCATATCATGAAACAAAGCTACCATGGCACGCTGATAGGTTGCCCCAGTGTTCTTTAACCCAAACGGCATAACCTTGTAACTGAAAGTGCCCCACTGTGTAACGAAGGTCGTTTTCTTCATGTCCTCAGGTGCTATTTTGATCTAATTATACCCGGAGAAACCATCCATGAAGGGGAATATCTTATGTTGTACGGTGTTGTCAACCAGAACATCGATATGGGGAAGCATAAAGTCATCCTTGGGGCTTACCCTGTTCAGGTCTCTGTAATCCACACACATACATACTTTACTGTCCTTCTTAGGTACTGGAACAACGTTACCAACCCATTGTGGATAAGAAGTAACAACTAAGAAACCAAAGTTGAATTGTTTCATGAATTCAACCTTGATCTTTTCTGACATCTCTGGCCGCATACGACAAACCTTTTGTTTCACGGAAGGGCAGTCCTCTTTGGTCGGTAGGCGATGAACCACAATATCAGTGTCCAGTCCTGACATGTATTCATATGACCAGGAGAGAACCTCAACATAGTCATGTAGCATCTGAATTATATGCTTCTTGACACTATGCTCCAGATCGGAACCTATCTTGACTTCTTTCCTATCCTCTTTAGTACCCAAGTTCAGTGTATCAACTGGCTCTTCATGAGGCTGTATTTCTCTTTCTTCCTGTTGCAACAGTATGGCAAGTTCTCCTGGTACTTCATAATCTTCCTCACCTTCGTCCCTGGCTTGGTAGATCATATTTTCAAATTCATAACTGGCAATAATAGAACCGTTATCAATGGGATCCATAGTGGATGTGGATTTGCAGTTTGATACGTGGGTGTGTGTAAGAGCATAGCTGTTTTTGATAAAGTAAAAGGTAGAAAAGAAAAACAGAGAGCGTAAAATTTGTATGCAAAACGTCCAATGATTTATTAATGGCATATGAATATGAAGCAATAACCCTCACAAAATAGATCATTGTTCCTCGGGTAAGACACAAGGCTTTAAAGTTTCAATTGTTTAAATATTACATATCCCAAAAAAAAAAATACAATTACTCTTGAACAAAAGTAATAGGCACAAAATCTTTGGCCTCCCAATTGTTGAGTCCACCGCTGATAGTTGGGAAGATCCACTTGTCCATGTCGCAATCGCGATCACTGTTGTAATATGGTGGGAGAACTGACTTGGGTGTTTTAAATTTTATTGCAATTGTTGAGGATATCAAGAGTCGCCACTGACTTTTCTTTTATCCAAAAGGAAAGGTTGAAAAGAATAGGAAAGACCTTTAGAGATGTTTTCTTGAGTTCGAGGGGGTAAGTTATGAAAAGGGAAGGTGTTAGCACCCTTTTCATCCGTAGTTATCTATGGGCTCTTAGTTTCTTGCTAGATCACTTGCTTTTGTTTGAAAATGTGCTTGTGGTGTGGGTTTTGAAAGTATTTTGAAAACTTATTTGTAATGGTTCTCGTTTCTATAAGAACGCGTACAAAGTGTTGTTTGGAAAATAGTTCAAAGAAGTGTTTGTGAAGTGTGTTTTTGAAAATGATTTTGAAAAGGTGTCTTTGTAATGGATCTCGTTTCTATAAGAACACGTACAAAGTGTTTGTCTTTTAAAAATGTTTCAAAATTAAAGTGTTGGTGTATAAAATGTTTTTGTTGTGAGCAAGCGAGCAACTAGGAGCAACCTACCTACTTAAAAGGTCTTAAATGTTCTTTTCCTCCTCCTTTAGATGTTGCTATCTTACCATTGTTTTGGTAAGAAGCCCCATCATTGGATGTGAAGGGACGGGCGTGGGACTTTTGTATATTCATATAAGGTAACCTATGGGACGTTTTAGCAATGTCGTTTAGGGACTAGATCGTTTACCGAAGGCAACATTGAGGGTCATCAAGGGAATACGATCTGTTATCGAGGGTCTTTGCTAAAACACCCATATTCGAGGGACATGACTATTTTTGCGAGGCAACAAGTGGAATTATCCTAGAGGTGCATGTGTGAATAGTGTGTTTGATTTTCATGCATTTAGTCTTTGATTAGGGGTTGTCTACTTGTTGTTTTTTTATCTTGCCATACATACCCTATTTTACTAGCAATCATATAAAAGTAATAAAATGCAGAAAGATAAAATCCTACACTATTACAACCATATTGAATTGCATGAAAATATAAAGGCAAAAATAAAATAAAAGCAAGAAAAATGGGTCTTTCGATTCAGGCAGAAAACCCCTTTGATTCTGCACTCTTTGACCTCCTTCGATTTGGGGTCTGGAGTTAGCAGAGTCATGCCCTTCGATTTTCTTTTCTGCCTCCTTCGACTGGGGGCTGGAATCAGTGTAGGCGTTCCTTTTGTCTGGGCCTGGAAGTCAACATGGCGTGCCTTTCGTCTAGGCCTGGAAGTCAGAGGAATACGCAATCTGCCTTTCTACCTCCTTCGACTGGGGGCTGAAAGCAGTGAGGGAATGCCTTTTATCTGGGCCTGGGAATCAGCATGGTGTGCCTTCTGGCTACCTATTTCGTTTTGACCTGGAGGTCAGGGTGTAAGCCATAGGCTTCGTTTCCTATTTCCTGTTTCTTTCGTTTGAACTCTTGAATAGAAAACATGGCCTAAGGCCATGCTAGTATTTCCTTACAATCAAGTTAGTACTTAAAGCATGTTTAGGTAAACAAGAAGCAAAAACAAAAGGGTTAGCTCTGGAAACATATTAAAAGGATGGAAACGAAAAGAAGAACAATGGTATGTACAAGTTTGAAACGAAAAGAAATTTTAGTTACATGTTGTTGTAAACCAAAATTTTCCCTCTCACTTATCAAAAATTTGCTCATAAGATCTCCATTGACTCAAGACTGCACTAGGGGTTGATCAGTTCAAGACACCTCCTTATGCACTGATAACCAAAATTAGGGTTTGATATTTCACAAGGATTTTTGAACTTTAAATACTTCATATGACATTCATGGATCATTATGGACCCCTAAGATTACTCATGTCAAGTTTCAAGCCTTGGATCACATTTTTGCCCAGTCAATTGAGCAGTTGACCTAAAAATCAGCTATATTGGGGAAAAGGTCAACTATAGCCAATTTACATTCAAACTTCATAAATTTTGATCCACATCAACATTTTAAACCCATATGTATCATTTGATCAAGTTTGGACCATAATTCCTCAAGAAATTTGATCAAATCTCCAAAAGGGCAAAATGGTCAAAATTAGGGTTTTGACTGGGAAAGGGCAATTTATGATTTTTTAACCCAACAAATGGTCAATTGGTTTAAGGCATGATCTTAAGGGTCCAATTGCATCATTTTTACCTAATGACATTGTTGTACCCCAAAATTTTCCCTCCCATCCCTCAGGAATTCATCCTGAACTCTCAGATTTTCTCTCAAACGAAGCCAAGCCCTTTAGTATCAAAATGGTCATTTGCAAGCTCCAAAGGAAAAGCTTCTACCTTGGAAAAGTTAAATTCTAAATACTTGGAATTTTTCTCTAAAAAGGGGGGGGGGGTGCTTGAGAGAAAATGGCACTTCAGAGCTTCTGAACCAACCTCCAGGCAGAAACGGTCAGAAGCTGCAAACTTGGCTCAGCATATAGCTTTCAGTCAGAAGATGGATCTTCAGCAATTACGTCAGCTCTGTCAGAGATTGTAAACGTGGTTCAGCACGTGATCTTTAAACAGAACATGGCTTTTTCAGCAGCTACGCAAAAGTTCAGTCAGAGTTTGCTAGAGAAAGCAACAAAGCCAGAAACTCCTTCAGAACGTACTGGAATCAGAAGGTAATGGGATCAGCAGATTGGGTAAAATACTGAAGTAGGATCACTAAGTCTAGAGTATTTAAAGACAGATCAAAGGAGCATACTGGAAAACTCTTAGAGTTTGCTGAGGCAGCAAGAGGCCAAGGTTAGAGCTTGGTTTACGTTGTTTTTGGTAAAGCAGAACTGCTGGCTCAGGTTTTAGGTAATGATGCAAAATCTCCTATTACAAGATTTGTGATGTTGATAAATCTCATCACCATTTAATGCTCATTAATGCTCACAACCACTCCTTAACATTCATCCAAGGGGTCTCTCCACGTGTGGCTCGTTAAACACCTTTGTGCAGGTTTAAGCATGGGTCTATGCGCCACTTTTCGCCTATAGGTGTCACTTCTCCTCAATCCTTGCTTATTGTTCCAGCCTAGGCTGAAAAGCTGTCCATCATCACAACTTTTCATGAACTTCCTTCAAAAATAAGTTAACCTCTACTGCATAATATTGGCGCCCTTTAAAGTTCAAAAATCCACAAAGCCTTGCCTATAAATAGGACACCATTGTCCATCACAAAGGGTGAAAAAAAAAACATCCAGAAAAAAATTGCTAGAGGAGAAACAGAAAACTCTAGTAAAAAAAACCTTGTGAATCTCTGTCCAAAAATCCCTGGTATTTTCACAAACTTTGAACTTCCTACCTCCAAACTTCATTAATACCCAGTTTGCTTTGTGACCAAAGAACACCCATACAGTTTTTGACCATACATACACATACTTTTTCCACCCACCCATCCTAAAAAAGAACTTGTCCAGAACACCATCAGAGCTAAAGCTAGATCCCACTCACAAACTTTTTCAACAGCCAGGTAAGCACCTGCTGACTTTCATCACGCTGCTAAGCATCATCAGCTTTGCAGGCTCAATAAAACATAATGTAAATATCATGTTGTTGTTGTATACGTTCTGAGGATTTTCATACCTCTAAATGCTTAAGTAGGAAGTGAATCAGTGTAGAACCTGCCTGTGACCTTGTTGGTTCTGTCTCCTGAAACACTTTGAAATTTGTTGAGGTTGTCCCAAGCATGTTTTCTGTTTTATGGAAATATAATTAAACTGCATATGTTCTGGCTAGCACAGGGAGAAGCCAAGTTCTGACTTTGACGTTAGCACATCTGAAGCCTGTTTCGCTGTCAATAATATCAGAACTTCTGAGAATTATTGTGTTTCCAGCAGGGTCAGAACTTCTGACTTCCCCACTAACAAAATTTTGTCTTGCAGCGCATGGGGGTCATAACTTCTGACCTTCCCACTAACAGGTTTCTGTTTTGCAGGTGCCAGAGTCAGAAGTTCTGACTCATACATTTTCACCAAAAGGTTGATAATCTTGCAGCATGCCTGAGTTAGAACTTCTGACTTCCTCTCAACAGCGCGCTAGCCCTCTCTCTCTTTCTCTTTTTCTTCCCCTTATTATTTTCTTTTCTTATCTATTTTTCTCGTTGAACCACCCCCATGTACAAATGTGTATCCCCATCCCCTAAATGCTGTAATAGCGTAGGATTTTACATTTCCGCATTTTATTGCTTTCAAATGTAAATGCTAGTAATTAGGATATGTATGGCAAGATAAAATCAATGAAATAGAAAATCCTAATTCAAGATAAACTCTTGCATGCAATAAAACACACTTGCACACAAACACCCCTTAAGGTATCTCCACTTGGTTGCCTAAAAAAATGGGCCATGGTATGCATGTTGAGTATCTATTGGCAAAACAAAAACAAAACAAAAGATCATAGTCCCTCGATGACGCTATCTTGGTTGCCTATACAAAATGATCTAGTCCCTCGGAAAAGTTGCTAAAGATACTTGGCAATATTGCTATCATGGTCAATACGATGACCCGCGCCTGTCCTGTTTAACATCCTAACACAAGGTTGTTTACCAAACTCAATGGTAAAACAACACTGTCAAAAGGGTTAAAAATGTTTGGGAAAGACTTTTGAGTAAAATAGGGTAGATAACTCTTAGTTACTTGATCAAGCTTGAAAAAACATCTTTGCTATTTTCAAACACAACACAATTTCAAAACATTTCCCAAAACATAATTTAAAAACATTGCAATATCTTTTCAAAGACAATACACCTTTGTATACATTCAAACAAGAATCATTACAAAGGTTGCCACAACGATGGCCTCTTTTCAAAAGCATTTTCAAAAACCACACACAAAGCACCATTTCAAACAAATTGAAAAGCAAACGCAAGTGATCTAAAACTAAGAGCCCATGGAAAACCATGGATGAAAAGGGTGCTAGCACCTTCCCTTTTCATAATCTACTCCCCGAACCCAAGAAAACATCTCAAAGGTATTTCCTGTGCTTTTTGACCTTTCCTTAGGATAAAATAAAAAGTCGGTGGCGACTCTTGCTAAACCGAAACATTTGCGAACACAAACGCAAAACCTCAAGTCAGTTCTCCCACTGTATCACATACATGGTTCAAAACATTGCAAATCCATTGGTTTGACAGATGAATTTTGTAGTCAACTGATCCAAAGTCAATTGTATACTGAAAAGTCAAACTTTGACTTTTTGGTCAAATTCAAGTACCAAAGATCACAATTCATCAAAACATGTCAAAATATGAAACTTGTTCATCAAGAAATCAAGAATTCAAGATTCCTTCTTGAAATGTTAAAATTTCTTAACTTAGAAATTTTTCTAAGTATGGAAAATTTCTTATTTTTTCATAACTTTGAGCCAAATTTTCACCATGATCAAGATGATTCAAGAGAAACTTCCAACATGAAAGTTGTAGATATCCATGAAATCTACAACATTTCTTCACACAACTTCTTACAAAAATGCATGGATCTCAAGTTACAATTTTATGAACATAGGGTCATGAAACAAAACACTTAGTGAAATTTTGCCCTAATTTGGACACGATTTTGACCTAACTTCATGACACTTTTTCACATAGTTCCAAGGGGAATCTTTAAAATAAATTCAAAGAGGGGTTGTAGAGAATTTTACAAGCTTTCCAAAATTTCCAATAACTCCTTGAGATCATTCTTGAGTAGGGAGAATCGAAGAGATGAAGTTAGGGTTTTGTCACTTAAATTACAAGCCACTTTGTGATGAACAAGAAGTCAATTTCAAACCTATGTTGAACAATCTTGTTTTTCATGCCTCTAAACCTTAAGATCTATCCATAATCATAATATTACACTTGTTTTTGAGCTATTATCCAAGTGTTCCAAGCATTGTCCAAGCCAATTTTCCATTTTAGGAAGAAAGTTACCATTCCATTCTTGAAAAGTTGCGTTAATCACAAAGTCAACTTGTCTTGAGCTTCTAACTTGTTCTTTCTGCATACACAACCCCTATAAACCAAAAGCAATGTGTCTAAGGTCTCAAGAAGCTCAGAACATGCTTGTATAATACTTGAGATTTGTCACTTCACTTTTCTTAAAAAGCAAGTTATAGAGCCATAACCCTATAACTCAGAAACCTTGAGTGATTGTGTGCTCTAATCTTTTCCATACATATTAACAAGTCAATTTCAACACAACACACGTTTTGACAAGCCCTAAAACACTCTCAAGCGCCTTGCTGCACATAACTGCCCAAACTTGACAGTTTTGAGCAAAAACTCACCATTTTCATTTCCACTCGTGCATTTTGAAAACTAATCATCTAAACACCTTCCATACATCATATCAAAGTGATCCAGGACCTCATTTCCTAACTGTGACTCCTCCATCATCATCCACCATTTTCAAAACTGAAGCTTGCAACTTGACTTGAGTTGGGAGTTCCAGCCATCCTCAAAGCAAAGTGGGAGTTGGAACACATTCAAGGAGGTCCATGCAAGCTACAGAAATCATCAGGCCATCACAAAGGTTGCCCAAACTCCATACATGACTCCAGCTGCAAGAGGTATGTTTTCAAACTTCTATCTCTTCATACAGACATCATTTGAGTCTGGTTTGTGAAGATAAAATATAGACACCATTGCCACAAAGCTGTACATATCCATAGTTTACATTTATATGGCCTGAGCTTAGAGAATTTCAGGATTGAAGTTTTCTGAAATTTTTAGGTTTTGAATTAGGGCTAGAAAAATTCTCATTCATCTTTGATTGTTAGCTTAAGTTGTTTATATGGTTGTATTCGTGGGAAAAAATGCCACAACTTTCATGTTTGAACTTTTCATTTTTGTTGAGAGATGAAGAAGATACAAGTCCTTTGGCTGGAGGTTGAAGATGAAGTGTAATCAGGGCGCGTTTTGTGTTATGTAATTATTGTTTCAGTTATATTAACGGATATACATCCATCTGAGTGGTAAGGTAGCGCGCGTTATTGGTAGAGGTCATGGGTTCGAACCTCAGCGCTGCTTTTTGCTTTTGTTTTACATTTTTTTTGGTCATTTTCCCTTTCTTTTTGCTTCAGCAAATAGGCGCTGGGCCTTTTGGGCTTAGCTTTTGTTTTGTGTTTTTTTGCTTACTAACCCCCTGCAGGCTTTTGACACCCCAGGCCCATTTATTTTATTTTCCATTTTATTTTCTTAAATATATTTTTTTTAAATACTAAAAAAATCATAAAATACAAAAAATAGTAGATTTATATTTTAACTTAGTTTATTTATTTTCTCACAAAAATATATTTGATCACACTTTATTTATTTTACTAATTATTCTTGTAAATTTAATTAAAACTAGGATATTATTTATTTTCTTTTACACCAATTAAAATATATTACTTTAATACCCAAGAGACTAAAAATATTTTATAATGCTATACTATTTTCAAGATAAAAAATGCTAAAACAAAAACTTTTCTTAAACTTATTTTCTTTTGATTAATTAATAAAATTGGGGTTTTCATCTAAAATCTTTTCTCAATAATTTCAAACTTAATAAATTATTTTCTTTATTTTATTAGGTTAAGATAAAATTCCTTTTTCATAAAACATCAAACAAAATATCCATTTTCTTCACATTTACCTTCTTGCATATTTAATTCATCTTATACATTATTTATATCAATTCTTGTATAAATTCAATTTGGTTGTAATAGACTAATTAGGGTTTAATTTCTTGCAATCCCCATTTGTAATTTGTACACCCCTCCCACAAATGTTGTAATAGCGTAGTAACTTTAAATTTCGCAATTTATCGCTTTTATATAACATGCTAGTAATTAGGGTTTGTATGGAAAGACTAAAACCAATACTTAGAAAACCCTAATTCAAGACAAAAACAAGCATGAAAACAATACATTTGCACATAAACACCCATAGGGTTATTCCACTTGGTTGCCTTATATAAAATGGTCATATTACGCATGTAAGGTATCTTAGCAAAAACAAGCAAATACAAGATCATAGTCCCTCGGTGACGCTACCTAAGTTGCCTTAAAAATGATCTTAGTCCCTAAAAAAGAATGCTAATATACCTTTCAACATTGCTAATCATGGCTATACGATGACCCACGCCCGTCCCGATTACATCCAAAGATAGGGTTACTTACCAAATCAATGGTACGACAACAATGTCAAAGGAAAAGAAAATGAACAAGAAAGACATTTGAGTAGGTAGATTGCTCCTAATTACTTGCTCCGTTTCAAAACAAACATCCTTTCTATTTTCAAAACAAACACCTACACTTTCAAACATCTTACAAACTTGAAAACATTTTCAAAAGATCAACATCTTTGTATACATTCTTACGAACGAGAATCATTACAAAGATTGCCTAAACAATGGCGTCTTTACAAAATACTTTCAAAAAACCACACAAAGCACAATTTCAAACAAAAGCAAGTGATCTAGCAAGTATCTAAGAGCCCATGGAAAACCATGGATGAAAAGGGTGCTAATACCTTTCCTTTTCATAATCTACCCCCCGAACTCGAGAAATAAACTCAAAGGTCTTTCCTATGCTTTTTCACCTTTCTTTTTGGATAAAAGAAAAGTCGGTGGCGACTCTTGCTAACCATAACATTTGTGATAGAACGCAAAACCCTCAAGTTATTTCTCCCACTGTATCACAGAACTAGCGACTCTGCTAGGGATTATTCTAAAAGTGGGGTTACCTTATGGTTAGATAACATTGACTTGCTTTCATTGTTTGACTTGTATGCTTTACATTATGGTTCTTTGTCTGGGTTTGAATCCTCTACCTGGGTTTGGGATACCTTATAGGTAAGTAGCAATACGTTGTGGAAACCGTGCGGGGTATACCGACACGGTCTAAGCAATAGCTACGTTAGTGGGACATATTTGTGGGTACCGGTAGCTCTTGAGTTAATTAAGGAGAATACTGGGCCACTGAGTAATGTCATGAAGCACTAATGAACTTTTAGAACCTTTACTTGACCAACTTGGCCTTTAGGATGTAGTGAGATGACCGGCTTTGGTGCAGTCTGAAGTTGGTAGATACTCGAAATTACACTCATTGAGGTTTTGTTCTTTGGGATATTTCGGTCGCCATTAAAGAGGCTTGTGCTGAAACAATGACCAAGGAAACAAATCAGTGATATGGAGCTCCTTAGAACCTGGTTACTATTACTAGGATAGGTTTGAGCCAACTAAACTTCAAGAGGGTACTTACCTATGAGACTCCATGCAAGCCTAAACCTAAGGACTTGTTTGCTTTGTTTGTATATACACACTTGTACATAACATCATGAACATCATAACATCATACACATCCACTAACCATTTCAAGGATTTTTGGATTTATCTTTGTTCTTGTTTTATAGGATATGGATTTTCTTCGCAGGAAAACTATTCAAGTCAACCTTGTAAGGATCCCTCCACAACTTAAGGAGCTAGCTTCAAGGATTTCTGAAAACTCTCCATTCACCGAGAGACATGGTCTCCTACTCAACTTGGCCATCTCCAACATAGATGAGGACATGATAAAGGCGCTCTTTCAGTTCTTTTATCCTTTACACCATTGCATCACATTTCCCGACTATCAACTTGTGCCTACTTTGGAATAATTCTCCCGAATCTTGAGGATTCCCATTCTCAACCAAATACCTTTCACCGGTACAGAAAGAGACCCAAATCCAAAATAGATTGCTCAAGCTTTGCACTTGCACTCATCTGATATCACAACTCATTGGGAAATAAGGAGTGGTGTCAAGGGCTTCCTAGCAAAGTACTTGTTTGAGAAAGCCAAAAGCTGTTGGAATTCCTTGGATTTGCAAGCCTTTGAGGAAATTGTGGATCTCCTCATCTATGGGATGGTTTTGTTTCCAAATCCTGACCAACTCATAGATGTGAACACCGCCAAAATCTTCATATCTCGCAACCCGGTGCCTACATTGCTAGGAGACATCCTACACTCTTTTCACACTCGTACAATGAGGAAAAGAGGTGTCCTTATGTGTTGCAATCATCTCTTGGCAAGATGGTTTATTTCTCATATTCCTCAATCTATATTAAAGAATAGGCAAGGTTCAAGGTGGTCACAAAGGTTGATGACACTCAAACATTCAGACATTCATTGGTGCTCCCGATCCATAGAGAATGCTACTATTGTAGAGTGTTGTGGGGAATTTCCTAATGTCCCTTTACTTGGCATTAGGGGAGGAATCACCTATAACCTCTTCTTAGCTTTAAGACAAATTGGTTACGCCCTAAGGTATGTGTTGTACCCTAAAATTTTCCCTCTCATTTCATCAAGATTTTCCTCACAAGACTCTTTGGATTCAAGACCAGATTAGGGTTTGCTCAGCTCAAGACACCTCCTTGCACTGATGACCTGAAATTAGGGTTTGAGTTTGCATAGGGATTTTTGGACTTTCAAGGATTCATGTGACTTTCATACTTCATGTTGGACCTCTAAGATTGCTCATACCAAGTTTCAAGCTTTGAATCACATTTTTGCCCAGTCAATTGGACAATTGACCTAAAAATCAACTTTATTGGGGAAAAAGTCAACCATGGCCAATTTACAGTCAAACATCATAATTTTTTATCCACATCAACATTATAGACTCATATGAATCATTTGATAAAGTTTGGACCACAACTCCTCAAGAAATTTGATCAGATCATCAAAAGGGCAAAATGGTCAAAATTAGGGTTTTGACTGTAGAAGGGCAATTTCTGAAATTTCACCTAGCCAATGGCCAATTGGGTTCAATCATGTTTTCAAGGACTCAATGGCACCATCTTGACCTAATCACAAGGTTCAAAAGATCTCAAATGCATTGGATTGACAGATGAATTTTCCAATCAACTGATCAAAAATCAATTGTACACTAAAAAGTCAAACTTTGACTTTTTGGTCAAAATCAAGTTCCAAGGGTCATTTTTCATCAAGATGTGTCAAAGCATGAAACTTGTTCACCAAGAAACTTAATTTTGAAAATTAGGGTTTAAGTTTGAAAATTTTCATAACTTAGAAATTTTCTAAGTTATGAAAATTTCTTATTTTTCCCCAACTTTTCCCAACTTTTTCACCATGATGAAATTAGATTCAAAGAAAACTTCCAACATGAAAGTTGTAGTCCTCCACAAAATCTATAACTTCTATTCACAAAGTTTTCCCAAAATATGCTTGGATCTCAAGTTATGATTTTGTGAATAGGGATCCATAAAACTTTTAACTTAGTGAAATTTTGCCCTAGTTTAGGCAGATTTTTTACCTAACTTCATGGAAACTTTTCACCTAGTTCCAAGAATAATCTCAGAATTCATTTCAAATATGGATTATAGAGCATGTTAAAAGCTTTCCAAAATGTCCAAAAACTCTCCAAGATCATTTATGGTTAGGGAGAATCGAAGGAAAGAAAATGGCCATTTCTCACTTTTGACCAAGGCATTTTTGCACCATGTTACGACTTGCAAATCAGTTTGAATCATGTTTGTACTTGAATTAAAGGCCCTAATCCTTTTTACACTCCAAAATTGAATGCAAATATAATGGTTAATGACATTGTTTTGATCCTTGAACCTTTGTACAAGGGTTTAATCCAAAAATGGCAAAAAGGTAACAATGATACTTTGATAAAGCTTGCTTTTTTGCAACTTTGTATTCCTTGAGAATTGAACCTGATCTTTGGCTACAAACAAGATCCACAAATTTGAGGCAAAGTACACCAACTATGTTCAGACCTCAAGCTAGCAAGTAGAGCCTTTGCCTTTGTCACTTCAACTTTTGCTTCAAAAGCAAGTAAGCTTGCAAAAAGTCCATAACTCTTATATCTGATAAAACCAAGTCTTGCTATCATTTGAAACAACCTCAGCATATTATAACAAGCCTAAGACATGATTTGCTAAGCTCTCAAACACCCTCTAACACAGAAAACCCCATTTCTACCCAAAACAGGGAAACTCCTGCAAACACCAAGCCACCTCCATATTCCCTCGTGCGTTTTGCTTAAAACCACTTCAAACCATTTCCCTACAACACACCTAAACTACATTGTTCAGCAACTGTAACCTCATTTTCAAGCTTCACCATTTTCAATTTCTGAGTTTGCAGGTTGACTTCTACAAGGAGATTCAAGCCATTTCAAAGCAAGCTGAGCATTGGGAAAGCTTGAGGGAACTTCAAGCAAGCTCACGAGTACATCAGGCCTCACTCAAAGCTGCTACATTGCTATAACCAAACTCAACTGAACAAGGTAATTTTCAAAGTTCTATCTCCTTATTTAGACATCCTTAGGCTTAGGTTTGTGAAGTAAAAATGTAGTCTTTAATGTGCTTGAACTGTACATATGCATAGTTCTTATTTATATTAACTGAGCTAGGAGAATTTGGATGATGAACATGCTGAAAAATTTAGGTTAAAATTTAGCGCCTTTAAAATTATCTGTCCTTTGAGAGTTAGGTCACAAAATGGATATGGTTGGAATCGTGATTGAAAATGCTATAACTTTCATGTTGTAAATTTTTGATTTCATGCAAGCAATAGAGAGAACAGGTTTGAACTGAACCAGGGCGCGCACGCGTGTTCAGAGGACAGGGACAAAGTGGAGCTTGGGCCTGGGCCTGGCTTTTCTGGCTTTTGGCACCCCCCTTTTACTTTCTGCACCCCTTTTGCATTTTCTTATGTTTTTTATATTTTCTTGCATATTTATATTTCTGACTTTATTTATTTTTTTCTGAACATTTAAAAACCTCAAAAATATTTTCTTAATTTTTTGCATTTTATTTTATTATTTTTATTATTTTTTGGACATAAAAATAGTTTATTAAATAACAATATACTTTATTTTCTTAAATAAACTTACAAATAATATAAAAATATTATATATATTTATTTTTATATACTTAAAATATTATTCTCTCACATATTTTATTTTTTAACATTTTTGTATATGTTTTTATTTATTTTCTTGTACATAAATGAATAAATAAATAATATAAAGCATATTTTACTTTACAACAAAAACTAGGGTTTTCACCCTTTCAAAAATAATCACTTTATTTTCTCTTATTTTTAAGACTTGAATAAACTTATTTTCTCATGCATAAAACAAATACAAAAAACATTTTGCATATTTACAATTTATCCCATATTTAAATACTTGTTTATTTATTTATTGTTGTATAAATTCAATTGGGTTGTAATAGTAAATTAGGATTTTATTTTGTGCAAATATCCCCTATTCAAACTTGTGTCCCCCTCCCCGTAATAATGTTGTAATAGTCTAGATTTACTTTACGCATTTTATTGCTTTCATATACCATGATAGTAAAACTAGGTTTTTGTATGCAAAAGACCAAAAATCAAACAAATAGCTTGACTTAAACACAAGACAAAATGCATAAAAAATGACAACACATTGCACACAAGCACCCCTAGGGTTTCATCCACTTTGTTGCCTTAAAATGGCCATGGTATGCATGCTAGGTATCTTGGCAAAACAAAACAAAAACAAAAGATCAAAGTCCCTCGATGACGCTATCTTGGTTGCCTAAACAAAAATGATCTAGTCCCTAAAAAAATTTCTAAGATACTTGGCACCATTGCTATTATGGCCATACAATGCTCCACGCCCGTCCCGTTTAACATCCAAAGATAGGGTTGTTTACCAAATACAATGGTAAAACAACAATGTCAAAGGAATAAAAATGTGTAGGAAAGACTTTTGAGTAGGGTAGATAACTCCTAGTTACTTGATCATTTGCAAACCATCCTTGCTATTTTCAAAAACACATACAATTTCAAAACATTTCCCAAACAAACTTTCAAACATTGAAACATTTTTCAAAAGACAAACACCTTTGTATACATTCAAACAAGAATCATTACAAAGGTTGCCAAAACGATGGACTCTTTTCAAAATACTTTCAAAAAACCACACAAAGCACCATTTCAAACAATTGAAAAGCAAAAGCAAGTGATCTAAAACAAGTAACTAAGAGCCCATGGAAAACCATGGATGAAAAGGGTGCTAGCACCTTCCCTTTACATAATCTACCCCCCGAACCCAAAAACAATCTCAAAGGTCTTTCCTGTTCTTTTTTACCTTTCCTTTTGGATAAAATAAAAGTCGGTGGTGACTCTTGCTAAACCGCAATATTTGCAAACACAAACGCAAAACCTCAAGTCAGTTCTCCCACCGCATCACAGAACTGGAGACTCTGCTGGGGAGAATTATAAAAGTGGGGTTACCTTAGGGTTTTAGATCACCTTTACATGCTTATCTTGCTTGACTTGTATGCTTTACATTTGGTTCTATTGTTTGGGTTTGAATCCTCTACCCGGATTTGGGAAACATTCATAGATAAATAGCAATACATTGTGGAAACTGTGCGGGGTATACCGACATGGTTGAAGCAATAGCTATATTAGTGCGACATATTTGTGGGTATCGGTAGCCTTTGAGTCAATCAAAGAGAATACGAGGCCGCTGAGTGATGTCATGAAGCACTAATGGACTTTTAGAACCTTTACTTGACCAACTTGGCCTTTTAGGATGTAGTGAGATGACAGGCTTTGGTGCAGTCCGAAGTTGGTAGATACTCGAAACTACACTCATTGAGGGTTGTTTTCTTGGAATATTTCGGTCGCCAGTAAAGTGGCTAAACTAAAACAATGAACACATAAAATAATCCAGTGATATTGAGCTCTTTAGAACCCGGTTACTATTTCTAGGATAGGTTGAGCAGACTAAACTTCAAGAGGGTACTTACCTATGAAACCCCATGCAAGCCTAAACTAGGAACTTGTGTGATTTTCTTGTACATATATACTTGTGCATAACATCGTGGACATCATGAAGCATCATATGCATCCACTAACCATTTCAAGGATTTGGATTTTCATCTTTGTTCCTGTTTTGTAGGTAATGGATTCACTTCGCAGGAAAACTATCCAAGTCAACCTTGTAAGAATTCCTCCTCAACTCAAGGAGCTAGCTTCAAGGATTCCTGAGAATTCTCCATTCACCGAGAGGCATGGTCGTCTTCTCAACTTAGTCACTGCCAACACTGAGGAGGATATGCTGAAAGTTCTCTTCCAGTTCTTTGACCCTTTGCATCATTGCCTCACATTTCCTGACTACCAACTTGTGCCTACTTTGGAGGAATTTTCTCAACTCTTAAGGATTCCTGTTCTCAATCAACTACCCTTCAACGGTACGGAAAGAAATCCAAAGCCTGAAGATGTTGCTCAAACCTTACACTTGCAACCATCTGATATCATAGGCCATTGGGAAACTAGAAGTGGTGTCAAAGGTTTCTTGTCAAAGTTTCTGTTTGAGAAGGCCCAAAGCTGCTGGAATTCATTCGACTTACAAGCTTTTGAGGAGATTGTAGCTCTTCTCATCTATGGATTGGTCTTGTTCCCTAATCTCGACCAACTCATAGATGTGAGTGTTGTCAAAGTCTTCATAGCTCGCAACCCGGTGCCTACATTGCTTGGGGATATCCTCCACTCTTTTCACACTCGAACAATGAGGAAAAGAGGTGTTCTCATGTGTTGCACTCCTCTACTGGCAAGATGGTTTATTTCTCATCTTCCCCAATCAGTTTTGAAGAATGAGCAAGGTTTGAGGTGGTCACAACGATTGATGACTCTTACACATTCAGATGTTCGTTGGTATTCTCGATCCAGAGAAAATGTTATCATTATTGATCGTTATGGGGAATTTCCTAATGTCCCTCTACTTGGAATTAGGGGAGGCATCACCTACAACCCCTGCTTGGCTCTGAGACAGTTTGGGTACGCCCAAAGGGATGGCCCACATGACATGCTGATTCTAGACTTGGTTTTCGACTTCAACAACGACGATCAAGGACTCCGACAAAGGTTCATCCGAGCTTGGAGGATGCCCACCAAGGTGAACAGTAAGACCTTGGGACACAAGAATTCCATCCCCCTTGAGCCTTACCTCAAGTGGGTACGAACCCGCGCCCAAAGTCTTATGATGCCTTACCTTTACATTCTCCCTGTGATTAAAGAGCCTGTTATGGAAGGAGAGGTTCCATACACCCTCCTATATCCTGACATGCCAACATCACTAGAAGATTTACAAAGGAGTTGGATACAGCTCAAGGGAGAGCGCGATACTTTTGAAGCCCAATTCTACGCAAGTGAGAAGAAGGTTTTGGAACTCACTCGTCAACTTCACGAAGAGCAGACTCTTAACACCTACATTGCACCAAAGAGGATGCGCAACGTCTTTTTACCTTAGAATTTTGTATTATTTTGCCCATGGGGAATTGATGTACTAACAAATTCTATCTTATTAATATGACGTGTGTTCCTTTTTTGTTTAAAATAAATTTGAATTTCTGAATCCTTGAATGCATTACATGAATACATATCATTCATCATATGCATAAGCATGTCTTCACACCAAGTTTCCTCATCTCTCTGCTGTTTATTTCAGCAAGATGGATATAGAACAGACGGTCAAAGACTTACAAGCGTAGAATTCACAGTTTTAACAGCTACTTCTAACCTTGGCCAAGGAGCAAGAGGAGCTCAAGACTCTACTAGATAAGGAAAAAGAGAAAAAGAAGAAGAAGAGGGCTGGTATGGCTACCTTGGATAGAAGATTTGAAGGTCAAACCAGAAGGGTCTTAGATTTTCCATCAACCTCTGAGGAAGGAGAAGGAAAGGGTAAGGGAACTGCAGTGGCATCTGATTCTGAAGCTGAAGAGGAAGAGGATGAGGACTATTCTGAATAGCAGTACCCTCCTGCAGATGACAAATACAAGAACCTGGAAGAATGTTTGGAAGCTATGGAAGTGCAAAGAGTACCTGGGCTGGACTTTAAAGAGATAGGGTTGGTTTCTGGAATTGTGATCCCTCCCAAATTTAAAGTGCCTCTATTTGCTAAGTACGATGGGTTGTCTTGTCCCAAGATGCACCTACGGTCTTATGTCAGGAAAATTCAACCACATTCTTCTGACAAGGATCTGTGGGTCCACTTTTTTCAGGACAGTCTTTCGGGGACGCAGCTGGATTGGTTTTACTAGTTGGAGAGGTTTGATGTGCATAATTGGGAAGATTTGGCGGCCGCCTTCTACAAATAGTATCAATATAATGCGGACTTAGCACCAACCCGTACTCAATTACAGAGTATGGGCATGGTCTCAAATGAAGGTTTCAAAGAGTATACCCAGAAATGGAGAGACTTGGCGGGATGAGTACAACCACCTCTATCTGAGAGGGAGCTAGTAAATATGTTCTTAGGGACTCTGTCAGGTCCTTTCTTTAATCACCTGATTGGAAGTTCGTCTGCGGGGTTCACTGAGTTGATTCTAACTGGTGAGAGAGTTGAAGCCGGCATAAAGAGCGGGAAAATTCAAAAAGATGCATCTGCTTCCGCTGCCATCAAAAATACTTTTCCAGCAAAGAAAGAAGTATCAGCTGTCTACTCCCAAAGAGGTCAAGGAAGAGTTAAGCGTCGGCCAGCGGTGGGGGCCGTAATGATTCAGAAGTCTGCAGCTGATCAGCCCAGAAACAATCAACCCAGAACCAACCAGGCGAGGGTGGAAAGGCTTGTACGGCAATTCACCCGGATAAACATGACTCCTTCTCAGTTTCTACCCCATCTCTTGAAGTTAAACTTTACAAGTTTGAAAGAAGCCCCGAAGAATCCGAATACTACTTCTCTGTTCTACCATGCGAATGCCAAGTGTGCTTATCATTCTGATAGCCTGGGGCACGACACCAACAATTGTTGGACCCTCAAGAATAAGATTCAGGATTTGATAGATGCTAAAGAAGTTGAATTATACGCCCCTGAAAAGCCGAATGTAATCTCTGCTCCAATGCCAAAGCATGGCCACAATGCCCATGCTGTTGAAGAAGATCTTTTTATTGCTACTGTTGATGATTTGATGACTCTGTTACCGATAATCAAGTTGAATTTGCTGAAGGCTGGGATTTTCCCAGGTTGTGAAGAAGATTGTTGCATTTGTTCATCCTTACCAACCGACTATCCATTGTTGAAGTTAGGCATCCAACGCCTAATGGATAACCAAGAAATCCTTTTTGAAAAGACTCATGTTACACCGAATCCTGTCAATGATGTTTCAATAATAACCATATCTTCCAGTCTTTCCAAGGTCTCCAAAAGACCTGTTAAGATTACATCCGCTCCGAAGACTGTACCTTTGAAGATAACCATGCCCGGGCCCGTCCCGTACAAGTTCGACAGATCAGTACCGTGGAACTATGGTGGAGAAATCTACTACCACGGTATTAAAAAAATTGAATCAACTGAAGAAAGTTCTGATGAAGAGACTTCCGACATTGGAAACATTGCCGGAACAAGCAAAATCACCCGCAGTGGAAGAATTTTCTCTCCGGAGATTGCCCCTCCAAAGGCAATCTTCGGACCCTCAGCTGCTCCTAAGGTTACCCCTGCGCCGGTAAACATATCTGCAAGAACTCCAATTATTGAAGAAGTTGTAACTCCTATGGTTGTCCCCTCTGCTGCTGATGATGATAGAGGGAAAGGAATCCAAGAAGAGCCCGTCAGGACCAGGGCTCAGCCATTGGTCATCCCTGAAACCTCTCAAAAATAAATGGAAGAAATTTTGAAAATAATCAAGAAAAGCGATTATGATATTGTGGAATAACTGGGGCAAACCACCTCAAAGATCTTTATGTTGGCCTTGTTGCTTTGTTCAGAAGCTCAGGCTAAAGCTTTGATCAGATTTTTGAAGACGGCCACGTGCCACAGGAAACCTCCGCAGATCAGTTCCAGGAATGTGTAGCTAGCTTAACAGCTGACAATGGTCTAGGATTCTCCGATGCCGATTTAACATCAAAAGGGAGAAAACATAATGACGTTTTGCATTTCTCGGTGGAATACAGAGGGACTACTCTAGCACACGTACTGGTAGACATTGGTTCATCGCTGAACGTCTTTCCAAAGAAAGCTTTGGATAGACTGGATTGTGAAGGTTTAACCTTGAAGCCCAGCAATATAATTGTCAGAGCCTTTGATGGTTTTAAAAGGATGGTCCACGGGGAGGTGGACATCCCAATTAAAATGGGAACTGAAACCTTTAACTCCATATTCTACGTAACAGACATCCGTCCTTCCTACTCTTTCCTGTTGGGAAGACCTTGGATTCACCATGCTGGAGCGGTCACTTCTACTCTGCATTAAAAGCTCAAATACCCTGTCCAAGGGAAAATTGTAACTGTTCATGGTGAAGAGGAATATATGATCAGTCATCTTAATTCTTTCTGCTATGTGGAATTAGATGGAGAATTCATAGAGACCCCTTTCCAACACTTCGAGGAAGTTTCTGAAGAGATTGCGGCGACCAAGACAATGTCTTCTGTGTCCATGATTAATAGACCTCCGCCTCGGATGTCGTCTCTCAAAGATGCAAAGGCTTTGATTGAAGAAGGAGGAAGCACAATTTGGGGGCAACTTCCCGACTTTCCTTTCAAATCAGATAAATCTGGCTTGGGATTCACTTCTTCTGCTCAAAAGGTTGTACGTCGCTCCCGTGCTGGAGGGCCACCAGTGAAGATCACCCATCAGAGAGTCAATGCTTTGGAGGATAGTGAAGAGGAGAGCAACTTGGAAGACTGGATTTTCCCTACTATTGACGGAGGACTGTGCAACTGGGATGCAAAAGACTTTGTTCCGATTACTTTCATAAATCAGTAATTGATCTTTCAAACATTTCTGTTGGTTTGTGTGATCGGTGGAAATAGAACTGACTGTTTTGGAATGCTGGTTCGCGTTTGTGTTTGTTTTTGCAAAATGTCACGGTAAGCAAGAGTCACCACGGTCTTTTATTTTCTCCAACAAGGAAAGGACAAAAGCACAGCAAAATTCCTTTTCGAGATGTTTCTCGGTTCGGGAGGTAGATTATAGAAAGGGAAGGTGTTAGCACCCTTTCTATCTGTGGTTATCCACGGGCTCTTAGGTACTTGCTCACTATGTTTTCAAAAGAGTTTGCTTTTCTTGTGTTTGTGGGTTTTGAAAAAGTTTGTTTTGAAAACTTCTAGGTAACTCTCGTATCAGTCCTCAAGAGTGTATGAAGTGTTTGTTTGAAAACTTTTTGAAAGTGTAAGTGCGAAAAAGTTGTTTTTGTTTTTTGAAAGAGCAAGTACCCAAGAGAAATCTACCTACTCAAAAGAAATTAAGTTGTGTAAATGTCCTTTAGACAGTACTATCCCACTATTGAGAAGTAGGTAGCACCGTCGTTGGAGTTATTCGGGTCAATTCGATTATATGGGACATGTGTGGTAACCAAAGCAATAGTAGGACGCCTTAGCGGTAACCCTAATGTCCTAGATCCTTTTTTATCCGAGGCAACCGTTTCGAGGCAACTTGGATCTTTAGACAGGAGGGCGACCTCTAAAACACCCTATACTCAATGACCACGTCGAGGCAACCAAGTGAGGCGTACCCTAGGAGTGGCATGTGCGAGTGTGTCAGGATTCAGTTTATATTATCTTTGCATATGTATTATGGTGAGCTACGAGTTAATTTTAATTTTCAAGCAAGTCTTGTCATGCATAGTTAACAGTTATTAGTTTGCGGAAAGTAAATTGCGGAAAGTAAATCTACGCTATTACAAGGCGTCGGGTATTTACATCGCCAAAAACATAACCCTTGAAAAGTAAATTGCGGAAAAATAAAGAAAGCGATAAAAGTCCTAATTACGCTATTACATTCTCGGAGAAATTACATAAATATGGTCAAAAAATATTATGCGCGAATAAAAATTAAATCAGAAAAGTCTTAGGGTTTTGATCCTTTTTTGAGAAAAGAATGAATTTTGGTCCTTTTTGCACCTAATTCTAATTAATTAAATAATTAAAAGAAAAAAGTATTTTTTAGTTTTTTAATGTCTTAATGAAAATAAAAATAAAAGAAATTAAAAGTTGTCAAAACCCTAATTCTATGTTAATTTTATTTATTGTGAAAAAAAAGTCAAATTTAACCTAATTAAACTAAATTAGTTATATTAGTATTTATTTACAAAAATAATTAAATTAAGGTGAAATTAATAATAATAATTATTATTATATTTTTTAGGTTTTCTGAATTTTATTATAAAAATAATTAATTTGTTAATTAAATACTAATAATAATAATAATTAATGAAAAGATTAAATGGACATTAAAAAAGAAAAGAATAAAGAAACCACGGGGGTGATGGCCCAATATGGAGGTGAGAAAGCAACTTTCAGGCCCATTCGTTTTCCAGTCCGTTTGACTTTTTTTGATTGTCTACGCGTGGGTTGACCAGGAGCATGGTGGTCTTCATCTTCTGACCATTGGATTTGTGACTGTAGCCACTTGGCGCTTGGATGCTTGGAATGCATGGTAAACCACTTTGTGAAGCCTGCATGAGATCACGTTAAGAAAAATAATATAAGCTTTTGGTGGACCTGGGACTCGAACCCAGGTCCCAATGATTACCAGCCAACTCACCAGCCACTACACCATTTGTCTGCGTTTGATAATATAACACTAAACAAACAATATATTAATAATCCAAACAATATGCTGTAAAAAGAAAAACGCGCGCTTCTTTTTGAATGCTCCAATAGCATATCACCACGTACTCATCTTCTTCGCTGATGCCTGTAAAAAACAAACAGATAGCGGGGGTTTTTAACCCCCACAACCTTCAACGACCAATAATAGCGATTAGGGCTACAATGAATATAAATATTTCGCGATGGTGCCAACGTGTTCGTCTTGTTATGACGGTTTCAACCATATGCCTTAGAGGTTCTAATTTTTCCTGGATAATAAAGCCCCAATTTGGAAGCTCAAGAACCCTAGATTTTGTCAATGGCAACTTACGATTCTGCACACTATAATCCAATTAATTAATACCATTGGCTTTATATGAACTCAAGCAATACAAAACAATGAATAAAGCATGCTAATTATGCATGAAATAACCAATAAAACTATGGACATGAGAAGCAAATCGTGGGTCTTTTCTTGAGTATTTCTTGAGCTTTAGCGTATGGTTTTGATTGCAATACGTCTCTGGGGACTCCTGCAATGTGTTAGAATTAATAAAAAGCTTTGAATTATGCTAGAATATGGAAATCAGTTTTGACTTTTCTTTGAATTTTCTTGAATGTGGTTATGGCTTTTCTGCAGCAAATTCACGTATGCATGATTAGGATTAGCTTGTGTACTTATAGAAGAATGAAACTAGGTTAAATCTTTGCAAAGAAATCCATGGAATTGATGATTGTATATTTGATTGAAAATCAAATATTTTTGAATCTTTTTGATTGAAGAAAGTTGCTAAGTTGGGAGATTTTGATATCCTTGATTTATACAAGAATTTGCCAGGTTTTTTAGGTCATTCTTGCTTCACAAAAAGATTGGAAAACCATATCTTTATATTTTCCTACAATTAAATGAATTAAACGCATTAATATTGATTAAAAATCCAATTAATTAATAAAAAATAAGAAAATAATTCAATTTAAGCTTAATGGGTCGTGCATAGGTCATGGATAAAGTTTCAAGAAGAAATTTGAGGCCCATTAGCAAAATCAAAGTGTTTTGAGCAAAGTTGACTTTTGCAAATTCACAAAAATTTCCCAACTTCTCGAATGCATATCTTGCTCAATTTTGATCATATGAACATGTTCTTGGACATTTTGGAAAGTTCTTGAAGTCCTCTAACCAATTCCTTTGGTCCCATGTCATTTGGATTTACTAATCTCAAGTTATGGTCTTTGACTTAAAGTGCATTATTGTTGACTTTTGAAATTGACCTATAATGTAGAAATTGATAACTTTTTATGAGAGCATTTCTTGGACTTGGAGTGTGAAGATGAGTTGTAGGAAATGTCATCCCCTTCAAAATGAGTATTGGATGGGATTTTTCTGATGAACCATGAAAAAGTTATGCCTTGGTCAAGATACAGTTGACTTTTCTACTGTCCAAAAATAGTAACTTTTTACATCTTGATGAATTTTGAGCCATGCTTGTGGAATCATGATCAATACTTGATCAAATGATGATTGTGGACTCAAAATAAGATGTTGACCAAAAATTCTGACTTTTGACTGCAAAATGACCATTTTGCCCCTGTAGTTGACCGTGGATCAAATAGGGCTTTTGACTGTGCAAACTGGTATTGTGAGTCTTGAGACTTGGCATGTAGGTGCTTGACAATATGTATAGGCCTATGAGACTTGATTGGACCATTAAAAACCTCAAATTCCTTGAAAGAAACAAAACCCTAATTTTGGCTGGCTTAGGAGGTATTTGGACTGTGCAACCCTTGAGAAATCTTGAACCATTTGAAGATGATTCTTGACAAACCTTGAAGAATATGGGAGGGCAAATTTTGGGGTACAACAGTTGCCCCTGTTCAATCTTCTTAAACCTGAGGATGTAGATTGGCTTGCGTGCCTTCGTGATCCGAAGGTGGAAGATGATTGAACAATAAAGTGCCCAGAAATTTGCACTCGCATGGTGTAGTATCAGCAATGTGATGGCGGGAATGGGCTTATAGATGCCATTTGGAGATATGATGGATAGGAGGATGGGCTTATATATGCCATCTGGAAATGTAATGGATAGTTGTGGAGATGGGCTTAAAGATGCCATCCAGGGGTGTCGATCGCGTAAGAGATTCCTTAGCGAGAACTTGCATACTTGAGAAAGAAAGATGGTTTCTTGGCTTGCTACAGGTATTGATCTTCAAGCTCTTCATGCAGATACTTTCCTGGCTAGTTACAGGTATAGATCTATAATCAATCGCTCACAGATATGCCCTGGCTAGATACAGGTATCAAATCTGGAACTTCAAAAGGTTGGTCGAGATAGCTTTCCTGGCTGGATACAGGTGTAGACCTCTGACCTGAGAATGAAAGATAATTTCCTGGCCTGTTACAGGTGTTGATCTTCAAACTCTTCATGTAGATAACTTTCCTGGCTAGATACAGGTATAGATCTACAATCAATCGCTCACAGACATGCCCTGGCTAGATACAGGTATCGAATCTGGAACTTCAAAAAGGTTGGTCGAGATAGCTTTCCTGGCTGGATACAGGTGTAGACCTCTGACCTGAGAATGAAAGATAATTTCCTGGCCTATTACAGGTGTTGATCTTCAAACTCTTTATGTAGATACTTTCCTGGCTAGTTACAGGTATAGATCTACAATCAATCGCTCACAGATACTCCCTGGCTAGATACAGGTATTGATCCGGAACTCAAAAAGGATGGTCGAGATAGCTTTCCTGGCTGGATACAGGTGTAGACCTCTGACCTGAGAATGAAAGATGATTTCCTGGCCTGTTACAGGTGTTGATCTTCAAACTCTTCATGTAGATACTTTCCTGGATGGATACAGGTATAGATCTACAATCAGTCGCTCACAGATATGCCTTGGCTAGATACAGGTATCGAATCTGGAACTTCAAAAGGTTGGTCGAGATAGCTTTCCTGGCTGGATACAGGTGTAGACCTCTGACCTGAGAATGAAAGATAACTTCCTGGCTAGATACAGGTATTGATCTTCAATCTCTTCATGCAGATAACTTTCCTGGCTAGATACAAGTATAGATCTACAATCAATCGCTCACAGATATGCCCTGGCTAGATACAGGTATCGAATCTAAAACTTCAAAAGGTTGGTCGAGATAGCTTTCCTAGCTGGATACAGGTGTAGACCTCTGACCTGAGAATGAAAGATAATTTCTTGGCCTGTTACAGGTGTTGATCTTCAATCTCTTCATGTAGATAACTTTCCTGGCTAGATACAGGTATAGATCTACAATCAATCGCTCACAGATATGCCCTGGCTAGATACAGGTATCGAATTTGGAACATCAAAAGTTGATGGTAATATCTTTTGATTGACTTTTTCCTGAAAAGGCAAAACATTAGTTGTATGCAATGTCATGATGTATGAAATGCATGATTTCATGATGTTCTCAAAACGAGATCGTGTCGTATGCACTTTATCATGTATGTAAATAGGAGATACGAAATGTGAAATGTTTATGAATGTATTTTCGTCTGGGAAAATAAATCCTTGACGAATGCCGGGAAGTTCGTTGAGTCTTGGGCTGATGTTGAAGAGTAGAGTTCTTCATTTCTGCTGGGGATGATGATTGCAAGAATAAACCGGTAGGAGAAGATGACTCCGTTGGGGGATAAACCTGATGGAGAGATTACTCTGCAGGGAATTACTTTGTGGGAAGAGATTCTTTGCTGAGATTTTAACGATAACTCCGCTGGGGATTCCGTTGATAAGCTCTATTGAGGATTTTGATGAACTCCGCTGGGGGATAGGAAGAACTTCACCGAGGACGGTCTTTCCGTTGCAATTTGCTGAGGATAACCCAGTTAGACTCTGGTGGGGAATAACCTTCTGAATATGGCTGGGAGAGATATTTGTACTCTGCAGGGGACAAGCTTCCAGAATCTACTGGGTAAGATGATTCAACTCTCCTGGGGAAACTTTTTGGACTGCACTGGGGAAATGGCTCCACTGGGGTGCCTGTATTCCGCCGGGGAACAATCTTATATTAAGACTGCCGGGGACGCTTGCTGAGGAATATCTTTATACTCTGCTGGAGAATCTTAAGATCTTCTGGGGATACCCAACTTCTTCAGGACTGATGGTAGACCAACTCAGCTCGGGGAGAGTATTGCTGACTTGCTGGGGATACAGTCCTTTTTTAGGGCTGATGGGAGGCCAACTCTGCTTGGGGAGAGTACTGCTGAATCTTGTTTTACTCTGCGGGGAGTGAAGGTATTTTGATCATATTCTTCAGCCGAACTTACCTTGGTACCTCGGTGGACAGAGCAACTAGATCGCTTAGACAACTCATTATTGCCCCAGTTTCTGCGGGAGAAGAAGGCCTATGAGGAGCTTGATAACTGCCGATTGACAAATCTTCTTCTGGTAGGCAAGTGACGAGATGACGGGACATAGTCGTACGCTTTGATCCCTAATTTTTTCCTGGACCGCCCTTTCGGGTTTTCAGTCCATCGGGATACCCATTTTTGCCCAAGCCGCCTTTTCAGGTTTTCGACTTGCCGGATGTACAGATTTTTTCATTTTCATCCCTTATTTTTGCCCGAACCCTTTTGGTTCGCCGGGAAGCCCTTATTTTTGCCTAGGCCAGTCAACCTAGCGGGTCTTTGATAATGCGTAGTATATATATATATATATATATATATATATATATATATATATATATATATATATATATATATATATATATATATATATATATATATATATATATATATATATTTTGACTATGTCCACGTTCTCAGAGTGTAGGGAGTTGTCACTGTCAGTAGTGTTGTGTTGTCATATTACCAGAAGATGTTCGTTTGATCATGCAAGATTCATTGCTGGAATTCGTGCCCAATGCCCCAAGTGACTCAGGTGGTGATTTGCCCCTGGTTATTTGGCATCTTGAGAGATTCCTTGAATCTTGACTGGACTGCCCCAGATGATGAACAAGGCTCATGTCGTGTCCCTCGGTTGGAAATGTTTTTGTTCACTAGATATTCTTCGTGCAAATTTCTCTGCTGTTTGAACAAATGATCATATGCAAACAATGTTATTTTAAGAATGCAAAGCTTATGTCTGTCTTGAAGTTTTTGAAAATGCAGTTTATAATAAAACAAGCGAATTTTTGTAAAATGTGATGTCAACTCAGGATTTTACAGCAAGCCCTACAGGAGTCAGGATACCTTTTGTAACAGTATGCTTTCGAACTAACCCATGCTTCAACTAGGACTTTTAAGGGTTATAACGTGGCCTGGTTCACGGTTTAAGAAACAAAGGATAAAGGCTCAAATTTTATTTGTACCCACCCGTTCTTCATGATATTCTTCGATCCTAAACTCAGCTAATCGTGCATTTAGATCTTGTTTGAGTCTTTGCTCTGATATTCCGGTGATGGTTCGGATACTGATAGTTTATTTTGAATATGCAGTCATTTGTTTTTGTTGAGGGTTTGTAGGACCTCTTTCTTTTTGATTTTATTATCCATGTCTCTTGCCTGAGCTGTTTCTTTTGTGATTACAGTCAGCGGGATGCCCCAGTTTTGTAAGTCTCCTTCATAGGTTTTGACTTATTGGGCTTTTATTTGAAAGATAACGACTGCCTGTCCTTATGATTATACAGAACCATCCCCATCTTTTGTTTTGGAAGGACTCCTTTGATGCTGTTCATTGTGCATTTGGATCAACTGAGAAAACTACCCTGCCCCAGGTTATGATTAAGGGTTTTAATTTTTTACAAGAAAAACTCCGATTTCTTTGGCTCAAAGGGGTTGACTAGGGATTATCTTCCTTATTACTCCACTGTTTAGGATTTGAAACAATGCCTGTACCTCATCAGCGGGGTCTGTTCAAAAGCATATTGTAAAGATCGTGGTATCGTTTTCGTCATCCTCCCTCAAAAGGATTAGAATTTTTTAATCGAGAGTTAATTATCACAAATATGAAAGTAATTTGAATATAGTGAATACGAATGGATTGATTCAAAACAGACATATGCGATGCGTTAATGAAATAAAAGAGTTTGCCATGACAATAATTGTTTGAATAAGCAAAGAAAAATACAACTTGAGAATTCAAATGAACAAAAGTCTCTTAGTTTGAACTAGTCATCTAAGATGGAGAAGGCTCAGCGGAAGATTTTCATCTCACCATCCGGCATGAACTCCAGCACCCTCCCGTCAATCAAGTCTTGGATCTTGTTCTTCAGAGTCCAACAGTTATCGGTGTCATGTCCTGGACCGTCAGAGTGGTATGCACACCTTTCATAGGGATGATAGGTAAGAGCGGAAGTATTTGGGTTCCGGGGAGGAGCCTTTAATGTAATCAGCCTTGTCTTCAACATGTGTTGTAGCGCTTGAGTTGGTGACATGTTGATCTTGGTAAATTTCCTCCTGGGCTTGTTTGGCTTGCTCTGATCAACCTGTTGTTCTTGGTGAGGTTGTTGTCGGACCCTTGAGGTAGTAGCAACTTGGAGAAGTCCATTCTTCACCATACCAAACTCTTGTCTTCTTGGAGGCTGATTACTGGTTTGATCCCCAGCCTTGCCCGTTTGCTTCATACTATTGTATTTGTCTTGATGAAGTTGGTTGATCATGGCTCTCAACTCTTCTTGTTCCCGAGCTAAGCCTTGGATAAGAGCCGTCTGCCCCAGCATCTGGGTTCTCATTGCATCTACCTCAGCTTGCAGATGTTTCAGCCGTTCTTCCTTACTGTCTTCAGGACTCTTCTTGACCAAATTCCCCATGAGGAGTGTTCTCAACTCTTCCTGCCCCTTGGATAGGCTTAGGAAGATTTCCCTGAACTGAGTCTCTTGATTATGAAGATCCTGGTTGTCTTGTTGGAGAGCCATTGCTGAAATAAACAGCGAGAATATGAGAGACCTGTAAAGGGTAACCTGTTATGTAATGATATGTATGGTATATGTATGAAATGTTTTCAAGGATCTCGCGGGGTAAACAAGGAAATTGTTAGAATTTGAATCTGGTAGCTTGATTGAAGGAACTTCATGTTGCTGAGAGTCCTTCTTCAAGAGTCAAGGCTCACCATATCGAGTGGGTCATAGCCCCTGACTCAAGTTATCGTGCTTGGATTTCTGAACAACCTTGGATAGAGGAAAATAAATCCTCTTTGCCCCTTGCTAGACATTTGGCTCATCCTGACCTGCATCACAAACCCTTGAGATCCTTGAAATGGTTAAGGAAATGCTATGGTATGATGTTATGATGCGTATGATGTTATGTACGTGGATGCAAAGGTGTGAGGTGTAAGTAAGCCCTGTAATAAGTCCAAATTAAGGACTATAAACAAAACCTGCAAGGAACTCATGTTGTCAGATAACAAGAATATGCAAGTAGTTCAAGTTTGAAGGCACACAAGTCATACAAGACAACCCTTAGAGTTTAGGCCAACATGAAGTTTAGGTACTACCCTCTTTCAGTTTCAGTTGGTTAAGACCTGTCCTAGAAAATAGTAACCGGGTTCTAGAGGATCTCAATATCACTGACTACCCTCAATCGGTCATAACTCCAGCTTCGCAACCTTTTCTTGCAGCTGGAACCATCGCGAGAGTTTAGCCTCAATGAATGTAGCATACTGCTACTATTCTATGGCCAAGTTGGGTCAATTTAAGGTTCTAAGGTCAGTTGGTGCTTAATGACTCCTCAGAAGACCCATATTCTCCTCGTTCCAACACAAGGGATATCGGTACAGACCAAGGTGTCACACCAACGTAGCTACTGCTTCACCCGTGTCGGTCTACGTCGGACGGGTCCCTCACAGTTTATTGCTACCTAAAGGGTATTCCCCATATCCGGGTTAGGATCTATGAAACTCCAATACAAGCCCACAAATATAAAAGCAAACAAGGCATACAATTGAAAACATAGAATGATCTAATCCTAAGGTACACCTCACTTATAAAAGTCCCCATCAGAGTCGCCAGTTCTGTGATCGGTGGAAATAGAACTGACTGTTTTGGAATGCTGGTTCGCGTTTGCGTTTGTTTTTGCAAAATGTCGTGGTAAGCAAGAGTCACCACCGTCTTTTATTTTCTCCAACAAGGAAAGGACAAAAGCACAGCAAAATTCCTTTTCGAGATGTTTCTCGGTTCGGGAGGTAGATTATAGAAAGGGAAGGTGTTAGCACCCTTTCTATCTGTGGTTATCCACGGGCTCTTAGGTACTTACTCACTATGTTTTCAAAAGAGTTTGCTTTTCTTGTGTTTGTGGGTTTTGAAAAAGTTTGTTTTGAAAACTTCTAGGTAACTCTCGTATCAGTCCTCAAGAGTGTATGAAGTGTTTGTTTGAAAACTTTTTGAAAGTGTAGGTGCGAAAAAGTTGTTTTTGTTTTTTGAAAGAGCAAGTACCCAGGAGAAATCTACCTACTCAAAAGAAATTAAGCTGTGTAAATGTCCTTTAGACAGTACTATCCCACTATTGAGAAGTAGGTAGCACCGTCGTTGGAGTTATTCGGGTTAATTCAATTATATGGGACATGTGTGGTCACCAAAGTAATAGTAGGACGCCTTAGCGGTAACCCTAATGTCCTAGATCCTTTTTTATCCGAGGCAACCGTTTCGAGGCAACTTGGATCTTTAGACAGGAGGGCGACCTCTAAAACACCCTATACTCAATGACCACGTCGAGGCAACCAAGTGAGGCGTACCCTAGGAGTGGCATGTGCGAGTGTGTCAGGATTCAGTTTATATTATCTTTGCATATGTATTATGGTGAGCTACGAGTTGATTTTAATTTTCAAGCAAGTCTTGTCATGCATAGTTAACAGTTATTAGTTTGCAGAAAGTAAATTGCGGAAAGTAAATTGCGGAAAGTAAATCTACGCTATTACAAGGCGTCGGGTATTTACATCGCCAAAAACATAACCCTTGAAAAGTAAATTACGGAAAAATAAAGAAAGCGATAAAAGTCCTAATTACGCTATTACATTCTCGGAGCAATTACATAAATATGGTCAAAAAATATTATGCGCGAATAAAAATTAAATCAGAGAAGTCTTAGGGTTTTGACCCTTTTTTGAGAAAAGAATGAATTTTGGTCCTTTTTGCATTTAATTAAACCTAATTCTAATTAATTAAATAATTAAAAGAAAAAAGTATTTTTTAGTTTTTTAATGTCTTAATGAAAATAAAAATAAAAGAAATTAAAAGTTGTCAAAACCCTAATTCTATGTTAATTTTATTTATTGTGAAAAAAAATTCAAATTTAACCTAATTAAACTAAATTAGTTATATTAGTATTTATTTACAAAAATAATTAAATTAAGGTGAAATTAATAATAATAATAATAATTATATTTTTTAGGTTTTCTGAATTTTATTATAAAAATAATTAATTTGTTAATTAAATACTAATAATAATAATAATTAATGAAAAGATTAAATGGAAATTAAAAAAGAAAAGAATAAAGAAACCAGGGGGGTGATGGCCCAATATGGAGGTGAGAAAGCAACTTTCAGGCCCATTCGTTTGCCAGTCCGTTTGACTTTTTTTGATTGTCTACGCGTGGGTTGACCAGGAGCATGGTGGTCTTCATCTTCTGACCATTGGATTCGTGACTGTGGCCACTTGGCGCTTGGATGCTTGGAATGCATGGTAAACCACTTTGTGAAGCCTGCATGAGATCACGTTAAGAAAAATAATATAAGCTTTTGGTGGACCTGGGACTCGAACCCAGGTCCCAATGATTACCAGCCAACTCACCAGCCACTACACCATTTGCCTGCGTTTGATAATATAACACTAAACAAGCAATATATTAATAATCCAAACAATATGCTGTAAAAAGAAAAATGCGCGCTTCTTTTTGAATGCTCCAATAGCATATCACCATGTACTCATCTTCTTCGCTGATGCCTGTAAAAAACAAACAGATAGCGGGGGTTTTTAACCCCCACAACCTTCAACGACCAATAATAGCGATTAGGGCTATAATGAATATAAATATTTCGCGATGGTGCCAACGTGTTCGTCTTGTTCTGACGGTTTCAACCATATGCCTTAGAGGTTCTAATTTTTCCTGGATAATAAAGCCCCAATTTGGAAGCTCAAGAACCCTAGATTTTGTCAATGGCAACTTACAATTCTGCACACTATAATCCAATTAATTAATACCATTAGCTTTATATGAACTCAAGCAATACAAAATAATGAATAAAGCATGCTAATTATGCATGAAATAGCCAATACGATTATGGACATGAGAAGCAAACCGTGGGTCTGTTCTTGAGTATTTCTTGAGCTTTAGCGTATGGTTTTGATTGCAATACGTCTCTGGGGACTCCTGCAATGTGTTAGAATTAATAAAAAGCTTTGAATTATGCTAGAATATGGAAATCAGTTTTGACTTTTCTTTGAATTTTCTTGAATGTGGTTATGGCTTTTCTGCAGAAAATTCACGTATGCATGATTAGGATTAGCTTGTGTACTTATAGAAGAATGAAACTAGGTCAAATCTTTGCAAAGAAATCCATGGAATTGATGATTGTATATTTGATTGAAAATCAAATATTTTTGAATCTTTTTGATTGAAGAAAGTTGCTAAATTGGGAGATTTTGATATCCTTGATTGATACACGAATTTGCCAGCTTTTTTAGGTCATTCTTGCTTCACAAAAAGATTGGAAAACCATATCTTTATATTTTCCTACAATTAAATGAATTAAACGGATTAATATTGATTAAAAATCCAATTAATTAATAAAAAATAAGAAAATAATTCAATTTAAGCTTAATGGGTCGTGCATAGGTCATGGATAAAGTTTCAAGAAGAAATTTGAGGCCCATTAGCAAAAACAAAGTGTTTTGAGCAAAGTTGACTTTTGCAAATTCACAAAAATTTCCCAACTTCTCCAATGCATATCTTGCTCAATTTTGATCATATGAACATGTTCTCTGACATTTTAGAAAGGTCTTGAAGTCCTCTAACCAATGCCTTTGGTCCCATGTCATTTGGATTTACCAATCTCAAGTTATGGTCTTTGACTTAAACTGCATTTTTGTTGACTTTTGAAATTGACCTATAATGTAGAAATTGATAACTTTTTATGAGAGCATTTCTTGGACTTGGAGTGTGAAGATGAGTTGTAGGAAATGTCATCCCCTTCAAAATGAGCATTGGATGGGATTTTTCTGATGAACCATGAAAAAGTTATGCCTTGGTCAAGATACAGTTGACTTTTCTACTGTCCAAAAATAGTAACTTTTTACATCTTGATGATTTTTGAGCCATGCTTGTGGAATCACGATCAAGACTTGATCAAATGATGATTGTGGACTCAAAATAAGATGTTTACCAAAAATTCTGACTTTTGACTGCAAAATGACCATTTTGCCCCTGCAGTTGACTGTGGATCAAATAGGGCTTTTGACTGTGCAAACTGGCATTGTGAGTCTTGAGACTTGGCATGTAGGTGCTTGAAAATATGTATAGGCCTATGAGACTTGATTGGACCATTAAAAACCTCAAATTCCTTGAAAGAAACAAAACCCTAATTTTGGCTGGCTTAGGAGGTATTTGGACTGTGCAACCCTTGAGAAATCTTGAACCATTTGAAGATGATTCTTGACAAACCTTGAAGAATATGGGAGGGAAAATTTTGGGGTACAACAGTTTGTAATAGTTCTTAAACAATTCGTACACTTTTAACCTTGTGCCTTACTCGAGGCACATAGGTCCATTTGTAAGGGTTTAATTTTTTTCATCTTCATAGGCCATTTTAATGAATCATGGACGTTTTCACATATAAACTTTTGTGTTCATTGTCTTTATTTTTGAATTTTATTTGTTTAAATATGGCTATCCCTTACACACACCCACACTCACAAATGCAGGTACCCTTCCATTCCGGATTCCATGGGTAACAATTCTGCTATGACCTTCAGTGACTCTGAAGATCTGGTCTACCATGCCGAATACGAAGGTGAGGAAGATTGTGAGGTGCCGGGAGAATTGGCTAGACTGCTACAACAGGAAGAAAGGGCTATTCTACCTCATGAGGAGTTGTTAGAGACAATCAACTTGGGTACTGAGGAAGACAGAAAAGAAGTCAGAGTGGGTGCCAACCTAGAGCCAAGTGTCAAGGAACGCCTAATTTAACTGTTGAATGAATATGTTGAGATCTTCGCCTGGTCTTACAAAGACATGCTGGGACTTGATACAGATATTGTGGTTCACCGTCTACCCACAAGAGAAGACTGTCCACCAGTTAAACAGAAAGTTCGCCGCACGAGGCCCGACATGTCTGAAAAGATCAAAGCAGAAGTTATGAAGCAGTTCAATGCTGGATTTCTTGCTGTTACTTCCTATCCACAATGGGTTGCTAACATTGTGCCCGTGCCTAAGAAGGACGGCAAAGTGAGAATATGCATGGATTATAAAGACTTAAACAGGGCCATCCCTAAAGATGACTTTCCACTTCCGCACATTGACATCTTGGTTGACAATACAGCTCAGCACAAGGTATTTTCTTTCATGGACGGATTCTAAGGCTATAACCAGATCAAAATGGCCCCTGAGGACATGGAGAAAACTACTTTTGTTACAAAATGGGGTACGTTCTACTATAAAGTGATGCCATTCGGACTGAAGAATGTCGGGGCAACCTATCAACGCGCCATGGTAGCTTTGTTTCATGATATAATACATCATGAGATAGAGGTCTACGTAGATGACATGATAGCCCGATCACAAACTGAAGAAGAACACCTCGACCATCTGCAAAAGTTGTTTGTCAGGTTGAAAGAGTACAAGCTCAGACTGAACCCTAACAAGTGCACTTTCGGAGTCAGGTCCGGTAAACTCTTGGGTTTCATTGTCAGCAACAAAGGCATCGAGGTTGATCCTGCCAAAGTCAAAGCTATACAAGAAATGCCTGCTCCTCGCACTGAGAAGGAGGTCAGAGGTTTCTTGGGACGCCTAAACTACATTGCTAGGTTCATCTCTCACCTAACATCTACCTGTGAACCAATCTTCATGCTGTTGAAGAAAGATCAGGTGGTTAAATGGAATGATGACTGTCAAATTGCTTTCGATAAAATCAAGGAGTATTTGCTAGAACCTCCTATCTTGATGCCACCCGACGAAGGAAGACTGCTAATCATGTATCTGACCGTCCTAGAGAATTCATTGGGGTGCGTACTGAGCCAACATGACGAGTCTGGCCAAAAAGAGCATTCTATTTATTACCTTAGAAAAAAGTTTACTGACTGTGAGACCCGATACTCACTGCTCGAGAAAACTTGTTGCGCTTTGGTATGGGCTGCTCGTCGGCTAAGGCAGTATATGTTTACTCATACCACTCTGCTGATATCTAAGATGGATCTGATCAAGTACATCTTTGAGAAGCCTGCTTTATCTGGAAGGATTTCTAGATGGCAGATGATCCTAACGGAATACGATATACAGTACACGACCCAAAAAGCTATAAAGGGGAGTGTGCTAGCCGATCATCTGGCCCATCAAGCTGTCGAAGATTACCAATCCATGAAGTTTGACTTCCCCGACGAGGACATCATGACATTGGACAATGTTAAAGATTTCAGACCATATGACGGACCTGAACAAGGATCCTGATGGACCCTGTACTTTGATGGTGCCTCCAATGCACTTGGCAACGGTATCGGCGCGGTACTCATCTCTCCAGAAGGTTGCCATACACCTTTCACAGCCAGACTTTACTTTAACTGCACCAACAACATGTCCGGGTATGAAGCTTGTATCTTTGGTATCAAGGCTGCAATAGACCTGGGAATCAAATCTTTGGTTGTGTTTGGAGACTCAGCTTTGGTCATCAGTCAGATCAAAGGAGAGTGGGATACTAAACATCTGAACCTCATCCCTTACAAAGAACATGTCTTGACATTGTTACCACATTTTGAACAGATTACCTTCGAGCACTTCCCGCGAGAAGAAAATCAGCTAGCAGATGCTCTAGCTACAATGTCATCCATGTTTAAACTTAACTGGGATAATGAGGCTCCCCGGATCACCATTGGATGGATGGACGAACCTGCACATTATCACGAGATTAATACCAAAGAAATAGTGGACCGACCTTGGTTTCACGAAGTCAAAAGGTATCTCGAGGCTCAAGAATATCCTGAAGGAGCTTCAGTCAATGACAAAAAGTTCTTAAGGAGATTCTCTGCCAAGTTCTTCTTAAGAAATGGTATCCTATACAAGCGCAATCATGATTGCATTCTACTCTGTTGTGTGGACAAGGTTGAAGCTAAGCAGATCATGGCTGAACTACACAATGGTACCTTTGGCACTCACTCTAGCGGGCATATGATGGCTAAGAAGATTCTACGAGCAGGCTATTACTGGTCTACCATGGAAGCTGACTGCTATCAACATTCCAGGACTTGTCACAAATTTCAAATCTATGCGAACAAGGTACATATACCTCCAGTTCCTCTCAATGTCTTAACAGCTCTTTGGCCATTTGCTATGTGGGGAATCAACATGATTGGAGAGATCAAGCCTACAACATCCAATGGACACTGTTTCATTCTGGTGGCCATTGATTACTTCACCAAGTGGGTCGAAGTTGCTTCCTTTGCATCCGTTACAAAGAATGTTGTTGCCCGGTTCATCAAGCAGAACCTCATTTGTAGGTACAGCATCCCCGAAAGGATCATCACTGACAACGGTACAAACCTTAACAATACTATGATCACTGCTTTGTGCAAGCAATTCCAAATTCAACATCACAATTCATCTCTCTATCGGCCAAAGATGAACGGTGTTGTCGAAGCTGCGAACAAAAATATCAAGAAGATCATACAAAAGATGAAAATCACCTACAAGGACTGGCATGAAATGCTACCGTTTTCTCTTCACGGGTACCGTACCACGGCACACACATCAACTGGGGCAACACCCTTTTCTTTGGTATATAGCATGGAAGCTGTTTTACCTATCGAGGTTCAGATTCCCTCCTTGAGAATCATGAAAGATGCTGGTTTTAGTGAAGACAATTGGATTCAGACCCGGCTTGATCAACTTAACTTGATTGATGAGAAGAGACTTACTACTATTTGTCATGGTCAGACGTATCAAAAACGGATGATCAAGGCATTCAACAAGAAATTCAGACGCCAGGTATATCAAGTCGGGGATCTTGTAATCAAGCAGATCATCTTGCCGCAAAGTGATCCCAGGGGAAAATGGACTCCTACCTATGAAGGACCATTTGTGATCAAAAACATCTTTTCTGGTGGGGCAATGATATTAACCACCATGGACGGCGACGACCTGCCGCACCCTGCGAATGCAGACATAGTCAAAAGATACTACGCATAAATGACCCGCTAGGTTGACACACCTAGACAAAAAAAGGGCATCCCGGTGAATCGAAAACTCGAAAGGGCGGTTCAGGCAAAAGTTAGGGATAAACAAAAAATCTGTACACTCGGCAAGTTGAAAACCCGAAAGGGCGACTTGGGCAAAAAAGGGTTTCCCAGTGGACTGAAAACCTGAAAGGGCGGTCCAGGCAAAAGTTAGGGAATTAAAGCGTATGACTATGTCTCGTCGGATCACTTTAAGGACAATCTCTACATGGACAAGCTCCAGGCGTCTGATCAACTCAATCATCTTCGGACGAAGTAACGAATGGACAAGATATTCAGAGTTACGAAGGCTATAGCAGAATGGGAACCCCATGGAATTTTCACACATAGCCATCCTTCTTTGTGTAAATTTTTCTCATTTTTTTATGACAACATTCTCTTACTAGAATGTCTGTCTCCTTTGTACAAAATACTTACACAAAGTTAATACAAAGATACTTCAAAGTGCAGAAAACTATTTGCCTTTTCTTCTTTTTTTACACTTGTGTTTTATTTGAAAACGTCCAATGATTTATTAATGAGCATATGCATTTGAATATAATCACTGCTTACAAATAAACGAAATGGGAAAGAATAATTACTGACAGGTTGAAAGTATAGGAAAACGTCTTTAGGCTATTCCAAGAGAAATCCCCTGCAGTACATCATCTAGATCCCCAGCGGAGCTAAAACCTTGAAATACATATCCTCAGCGGAGTTATAATCCTTAATTCCCATCAAAGTTAAAACTTCAAACTCCCAACCTCCAGCGGAGCAAAAAATTTGAGCCACAGATTCCCCAGTTGAGATAAAACCTTCTTCCCCAGCGGAGTCAAACTATCAATCCACAGCGGAAACCATTCAGTGTCTCCAGATTCCCCAGCAAGTTGTCTTAAAGTCTGAGAATCAACCAGATAACAATTAACTTTTATCCCCAACCTAGGATAATTCCCCAGTAGATTGGAATACAACCCAAACTCCTGATCTCCCCAGCAGGATAGCTACTCCCTAGCGGTATAGCTTTTTCCCCCAGAATCCTGAACTTACTCTCCAACAGTAAGCCTTCTTCCCCACAGAGTTTTTACTCCCCAACAGAATGAAGATTCTTATTCTTGATTCCCCAGTGAAGTTGCCAGCGTCTTCATTACTCCCCAGCATGAATTTGTCAGAATTTTATTCCCATGCAAGTTGAAGATTCTCATTCTTAGTTCCCCACAGAAGCCATCAGAGTCTTCCTTATTCTCCATCAGATCAAGGTTTTCCTTTGATTGATTCCCGGTAGAGATCGCCAGAGTTTTCCCTATTTCCCAACCGAGTAAGGATTCCCATTATTTAACCCCCAGTAGAAGTCGTCAGAATTCTCTGGATTTTCCAAAGACTTGAAGGATCCTTATATCCCCAGGAAAGTCGTGAAGGATTCTCACATCCCCACAGAAGTTGTCAGAGATTTTCCATCCACAACAGTCACCAAGGATTTCTCATCCTCAACAATCAAAGATTTTGAATCTCCAACAGCAGTCAAGGATTTATTTTCCTCGACAACAGTCAAGGATTTTATTATCTCCAGCCATCAAGGATTTATTTTCCTCAACATTACAGCAAATCAGCTTACATGCGCATACATTACATTCATATATCATAAACATTGATAAAACACGTTTATTGCATCATACATTTCATGCAACATAACTTTGTGTTTCAGCTAACATTTTACCCTTTTCAGGATAAGATTAATAGCTATCTTTAACAAATATTCAAAGATTTCAGATACAGTACGGATACACTCCAAACACGAAAGTCATTCTATTACTCATTCAGAATTCAAAATCAAGATACAGTGCAGATACACTCCAGACACGGAAGTTATTCTGATACTTATTCAGATTTCAAATCAAGATACAATTCAGATACGCACCAGACACGGATGCCATCCTGATACTCATTCAGATTCAACTTGCAGATCCCTTATTCGGATACAGTACGGATACACTCCAAACACGGAAGTCATTCTGTTACTCATTCAGAATTCAAAGTTAAGATACAGTACGGATACACTCCAGACGCGGAAGTCATTATGTTACTCATTCATACCTCAACTTCAGATACAGTCCAGATACGCAACAGACACGGTTTCCATTCTGTCACTCATTCAAATGTTTCCCCAGCTCAGATACACTCCAAACACTGAAGTCATTCTGTCGCCTATTCAAGATACAGTCCAGATACGCTCCAGACACGGTTGCCATTCTGTCACTTATTCTGACTTTTTCCCACCCCAGATACGCTCTAGACACGGTTTCCATTCTGTCACTTATTCTGACTTTTTCCCCTAGCCCAGAGATGCTCCAGACACGGATGCCATTCTGTCGCCCATTCAGATTTCAGACTAAGATACAATACATACACTCCATACACGGAAGTCATTCGATTATTCATTCAAATTTAAGTACAGTTACAGCTCGGATACGCTCCAGACACGGACGCCATTCCTTTGCTTATACAGATTCAGTCTCTAGATACAATACAGATACGTTCCAGATACGAACACCATTATGATACTCATTCTTCTGACTTACAACTTGCAGTTCAACAAACATTCTTGGATGGCATCTTTTAAGCCCATCTCCAACAAGATTCTGTCACTTCTCCAAATGGCATCTTAAGCCCATTCCCTCAATTATACTTTGACGAGTGGAAATTTACAGGCACTCTAGTGTCCAATCATCTTTTACCTTTGAGTCACGAACGACAAAACTCGCCAATCTAACTCTTCAGGTTCAAGAAGATTGAACAGGGGCAGCTGTTGTACCCCAAAATTTTCCCTCTCATTTTATCAATATTTTCCTCACAAGACTCTTTGGATTCAAGACCTGATTAGGGTTTGCTCAGCTCAAGACACCTCCTTGCACTAATGACCTGAAATTAGGGTTTGAGTTTACATAGGGATTTTTGGACTTTCAAGGCCTCATGTGACTTTCATACTTCATGTTGGACCTCTAAGATTGCACATACCAAGTTTCAAGCTTTGAATCACATTTTTGCCCAGTCAATTAGACAGTTGACCTAAAAATTAGTTGTATTGGGGAAAAAGTCAACCATGGCCAATTTACAGTCAAACCTCATAATTTTTTATCCACATCAACATTATAGACTCATATGAATCATTTGATCAAGATTGGACCACAACTCCTCAAGAAATTTGATCAGATCATCAAAAGGGCAAAATGGTCAAAATTTGGGTTTTGACTGTAGAAGGGCAATTTCTGACTTTTCACCTAGCCAATGTCCAATTGGGTTCAAGCATGTTTTCAAGGACTAAATGGAACCATCTTTACCTAATCACAAGGTTCAAAAGATCTCAAATGCATTGGATTGACAAATGAATTTTCCAGTCAACTGATCAAAAATCAACTGTACACTGAAAAGTCAAACTTTGACTTTTTGGTCAAAATCAAGTGCCAAGGGTCATTTTTCATCAAGATGTGTCAAAGCATGAAACTTGTTCACCAAGAAACTTAATTTTGAAAATTAGGGTTTAAGTTTGAAAATTTTCATAACTTAGAAATTTTCAAAGTTCTGAAAATTTCTTATTTTTCCCCAACTTTTCCCAACTTTTTCACCATGATGCAATTGGATTCAAAGAAAACTTCCAACATGAAAGTTGTAGTCCTCCACAAAATCTACAACTTCTATTCACAAGGTTTTCCAAAAATATGCTTGGATATCAAGTTATGATTTTGTGAATAGGGGTCCATAAAACTTTTAACTTAGTGAAATTTTGCCCTAGTTTAGGCAGATTTTTTACCTAACTTCATGGCAACTTTTCACCTAGTTCCAAGAAGAATCTCAAAATGCATTTCAAAAATGGATTGTATATAATGTTACAAGCTTTCCAAAATGTCCAAAAAATCTCCAAGATCATTTATGGTTAGGGAGAATCGAAGGAAAGAAAATGGCCATTTCTCACTTTTGACCAAGGCATTTTGTACCATGTTACAACTTGCAAATCAGTTTGAATCACGTTTGAACTTGCATTACAGGCCCTAATCCTTTTTACGCTCCAAAATTGAATGCAAATACAATGGTTAATGGCATTGTTTTGATCCTTGAAGCTTTGTACAAGGGTTTAATCCAAAAATGGAAAAAAGGTAACAATGTTACTTTGATAAAGCTTGCTTTTTTGCAACTTTGTATTCCTTGAGCATTGAACCTGATCTTTGGCTACAAACAAGATCCACAAACTTGAGGCAAAGTACACGAACTATGTTCAGACCTCAAGCTAGCAAGTACAGCCTTTGCCTTTGTCACTTCAACTTTTGCTTCAAAAACAAGTAAGCTTGCAAAAAGTCCATAACTCTTGTATCTGATAAAACCAAGTCTTGCTATCTTTTGAAACAACCTCAACATATTGTAACAAGCCTAAGACACGATTTGCTAAGCTCTCAAACACCCTCTAACACAGAAAACCCCATTTCTACCCAAAATAGGGCAACTCCTGCAAACACCAAGCCACCTCCATATTCCCTCGTGCGTTTTGCTTGAAACCATTTCAAACACATTCCCTACAACACACCTAAACTATCTAAGCCATTGTTCAGCAACTGTAACCTCATTTTCAAGCTTCACCATTTTCAATTTCTGAGTTTGCAGGTTGACTTCTACAAGGAGATTCAAGCCATTTCAAAGCAAGCTGAGCATTGGGAAAGCTTGAGGGAACTTCAAGCAAGCTCACGAGTACATCAGGCCTCACTCAAAGCTGCTACATTGCCATAACCAAACTCAATTGAACAAGGTAATTTTCAAAGTTCTATCTCCTTATTTAGACATCCTTAGGCTTAGGTTTGTGAAGCAAAAATGTAGTCTTTAATGTGCTTGAGTTGTACATATGCATAGTTCTTATTTATATTAACTGAGCTAGGAGAATTTGGATTATGAACATGCTGAAAATTTTAGGTTAAAATTTAGGGCCATTAAAATTCTCTCTGTCCTTTGAGAGTTAGGTCACAAAATGGATATGGTTGGAATCGTGATTGAAAATGCTATAACTTTCGTGTTGTAAATTTTTGATTTCATGCAAGCAATAGAGAGAACAGGTTTGAACTGAACCAGGGCGCGCGCGCGTGTTCAGAGGATAGGGACGAAGTGGAGCTTGGGCCTGGGCCTGGCTTTTCTGGCTTTTGGCACCCCCCATTTACTTTCTGCACCCCCTTTTGCATTTTCTAATATTTTTATATTTTCTTGCATATTTATATTTTCTGACTTTATTTATTTTTTTCTGAACATTTAAAAATCTCAAAAATATTTTCTTAATTTTTTGCATTTTATTTTATTATTTTTTGGACATAAAAATAGTTTATTAAATAACAATATACTTTATTTTCTTAAATTAACTTACAAATAATATAAAAATATTATATATTTTTATTTTTATATACTTAAAATATTATTTTATCACATATTTTATTTTTTAACATTTTTGTATATATTTTTATTTATTTTCTTGTACATAAATGAATAAATAAATAATATAAAGCGTATTTTCCTTTAAAACAAAAACTAGGGTTTTCACCCTTTCAAAAATAATCACTTTATTTTCTCTTATTTTTAAGACTTGAATAAACTTATTTTCTCATGCATAAAACAAATACAGAAAACATTTTGCATATTTACAATTTATCGTTGTATAAATTCAATTGGGTTGTAATAGTAAATTAGGGTTTTATTTTGTGCAAATATCCCCTATTCAAACTTGTGTCCCCCTCCCCATAATAATGTTGTAATAGTCTAGATTTACTTTACGCATTTTATTGTTTTCATATACTATGATAGTAAAACTAGGGTTTTGTATGCAAAAGACCAAAAATCAAACAAATAGCATGACTTAAACACAAGACAAAATGCATAAAAAATGACAACACATTGCACACAAGCACCCCTAGGGTTTCATCCACTTTGTTTCCTTAAAATGGCCATGGTATGCATGCTAGGTATCTTGGAAAAACAAAACAAAAACAAAAGATCATAGTCCCTCGATGATGCTATCTTGGTTGCCTAAACAAAAATGATCTAGTCCCTAAAAAATTTGCTAAGATACTTGGCACCATTGCTATTATGGCCATATGATGACCCACACATGTCCCGTTTAACATCCAAAGATAGGGTTGTTTACCAAATACAATGGTAAAACAACAATGTCAAAGGAATAAAAATGTGTAGGAAAGACTTTTGAGTAGGGTAGACAACTCCTACTTACTTGATCATTTGCAAACCATCCTTGCTATTTTCAAAAACACACACACTTTCAAAACATTTCCCAAACAAACTTTCAAACATTGAAACATTTTTCAAAAGACAAACACCTTTATATACATTCAAACAAGAATCATTACAAAGGTTGCCAAAATGATGGCCTCTTTTCAAAATACTTTCAAAAAACCACACAAAGCACCATTTCAAACAATTGAAAAGCAAAAGCAAGTGATCTAAAATAAGTAACTAAGAGCCCATGGAAAACCATGGATGAAAAGGGTGCTAGCACCTTCCCTTTTCATAATCTACCCCCCGAACCCAAAAACAATCTCAAAGCTCTTTCATGTGCTTTTTTACCTTTCCTTTTGGATAAAATAAAAGTCGGTGGCGACTCTTGCTAAACCGCAACATTTGCAAACACAAATGCAAAACCTCAAGTCAGTTCTTCCACCACATCACAATACGGTCTGCACGAGATGCTGATTCAAGGTTTGGTATTTGACTACGACAATGACGATCAAGGTCTTTGCCAGAGATTTATCCGAGCTTGGAGGATGTTGAACAAGGTAGATAGCAAGACTTTTGGGCATAAAAATTCCATCCCTCTTGAGCCTTACCTCAAATGGGTACGAACGCATGCTCAGATTCTTATGATGCCTTATCCCTCCATTCTCCCAGTAATCATTTCTCTTGAAGAACTACAAAGTGATTGGATACAACTCAAGGAGGAGCGATATACTTTCGAAGCCCAATTCTATGCAAGCGAGAAGAAGGTTTTGGAACTCACTAGGCTACTTCATGAGGAGAAGACTCTGAATGCTTACATTGCACCAAAAAGGATGCGTACTACCTTTCTATCTTAGAGTTGTTGTATCATTTTTCCCAAGAAGGCACTGATGTACTCAAGCTTTAATCTATTAATATAACGTGTGCTTCCTTTTTGTCTAAAACAAATTTGAATCTTAAGATCCTTGAAATCATTGCATACGTATTTATCATTCATCATAACATAAGCAGGTTTCTTGCGATAAGTCTCCTCATCTCTCTATTTTTTATTTCAGTAAGATCGATCTCGAGCAAACGGTGAAGTACCTTGTTGTACCCCAAAATTTTCCATTTCACTTATCAAGAATTTTCTCACAAGATCTCTTTTGGCTCAAGACTGCACTAGGGTTGATCAGCTCAAGACATCTCCTTAAGCACTAATGACCAAAATTTGGGTTTGAGTTTGCACAAGGATTTTTGAACTTCCAATGCCCCATATGAATTTCATGGATCATTATGGACCCCAAATACTACTCATGCCAAGTTTCAAGCCTTGGATTACTCTTTTGCTCAATCAATTGAACAGTTGACCTAAAAATCAGTTGTATTGAGGGAAAAAGTCAACTATGGACAATTTATAGTCAAAATTCATAATTTTGATCCACATCAACATTTTAAACTCATATGTATCATTTGATCAAGTTTGGACCACAATTCCTCAAGAAATTTGATCAAATCTCCAAAAGGGCAAAATGGTCAAAATTAGGGTTTTGACAGGGAAAGGCCAATTTCTGATTTTTGACCTAGCAAATGATAAATTGGTTTAAGGCATGATCTCAAGAGTCCAATTGCATAATTTTGACCTAATGACACGGTTCAAAACATTGCTCAAGATCAATTGATTGACAGATGAATTTTCAGCCAACTGGTCAAAAGTCAACTGTACACTGAAAAGTCAAACTCTGACTTTTTGGTCAAAATCAAGTATCAAAGATTACAATTCATAAAAACATGTAAAAATATGAAACTTATTCATCAAGAAATCAAGAAATCAAGATTTCATTTTGAAAAGTCAAAATTTCTAAACTTAGAAATTTTTCTAAGTGTCAAAATTTTCTTATTTTTTCATAACTTTGAGCAATTTTTTTATTATGATGCAAGATGATTCAAAGGAAATTTCTAACATGAAATTTGTATATATCCATGAACTCTACAACTTTTCTTCACACAACTTCTTCCAAAAGTGCATGGATCTCAAGTTATAATTTTATGAATACATGCTCATGAACTAAAAAAGACGTGGTGAAATTTTGTCCTAGTTAGGCATATTTTTTGACCTAACTTCATAGAAATTTTTCACATAGTTCCAATGGTAATATTCAAAATAAATCCAGAGATGGGATGTAGAGCACATTGCAAGCTTTCCAAAATGTCCAAGAACTCCTTGAGATCATTCTTGAGTAGGGAGAATCGAAGAGGTGAAGTTGGTGTTTTGTCACTTTAATTACAAGGCATTTTGTGATGACCAAAGATCCAATTTCAAACCTATGCTGCACAATCTTGTTTTGCAGGCCTCTAAACCTTAATATCTCTCCATAATCATAAGATTACACTTGCTTTTGAGCTATTATCCAATTGTTCCAAGCATTGTCCAAGCCAATTTTCCATTTTAGGAAGAAAGTTACCATTCCATTCTTGAAAAGTTGCTTTAATCACAAAGTCAACTTGTCTTGAGCTTCTAACTTGTTCTTTCCGCACACACAACCCCTATAATCTAAAAGCAATGTATCTAAGGCCTGAAGAAGCTCAGGACATGCTTGTACAACATTTGAGATTTGTCATTTCACATTTCTTCAAAAGCAAGTTATAGAGCCATAACCCTATAACTCAAAAGCCTTTAGTGATTTTATGCTCTAATCTTTTCCATACATTTTAACAAGTAAATTGCAACACAACACACATTTTCACAAGTCCTAAAACACTCCCAAGCATCTTGCTGCACATAACTGCCCAAACTTGACAATTTTGAGCAAAAACTCACCATCTCCATTTCCACTCGTGCGTTTTGAAAACTAATCATCCAAACACCTTCCATAAATCATATCAAAGTGATTCAGGCCCTCATTTCCTGACTGTAACTCCTCCATCATCATCCACCATTTTCAAAACTGAAGCTTGCAACTTGACTTGAGTAGAGAGTTCTAGCCATCCTCAAAGCAAAGTAGGAGTTGAAACACATTCAAGGAGGTCCAGGCAAGCTATAGAAATCATCAAGCCATCACAAAGGTTGCTCAAACTCCATATACGACTCCAGCTGCAAGAGGTAAGTTTTCAAACTTCTATCTCTTCATACATGCATCATTTGAGTTTGATTTGTGAAGATAAAATATAGATACCATTGCCACAAAGTTGTACATATCCATAGTTTACATTTATATGGTCTGAGCTTAGAGAATTTTAGGGTTGAAGTTTTCTGCAATTTTTAGGTTTTGAATTAGGGCTAGAAAAATTCTCATTCATCTTTGATTGTTAGCTTAAGTTGTTTATATTTTTGGATTCGTGGGAAAAAATGCCACAACTTTCATGTTTGAACTTTTCATTTTTGTTGAGAGATGAAGAAGATACAGGTCCTTTGGTTGGAGGTTGAAGATGAAGTCTTCAAAACACATTTTGCCTTACATATTTATTGTTTCATTTGTATTAACGGATGTATAGCCACCCCAGTGGTAAGGCAGCACGCTGGTAATCAGGAGGTCATGGGTTCGAGCCTCGGTGCCTGCTGCCTTTTGCTTTTTCTTCTTCTTCATTTTTACATATTTTTTGTTCTTTCCAGCGCATGGGCCTCCCTCCTTCCGGGCCTGATTTTTTTTCTAACATTCCTCCCCCCTGTTTCATATATGCACCCTTGGCCCAACTTTATTTTATTTTTCTTATTTTCTTTTTATTTGTTTTTCTTAATTATTTTCTCTAATATTAAAAATCATAAAAAATACAAAAATATTATATTTTCATTTTGACATAGTTTATTCATTTTTTCTCATAAAAATTATTTTTTATTTAATAAATACTTTATCCATTTCACTAAATATATTGTAAATTTAATTTATAATAATATGTTTTTATTTATTTTCTTTTACACCAATTTAAATATATTATTTTAACATTAAAAAGGTTTAAAATGTTTTATAACACTAAAATTATTTTCAAGACAAAAATATCAAAAATACTTTTCTTACAAACTTATTTTCTTTTAATCAATTAATAGATTTAGGTTTTTATTTAAAATATTTTCTTAATAAATTTAGGTTTAATTAATTATTTTATTTTAATTAATTAGGTTAAAATAAATCCCTTTTCTCTAAAAAATCCAAATAAAAATATTCATTTGCTTCACATTTACATTCTTGCATATTTATCCATCTTGTACATTATTTATTTCAATTCTTCTACAAATTCAATTAGATTGTAATAGATTAATTAGGTTTATATTCTTGCAATCCCCATTAACAATTTGTATACCCCCCCCCCCCCCCCCCCTCCCACAAGTATTGTAATAGCGTAGTAACTTTAAATTTCACAATTTATCGCTTTATATACAAATGCTAGTAATTAGGGTTTGTATGGAAAGACTAAAACCAATACTTAGAAAACCCTAATTCAAGACAAAATCAAGCATGAAAACAATACACTTGCACACAAGCACCCCTAGGGTTATCCCACTTGGTTGCCTTATACAAAATGGCCATATTACGCATGTAAGGTATCTTAGCAAAAACAAGCAAATACAAGATCATAGTCCCTCGATGACGCTATCTAAGTTGTCTTACAAATGATCTTAGTCCCTCAAAAAGAATGCTAAGATACCTTGCAACATTTCTAATCATGGCTATACAATGACCCAAGCCCGTCCCGTTTACATTCAAAGATAGGGTTACTTACCAAATCAATGGTAAAATGACAATGTCAAAGAAAAAGAAAATGAACAAGAAAGACATTTGAGTAGGTAGATTGCTCCTAATTACTTGCTTCATTTCAAAACAAACATCCTTGCTATTTTCAAAACAAACACATACACTTTCAAACATCTTACAAAATTGAAAACATTTTCAAAAGATCAAACATCTTTGTATATAATCTTACAAACAAGAATCATTACAAAGATTGCCTAAACAATGGCATCTTTACAAAATACTTTCAAAAACAACAGAAAGCACAATTTCAAACAAAAGAAAGTGATCTAGCAAGTAACTAAGAGCCCATGGAAAACCATGGATGGAAATGGTGCTAGTACCTTCACTTTTCATAATCTACCCCCGAACTCAAGAAATAATCTCAAAGGTCTTTCCATTGCTTTTTCACCTTTCCTTTTGGATAAAAGAAAAGTCAGTGGTGACTCTTGCTAACCGCAACATTTGCAATCAAACGCAAAACACCCAAGTCAGTTCTCCCACCGTATCACAGAACTGGAGACTCTGCTGGGGATAATTCTAAAATTGGGGTTACCTTAGGGATAGATCACATTTATTTGATTACATTGTTTGACTTGTATGCTTTACATTATGGTTATTTGTTTGGGTTTAAATCCTCTACCCGGATTTGGGATACATTATAGATAAGTAGTAATACGTTGTGGAAACTGTGCAGGGTATACCGACATGGTCTAAGCAATAGCTATGTTAGTGCGATATATTTGTGGGTACCGGTAGCCTTTAAGTTAATCAAAGAGAATACGGGGCCACTGAGTGATGTCATGAAGCGCTAATGAACTTTTAGAACCTTTACTTGACCAACTTGGCCTTTAGGATGTAGTGAGATGACCGGATTTGGTGCAGTCCGAAGTTGGTAGATAATCGATACTACATTCATTGAGGTTTGGTTTCTTGGGATATTTCGGTCGCCATTAAAGAGGCTTATGCTGAAACAATGACCAAGGAAATGAATCATTGATATTGAGCTCCTTAGAACCCGGTTACTATTGCTAGGACAGGTTTGAGCCAACTAAACTTCAAAAGGGTACTTACCTATGAGACTCCATGCAAGCCTAAACCTAAGAACTTGTTTACTTTGTTTGTATATACATACTTGTACATAACATCATGGACATCATAACATCATATACATACACTAACCATTTCAAGGATTTTGGGATTCATCTTTGTTCTTGTTTTGTAGGATATGGATTCACTTCACAGGAAAACTATTCAAGTCAATCTTGTAAGGATCCCTCCACAACTCAAGGAGCTAGCTTCAAGGATTCCTGAAAACTCTTCATTTACCGAGATACATGGTCGCCTACTCAACTTGGTCACCTCCAACACAGATGAGGACATGATGAAGGTGCTTTTTCAGTTCTTTGATCCTTTACACCATTGCTTCACATTTCCCGACTATCAACTTGTGCCAACTTTTGAAGAATTCTACCAACTCTTGAGGATTCCCATTCTCAATCAAATACCTTTCAACGGTATGGAAAGAGACCCAAAGCCAAAAGAGATTGCTTAAGCTCTACACTTGCACTCATCTAATATCACAACTCATTGGGAAACAAGGAGTGGTGTCAAAGGTTTCTTAGAAAAGTTCTTATTCGAGAAAGCCCAAAGTTGTTGGAAATCCTTGGACTTGTAAGCCTTTGAGGAAATTGTGGCTCTCCTCATCTATGGGTTGGTTTTGTTTCCAAATCTTGACCAACTCATAGATGTCAACGCTGTCAAAATCTTCATATCCCGCAACCCGGTGCCTACATTGCTAGGAGATATCTAACACTCTTTTCACACTCGCACAATGAGGAAAAGAGGTGTCCTTATATGTTGCACTCCTCTCTTGGCAAGATAGTTTATTTCGCATCTTCCCCAATCTGTATTAGAAAATGAGCAAGGTTCAAGGTGGTCACAAAGGTTGATGACGCTCAAACATTCGAACATTCATTGGTTCTCCCGATCCAAAGAGAATGCTATCATTGTCGACCGTTGTGAAGAATTCCCTAATGTCCCTTTACTTGGCATTAGGGGAGTTATCACCTACAACCCATGTTTAGCCTTAATACAATTTGGTTACGCCCGAAGGGATGGCCCGCACGAGATGCTGATTCAAGGTTTGGTATTTGACTACGACAACGACGATCAAGGTCTTCGCCAGAGATTTATCTGAGCTTGGAGGATGTTAAACAAGGTGGATAGCAAGAATTTGAGGCATAAAAATTCCATCCCTCTTGAGCCTTACCTCAAATGGGTACGAACTCATGCTCAGAGTCTTATGATGCCTTACGCTCCATTCTCCCAGTAATCATTGAGCCTGTCATGGAGGGAGATGTTCCATACACTATCCTACATCCTGACATGCCTACCTCTCTTGAAGTCCTACAAAGGGATTAGATACAACTCAAGGGAGAGAGAGATACCTTCGAAGCCCAATTCTACGCGAGCGAGAAGAAGGTTTTGGAACTCACTAGGCTACTTCATGAGGAGAATACTCTCAATTTCTACATCGCGCCAAAAAGGATGCGCACTACCTTTTATATTAGAGCTTTTGTATTTCCTTTTAAGCCCAAGAGGCATTGATGTACTCAAGCTTTAACTTATTAATATAACGTGTGTTTCCTTTTTGTCTAAAACAAATTTGAATCTTTGAAATCCTTGAAATCATTACATATGCATATACCATTCATCATAACATAAGCAGGTCTTTTGCAACAAGTCTTCTCATCTCTCCACTGTTTATTTCAGTAAGATGGATCTCGAGCAAACAGTGAAGGACCTCCAAGCTCAAAATACACAGTTTCAACAGTTGCTCTTGACCCTAGCCAAAGGACAAGAAGAGTTGAAGACTTTGCTGGCTGAGGAGAAGAAAAAGAAGACAAAGAAGGTGACCGGAGTCCTAAACATTGGAAGAAGATTTCATGGGAAGACAAAAAGGACCCTAGATTTTGCAATGACATCTGGTGAAAGAGACAATCAAGATGGGAAAGGCAAGGAAACAGTTGTCCCGTCAGAATCAGAAGAGGAAGAGGAAGAAGAAGACAAATCTAAAGAACAATACCCTCCAGCTGATGATAAGTATAAACATCTCGAAGAGCGATTGAGTGCAATGGAAATCCAAAAAGTGCATGGCTTGGACTTTGAGGAATTGGGTTTGGTGTCGGGGATTGTCATTCCCCCGAAATTCAAAGCACCTGTGTTCGCCAAGTATGACGGAGTCTCATGCCCTAAAATGCATCTCTGGTCCTATGTGAGGAAAATCCAGCCCCATACTGCTGACAAAGACTTATGGGTACACTTCTTCCAAGACAGCCTGTCTGGAACTCAACTTGATTGGTTTTACCAGTTAGAAAGAGCCAATGTTCATAACTGGGAAGATCTTGTTACAGCCTTTTACAAACAATACCAATACAATGCTGATCTTGCATCTACCCGTACTCAACTCAAGAGTATGGCCATGGTTTCCAATGAAGGTTTCAAAGACTATGCGCAAATATGGAGAGATTTAGCCGGAAGAGTTCAACCCCCTCTATCTGAGAGAGAGTTGGTAGACATGTTCTTGGGCACCTTGTCTGGTCCTTTCTTCAATCATTTAATTGGAAGTTCATCGGCAGGTTTTACTGAACTGATATTGACCGGAAAAAGGGTAGAAGTCGGGATAAAGAGTGGAAAGATTCAGAAAGATACATCCTCTGCTGTTATAAGGAAGCCATTTATATGAAAGAAAGAAGTGGTTGATGTTTATCCTCAGAGAAATCAAGATAGGGCCGAATGCCGACCAATGGTAGGGGTTGTTATGATTCCTAAGCCTGCTCCTGATCAACAAAGAAACAATCAACCGAGGATGGAAAGACCAGTCAGATAATTCACCAAAATTAACATGACCCTATCTCAGGTATTGCCACATCTGTTAAGATCAAACCTAGTGACCTTGAAAGAAGCTCCAAAGAACCCTAACACAACATCTCCTCACTATCATCCCAATGCCCGTTGCGCATATCACTCTGAAAGTCATGGCCATGACACTAATAATTGTTGGGCTCTAAAGAACAAAATACAAGACCTCATTAAAGCCAAAGAGATTGAATTCGATGCGCCCGAAAAGCCAAACGTCATTTCTTCCCCTATGCCCAAACATGGCCATAATACCAACGCCATTGAAGAAGAAATGTTTGTTACTTCAGTTGATGAACTTATGACCCCACTCCTGACTATTAAAGTGAACTTGTTGAGTACCGGTTTGTTCTCGGGCTGTGATGAAGGCTGTCCTTTCTGTTTGTCCTCACCAACCAGCTGTCCTTTGTTGAAAACAGGCATTCAGTGCCTAATAGATAACAAAGAAATTTTGTTTGAAAAGACTTCTGTTCCACCTGTTCCTTTTAAAGATGTCTCTATCATTACCATTTCCGCCAATTCTTCTGGGGTCTCCACCAAAAGACCCGTTAGAATTACATCAGTTCTGAAAGCAACTCCTTTGATAATTACAATGCCTGGACCAGTCCCATATTCGTCAGACAAAACCATACTATGGAATTATGGAGGGGATGTCTACTACCACAGTATTAAGCAGGATTGGCCAGCCGCCGAAGATTCGAGTTCCGAGAAAGTCAACTCTGATATCAGTAATATTGCAGGAACTAGCAAGATTACCCAAAGCGGAAGGAATTTCTCTCCAGAAATTGCTCCCTCAAAAGAAGTTTCTGGACCCGCAATCATTCCTGTTGTTACTCCTCCCAAAGTTGTTCCCAGTCCTACAATCGTCTCCACTAATACTCCAACTGACAAAGCTGTTACAATCCCTGTTATCATTCCTACTGGCACTCCTACTGCCAAGTTAATCGAGACTCGAGGAAAAGGTGTTCTGGTTGAGTCTGTCAAGATGAAGACACAATCATTGGCCATCCCAGAGATCTCCCAGAAGGAGATGGAGGAAATTCTAAAAATCATAAAAAGAAGCAACTACGATGTAGTTGAGAAACTAGGGCAAACTCCATCCAAAATTTCCATGCTAGCTTTACTACTATGTTTTGAGGCGCATGCAAAAGCCTTGGTAAAATTATTGAAAATTGCCCATGTACCCCAAGAGACATCTGTCGATCAGTTCCAAGACTGCGTAGCTAGCTTAACTGCAGATAATGGTCTAGGTTTTTCAGATGCTGATTTAACGCCAAGAGGAAGGAAGCATAATGAGGCATTGCATGTCTCATTTGAATATAGGGGCACAACCTTGGCTCATGTTTTGGTGGATACTGGCTCATCTCTGAATGTATTGTCTAAAAAAGCTCTTGATAGGATTGACTGTGAGGGTTTGACATTGAAGCCAAGTAACATAGTAGTAAGGGCTTTTGACGGCTCGAAAAGGATGGTACATGGGGAGGTAGACATTCCCATAAAGGTTGGAACTCAAACATTTGATTCAACTTTTTATGTAATGGATATCCGTCTCTCATATTCTTGCTTGCTAGGACGACCATGGATTCACAATGCTGGCGTTGTCACTTCTACGTTGCACCAAATGCTGAAATATTCAATTCAAGGGAAGATTATCACCGTTCATAGAGAAGAAGAGTATATGATCAGCCATCTCAATTCCTTCAGATATATGGAATTAGATGGTAAATTTATTGAAACTCCATTCCAACACTTTGAAGAGGTCCCGCAAGATGTAGAGGTCCCGTAAGATGTAGCAGTGACCAAGGTTATGTCTCAGGTTCCCAAGATTACAAGGCCTCCACTCCGGATGTCATCTCTGAAGGATGCCAAAGCAGTGGTAGAAGAAGGTGGGTGTACTATCTGGGGACAACTCCTAAATATCCCATATAAGTCTGGCAAGTTTGGCCTGGGTTTCACTTCAGGTTCCCAGAAGGCTGTGCGCCACGCTCGTGCCGAAGGACCACCCCTGAAGATCAGTAACCGCGAGGTCAACACCGTAGAAGATAATGAAGTAGTTGTGACTTGGAGGACTGGATATTCCCAACTGTCAGTGGAGGACTCAGCAACTGGGAGGCTAGAGATTTTATCCCGATCACTTTTATCCCACACTAATCTATCTTTACATTTTGTTGGATCTGTAATATTAAAACAATTCGCACTCTTAAAACCTTGTGTCTTACTTGAGGCACAATGGTGCATTTGTAAGGGTTATTATCTCATTTTCATATGACATCAATGAATCATGGACGTTTTCGCATACAAACTTTTGTGCTCATTGTTTTTATTTTTACATTTTTATTTCTTTCAAGGATAGTTATACCCTTACACACACTCACACTCACAATGCAGGTACACATCCATTTGAGATCCCATGGGTAACGATACTGCTATAGCCTTTTGTGACTCTGAGAATCTAATCTACCAAGCCGAAGACGAAGGTGAGGAAGATTGTGAAGTACCAGGGGAACTTGCCAGACTACTACAACAAGAAGAGAGAACCATTCAGCCTTATGAGGAACCTGTGGACACAATCAACCTAGGTACCAAATAATACAAAAAAGAGGTCAAGATGGGTGCCAATCTGGAACCTGGTGTCAAGGAGCGTATGATTCAGTTGTTACACGATTATGTTGAAGTCTTTGCCTGGTCGTATGAAGACATATCGGGACTTGATGCAGACATTATGGTACATCATCTGCCTACAAGAGAGGATTGTCTGCCAGTAAAGCAAAAGGTTTGCCGCATGAGGCCTGATATGTCAGAAAAGGTTAAAGCAGAAGTCATGAAGCAATTCAACGCTGGATTCTTGGTTGTCACCTCTTATCCCCAATGGGTTGCCAATGTTGTTCCCGTACCCAAAAAGGACGGCCAAGTGCGAATGTGTGTGGACTACAGAGATTTGAATAAGGCAAGCCCTAAGGATGATTTTCCACTCCCCCACATTGATATTCGAGTTGACAATACGGCACAACACAAAGTGTTTTCCTTCATGGACGAATTCTCAGGTTACAACCAAATCAAAATGGCGCCTGAGGACATGGAGAAAACAATGTTTGTCATGCAGTGGGGCACTTTCTGCTATAAGGTGATGCCATTTGGACTAAAGAATGCTGGGGCAACCTATCAGTGTGCCATGGTAGCTTTATTTCATGACATGATACATCACGAAATAGAGGTCTACGTGGACGATATGATAGCCAGATCTCAAACAGAAGAAGAGAATCTTGATCACTTATAAAAACTGTTTGAGAGACTGAAGAAGTACAAGCTGAGGTTGAATCCAAACAAATGCACATTTGGGTACGGTCTGGTAAACTCTTAGGCTTTATCGTCAGCAACAAAGGTATCAAGGTCGATCCTGCCAAAGTTAAAGCAATACAAGAGATGCCTGCTCCTCGTACTGAGAAGGAAGTCAGAGGATTCTTGGGGTATTTGAATTACATTTCCAGATTCATCTCTCACCTAACAGCTACTTGTGAACCAATCTTCAAATTGTTGAATAAAGATCAAGTAGTGAAATGGAATGACGAGTGCCAAGTTGCTTTTGACAAAATCAAGGAATACTTACAAGAGCCTCCTGTGTTGATGCCACTAGTCGAGGGAAGACCATTGATCATGTATCTGACTGTTTTAGAAAACTTAATGGGGTGTGTATTGGGGAAGCATGCCGAGTCTGGCTGAAAAGATCATGCTATTTACTACCTGAGCAAAAAGTTTACCGAATGTGAAACCAGATATTCACTACTTGAGAAAACTTGCTGCGCTCTGGCATGGGCTGCTCGCCGGCTAAGACAGTATATGCTGACTCATACTACTTTGTTGATATCTAAAATGGATCTGATAAATACATCTTCGAGAATCCTGCTCTCTTTGGGAGAATAGCGAGATGGCAGATGATCCTGACAGAATATGACATACAGTATACTACCCAGAAAGCTATAAAGGGCAGTGTACTAGTTGATCACCTTGCTCACCAAGTTGTGGAAGAATACCAGTCCATAAAGTTTGAATTCCCAAATGAAGACATCATGATGGTAAACAACTGTAAAAAATTCAGGCCATATGACGGACCTGAACAAGGATCCCGATGGACCCTGTTCTTTGATGGGGCATCCAACGCACTTGGAAATGGTATTGGTGTTATAATTATATCTCCTGAAGGATATCATACTCCTTTTACGGCAAGAATTTGCTTCAATTGTACAAAAAACATGGTGGAATACGAAGCATGCATCTTTGGCCTCAGAGCTGCCATAGACATAGGGATCAAATCTTTGAGTGTGTTTGGAGATTCAGCTTTGGTCATCATTCAGATAAAAGGGGAATGGGACACCAAACACCCTAACATGATCCCTTACAAAGAACATGTTTTGACATTGCTACCACATTTTGAGAAGATTACCTTCGAGAATTTCCCGCGAGAAGAAAATCAGCTAGCAGACGCACTAGCCACAATGTCATCCATGTTTAAACTTTAATGGGATAACGAGGCTCCCCAAATCACCATCGAACGAATGGATGAACCAGCACACTGTCACGAGATTAATACTGAAAAAGTAGTTGACCACCCATGGTTTCACGAAGTCAAGAGGTATCTCGAGGCTCAAGAATATCCGGAAGGAGCTTCAGTTAATGATAAGAAGTTCTTAAGGAGATTCTCTGCTAAATTCCTTAGTAATGCCATCCTGTACAAACGCAATCATGACTCTGTGTTACTTCGATGCGTAGACAAGGTTGAAGCAGAAAGGATCATGGCTGAGTTACATGAAGGCACTTTTGGTACCCATTCCAGTGGGCATACGATGGCAAAGAAAATCCTACGGGCAGGCTATTACTGGTCTACCATGGAAGCATATTTCTATCAACACTCTCGAACCTGCCACAAGTGTCAGATTTATGCTAACACGGTGCATGTACCTCTAGTTCCTCTGAATGTCTTGATGGCTCCTTGGCACTTTGCTATGTGGGGGATTGATATGATTGGGGAAATCAAGCCAACAACATCCAATGGACACCACTTCATTTTAGTGTCCATTGACTATTTTACCAAGTGGGTGGAGGCAGCTTCTTTTGCTTCTGTTACCAAGAATGTTGTCGCCTGGTTCATTAAGCAGAATCTCATCTGTCATTATGGTATCCCGGAGAAGATCATTATAGACAATGGTACAAACTTGAACATTACTATGATCATCGCCTTGTGCAAGAAATTCAAGATCCAGCATCACAATTCTTCCCCTTACCGGCCAAAGATGAATGGTGTTGTCGAAGCCGCAAATAAGAACATTAAAAAGATCATACAGAAAATGACAGTCACATATAAAGACTGGCATGAGATGCTACCATTCGCTCTCCACGGGTATCGTACCACAGCTCGCACATCAACCGAGGCAACACCCTATTATCTGGTTTACGGCATGGAGGTTGTCTTGCCTATCGAGGTCCAGATCCCCTATCTAAGGATTATGAAGGATGCAGGGCTGAAGAAAGACGATTGGATCTAGACTCGACTTAATCAACTGGACTTGATTGATGAGAAGAGACTTACTGCTTTTTGCCATGGTCAAATGTATCAAAAAAGGATGATCAAGTCTTTCAACAAGAAGGTCATATGCCAAGTGTATCAAGTTGGGGATCTAGTGATCAAACGCATCATACTGCCACAAGGTGATCCCAGGGGAAAATGGACTCCTACCTATGAAGGACCATTTGTAATCAAAAACATTTTCTCTGGTGGGGAAATGATCTTGACCACCATGGATTGTGACGACCTTTCGCATCCTACGAACGCGGACATAGTCAAAAGATACTACGCATAAGAGACCCGCTAGGTTGATATACCTAGGCAAAACAAGGGCATCCAGGAGAACCAAAAAGGTTCGGGTAAAAATTAGGGACAAAAACAAAAAAATTGTACACCCGGAAAGTTGAAAACCCGAAAGGGCAACTTGGGCAAAAAAGGGTTTCCCGGTGGACTAAAAACCCGAAAGGGCGGTCCAGGAAAAGTTAGGGAATTAAAGTGTATGACTATGTCCCATTGGATCACCTTACGGACAACCTGCAAACTCAAGTTCTGATCAATTCAATCATCTTCAGATGAGGCAACAAATAGACAAGATGCTCAGAGATACAAAGGTGTGATACGGTGGGAGAACTGACTTGAGGTTTTGCGTTTGTGTTTGCAAATGTCGCGGTTAGCAAGAATCGCCACCGAATTTTATTTTATCCAAAAGGAAAGGTAAAAAAGCACATGAAAGACCTTTGAGATGTTTTCTTGAGTTTGGGGGGTAGATTATGAAAAGGGAAGGTTCTAGCACCCTTTTCATCCATGGTTTTCCATTGGCTCTTAGTTACTTGTTTAGATCACTTGCTTTGTTTTTGAAATTGTTTGAAATGGTGCTTTGTGTGGTTTTGAAAGTATTTTGAAAAGAGGCCTTTCGCTTAGGCAATCTTTGTAATGATTCTCATTCGTAAGAATGTATACAAAGATGTTTGTCTTTTGAAAAATGTTTCAATGTTTTGTAAGATGTTTTGAAATGTGTGTGTGTGCTTGTTTTTTAAAATAGAAAGGATTATTTTGAAATTGATCAAGTAACTAAAAGCTATCTACCTACTCAAATGTCTTTCCTATGCATCTTTATTCCTTTGACATTGTTGATTTACCATTGATTTGGTAAACAACCCTATCTTTGGATGTTAAACGGGACGGGCGTGGGTCTTCGTATGACCATGATAGCAATGTTGCCAACTATCTTAGCATATTTGAGGGACCAAGATCATCTTTGTTTAGGCAACGTTTTGATAGCGTCATCGAGGGACTATGATCTTATTTTGTTTTGTTTTGCCAAGATACTTCGCATACGTACATGGCCATTTTCTTTTAGGCAACCAAGTGGGTGAAACCCTAAGGGTGCTTGTGTGCAAAGTGTGTCATTTTTCATGCATTTGATTTGTTTTGTATTAGGTCTTTTCTATTTGTTTTGTTTTTGGTCTTGTCATGCAAACCCTAGTTTACTAAACATGGTATAAATGCGATAAATTGTGTAAATGTAAACTAAGCTATTACAACAATTATTATGGGAGGGGATACAAGTTTTTGAATGGGGATATTGCACAAAATAAACCCTAAAAATACTATTACAACCCAATTGAATATTGTGCGTATTAAATAAATATACAAATATTAAAAATGCAATGCAAATGTATTTATGCAAAAATGTTTTGTATTTGTTTAATGTATGAAAAAAATGATTTATTTAAACCCTAAAAACAAGAGAAAAAATATTATTATTTTTGAAAGGGTGAAACCCTAATTTTCAATTAAAATAAAATATAAGTTCTATATTATTATTTTGTCCATTTTTTTGTACAAGAAAATAATAAATAATATTAAGTACAAATATTAAAAATTTAAATATGTATGAAAATAAATATTTTATGTATATAAATAATATAATAAAAATGTATAGTATTTTTAAATATATTTACAATTTATTTAAGAAAATAAAGTATATTATCCTAATAAACTATTTTTTATGCCAAAAAATAATAAAAAAATAAAATAAAAGTGTGGAAATAAATAAATTATTTTTGGGTATTTTTTATCATTAGAAAAAATAAATGCAAGTAATAAATATAAAAATATGCAAGAAAATGCAAAAATATAAGAAAATAGTCAAGAGGTGCAAAAGTAATACAAGGGGTGCAAAAAGTAAAAGCAAAAAGCCCAAGGCAAGTCATCCTTGTCCTCCAGCCAAGCCTGCGCGCGTTTCTTCGTTCAAACCTGTAACTCTCAGATGCTTTCACAAAAACAAATTCTCATAACATGAAACTTGTGGCATTTTATCTCACGATTCCAACCATATAAAATTTGTAATCTAACTCTAAAAGATCAGGGAGAATTTTATCAGCCCTAATTCGTGACCTAAAAAATCCAAGAACTCCAAGCTTCAAATTCTCATGGCACAGTTAATATAAATGACAAGTATGCATATGTACAGCTTCACCATGTTAAGGGCTACATTTTTTCTTCACAAATCGTGGCTTGAGGATGCCTAAATAGAGAGATTGAGTTTTGAAAAATACCTCCTTCAGCTGGATTTGGATATGACAATGTGGGGACTTTGAGTGAGGCATGGGGATCGTGTGAGCTTCCTTGAACTTCCTTCAAGCTATTCCAATGCCTAGCTTGCTTTGTGGATGGCCAGAACTCTCTATAGAAGTCAAGTTGCAAGCTCCAAATTTGAAAATGGCAATGGCTGAAACAGAGCTTACAGAACCAGGACAAGGGCTTGGATAGCTTTGGTAGGATATATGGAAGGTGTTTGAAGTGTTGAAACAAAAAACGCACGAGCCAAAAATGAAATGGCTAGAGTTTTGCAGCAACTAGATGTAATGGCAGAAAAATGAAGTTTTGGAGTTTTGGATTGTTTCAGATGTCAAGCATTCGTGTCCTGCCTTGTGATATGTTTGTGAATATGTATAGAATGATACAAAGTCCACTCCTTATCAGTTGTACAAGTTTTGACCTCTTTTGCAACTTTTCTTGCATTTGAAGAAAAGTGAAGTGACCAAAGCAAACATGCTTGTACTGGATGGCTTGTGAGCTGCAGAGAGTTGGTATATATTGCTTGTGGCTTATGGAGATTTTTTTGCATCAAAGGGACAGGTCCAAGGCTCAAGATGGACAAAGTTGCAAAAGTTGCACTTTATGAAAATGGCAATGTGAGCTTTATGCCTAAAATGGAATTACAACTTGTACAATGCTTCAAAAGTGAAAATAAATCCTTTAACCTCTGAGTTTGAATTTAATTATGGAGTGTAGAATTAGTTTAGGACCTGTAATGCAAGGTACAAGCATCATGGATCTGATTTGCAACTTGATACTTTGTGAAAATGGCATGAACAAAAGTGATAAAATACCAATTTCTCTTCTTCGATTCTCCCTAACCACAAATGATCTTGGAGAGTTCTTGGACACTTTGGAAAGCTTGTCATGTGCTCTATAATCAATCTTTGAAATGAATTTTGAGATACCTCTTGGAACTATGTGAAAAATGTCCATGAAGTTGGGTCAAAAAACTGCCTAAATTAGGGCAAATTTTCACTAAGTTATTTAGTTCATGGACCTATGTTCACAAATTCATAACTTGAGATCCAAGCATCTTTTGGGAAAAGTTTGTGAAGAAAAGTTATAGATTTAATGGAGGACTACAAATTTCATGTTGGAAGTTTTCTTTGAATCAAATTGCATCATGGTGAAAAAGTGGTGAAAAGTTGGGGAAAAATAAGAAAATTTCCATACTTAGAAAAATTCTAAGTTATGAAAATTTTCAAATTCAAAACCCTAATTTTAAAAATTGGTTTTCTTGGTTAACAAGTTTCACATTTTGACATATCTTGATGAATTATGACCCTTGGCACTTGATTTTGACCAAAAAGTCAAAGTTTGACTTTTTAGTGTACATTTGACTTTTGATCAGTTGACTGCAAAATTCATCTGTCAATCCAATGAACTTGAGATCTTTTGAACCATGTAATTAGGTCAAGATGATTCCATTGAACCCTTGAAATCATGTTTGAACCCAATTGGTCATTGGCTTGATTAAAAATCAGAAATTGCCCTTTCTTAGTCAAAACCCTAATTTTGACCATTTTGCCCTTTTGATGATTTGATCAAATTCCTTGAGGATTTATGATCCAAACTTGATCAAATGGTACACATGAGTCTAAAATGTTGTTGTGGATCAAAAATTATGAAGTTTTACTGTAGATTGGCCATGGTTGACCTTTTCCCCAATACAGCAGATTTTTAGGTCAACTATCCAATTGACTGATCAAAAATGTGGTTCAAGGCTTGAAACTTAACATGAGAAATCTTAGGGATCCAAGATGAAGTATGAAAGTCACATGAAGCATTTATGGTCCAAAAATCCTTGTGCAAACTCAAACCCTAATTTTGGGTCATCAGTGCAAGATGAGATGTCTTGAGCTGACTAAACCCTAATCTTGTCTTGAGTCCAAGAAGTCTTGTGAGAAAAGTCTTGATAAGTGAGAGGGAAAATTTTGGGGTACAACAGCTACCCCTGTTCAATCTTCTTGAACCTGAAGAGTTAGATTGGCGAGTTTTGTCGTTCGTGACTCGAAGGTAAAAGATGACTGGACACTAGAGTGCCCATAAATTTGCACTCGACAAAGTGTAGTTGAGGAAATGGGCTTAAAGATGCCATTTGAAGAGCTGATAGAATCTTGTTGGAGATGGGCTTGTAGATGCCATCCAAGAATGTTTGTTGAATTGTAAGTTGTAAGTTAGAGGAATAAGTATCAGAATGGTGTCCGTATCTGGAACGTATTTGAACTGTATCTGGAGACTTGAAATCTGAATGAGCAACAAAATAGCATCCGTGTCTAGAGCGTATCCGAGTTGTATCTGAACTTGAAATATGAATAAGGGCCAGAATGGCATCTGTGTCTGGAGCGTATCTGAACTTGAAATCTGAATGAGTATCAGGATGGCATACGTGTCTGGAGCGTATCTGAACTGTATCTGAATAAGCAACATAATAACTTCCGTGTCTGGAGTGTATCTGTAATGTAATATGAATAAGGGACAGAATGGCAACCGTGTCTGGAGCGTATCTGGACTAGAATCTAAATGAGTGACAGAATGACTTCCGTGTCTGGAGTGTATCTGGACTGTATCTGAAGTTGAGGTCTGAATGAGTACCAGAATGGCATCCTTGTTTAGAACGTATCTGTACTGTATCTGAAATCTCAATCTGAATGAGCAACAGAATGACTTCCGTGTCTGGAGTGTATCTGTATTGTATCATGATTGCACATTGTTAAACGGTAGCTGTTAATCTTATCCTGAAAAAGGTAAAATGTTAGCTGAAGCACAAAGTTATGTTGCATGAAACGTATGATGCAATATATGTACTTTATCAATGTTTATGATATATGGATGTAATGTATGCGCATGTAAGTTGATTTGCTGAGGAAAATAAATCCTTGACTGCTGCCGGGGAAAATAAATCCTTGACTACTGAGGATAAGAAATCCTTGGTGACTGTTGGGGATTAAAAATCCTTGATGACTTCTCTGGGGATATAGGGATCCTTCATGTCTTGAAGTTGAAGTATTCTGTTATGAGCAAAGCCATATACTGTTTGAGTAATCTTCTTGGGGGGTCCAGAGAATTTTAATGACTTCTACTGGGGATTACACAATGGGAATCCTTATTCTGCTGGAGGATAAAGAAAACTCTGATGACTTCTGCGGGGAATTAATAAAGAGAATCTTCATTCTGTTGGGGAATAATAAAAACTCTGTGGGGAAGAAAGCTATACTGCTGGGGAGTAGGTTCAGGAGTTTGGGTTGTTTGCCATTTTACTGGGATGTTATCCTAGGTTGGGGAGAGACAAAAGTTAACTGTTATCTGATTGCTTTTGAGGCTTCAAGACAAACTGCTGGGGAATTAGGAGAAACTGAATGGTTTCCGCTGGGGATTGATAGCTTGAAACTTTGGCTCCGCTGGGGATTGAGGGTTTGAAGTTTTGGCTCCACTGGGGATCTAGATGATGTGTTGTAGGGATTGCTCATGGAATATCCTAAAGACGTTTTCCTATCCTTTCAACACGTCAGTAATTGTCCTTTTCATTCTGTTTATTTGTAAACAGTAATTATGTTCAAATGCATATGTTCATTAATGAATCATTGGACGTTTTTGCACATAAAAACACAAGTGTAAAGAAAAAGGCAAATAGTTTTCTGTACTTTGAAAGAGATATCTTTGTATTTACTTTGAATAAGTGTTTTGTACAAAGGAGACAGACATCCTAGTAAGAGGACGGTGTCATAAAAGTAAGAAAAATTTATACAAAGATAACTATGTGTAAAAAATCCCATGGGGTTCCCATTCTGCTATAGCCTTCGTATCTCCGAATATCTTGTCCATTCGTTGCTTCGTCCGAAGATGATTGGATTGATCAGAAGCTCAGAGTTTGTCAGTGAAGAGATTGTCCTTAAAGTGACCCGACGAGAGATAGTCATACGCTTTAATTCCCTAACTTTTTCCTGGACCGCCCTTTCGGGTTTTTGATCCACCGGGAAACCCTTTTTTGCCCAAGTCGCCCTTTCGGGTTTTCAACTTGCCGAGTGTACATATTTTTTATTTTATCCCTAATTTATTCCCGAACCTTTTGGTTCGCCAGGATGCCCTTGTTTTTCCTAGGTGTGTCAATCTAGCGGGTCTCTTATGCGTAGTATCTTTTGACTATGTCTGCATTCGCAGGGTGTGGCAGGTCTTCACCGTCCATGGTGGTTAAGATCATTGCCCCACCAGAAAAGATGTTCTTGATTACAAATGGTCCTTCGTAGGTAGGAGTCCATTTGCCCCTGGGATCACTTTGTGGCAAAATGATGCGCTTGATCACTAGATCTCCAACTTGATACACTTGGCATTTGACTTTCTTGTTAAAAGCTTTAATCATTCGTTTTTGATACGTCTGACCATGGCAAACATCAGTAATCCTCTTTTCATCAATTAAGTTCAGTTGATCAAGTCGGGTATGGATCCAATCGTCTTCACTCAAACCTGCATCCTTCATGATTCTCAAAGAAGGGATCTGAACCTCGATAGGTAGAACAGCCTCCATGCCATATACCAAAGAATAGGGTGTTGCCCCAGTTGGCGTGCGAGCCATGGTAAGGTACCCGTGGAGAGAAAATGGTAGCATTTCATGCCAGTTCTTGAAGGTGACTGTCATTTTTGTATGATCTTTTTGATGTTTTTGTTCGCAGCTTCGACAGCACCATTCATCTTTGGCTGATAGGGGGATGAATTGTGATGTTGAATCTTGAACTGCTTGCACAAGGCAGTGATCATAGTATTGTTAAGGTTTGTACCGTTATCAATGATGATCCTTTCTGGGACACCGTACCGGCAAATAAGGTTCTGCTTGATGAAGCGGGCAACAACATTCTTAGTAACGGATGCGAAGGAAGCTGCTTCGACCCACTTGGTGAAGTAGTCAATGGCCACCAGAATGAAGTGGTGTCCATTGGAAGTTGTAGGCTTGATCTCTCCAATCATATGGATCCCCCAAATAGCGAAGGGCCAAGGAGTTGTTAAGACATTTAGAGGAACCGGAGGCACGTGCACCTTGTCTGCATAGATTTGACATTTATGACAAGTCTGGGAGTGTTGATAGTAATCTGCTTCCATGGTAGACCTGTAATAGCCTGCCCGTAGAATCTTATTTGCCACCGTATGCCCGCTAGAGTTAGTGCCAAAGGTACCTTCATGAAATTCAGCCATAATCATTTTAGCCTTAGCCTTATCCACACAATGGAGCATAATAGAATCATGATTGCGTTTGTATATAATGCCATTACTTAGGAAGAACTTAGCTGAGAATCTCCTTACGAACTTTTTTTCATTGACTGAAGCTCCTTCTGGATATTATTGAGCCTCGAGATACCTTTTGACTTCATGACACCATGGTTGGTCCATTACTTCTTCGGTATTAATCTCGTGACAATGTGCAGGTTCGTCCATTCGTTCAATGGTGATTTGGGGAGCCTCGTTATCCCAGTTAAGTTTAAACATGGATGACATTGTAGCTAGAGCATCTGCTAGCTGATTTTCTTCTCGCGGGAAGTGCTCGAAGGTAATCTGCTCGAAATGTGGTAGCAATGTCAAAACATGTTCTTTGTAAGGGATGAGGTTTGGATGTTTAGTGTCCCATTCTCCTTTGATCTGACTGATGACCAACGATGAATCCCCAAACACAATCAAAGATTTGATTCCCAAGTCTATGGCAGCCTTGAGTCCAAAAATGCATGCTTCGTACTCTGCCATGTTGTTCGTACAGTTGAAGCAAAGTCTGGCGGTGAAAGGAGTATGGCATCCTTCCAGAGATATGAGCACACCACTGATACCGTTACCAAGTGTATTGGATGCCACATCAAAGTACAGGGTCCATCGGGATCCTTGTTCAGGTCCGTCATATGGTCTGAATTCTTCAACGTTGTCCAATGTCATGATTTCTTCGTCAGGGAAGTCAAACTTCATGGACTGGTAATCTTCTATAGCTTGATGGGCCAGATGATCAGCTAGCACACTTCTATTTATAGCTTTTTGGGTCGTGTACTGTATATCATGTTCCGTTAGGACCATCTGCCATAGAGTTATTCTTCCGGACAAAGCAGGCTTCTCAAAGATGTACTTTATCGGATCCATCTTAGATATCAGCAAAGTGGTATGAGTCAACATATACTATCTCAGCCGGCGAGCAGCCCATACCAGAGCGCAACAAGTTTTCTCGAGCAGTGAATATCTGGTTTCACAGCCGGTAAACTTTTTTCTCATGTAATAAATGGCATGCTCTTTTCGGCCAGACTCGTCATGCTTCCCCAGTATGCACCCCATTGAATTCTCTAAGATGGTCAGATACATGATTAGCTGTCTTCCCTCGACTGGTGGCATCAAGATAGGAGGCTCTAGCAAATACTCCTTGATTTCATCGTTCCATTTAACTACCCGATCTTTCTTCAACAGCTTGAAGATTGGTTCACAAGTAGATGTTAGGTGAGAAATGAACCTAGCAATCTAATTTAGGCATCCCAAGAACCCTCTGACTTCCTTCTTAGTGCGAGGAGCAGGCATTTCTTGTATCGCTTTGACTTTGGCATGATCAACCTCGATGCCTTTGTTGCTGACAATGAAACCTAAGAGCTTACCGGACCGGACTCCGAATGTGCACTTATTTGGATTCAATCTTAGCTTGTACTCCTTCAACCTGAAAAACAGCTTTTGCAAGTGATCAAGGTGTTCTTCTTCAGTTTGTGATCGGGCTATCATGTCATCTACGTAGACCTTTATCTCATGATGTATCATATTATGAAACAAAGCTACCATGGCGCGTTGATAGGTTGCCCCGACATTCTTCAGTCCGAATGGCATCACTTTGTTGCAGAACGTACCCCACTGTGTAACAAAAGTAGTTTTCTCCATATCCTCAGGTGCCATTTTGATCTGGTTATAGCCTGAGAATCCGTCCATGAAATAAAATACTTTGTGGTGGGTTGTGTTGTCAACTAGGATGTTGATGTGCTGATGTGGAAAATCATCTTTAGGGCTGGCCCTGTTTAAATCTCTATAATCCATGCACATTATCACTTTGCCGTCCTTCTTAGGCACGGGAACAATGTTAGCAACTCATTGTGGATAGGAAGTAACAGCCAGAAACTCAGCATTGAATTGTTTCATAACCTCTGCTTTGATCTTCTCTAACATGTCAGGTCTCATACGGCGGGCTTTTTGTTTCACTGGTGGACAATCTTCTCTTGTTGGTAGACGATGTACCACAATGTCTGTATCGAGTCCTGGCATGTCTTCGTATGACCAGGAAAAGATCTCAACATTATCATGTAATAGCTGAATTAGGCGCTCCTTGACACTTGGCTCTAGATTGGCACTCACTCTGATTCCCTTCCTATCTTCCTCAGTACCCAAGCTGATTGTGTCGAACAACTCCTCATGAGGCTGAATTTCTCTTTCCTCTTGTTGTAGTAATCTGGTCAATTCCCCTGGCACCTCACAATATTCCTCACCTTCGTATTCGGCTTGGTAGATCAGACCTTCAGAGTCACTGAAGGCTATAGCAGTATCGTTACCCATGGGATCCGGAATGGAAGGGTACCTACATTTGTGAGTGTGGGTGTGTGTAAGGGTATAGCCATCTTATAACAACAAAATGTAAAAGAAAGACAATGAGCACAAAAGGTTTATATATGAAAAAGTGTCCATGATTCATTGAAATGACATATGAAAATGAAATAAAAACCCTTACAAATGGACCGTTGTGCCTCGGGTAAGACACAAGGTTTTTATAGTACGAATTATTTGTGAATTATTACAGTCCAACAGAAATGTAAAAGATAAATTACTGCGATATGAAAGTTATCGGTGTAAGTCTCAGAGTGCCTAAGAGGGGGGGGGGGGTGAATTAGGTCTTATAAAAATTTATTCGGTTTTGTGAGAATGCTTGGTGGTAATTTTTGGTTAAGTGTTTGAAGGTTTTAATTATATCTTTATCTTTTCCTGATTATGGTGATGAAAGCGATAAATGCGGAAAAGTAAAGAACACGGTGATATATCCTGGTTCCTCTCACAATCCGAGAGTACTCCAGTCCCCTTTCCAACACGAAAGAGATTTCAGTATAGTTAGAATGATTGTACAGCCTATGCTTACTATCTAACCTATAGGGTGATCAAAGGTTCTTAACACCTTTAAGACCAAACAAACACTAATGTGAATGAAGAACAATCCTCTTCAAATCACAACACTTACTTCCAACAATCCTGGATAGTAAGGGAATAATTTCTTTAAGTAATACAATGATTTAGTTTGAAGTATATGGAGAGCTTTATCAATCTTCAATTGATCTTCTTCTTCAAGATAAAAACAATTCTCAACAATGTATATAAATGTTCACAATGTATGTATGAAACTTGTAATGATAATGAAAGTGTATATGGCAAGTTTCACAAAATTATGAACACATGAAAGTATAAATTCAAAATGTGAATGATGAAAAATTGTTTATTGAAGAAGGTTTTTGTTAATTTGAAAATTGAAGCATTGTTTTTTGAAATAAGAAAATCTGCAGCATTTTATAAAGTCATAAGAACCTCTTCATTCATGCCAATTCATATGAAAAGTTGCAATGCATTCATGAAAAGATACCACTTGAAAAATGTTTAAAAAACAAAATAAAAGCTGCACTGGTTCTCTAGGAACCGGTTCCGACACTGACAGAACCCGGTTCTTAGTGAACGTTATAAGTTGGAATTCAAAAATATCACGCAGGAACCGGTTCCCCTATTGGTACAACCCGGTTCTTGGTACAAAAACCAGGGACATGTTTTTTGAGAGATTCTGGAACCCGGTTCCCTGTTAGGGAGGAACCGGTTCCTAAAGGGTTATTTTCAAAAATACTTTTTGAAAGATATTTCAAACAAAGTTTTCTTGATGTTAAAGTTATGGAATATGTATATGTTGATGAATGCATATTGTGAACATCTATATTCAAGATTTTAAGAATTATTTATACCATTTGACATTTGATGATTCTTCAATAATTCTTCAATAATCTTCAAGACTTTTATTTGATGTTGATAAGCTTTTTGCACATCCTTTGAATGTTGATGTCCATGTTGTCTTCATCAAAACACATGCTTTAAATATGACTTGAGAAGCTTGCAATTACATTCTCCCCCTTTTTGATGATGACAACCAAGTCTTGAAAATGATTTCTTGAAATGTTTATGTTGTTTTGTATAGCAATCATGTTGAGCAAATGCAAGGCTCCCCCTAAATTGTATGCTCCCCCTAAGTCCATGATTCTTTGAATTTTGGAGTGAGTTTGATATTTATTTGGGCCTGCAATTTATTTGAAACAAAACAACACACATATGCATATTCTTCTCCCCCTTTGTTAACATCAAAAAGGATGGGGGGAAAGAGTGAAATAGATACATATAAAAATTAAGACGTTAAAAAAAACATATAAAAGAATTAAGACGTGCATTTTAAGAGAAACATTAGATATCACCTTCATCCAAAATACCAAGTTCTCTTCGGATTTTGAAGAAAGGTTCTCGAGCAAGCGGTTTAGTGAAGATATCTGCGAGTTGGTTATGAGTATCCACAAAAGTGACTTCGACATCTCCTTTAAGTACATGATCACGGAGAAAATGATGTCGAATATCTATATGTTTTGTTCTTGAATGCATGACCGAATTCTTTGTAATATTGATAGCACTTGTATTGTCGCATCGAAGAGGAATGCATCCGAGATCAAGTCCGTAATCACGGAGTTGTTGCTTGAGCCAAAGAATTTGTGCACAACAACTACCCGCTGCTATGTATTCTGCTTCGGCCGTGCTAAGAGCAACACATGCTTGCTTTTTACAAGCCCATGATACTAATGCATTTCCAATAATGTGACAAGTACCACTTGTGCTTTTACGATCAGTTTTACAACCTGCATAATCCGCGTCGGAATAACCAATTAAAGTGCAAGTACTACCTTTTGGATACCATAGGCCGACATTGATTGTCCCTTTAAGATACTTCATGATCCTTTTAACTGCCATGAGGTGTGATTCCTTTGGATTTGCTTGAAAGCGAGCGCAAAGACAAACACTAAACATGATGTCAGGATGGCTTGTCGTCAAGTACAATAAAGAGCCAATCATACCTCTGTACTTTGTAATATCAATTGGAGTACCGGATTCATCTTGATCAACATATGTACCGGAGCCCATTGGAGTATTAATTGCTTTACAATTATCCATATCAAACTTTTTCAATAATTCTTTGCAATACTTAGATTGGTTGATGAAGATTCCATCTTTTAGTTGCTTGATTTGTAGTCCAAGAAAGTAGTTCATCTTTCCCATCATAGACATCTCGAATTCTCCTTGAATCATCAATGAGAATTCCTCACACATTTCTTTGTTAGTCGATCCAAAAATGATATCATCAACATAGACTTGAACCAATAAAGTGTTACTTTGGATTTTCTTAATGAACAAGGTTTTATCAACCTTACCCTTTTCGAAACCTTTTTCACACAAAAAATTTCTAAGTCTATCATACCATGCTCTTGGTGCTTGCTTTAAGCCATAAAGAGCCTTTATCAACTTAAAGACATGTGTAGGATGCTTGAAGTCTTCAAATCCCGGGGGTTGTTTGACATAGACTTCTTCATTGATGTATCCATTCAAGAATGCGCTTTTGACGTCCATTTGAAAAAGCTGAAAATTTAATGAACAAGCATAAGCAAGTAAAAGACGTATAGCTTCTAACCTTGCAACCGGAGCAAATGTTTCTTCAAAGTCGATTCCTTCCTCTTGATTGTAACCTTGGGCAACCAACCTTGCTTTGTTTCGAACAATTAGACCATTCTCATCAAGTTTGTTCTTAAACACCCATCGGGTACCTATGATGTGTTTACCACTTGGTCTAGGAACAAGTTCCCAAACTTGATTTCTCTCGAATTGATTTAATTATTCTTGCATAGCAATAATCCATTGATCATCTCCTAAGGCTTCATCAACTTTGGTAGGTTCAATTTGAGAAAAAAATGCCATGTTTAAGCAAGCATCTTTTAGATTCAATCTTGTTGATACTCCTTGGCTAATGTCACCAATAATTTTGTCAATAGGATGGTCTCTATGAGTTCTCCATTCTTTTGGTAGATCATTGGTGTTTGAATCTTGTTGTACAATGTTTTCTTGATTTTCCGGTGATTTCTTAATTTGATCAATTGAAAGATCTTCCGGGGGTAAATCTATAGGATCATCATCGTCACAAACAACTACTTCCTCCTTGGAGGGGTTAGTTTCATCAAAAGATACATGCATAGATTCTTCAATAGTTAAAGTTCTTTTATTATAAATTCTATATGCTTTACTAGAAAGCGAATAACCAAGAAATATACCTTCGTCGGATTTCTCGTCAAACTTACCAAGATTATCTTTGTCATTATTAAGAACAAAGCACTTGCATCCAAAAATGTGAAAGTGAGCAATATTTGGCTTTCTTCCTTTGAAGAGTTCATATGGAGTCTTCTTTATTATAGGTCTAATGATAACTCGATTTCCAACATAACATGCCGTACTAACCGCATCCGCCCAAAAATATTTAGGAAGATTTGCATCACTAAGCATTGTTCTTGCAAGTTCCACTAGAAACCTATTCTTTATTTCAACTACTCCATTTTGTTGTGGAGTTCTAGGTGCTGAAAAATTATGAGAGATACCATGTTCTTCACAAAATTCTTCAAATTGAGCATTTTGGAATTCTCCACCATGATCACTTCTGATGGATACAATTTTTAGTGATTTTTCATTTTGGATTTGCTTAGCATACTTCTTAAAGGCTTTAAAAGCATCACTTTTCTGCACAAGAAACAAAGTCCAAGAATATCTAGAAAAATCATCAATAATGACTAAAGCGTATACATTACCTCCGAAGCTTTTTGTTCTTGATGGACCAAAGAGATCCATGTGTAACAATTGTAGTGGCCTTGTAGTAGACACCACATTCTTAGATTTGAAAGTTGTTTTGGTCTGTTTGCCCTTTTGGCATGCATTACATAATTTGTCTTTGATGAACTTCATCTTTGGTAGACCAATAACTAAGTCATGCTTAACCAATTTGTTCAAGTGCTCCATGTGAATGTGAGTGATCCTCTTGTGCCATAACCAAGCGTCATTGTTGTTTACCATAAGACATTGTACCTTCAGAGACAAATCATCTAAAGTAATCATAAAAATATTGTTACTTCTTATACCTTTGAGTTTTACCTCATTGGTTGCCTCATCCATAATGAGACATTCATCTTTGTTGAATTTGATCTTGAACCCTCTATCGCAAAGTTGACTTATGCTAAGAAGATTGTGCTTTAATCCTTCAACATAGAGAACATCCTCAATTTGAATGGATGGAGGTGTGCCAACTATTCCAACGCCAAGAATCTTTCCTTTGGTGTTGTCTCCATAGGTGACATACCCTTTGGCTTTATGTACTAGATATGAAAATTGGTGTACGTCTCCTGTCATATGCTTTGAACATCCACTATCAAGATACCAAACATTTGATGTGGATTTCAAGCATACCTACACAAACAAATTATTCTTTGTTAGGTACTCAAGTTGCCTTGGGTCCTTCATAGTTAGTTCCCTTTTTCACCCACACATAATGCCCACTTGCTATACTAAAGTTTCTAACATAGCAAGCATTCGGTGTATGGCCTTTAATACCACAATAAAAACAAGTAGGTTCAAAGTTACTTCTATATCTAGAAGGATAAGATTTCTTCTTAGGAAATGTTTTCTTTTTCGATACATTAGCCTTTTTTTTTGATGATTATGAATAACTTGCTTCTTTTCTACTTTCTTGGGATTGGAACTATTACTAGCCTTTACAAAAATAGTGGGATTGTTACTTGGTTTCTTATAATTCACATAACCAAGACCCCTTTTATCATTTGGATAACGTTGTTGGCTTAGTAATCCTTCCAATCCTATTTGTCCTTTTTCATATCGTTCAATGACTCTTTTCAATTGAACAATTTGAAAGACATTTGATTCACACTTGGAGCATGCAAAGTTTTCTTTTTCTTTAATAAAATTCTGTTTTTGAAGTTCAAAATCTTTAGTCATGGTGTCAATTTTTTCTAAACAACTTAGAAGTTCTTTTTCTTGATTTGACACCTTTTTGTATAAACTTTTGCATTCTTTTAAGAGTTCATCAATAGCATCTTGAACATCATCATCAAAAAGATTAAATACATTACTAACCTCTTCTTCATTGTCGGAGTGATGTGAAGCCATTAATGCTAGATTTGCACATTCGTCGCTTTCCGAATCGGATGAAGAACTTATCTCATTATCTTCCCATGCAACATAAGCCTTTTTGTTCTTGAACTCCTTTTTGCCTTTGAATCCATTTTTCTTGGAGAGTTTTGGACAATCCGGCTTTATGTGACCTTGCTTTCCACATTCATAACATGTGACATCTTGTGTTGATGTGGAGGCTTATTTATCTTTATGATTATAAAATTTCTTCCTCTTGACAAAGTTAGCATTATGAAGATTATTTTTATGACCAAAATATTTTCCTAACCTTTTTATAAGAAGCAAGAAGTTTTCATCTTCCTCCGATGCATCTTTATCTTGACTTTCCTTTGAATCAACTTTCAAGGCAATGCCTTTGGATTTCTTCTCTAAATTTTCATGTTTTTCAAGTCTACCAAATTCCATTTCGTATTCTTGAAGTTTGCCAAATAATGTAGCGGAGGTCATTGCAAAGAGACTCTTCTTTTCCGAGATTGCCGTTACCTTTGGTTGCCATTCCCTAGTCAATTATATAAGGATTTTTAAGTTGAGTTCATCATTTGTCAAGGTTTTACCAAGAGCATTTAAGTGATTTGTCAAATGCACAAATCTCTTTTATAAGTCAAGAATGGATTCTCCGGGCTGCATTCGAAATAGTTCATATTCTTGACTCAAGGTATTTAGCCTTGATATTTTTACTTCAGTCGTTCCTTCATGAGTTTGAACCAGGGTATCCCATATTTCTTTTGATGTCTTGCAGTTCGAGACACGGAAAAATTCGTCCATACTGAGTGCACCTTGAAGAAGGTTTATTGCCCTTTTGTCATAGAGAACTTTCTTTTTATCATCGTCGTCCCATGCAGTTTTGGGCTTTGCAGAACCAATGCCATTGATTACTGATATCGGGATAAATGGACCATTTTCAACAGCATCCCATACTTCCTCTCCTTGTGCTTCTAAATGCGCCTTCATGCGTATTTTCCAGAATTCAAAATATTCACCACAGAATAGAGGAGGCTTGTTGTTACTACCACCATCTCTGAAAACTGGTTGATGATTTGCGAAAGCCATTCTGGATCTTTAGGAACAAGTTACCTATAACTTTCTCTGATGCCAATTGTAAGTCTCAGAGTGCCTAAGAGGGGGGGGGGGTGAATTAGGTCTTATAAAAATTTATTCGGTTTTGTGAGAATGCTTGGTGGTAATTTTTGGTTAAGTGTTTGAAGGTTTTAATTATATCTTTATCTTTTCTTGATTATGGTGATGAAAGCGATAAATGTGGAAAAGTAAAGAACACGGTGATATATCCTGGTTCCCCTCACAATCCGAGAGTACTCCAGTCCCCTTTCCAACACGAAAGAGATTTCAGTATAGTTAGAATGATTGTACAGCCTATGCTTACTATCTAACCTATAGGGTGATCAAAGGTTCTTAACACCTTTAAGACCAAACAAACACTAATGTGAATGAAGAACAATCCTCTTCAAATCACAACACTTACTTCCAACAATCCTGGATAGTAAGGGAATAATTTCTTTAAGTAATACAATGATTTAGTTTGAAGTATATGGAGAGCTTTATCAATCTTCAATTGATCTTCTTCTTCAAGATAAAAACAATTCTCAACAATGTATATAAATGTTCACAATGTATGTATGAAACTTGTAATGATAATGAAAGTGTATATGGCAAGTTTCAAAAAATTATGAACACATGAAAGTATAAATTCAAAATGTGAATGATGAAAAATTATTTATTGAAGAAGGTTTTTGTTAATTTGAAAATTGAAGCATTGTTTTTTGAAATAAGAAAATCTGCAGCATTTTATAAAGTCATAAGAACCTCTTCATTCATGCCAATTCATATGAAAAGTTGCAATGCATTCATGAAAATATACCACTTGAAAAATGTTTAAAAAACAAAATAAAAGCTGCACTGGTTCTCTAGGAACCGGTTCCGACACTGACAGAACCCGGTTCTTATTGAACGTTATAAGTTGGAATTCAAAAATATCACGCAGGAACCGGTTCCCCTATTGGTACAACCCGGTTCTTGGTACAAAAACCAGGGACATGTTTTTTGAGAGATTCTGGAACCCGGTTCCCTGTTAGGGAGGAACCGGTTCCTAAAGGGTTATTTTCAAAAATACTTTTTGAAAGATATTTCAAACAAAGTTTTCTTGATGTTAAAGTTATGGAATATGTATATGTTGATGAATGCATATTGTGAACATCTATATTCAAGATTTTAAGAATTATTTATACCATTTGACATTTGATGATTCTTCAATAATTCTTCAATAATCTTCAAGACTTTTATTTGATGTTGATAAGCTTTTTGCACATCCTTTGAATGTTGATGTCCATGTTGTCTTCATCAAAACACATGCTTTAAATATGACTTGAGAAGCTTGCAATTACAATCGGGAAGAAGTCTTTGGCTTCCCAGTTACGTAGTCCTCCGCTGACAGTAGGAAATATCCAGGCTGGCATCTTCTTCACTGTCCTCTAGTGCATTAACCCCTTGGCGGCTGATCTTCACAGGTGGCCCTCTGGCACGGGCGCAACGCACAGCCTTCTGACCAGTTGAAGTAAACCCCAAGCCAAACTTGTCTGATTTGTAAGGAATGTCTGGAAGCTGCCCCCAGATTGTGCACCCCCCCTTCTTCCACTACTGCCCTTGCATCTTTGAGAGATGACATCCGAGGTGGAGGTCTTGTGATCTTAGAAGTCGAGGATACCGCCTTGGTTGCCGCTACTTCAGGAGAGACTTCTTTAAAATGTTGGAAAGGGGTCTCAATGAACTCGCCATCTAATTCTACATATCAGAAAGAATTCAGATGACAAATCATGTATTCCTCTTCCCCATGGACAATTATGATCTTCCCTTGGACAGGGTACTTGAGCATCTGATGCAAAATGGAGGTGACAACACCGGCATTGTGGATCCAGGGGCGTCCCAACAGAAAAGAGTAAGAAGGGTGGATGTCCATCACATAGAATGTTGAATTGAAGGTCTGAGTGCCCACCTTTATCGGGATGTCCACCTCCCCATGGAACATCCTCTTAGAGCCATCAAATGCTCTCAAAATTATATTACTGGGTTTTAAAGTCAGCCCCTCGTAATCCAACCTATCAAGGGCTTTCTTCGGCAAGACGTTCAGAGATGATCCCGTATCCACCAAGACATGGGCTAGGGTCATTCCTCTACACTCCACCTAGACATGTAGTGCATCATTGTGTTTTCTCCCTCTAGGTGTCAAATCAGCATCAGAGAAACCCAGGCCATTATCAGCTGTCAGACTGGCCACACACTCCTGGAACTGGTCAGCAGTCGTCTCTTGCAGCACGTGAGTTGTCTTCAGAAACTTTACCAGAGCTTTGACGTGTGCTTCAGAGCATAAAAGGAGGGCTAGAATAGAGATCTTAGAAGGGGTCTGCCCCAGTTGTTCAACCACATCATAATCACTCTTCTTTATGATCCTCAGGATTTCTTCTATCTCCTTCTTGGATGTTTCAGGAATAGCTAGTGATTGAGCCTTCGTCAGGACAAGCTCCTCTTGAACATCCTTTCCTCTATTCTCAGTAGTGGAAGTAGAGATAGGAATTGTATTGTCTTTGTTGGTGGGTACACTTCCAGGTACAATCACTGGTGCGGAGGTAATCTTCGGAAAGGCCACGGGTCCAAAGACTGCTGTTGGAGGAGCAATCTCTAGAGAAAAGATTCTTCCACTATGGGTAACCTTGCTTGTTCCGGCAATGTTACTGATGTCGGAATTGTCCTCTTCGGAGCTCTCTTCTTCGACAGTCAATTCAATCTATTTAATACCATGGTAGTAGATTTCTCCATCATAGTTCCATGGTACTGTTTTATCTGAATTGTATGGGGTCGGCCCCAGCATTGTCATCTTGAGTGGAGTAGTCACTGGAGCAGATATAATCCTAACGGGTCTTTTAGGGACCCTGGAAGGATTGGCGTAAATGGTTATTATTGAAACTTCTTTCACTGATTGGGGAAGATGAGAAATAAACCATCTTTCCAGGAGAGGAGTACAACACATAAGAACACCTCTTTTCCTCATTGTACGAGTGTGAAAAGAGTGAAGAATATCCCCAAGCAATGTAGGCACCGGGTTGCGAGACATGAAGATTTTGACAGCGCTCACATCTATGAGTTGGTCAGGATTAGGGAACAAGACCATCCCATAGATGAGAAGAGCTACAATCTCCTCAAAAGCTTGCAAGTCTAGAGAATTCCAACAGCTTTGGGCCTTCTCAAATAGAAACTTTTCCAAGAAGCCTTTGACGCCACTTCTAGTTTCCCAATGTGTTGTGACATCAGATGAGTGCAAGTGCAGGGCTTGAGCAATATCTTCTGGCTTTGGATCTCTTTCTGTACCATTGAAGGGTAGTTGATTGAGAATAGGAATCCTCAAGAGTTGAGAAAATTCTTCCAAAGTAGGCACAAGCTGGTAGTCAGGAAATGTGAAGCAGTGATGCAAAGGGTCAAAGAACTGGAAGAGAACTTTCATCATATATTCCTCTGTGTTGGAAGTGACTAGGTTGAGTAGACGACCGTGTCTCTCGGTGAATGAAGAATTCTCAGGAATCCTTGAAGCTAGCTCCTTAAGTTGTGGAGGAATTCTTACAAGGTTGATTTGGATAGTTTTCCTGCGAAGTGAATCCATAACCTACAAAACAAGAACAAAGATGAATCTCCAAAATCCTTGAAATGGTTAGTGAATGCATATGATGTTCACGATGTCCATGATGTTATGCACAAGTATATATGTACAAGCAAATCACACAAGTTCCTAGTTTAGGCTTGCATGGGGTTTCATAGGTAAGTACCTTCTTGAAGTTTAGTTGGCTCAACTTGTCCTAGAAATAGTAACCGGGTTCTAAGGAGCTCAATATCACCGGATTGTTTCCTTGTTCATTGTTTCAATTCAAGCCTCTTTACTGGCGACCGAAATATTCCAAGGAACCAACCCTTAATGAGTTTAGTATCGAGTATCTACCAACTTCGGACTGCACCAAAGCCGGTCATCTCACTACATCCTAAAAGGCCAAGTTGGTCAAGTAAAGGTTCTAGAAGTTCATTAGTGCTTCATGACATCACTCAGCGGTCCCGTATTCTCTTTGATTGACTCAAAGGCTACCGGTATCCACAAATATGTCACACTAACATAGCTATTGCTTAGACCGTGTCGGTATACCCCGCACAGTTTCCACAATGTATTGCTATTTACCTATAATGTTTCCCAAATCCGGGTGGAGGATTCAAACCCAAACAAAGAACCATAATTGTAAAGCAAACAAGTCAAATAATTGTAAGCAAGTAAAGGTGATATAAACCCTAACGTAACCCTACTTTTATAATTTTCCCCAGCAGAGTCGCCAGTTCTGTGATACGGTGGGAGAACTGACTTGAGGTTTTGCGTTTTTGTTCGCAAATGTCGCGGTTAGCAAGAGTCTCCACCGACTTTTATTTTATCCAAAAGGAAAGGTAAAAAAGCACAGGAAAGACCTTTGAGATGTTTTCTTGAGTTCGGGGGGTAGATTATGAAAAGGGAAGGTGCTAGCACCCTTTTCATCCATGGTTTTCCATGGGCTCTTAGTTACTTGTTTAGATCACTTGCTTTGCTTTTGAAATTGTTTGAAATGGTGCTTTGTGTGGTTTTGAAAGTATTTTGAAAAGAGGCCTTTCGCTTAGGCAATCTTTGTAATGATTCTCGTTTCTAAGAATGTATTCAAAGATGTTTGTCTTATGAAAAATGTTTCAATATTTTGTAAGGTGTTTTGAAATATGTGTGTGTGCTTGTTTTTGAAAATAGCAAGGATTGTTTTGAAATTGATCAAGTAACTAGAAGTTATCTACCTACTCAAATGTCTTTCCTATGCATCTTTATTCCTTTGACATTGTTAATTTACCATTGATTTGGTAAACAACCCTATCTTTGGATGTTAAACGGGACGGGCTTGGGTCATTGTATGACCATGATAGCAATGTTTCCAAGTATCTTAGCATATTTGAGGGACCAAGATCATATTTGTTTAGGCAACGTTTTGATAGCGTCGTCGAGGGACTATGATCTTATTTTGTTTTGTTTTACCAAGATACTTCGCATGTGTAACATGGCCATTTTCTTTTAGGAAACCAAGTGGGTGAAACCCTAAGGGTGCTTGTGTGCAAAGTGTGTCATTTTTCATGCATTTTATTTGTCTTGTATTAGGTCTTTTATATTTTTTTGTTTTTGGTCTTGTCATGCAAACCCTAGTTTACTAAACATGGTATAAATGCGATAAATTGTGTAAATGTAAACTAAGCAATTAAAACAATTATTATGGGAGGGGGGATACAAGTTTTTGAATGGGGATTGCACAAAATAAACCCTAAAAATACTATTACAACCCAATTGAATATTGTGCGCATTAAATAAATGTACAAATATTAAAAATGCAATGCAAATGTATTTATGCAAAAATGTTTTGTATTTGTTTAATGTATGAAAAAAATGATTTATTTAAACCCTAAAAACAAGTAAAAAAATATTATTATTTTTGAAAGGGTGAAACCCTAATTTTCAATTAAAATAAAATATAAGTTCTATATTATTATTTTGTCCATTTTTTTGTACAAGAAAATAATAAATACTATTAAGTACAAATATTAAAAATTAAAATACGTATGAAAATAAATATTTTATGTATATAAATAATATAATAAAAATGTATAGTATTTTTAAATATATTTACAATTTATTTAAGAAAATAAAGTATATTATCCTAATAAACTATTTTTTATACCAAAAAATAATAAAAAAATAAAATAAAAGTGTGGAAATAAATATATTATTTTTGGGTATTTTTTATCATTAGAAAAAATAAATGCAAGTAATAAATATAAAAATATGCAAGAAAATGCAAAAATATAAGAAAATAGTCAGGGGGTGCAAAAGTAATACAGGGGGTGCAAAAAGTAAAAGAAAAAAGGCCAGGCGCGCCAAAAAGCCCAAGGCAACTCATCCCTGTCCTCCAGCCAAGCCTACGCGCGTTTCTTCGTTCAAACCTGTAACTCTCAGATGCTTGCACAAAAACAAAATCTCATAACATGAAACTTGTGGCATTTTATTTCACGATTCCAACCATATAAAATTTGTAATCTAACTCTAAAAGATCAGGGAGAATTTTATCAGCCCTAATTCGTGACCTAAAAAATCCAAGAACTTCAAGCTTCAAATTCTCATGGCACAGTTAATATAAATGACAAGTATGCATATGTATAGCTTCACCATGTTAATGGCTACATTTTTTCTTCACAAATCGTGGCTTGAGGATGCCTAAATAAAGAGATAGAGTTTTGAAAAATACCTCCTTCAGCTGGATTTGGATATGAAAATATGGGGACTTTGAGTGAGGCCTGAGGATCGTGTGAGCTTCCTTGAACTTCCTTCAAGCTATTCTAATGCCTAGCTTGCTTTGTGGATGGCCAGAACTCTCTGTAGAAGTCAAGTTGCAAGCTCCAAATTTGAAAATGGAAATGGCTGAAATAGAGCTTACAGAACTAGGACAAGGGCTTGGATAGCTTTGGTAGGATATATGGAAGGTGTTTGAAGTGTTGAAACAAAAAACACATGAGCCAAAAATGAAACGGCTAGAGTTTTGCAGCAACTGGATGTTTTGGCAGAAAAATGAAGTTTTGGAGTTTTGGATTGTTTCAGATGTCAAGCATTCGTGTCCTACCTTCTGATATGTTTATGAATATGTATAGAATGATACAAATTCCACTCCTTATCAGTTGTACAAGTTCTGACCTATTTTGCAACTTTTCTTGCATTTGAAGAAAAGTAAAGTGACCAAAGCAAACATGCTTGTACTGACTGGATTGTGAGCTGCAGAGAGTTGGTATACATTGCTTGTGGCCTGTGGAGATTGTTTTCATCAAAGGGACATGTCCAAGGCTCAAGATGGACAAAGTTGCACTTTATGAAAATGGCAATGTGAGCTTTATGCCTAAAATGGAATTACAACTTGTATAATGCTTCAAAAGTGAAAATAAAGCCTTTAACCTCTGAGTTTGCATTTAATTATGGAGTGTAGAATAAGTTTAGGACCTGTAATTCAAGGTACAAGCATCATGGGTCTGATTTGCAACTTGATACTTTGTGAAAACGGCATGAACAAAAGTGATAAAATGCCAATTTCTCTTCTTCGATTCTCCCTAACCACAAATGATCTTGGAGAGTTCTTTGACATTTTAGAAAGCTTGTCATGTGATCTATAATCCATCTTTGAAATTCATTTTGAGATACCTCTTGGAACTAGGAGAAAAATGTCCATGAAGTTGGGTTAAAAAACTGCCTAAATTAGGGCAAATTTTCACTAAGTTATTTAGTTCATGGACCTATGTTCAAAAATTCATAACTTGAGATCCAAGCATCTTTTGGGAAAAGTTTATGAAGCAAAGTTGTAGATTTCATGGATGAATACAACTTTCATCTTTGAAGTTTTCTTTGAATCAAATTGCATCATGGTTAAAAAGTGGTGAAAAGTTGGGGAAAAATAAGAAAATTTCCATACTTAGAAAAATTCTAAGTTATGAAAATTTTCAAATTCAAAACCCTAATTTTAAAAATTGGTTTTCTTGTTTAACAAGTTTCACATTTTGACATATCTTGATGAATTATGACCCTTGGCACTTGATTTTGACCAAAAAGTCAAAGTTTGACTTTTCAGTGTACAGTTGACTTTTGATCAGTTGACTGCAAAATTCATCTGTTAATCCAATGAACTTGAGATCTTTTGAACCATGTAATTAGGTCAAGATGATTCCATTGAACCCTTGAAATCATGTTTGAACCAAATTGGTCATTGGCTTGATTAAAAATCAGAAATTGCCCTTTCTCAGTCAAAACCCTAATTTTGACCATTTTGCCCTTTTGATGATTTGATCAAATTTCTTGAGGAGTTGTGATCCAAACTTGATCAAATGGTACACATGAGTCTAAAATGTTTTTGTGGATCAAAAATTATGAAGTTTTACTGTAGATTGTCCATGGTTGACCTTTTCCCCAATACAACTGATTTTTAGGTCAATTGTCCAATTGACTGATCAAAAATGTGGTTCAAGGCTTGAAACTTAACATGAGCAATCTTAGGGATCCAAGATGAAGTATGAAAGTCACATGAAGCATTGATGGTCCAAAAATCCTTGTGCAAACTCAAACCCTAATTTTGGGTCATCAGTGCAAGATGAGATGTCTTGAGCTGACCAAACCCTAATCTTGCCTTGAGTCCAAGAAGTCTTGTGGGAAAAGTCTTGATAAGTGAGAGGGCAAATTTTGGGGTACAAAAAAAGGCTATAGAAGAATGGGAACCCCATGGGATTATTGCACATAGCTATCTTTTCTTTGAATTAAAATTTTCAATTTTTACAACGGCATTCTCTTACTAGAATTTTTGTCTCATTGTACAAAAATACTTACTCAAAGTCAATACAAAGATATCCCTTTGAAAGTGAAAAAATTATCTATTTTTCTTTACGCTTGTGTTTTGTTTACAAAAATATCCAATGATTCATTGTTGAACATATGCATTTGAACATAATTACTATTTACAAATAAACAAAATAAAAGACAATCACTGATGGCTTTAAGAGATAGGGAAATCTCTCTAAGTTATTTCCATAAAATCCCATGCAGTGTGCAGTTTAATCCCTAGTGGATCAGAGCTTCCAGTTATCGATCCCCAGTAGAAGTCGTCAAATTTCTCAGGATTCCCCCAATAGGATTTTACAAGCAGTATACGTCATTTCCCTTACAATAGAGTTTATTTCTTTAAGCAAAAATTCATCAACACTTAGACTTCACAACATGAAGACTTATACTCCATATCCTCAGCAGCAGTCAGGGATTTATTTTCCCCAATCCAACAGCAGTGCAGTAAACTAGCTCATATACGCATACATTGCATCCATATATCATAAACATTGATAACGCAAATGCATTATACTATGCATTTCATACAACATAACATTGCATATTAGCTAACATTTTATCTTTTTCAGGATAAGATTAATCAAACAACTACCATTAATAATGTTCAAAGTCTTCAGATACAGTTCAGATACGCTCCAGACACGGATGCCATTTTGATACTCATTCAGATCCAAATTTCAGATATAGTTCAGATATGCTCTAGACACGGATGCCATTCTGATACTCATTCAGATTCAACTTCTAATATACAGTTCAAATATGCTCCAGACATGGATGCCATTCTGATACTCATTCAGATTCAACTCTCAGATACAGTTCAGATACGCTCCAGACACGAATGTCATTCTGATGCTCATCCAGACTCACCTTCTCAGATACAATTCAGATATGCTCCAGACACGAATTCCATTCTGATACTCATTCAGATACAAATTCTCAGATACAGTTCAGATACGCTCCAGACACGAATGCCATTCTGATACTCACTCAGATTCAACTCTCAGATACAGTTCAGATATGCTCCAGACACGAATGCCATTCTGACACTCATTCAAAACTATCTTTCAGATACAGTTCAGATACGCTCCAGACACGGATGCCATTCTGATAATCATTCAAAATCAGCTCCAAGATACAGTTCAGATACGCTCTAGACACATACGCCATTCTGATACTCATTCTTCCAGCTTACAAATTACAATACAAACAATCACTTTTAGATGGCATCTTTAAGCCCATCTCCTACAACTATCTATCACCTCTCCAAATGGCATATTTAAGCCCATTCCCTCAACCATCACATCACCGAGTGCAAATTTCTGGGCACTCTAGTGTCCAATCATCTTCCACCTTCAAGTCACGAATGGCAAAACTTACCAATCTAACTCCTCAGGCTTAAGAAGATTAAACAGGGGCAGCTGTTGTACCCCAAAATTTTCCCTCTCACTTATCAAGAATTTTCTCACAAGATCTCCTTTGACTAAAGACTGCACTAGGGTTGATCAACTCAAGACATCTCCTTAAGCACTAATGACCAAAATTAGGGTTTGAGTTTGCACAAGGATTTTTGAACTTCCAATGCCCCATATGACTTTCATTGATCATTATGGACCCCCAAGACTACTCATGCCAAGTTTCAAGCCTTGGATCACTCTTTTGCTCAGTCAATTGAACAGTTGACCTAAAAATCAGTTGTATTGGGGAAAAAAAAGTCAACTATGGCCAATTTACAGTCAAACTTCATAATTTTTTATCCACATCAACATTCTAAACTCATATGTATCAGTTTATCAAGTTTGAACCATAATTCTTCAAGAAATTTGCTCAAATCTCCAAAAGGGCAAAATGGTCAAAATTAGGGTTTTGACCGGGAAAGGGCAATTTCTAATTTTTGACCTAGCAAATGGTCAATTGGTTTAAGGAATGATCTCAAGAGTCCAACTGCATCATTTTGACCTAATGACATGGTTTAAAACATTGCTCAAGATCAATTGATTGACAGATGAATTTTCAGTCAACTGGTCAAAAGTCAACTGTACACTGAAAAGTCAAACTTTGACTTTTTGGTCAAAATCGAGTATCAAAGATTAAAATTCATCAAAAAATGTCAAAATATGAAACTTATTCATCAAGAAATCAAGAAACTTTTCTAAACTTAGAAATTTTTCTAAGTGTCAAAAATTTCTTATTTTTTCTTAACTTTGAGCAATTTTTTCATTATGACGCAAGATGATTCAAAGGAAAATTCCAACATGAAAGTTGTAGATCTCAATGAAGTCTACAACTTTTCTTCACATAACTTCTTCCAAAAGTGCATGGATCTCAAGTTATAATTTTATGAATACATGCTCATGAACTAAAAAAGACTTAGTGAAATTTTGCCCTAGTTAGGCAAATTTGTTGACCTAACTTCATGGCAATTTTTCACATAGTTCCAAGGGGAATATTCAAAAGCAATTCAAAGATGGGTTTTAAAGAACATTGCAAGCTTTCCAAAATGTCTAATAACTCCTTGTGATGAACAAAGATCCAATTTCAAACCTATGCTGCACAATCTTGTTTTGCAGGCCTCTAAACCTCAATATCTCTCCATAATCAGAATATTACACTTGCTTTTGAGCTATTATCCAATTGTTCCAAGCATTGTCCAAGCCAATTTTCTATTTTAGGAAGAAAGTTACCATTCCATTCTTGAAAAGTTGCTTTAATCACAAAGTCAACTTGTCTTGAGCTTCTAACTTGTTCTTTCTGCACACGCAACCCCTATAATCCAAAAGCAAGGTGTCTAAGGCCTGAAGAAGCTCAAGACATGCTTGTACAACATTTGAGATTTGTCATTTCACTTCTCTTCAAAAGCAAGTTATAGAGCCATAACCCTATAACTCATAAGCCTTGAGTGATTTTATGCTCTAATATTTTCCATACATATTAACAAGTCAATTGTAACAGAACACACGTTTTCAAAAGTCCTAAAACACTCCCAAGCATCTTGCTGCACAGAACTGCCCAAACTTGACAGTTTTGAGCAAAAACTCACCATCTCCATTTCCACTCGTGCATTTTGAAAACTAATCATCCAAACACCTTCCATACATCATATCAAAGTGATCCAGGCCCTCATTTCCTAACTGTAAATCCTCCATCATCATCCACCATTTTCAAAACTGAAGCTTGCAACTTGACTTGAGTAGAGAGTTCCAGCCATCCTCAAAGAAAAGTAGGAGTTGGAACACATTCAAGGAGGTCCAGGCAAGCTATAGAAATCATCAGGCCATCACAAAGGTTGCTCAAACTCCATACAGGACTCCAGCTGCAAGAGGTGAGTTTTCAAACTTCTATCTCTTCATACATGCATCGTTTGAGTTTGATTTGTGAAGATAAAATGTAGATACCATTGCCACGAAGTTGTACATATCCATAGTTTACATTTATATGGCCTGAGCTTAGAGAATTTTAGGGTTGAAGTTTTCTGCAATTTTTAGGTTTTGAATTAGGGCTAGAAAAATTCTCATTCATCTTTGATTGTTAGCTTAAGTTGTTTATATGTTTGGATTCGTGGGGAAAATGCCACAACTTTCATGTTTGAACTTTTCATTTTTTTTTAGAGATGAAGAAGATACATGTCCTTTGGCTGGAGGTTGAAGATGAAGTCTTCATAACACGTTTTTCCTTACATATTTATTGTTTCATTTGTATTAACAGATGTATAGCCACCCCAGTGGTAAGGCTGCGCGCTGGAAATCAGGAGGTCATGGGTTCGAGCCTCAGCGCGCGTTTCCTTTTGCTTTTTTTTCATTTTTACTTTTTTTTGTTCTTTCCAGCTGTTGTACCCCAAAATTTTCCCTCTCATTTTATCAAGATTTTCCCTCACAAGACTCTTTGAACTCCAGACAGGATTAGGGTTTTGCTCTGCTCAAGACATCTCCTTGCACTAATGACCTAAATTAGGGTTTGAGTTTGCACAAGGATTTTTGGACTTTCAATGCTCCAAGTGACTTTCATACTTCATTTTGAACTTATAAGATTGCCTCTACCAAGTTTCAAGCTTTGAATCAAATTTTTGCCCAGTCAATTGGACAGTTGACCTAAAAATCAGTTGTATTGGGGAAAAAGTCAACTATGGCCAATCTACAGTCAAACCTCAAAAATTTTGATCCACATCAACATTCTAAGCTCCTATGAACCATTTGATCAAGTTTGGACCACAACTCCTCAAGAAATTTGATCAGATCATCAAAAGGGCAAAATGGTCATTTTTAGGTAGCATAATGATGCGCTGCATGTATCGGTAGAATGCAGAGGGACCACTCTTACTCACGTTCTGGTTGATACCGGGTCGTCTTTAAATGTCCTACCAAAGAAAGCATTGGACAGGCTAGACTATGAAAGTTTGACCTTAAAGCCTAGTAATATCATTATTAGAGCCTTCGACGGTTCTAAGCGGATGGTTCACGGAGAGGTGGACATCCCAATTAAGGTGGGGACGGAAATTTTAAACTCTACATTTTATGTGATGGACATCCATCCTTCATATTCATGCTTGTTGGGAAGGCCATGGATCCATAACGCTGGGCAGACACTTCTTCTCTACACCAGATGCTCAAATACCCATTTCAGGGTAAGATCATAACAGTTCATGGTGAGGAGGAGTATATGATAAGCCACCTTAACTCTTTCCGCTACATGGAGTTAGATGGTGAATTCATGGAAACACCTTTCCAACACTTTGAATAGGTTTCTCCTGAAGTTGCGGTAGCCAAAACAATAACTGATGTGCCCATCATTACCAAACCTGTGTCCCGGATGTCATCCCTTAAAGATGCAGAGGTTGTAGTCAAGGAAGGAAGAAGCACAGTATAGGGTCAACTGCCAGATTTTCCTTACAAGACAGATAAGTTCGGTTTGGGCTTCACTGTTGCGGGTCAGAAAGTCGTGCCTCGCTCCCGGGATGGAGGACCGCCATTGAAAATTACTCATCACGGAGTTCATGCTTTAGAGGATGATGAAGAAGAAAGCAACTTTGAAGACTAGATCTTTCCAACTATTGAAGGAGGACTGAACAACTGGGAGGCGAAAGACTTCGTTCCCATTACTTTCATCAATCAGTCATTTATCTTTTGAACATTTCCTGTTTGGTCTGTAATAATTATTAAACAATTCGTACACTCTTTTTGCCTTATGCCTTACCCGGGGCATATAGGTCCATTTGTAAGGCTTTTGATTCTTCATTTTCATATGCCATCTTTAATGAATCATGGACGTTTTCATATATAAACTTTTGTGTTCATTTTCTTTCTTTTTACATTTCATTTTGTTTAAAGGTGACTATCCCTTACACACACCCACACTCACCAATGCAGGTACTCATCCACTCCGGATTCCATGGGTAACAATTCTGTTATGGCTTTCAGTGACTCTGAAGATCTGGTCAATCATGCCGAGTACGAAGGTGATAAAGACTGTGAAGTACCTGGAGAGTTGGTTAGACTTTTGCAGCAGGAAGAAAGGGTTATTCTGCCCCATGAAGAGTTGTTAAAGACTATCAATCTGGGAACAGAGGAAGATAGAAAAGAGGTTAAAGTGGGTGCCAACCTAGAGCCAAATGTCAAAGAGCGCTTAGTTCAGTTGTTGAATGAATATGTTGAGATCTTCGCCTTGTCCTATGAAGACATGTCGGGACTTGACACAGATATTGTGGTTCACCGTCTCCCTACAAGAGAAGACTATCCACCAATCAAGCAGAAAGTCCGCCGAATGAGGCCTGACATGTCTGAAAAGATCAAAGCTGAAGTGATGAAGCAGTTCAATGCTGGCTTTCTTGCTATTACTTCCTATCCACAATGGGTTGCAAACATTGTGCATGTGCCTAAGAAGGACGGAAAAGTCAGAATGTGTGTGGACTACAGAGACTTAAACAGGGCTAGCCCTAAAGATGATTTTCCACTACCACACATTGACATCTTGGTTGATAATACAGCTCAACATAAGGTATTTTCTTTCATGGATGGATTTTCAGGGTACAACCAGATCAAAATGGCCCCCGAAGACATGGAGAAGACTACTTTTGTTACGCAGTGGGGTACCTTCTGCTATAAAGTGATGCCATTTGGACTGAAGAATGCTGGGGAAACCTATCAGCGAGCCATGGTAGCTTTGTTTCATGACATGATACATCATGAGATTGAAGTCTACGTAGATGACATGATAGCCCGTTTACAGACAGAAGAAGAACACCTCGACCATCTGCAGAAGTTGTTTGTCAAGTTAAAGGAATATAAGCTCAGACTGAACCCTAGCAAGTGCACTTTCGGAGTCAGGTCCGGTAAACTCTTGGGATTCATCGTCAAGAACAAAGGCATCGAGGTTGATCCTGCCAAAGTCAAAGATATACAAGAAATGCCTGCCCCTCGCACTAAGAAGGAGGTCAGAGGTTTCTTGGGACGCCTAAACTACCTTGCAAGGTTCATCTCACACCTACCATCTACCTGTGAACCAATCTTCACGCTATTGAAGAAAGATCAGGTGGTTAAATGGAATGATGATTGTCAAGTTTCTTTCGATAAGATCAAGGAGTATTTGTTGGAACCTTCTATCTTGATGCCACCCGTCGAAGGAAGGCCTTTAATCATGTATCTGACTGTCTTAGATAATTCAATGGGGTGCGTACTAGGCCAACATGACGAGTCTGGCTGAAAAGAGCATGCCATTTATTACCTTAGCAAAAAGTTTACCGACTGTGAGACTCGCTACTCACTGCTCGAGAAAAATTGTTGCGCTTTGGTATGGGTTGCTCGTCGGCTAAGACAGTATATGTTGACACATACCACTTTGCTGATTTCTAAAATGGATCCGATCAAGTACATCTTCGAGAAACCTGCTTTATCCGGAAGAATCGCTAGATGGCATATGATCCTCACCAAATATGATATATAGTACACGACCCAAAAAGCTATAAAGGGGAGTGTGCTAGCCGATCATCTGGCCTATCAAGTTGTCGAAGATTACCAGTCTATGAGGTTTGACTTTCCCGACGAGGATATCATGACTTTGAGCAACATTGAAGAAAACAGACCGTATGACGGACCTGAGCAAGGATCCCGATGGACTTTGTACTTTGATGGTGCCTCCAATGCACTTGGCAACGGTATCGGCGTGGTACTTATTTCTCCAGAAGGTTTCCATACACCTTTCACCGCCAGACTCTGTTTCAGCTGTACTACCAACATGGCCGAATATGAAGCTTGTATCTTTGGTCTCAAGGCTGCTATTGACTTGGGAATCAAATCTTTGATTGTATTTGGGGACTCAGCTTTGGTTATCAGTCAGATCAAAGGAGAGTGGGATACTAAGCACCCTAACCTCATCCCTTACAAAGAACATGTCCTGACATTGTTACTACATTTTGAGCAGATCACTTTCGAGCACTTCCCGCGAGAAGAGAATCAGCAAGCAGATGTGTTAGCTACAATGTCCTCTATGTTTAAACTTAACTAGGATAATGAGGCTCCTCAAATCACCATTGAACGAATGGATGAACCTGCACATTGTCACGAGATTAATACCGAAGAGGTGGTGGACCGACCTCGGTTTCATGACGTCAAAAGGTATCTCGAAGCTCAAGAATACCCTGAAGGAGCTTCAGTCAACGACAAAAAGTTCTTAAGGAGGTTCGCTGCCAAGATCTTTCTGAGCAATGGTATCCTATTCAAGCGCAATCTTGATTGTGTCCTACTCCGTTGTGTGGACAAGGTTGAAGCTGAACAGATCATGGTTGAACTACATAATAGCACCTTTAGCATCCACTCAAGTGGTCATATGATGGCTAAGAAGATTCTACGGGCAGGCTACTACTGGTCTACCATGGAAGCTGCTTGTCATCAACATTCCCGTACTTGTCACAAATGCCAAATCTATGCTGACAAGGTACATATTCCTCCAGTTCCTCTCAATGTCTTAACAGCTCCTTGGCCATTCGCGATGTGGGGAATCGACATGATTGGAGAGATCAAGCCTACAGCATCCAATGGACACTGTTTCATCCTGGTGGCCATTGATTACTTTACCAAGTGGGTTGAAGAAGCTTCCTTCGCCTCCGTTACAAAGAATGTGGTTGCCCTCTTCATCAAGCAGAACCTCATATGCCGTTATGGTATCCCCGACAGGATCATCACTGACAACGGTACAAATTTGAACAATACTATGATCACCGCTCTGCGAGCAGTTCAAGATTCAACATCACAATTCATCTTCCTATCGGCCTAAGATGAACGGTGTTGTCGAAGTTGCGAACAAAAATATCAAAAAGATCATTCAAAAGATGACGATCACCTACAAGGACTGGCATGAGATATTACCGTTTGCTCTGCACGGGTACCGTACCACAGCACGCACTTCAACTAGGGAAACCCCTTTTTCTTTGGTGTATGGCATGGAAGTTGTCTTACCTATGGAAGTTCAGATTCCTTCCTTGAGAATCATGAAGGATGTTGGTTTAAGTGAGGATGATTGGATTCAGACCCAGCTTGATCAACTTAACTTGATTGACGAGAAGCGACTTACTGCTGTTTGCCATGGTCAGGCGTATCAAAAACGTATGATCAAGGCCTTCAACAAGAAAGTCAAGAGACAAATATATCAAGTCGGGGACCTTGTAATCAAGCGAATCAACTTGCCGCAAAGTGATCCCAGGGGAAAATGGACCCCTACTTACGAAGGACCATTTGTGATCAAAAATATCTTTTCTGGTGGGGCAATGATTCTGACCACCATGGACGGTGATGACCTGCCGCACCCTGCGAACGCAGACATAGTCAAAAGATACTACGCAAAAACGACCCGACAAGTCGAAAACCCGAAAGGACGACTTGGGCAAAAATGGGCATCCCGGTGAATCGAAAACCCGAAAGGGCGGTTCAGGCAAAAATTAGGGATAAATAAAAAAATCTGTACACCCGGCAAGTTGAAAACCCGAAAGGGCGACTTGGGCAAAAAAGGGATTCCCGATGGATCGAAAACCCGAAAGGGCGGTCCAAGCAAAAGTTAGGGAATTAAAGCGTATGACTATGTCTCGTCGGATCACTTTAAGGACAATCTCTTCACAGACAAGCTCCGAGCTTTTGATCAACCTAATCATCATTGAACGAGGCAACAAATGGACAAGATACTCAGAGTTACGAAGGCTATAGTAGAATGGGAACCCCATGGAATTATTACACATAGCCATCTTTCCTTGTATAAAAATTTTCTCATTTTTACGATAACATTCTCTTACTAGGATGTCTGTCTCCTTTGTACAAAATACATAAAGTTAATATAAAGATACTTCAAAGTGCAGAAATTTGTTTGCCGTTTCTTTCTTTTTACACTTGTGTTTTATTTGAAAACGTCCAATGATTTATTAAATGGGCATATGCATCTGAATATAATCACTGCTTATAAATAAAACGAAATGAGAAAGAATAATTACTGATAGGTTGAAAGTATAGGAGAATGTCTTTAGGCTATTCCAGAGGAAATCCCCTACAGTACATCATCCAGATCCTCAACAGAGTTGAAGCCTTGAAGTACATATCCCCAGCGGAGTTAAGTTTCAGAATACTCATCAGAACTAAATTTCAAAACTCCCAATCCCCAGCGGAGTCAGAAAACTTTGAACTGCAAACCCCCAACGAAGATAAAACTTTCTTCCCCAACGGAGTCCAAAACTTCAACCTTTAAACCCCGGTGGAAGATCATCCATTTTCCTCCAAATTCCCCAATACATTGGCATACAACCCAAGCCTTTGAGAACTCTTCAACAGAATAAGCATTCTCCCCACAGAGTTATTTCCCAGCAAATCGAAGATTCTCAATCTAATTTCTCCAGTTGAAGTCTCCCAGGTTTTGATTCCCCAGTAGAGATCGTCAGAGTTTTCCTTATTCCTTAAGGAAAGTCATGGAGGATTATCACATCCCCATAGAAGTTGTCAAAGTTCTTGTTAATCCCCAACAGTGGTACAAGAATTTCTCATTCTCAACAATCAAGGATTTTGAATCTCCAATAGCGGTCCAGGATTTATTTTCCCCGGCAACAGTCAAAGATTTCATTATCTCCAGCTATCAAGGATATATCACACTCAGCAAGGCAGCTACTCAGCTTACATGCGCATCCATTACATTTATATATCATAAACATTGATAGAACACATTTTATTGCATCATACATGTCATGCAACATAACTTTGTGTTTTAGCTAACATTTTACCCTTTTCAGGATAAGATTAAAAGCTACCTCTAACAAATATTCAAAGATTTCAGATACAGTACGGATACGCTCCAAGACATAGAAGTCATTTTGTTACTCATTCCGATCTCTTATTCAGATACAATATGGATATACCCCAAACACGGAGGTTATTCTATTACTCATTCAGAATTCAGCAATCAGATACAGGCTAGATACGCTCTATACGCGGAAGCCATTCTATCTCTCATTCGGATTCAACTATCAACTTCGGGTTCAGATACACTCCAGACACGAAAGTCATTGTCACTTGTCCAGATCCCAGTTACAGTACGGATACACTCCAGACATGGAAGTCATTCTGCTACTCATACAGATCTCAACTTCAGATACCATCCAGATACGCTCCAGACGCGGTAGCCATTATTTCACTCATTCAAACCTATTCCCCAGCTCAGAGATACTCCAGACATGAATGTCTTTCTATCGCTATTTTAGATTTCAGATTTCCGATACAATACAGATACACTCCAGACACGGCAGTCATTCTGATATTCATTCAAGAATCAAATACAATTACAGCTTGGATACGCTCCAGACACGGACGCTGTTCCCTTGCTCATACAGATCCAATCTCCAGATACAACTCAGATATGTTCCAAATACGGATACCAATTTGGTGTTTATTTTCCTGATTTTTCAACAAACAAGTCTTGGATGGCATCTTTAAGCCCATCTCTAGCAAGATTCTACCATCTCCAAATGGCATCTTTAAGCCCATTCCCCCAGCTACATTTTGACGAGTGCAAATTTACGGGCACTCAAGTGTCCAATCATCTTTTACCTTCAAGTCACGAAAGGCAAACTCGCCAATCTAACTCTTCAGGTTCAAGAAGATTGAACAGGGGCAGCTTTTGTACCCCAAAATTTGCCCTCTCATTTTATCAAGATTTCCCCTTACAAGACTCTTTGAACTCCAGACAGGATTAGGGTTTTGCTCTGCTCAAGACATCTCCTTGCACTGATGACCTAAATTAGGGTTTGAGTTTGCACAAGGATTTTTGGACTTTCAATGCTCCAAGTGACTTTCATACTTCATGTTGGACTTATAAGATTGTCTCTACCAAGTTTCAAGCTTTGAATCAAATTTTTGCCCAGTCAATTGGACAGTTGACCTAAAAATCAGTTGTGTTGGGGAAAAAGTCAACTATGGCCAATCTACAGTCAAACCTCATAAATTTTGATCCACATCAACATTCTAAGCTTCTATGAACCATTTGATCAAGTTTGGACCATAACTCCTCAAGAAATTTGATCAGATCATCAAAAGGGCAAAATGGTCATTTTTAGGGTTTTGACTGCATAGGGGCAATTTCTGATTTTTAACCTAGCCAATGGAAAATTGGGTTCAAGCATGGACTCAAGGACTCAATGGCATCATATTGACCTATTCACAAGGTTCAAAATATTCCAATTGCATTGGATTGACAGATGAATTTTTTAGTCAACTGATCAAAATTTTATTGTACACTGAAAAGTCAAACTTTGACTTTTTGGTCAAAATCAAGTGCCAAGGGTCATTTTTCATCAATATGTGTCAAAACATGAAACTTGTTCATCAAGAAACCCAATTTTGCAAATTAGGGTTTAAGTTTGAAAATTTTCATAACTTAGAATTTTTCTAAGTTATGAAATTTTCTTAATTTTTCCCATCTTTGCCCAACATTTTCACCATGATGAAATTGGATTCAAACAAAACTTCCAACATGAAAGTTGTAGTCCTCCACAAAATCTACAACTTTTATTCACAAAGTTTTCCCAAAAGAAGCTTGGATCTCAAGTTATGATTTTTGGAACAAGGGTGCATGAAACTTTTAACTTATTGAAATTTTGCCCTAATTTAGGCAGGATTTTGACCGATCTTCATGATTATTTTTCACATAGTTCCACTTGGAATCTCAAATTGCATTTCAAATATGGATTGTAGAGAATGTTTCAAGCTTTCCAAAATGTCCAATAACTCTCCAAAACCATTTGTGGTTAGGGAGAATCGAAGGCTTGAAGTTAGCAAAAACTCACTTTTCATCCATGGCATGTTCATATTGATACAAGTTGCAAACTCTAATCAGCTTGCTTTGTACTTGATTACAGGTCTCAAAACCCTTCCATACTCAATAATTAAATGCAAATACATTGGTCTAAGGCTTTTTTTTTGTCATTATAAGATTATACAATAGATTAACCCAAAAATGGTAAAAGGTACATTACCATTTTTATCAAAATCTTGCTTTATGTCAAATGGCATCCTTGAGCATTGAACCATATCTTGTACTGCACACAATATCCACAAACTTGAGGGGCCAATAGCATAGAGTGCAAGAGGATAGATAGCTTGTACAGGCCTGTCTTGCATCACTTGTCCACTTTTGCTTCTTATACAAGAAATTGGTAAAACACAACATAACTTGAACATCTGTGAAAACCAACTTGGGCAAGCATTTGAAACAAGTTTCTCACATCCCTTTAAGCTAGAAACACGAGCCTTTGAGCCCTAAAATCTTCCATAGCACAAAATCATCTTCCATTGGCAAAACAGGTCACTCCCTGCAGTTTGATTTCCATAGCACAAATCCCTCGTGCGTTTTGCCTCAAACTGGTTCAAACACCTTCCATATAACCTATCCAAGTTAGCCCAACCCTTAAACACTGACTGTAACTCCCTTTACAAGGTTTTCCATTTTTTATTTCAGCTTGTGCAGGTTGAGTTCTGTAGGTTTGTTCAAGCACATTCAAGGCAAGTTAGGCATTGGGGAAGGTCAGAGGAAGTTCAAGCAAGCTACCAAACACCTCAGGCCTCATTGAAAACTCCATATTGCCATACACGATGTCAACTGAAACAGGTTTTTGTCAACTTCCTATCTCTCAATTTAGGTAATTAGCCTTAGGTTTATGAATAAAAAATGTAGTATTCATAGCCATGAAACTGTACATATGCTCAATTTTCATTTTAGTTAAGCATGCTAAGAGAATTTGATCCATGAACTTCCTGAAAAAATTAGGTTACGATTTAGGGCCAGAGAAATTCTCTCTGGTCTTTGAGAGTTAGAATGAATTCTTTACATCGTTGGATTCGTCTTGAAAAATGCTACAACTTTGATGTTTTGAGTTTTTGCATTAGAGCACGTATGCAGGATCTGGAGATTTGTACAGGGCGCATGTTTTGTTTGAGACAAAGGTTGAAGATGAAGTCTGGTGGGCTGGGCCTGGTCTTGGCTTTGTTTTTGACACCCTCCCTTTTACTGATTGCACCCCCCTGGCTCATTTCTTCATATTTTTGTATTTTTCCATTTTGTTTTCATTTCTTATTTTATTTTCTTATTTTTCAAACATAAAAAAATACCAAAAATATTTTTATAAATTTTCATATTTATTTTATATTTTATTTTTATTTTTGCTAACATGAAAATAATTTAATTAATATATACTTTTATTTTGTTAATAAAAACTTAAAAATAATATATAATAATATTATACCCTTTTTATTCTTTATTTATTTATCCCCCAATAATATCTTTCTAAATATATTTTTGTCTTGTATATATTTTATTTTATTTTTATTATACATAACTAATGTAATTAATATATATATATATATATATATATATATATATATATATATATATATATATATATATATATATATATATATATATATATATATATATATATATATATATATATATATATATATATATATATATATATATATATATATATATATATATATACATACTTTTATTTTATTTAATAAAAACTTGAGAATAAAAACATAAAAATATTCTACCTTTACTTTTTATCATTTATACTTAAATAATATTTTTCTAAATATTTTATTTTTGTATATTCATTATTTTATTTTATTGTACATAAGAAGTATATAATATATATTTATTTTCTTAAAAGAAAATTAGGGTTTTTGCCCTTAATAAAAAAAATAATCTTTTTATTTCTTTCTTTTACATTAAATATTATTTTTACATATAAAAATAAACAAAACATTTTTTTTTTGCATATTCATAATATTAATTGCACATTTATTTAATTAATCATTTAATTATTGGTCCATTTATTGATTTATACCATTATTCAATTTGGATGTAATAGTAAAAATTAGAGTTTTAATTTCTTGAAAATAATCCCCATTCAAAAATTGTAACCCCCTTCCCATATTAAATGTTGTAATACTGTAGATTTATTTTACGTATTTCTGCTATCAATTATGTCATGTTAGAGATTAGGGTTTGTATGCAAAAAATCCAAAATCAAACAAATAGCTTGACTAATGCAAAGACAAAAAGCATGAAAATTGACAACACAATACACACTTGCACCCCTATGGTTTTATCCACTTGTTGCCTTTAAAATTGGCCATGTTATGCATGTTGAGTACTTTGGCAAAACAAAAAACAAAACAAAAGATCATAGTCCCTCGATGACGTTATCTTGGTTACCTATACAAAAATGATCTAGTCCCTCAAACAAAATTGCCAAAAATACTTGGCACAATTGCTATCATGGTCAATACGATGACCCGCGCCTGTCCCGTTTAACATCCTAAATACAAGGTTGTTTACCAAATGCAATGGTAAAACAACACTGTCAAAAGGGTTAAAATGTGTAGGAAATACCTTTGAGTAAAATAGGGTAGACAACTCTTAGTTACTTGATCCAAACTTGCAAAACCATCCTTGCTATTTTCAAACACACCTCACAACACAATTTCAAAACGTTTCCCACAAACAAACTTTCAAACTTTCAAAATATTGAAACATCTTTTCAAAAGACAAAAACACATTTGTATACATTCAAATAAGAATCATTACAAAGGTTGCCACAACGATGGCCTCTTTTCAAAACATCTTTCAAAACCACACACAAAGCACCATTTCAAACAATTGAAAAGCAAAAGCAAGTAATCTAAACAAGTAACTAAGAGCCCATGGATAACCATGGATTAAAAGGGTGCTTGCACCTTCCCTTTTCGTAATCTACTCCCCGAACCCAAGAAAACATCTCAAAGGACTTTCATGTGCTTTTTGACCTTTCCTTTGGATAAAATAAAAAGTCGGTGGCGACTCTTGCTAAACCGAAACATTTGCGAACACAAACGCAAAACCTCAAGTCAGTTCTCCCACTGCATCACAGAACTGGCGACTCTGCTGGGGAGAAATTTAAAAGTGGAGTAACCTTAGGGTTTAGATCACCTTTACATGCTTATCTTGTTTGCTTTGATTGCTTTACATTTGGTTCTCTTGTTTGGGTTTGAATCCTCCACCCGGATTTTTTGGAAACATTCATAGGTAAATAGCAATACATTGTTGAAACTGTGGGGTATACCGACATGGTTGAAGCAATTGCTATATTAGTGCGACATATTTGTGGGTACCGGTAGCCTTTGAGTCAATCAAAGAGAATACGGGGCCGCTGAGTGATGTCATGAAGCACTAATGAACTTTTAGAACCTTTACTTGACCATCTTGGCCTTTTTAGGGGTAGTGAGATGACCGGCTTTGGTGCAGTCCAAAGTTGGTAGATACTCGATACTACACTCATTGAGGGTTGTTTTCTTGGAATATTTCGGTCGCCAGTTAAGTGGCTAAACTGAAACAATGAACACAGAAAATAATCCAGTGATATTGAGCTCTTTAGAACCCGGTTACTAATTATAGGACAGGTTGAGCCAACTTAACTTCAAGAGGGTACTTACCTATGAAACCCCATGCAAGCCTGAAACTAGGATTTTGTGTTAATTGCTTGTACATATACTTGTGCATACATCATGAACATCATAAAGCATCATATGCATCCACTAATCGTTTCAAGGGTTTGGATCTTTATCTTTGTTCCTGTTTTGTAGGTTATGGAATCACTCCGCAGAAAAACTATTCAGGTCTACCTTGTGAGAATCCCTCCTCAACTCAAGGAGCTTACTTCCAAGATTCCAGAGAATTCTCTCTTCAGTGAAAGACATGGAAGACTTCTCAACTTGGTCAACTCCAACATTGAAGAAGACATGGTTAAAGTTCTCTTCCAGTTCTTTGACCCCCTACACCATTGCTTTACATTTCCTGATTACCAACTAGTGCCTACTTTGGAGGAATTTTCTCAACTCTTGAGGATTCCTATTATCCATCAACTACCCTACAATGGTACGGAAAGAGAACCAAAGCCTGAAGATGTTGCTCAAGCCTTACACTTGCAACTATCTGATATTAAAGGTCATTGGGAAACCAGAAGTGGTGTCAAGGGTTTCTTGGCAAAGTTTCTGTTTGAGAAGGCACAAGACTGCTGGAATTCTCTAGATCTGCAAGCTTTTGAGGAGATTGTAGCAATTCTCATCTATGGGTTGGTCTTGTTCCCAAACCCTGATCAACTTATAGATGTAAATGCTGTCAAGATTTTCATATCTCGGAATCCTGTGCCTACATTGCTTGGGGATATCCTACACTCATTTTACACACGAACAATGAGGAAAAAAGGTGTTCTCATGTGATGTACTCCTCTTCTAGCAAGGTGGTTTATTTCTCACCTTCCCCAGTCAGTCTTGAAGAATGAGCAAGGCTCGAGGTGGTCACAATGGTTGATGACTCTTACACATTCTGATGTTCATTGGTGTTCTCGGTCCAGAGAAAATATCATCATCATTGATTGTTGTGGGGAATTCCCTAATGTCCCACTACTTGGCATTAGGGGAGGCATTACCTACAACCCCTATTTAGCTCTGAGACAATTTGGGTATGCCCGAAGGGATGGCCCTCATGACATGCTGATTCTGAACTTGGTTTTTGACTTCGACAACGATGCTCAAGGACTTTGACAAAGGTTTATCCGAGCTTGGAGGATGCCCAACAAAGTGGATAGTAAGACACTAGGGCACAAGAATTCCATCCCCCTTGAGCCTTACCTCAAGTGGGTACGAACCCGCGCCCAGAGTCTTATGATGCCTTACCCCTACATTCTTCCTATGATCAAAGAGCCTGTTATGGAAGGAGAGGTTCCATACACCCTCCTACATCTTGACATACCAACATCATTGGAAGAATTGCAAAAGAGTTGGATACAGCTCAAGGAAGAACAGAATACTTTTGAATCCAGCTTCTACGCCAGTGAGAAAAAGGTTTTGGAGCTTACTCGTCGACTCCATGAAGAGCAGAATCTCAACACTTACATCGCACCAAAAAGGATGCGCAACGTCTTTTTACATTAAGAATTTTGTAATGTTTTTGCCCATGGGGCATTTATGTACTAACAAATTTCTTCTTATTAATATGACGTGTGTTCTTTTTGTTTACAACAACTTTGAATTTATGAATCCTTGAATGCATTACATGAATACATATCATTCATCATATGCATAAACAGGCCTTCACACCAGGTTTCCTTATCTTTCTGCTGTTTATTTCAGCAAGATGGATATAGAGCAGACGGTCAAAGATCTGCAGGCACAGAATTCGCAGTTCCAACAACTCCTCATAACCTTGGCAAAGGGTCAAGAGGACCTTAAAGCACTGTTAGAGAAAGAGAAGGAAAAAGAAAAGAAGAAAAAGAAAAGAATTGGTGTGGCCACTATGGGAAGAAGGTTTGAGAACCAAGCTAGAAGGGTCCTAGATTTCCCCTCGACGTCTGATGAAGGGGTTGGTAAAGGAAAGGGAGTTGCAATGCCCACCGAGTCTGAAGCTGAAGAGGAAGAAGAAGAGGAGGAGGAAGATTACTCTGAGCAGCAGTATCCTCCTGCGGACGATAAGTATAAGAATCTAGAAGACCGGCTGGCATCCATGGAGGTACAAAGAGTACCTGGGTTGGATTTCGAAGAACTAGGGTTGGTTGCTGGGATTGTCATTCCCCCCAAGTTCAAAGTGCCCACCTTTGCTAAATACGACGATTTGTCCTGTTCGAAGATGCATCTGCGGTCCTACGTCAGAAAGATCCAACCTCACTCTTCTGATAAGGATCTGTGGGTCCACTTTTTTCAAGACAGTTTGTCGGGTACGCAATTGGACTGGTTCTATCAAATTGAGAGATGTGATGTACATAACTGGGAGGATTTGGCTGCTGCTTTCTACCGACAATACCAATATAACGCAGATTTAGCGCCTACTCGTACTCAACTATAGGGTATGGGTATGGTCTCTAATGAAGGCTTTAAGGAGTATGCCTAGAAGTGGCGGGATTTGGCTGGAAGGGTGCAGCCACCATTGTCGGATAGAGAGCTGGTTGATATGTTTTTGGGGACCCTGTCAGGTCCATTCTTTAATCAGTTGATCGGGAGCTCATCTGCAGGGTTCACCGAATTAATTCTGACCGGTGAAAGGGTCGAAGCTGGCATTAAGAGCAGCAAAATTCAGAAGGATGCATCTGCTTCCACTGCTATCAAGAAGGCTTTCCCAGCCAAGAAAGAAGCTTCTGCTGTTTACACCTAGAGAAATCAAGGAAGAATGGAGCGTCGACCAGCGGTGGGGGCTGTGATGATTTAGAACTCCTCAGTCGATCAACCTCGAAGCAGTCAACCCAGAGCTAACCAAACCAGGGTGGAAAGGCCACAACGGCAATTCACTCGGATCAATATGACACCTGCTCAGGTCCTCCCTCATCTGTTAAAGTTAAACCTTACCAACTTGAAAGAAGCGCCGAAAAACCCAAATACCTCTTCTCCCTATTATCATTCAAATGCAAAATGTGCATATCATTCGGACAGTGTGGGGAACGACACCAACAACTGTTGGGCCCTTAAAAACAAGATCCAAGATTTAATAGATGCCAAGGAGGTGGAGTTTGATGCCCCCGAAAAACCTAATGTGATATCCGCTCCTATGCCAAAACATGGTCATAATGTCCATGCTATTGTAGAAGATCTTCATGTTACTGTTGTTGATGACTTAATGACTCCGTTGCCAATGATCAAGATGAATCTGTTGAAAGCCGGGGTTTTCCCAGACTGTGATAAAGATTGTTACCTTTGTTCGACCTTGCAATCCGACTGTCCGCTATTGAAGTCAGGCATCCAACGCCTGATGGATACTCAAGAAATCCTCTTCAAGAAAACTCTTGTTACTACTGTTACTCATGTTACTCCAATCAATGATGTTGCTATAATCACCATTTCCAACAATCTTTCCAAGGTCTCCAAAAGACCTGTTAAGATTACACCCGATCCAAAGTTTGTACTGTTGAAAATTACTATGTCGGGGCCTATCCCATACAAGTCCAACAAGACAATACCGTGGAATTATGGAGGATAGATCTTCTACCACAGTGTTAAGCAGATCGAAAAAGTTGAAGAAAGTTTCAATGAAGAAACTCCTGACATAGGAAATATTGCGGGGACAAGTAAGATCACTCGTAGCGGAATAATCTTCTCTCCGGAGATTTCTCCTCCAAGGGAAATCTTCGGACCCTCAACTGCTCCTATGCCAGTCAAGATATTTGTGAGAAGTCCAGTGATTGAAGAAATTGTTACTCTCAAAGTTGTACCCTCTGTTGTTACTGCTGATAAAGGTAAGGGGATCCAAGAAACGCCCGTCGGGACGAGGGCTCACACTTTGGTTATCCCCGAAACCACCCAAAAGGAAATGGAGGAGATTTTAAAGATAATTAAGAAAAGCGACAATGATGTCTAGAGCAGCTGAGGCAAACCCCTTCAAAAATCTCTATGTTGGCTCTATTGCTCTACTCTGAGGCTCATGCCAAAGCCTTAATAAAATTCCTGAAGACGGCGCACGTGCCTCAAGAAACTTCTACGGATCAGTTTCAAGAGTGTGTAGCCATCCTTACAACCGACAATGGTCTTGGCTTCTCTAATGTCGATCTGACATCTAAGGGAAGAAAGCATAATGATGTGCTGCATGTATCGGTAGAGTGCAGAGGGACCACTCTTACTCACGTTTTGGTTGATACCGGGTCATCTTTAAATGTCCTACCAAAGAAAGCATTGGACAGGCTAGACTATGGAGGTTTGACCTTAAAGCCCAGTAATATCATTGTTAGAGCCTTCGACGGTTCTAAGCGGATGGTTCACGGAGAGGTGGACATCCCAATTAAGGTGGGAACGGAAATTTTCAACTCTACATTTTATGTGATGGACATCCGTCCTTCATATTCATGCTTGTTAGGAAGGCCATGGATCCACAACGTTGGGGCAGTCACTTCTTCTCTACACCAGATGCTCAAATACCCAGTCCAGGGTAAGATCATAACAGTTCATGGTGAGGAGGAGTATATGATAAGCCACCTTAACTCTTTCCGCTACGTGGAGTTAGATGGTGAATTCATAGAAACACCTTTCCAAAACTTTGAAGAGGTTTCTCCTGAAGTTGCGGTAGCCAAAACAATAACTGATGTGCCCATCATTACCAAACTTGTGTCCCATATGTCATCCCTTAAAGATGCAGAGGCTGTAGTCAAGGAAGGAGGAAGCGCGGTATGGGGTCAACTGCCAGATTTTCCTTACAAGACAGATAAGTTCGGTTTGGGCTTCACTGCTGCGGGTCAGAAAGCCGTGTGTCGCTCCCGGGCTGGAGGACCACCATTGAAAATTACTCATCACGGAGTTCATGCTTTAGAGGATGATGAAGAAGAAATAAATTTTGAAAACTGGATCTTTCCAACTATTGAAGGAGGACTGAACAACTGGGAGGCGAAAGACTTCGTTCCCATTACTTTCATCAATCAGTAATTTATCTTTTGAACATTTCCTGTTTGGTCTATAATAATTATTAAACAATTTGTACACTCTTTTTGCCTTATGCCTTCCCCGGGGCATATAGGTCCATTTGTAAGGGTTTTGATTCTTCATTTTCATATGCCATCTTTAATGAATCATGGACGTTTTCATATATAAACTTTTGTGTTCATTTTCTTTCTTTTTACATTTCATTTTGTTTAAAGGTGGTTATCCCTTACACACACACACACTCACCAATGCAGGTACCCATCCACTCCGGATTCCATGGGTAACAATTCTGCTATGGCTTTCAGTGACTCTAAAGATCTGGTCAATCATGCCGAGTACGAAGGTGATAAAGACTGCGAAGTGCCTGGAGAGTTGGCTAGACTTTTGCAGCAGGAAGAAAGGGCTATTCTGCCCCATGAAGAGTTGTTAAAGACTATCAATCTGGGAACAGAGGAAGACAGAAAAGAGGTTAAAGTGGGTGCCAACCTGGAGCCAAATGTCAAAGAGCGCTTAGTTCAGCTGTTGAATGAATATGTTGAGATCTTCGCCTGGTCCTATGAAGACATGTCGGGACTTGATACAGATATTGTGGTTCACCGTCTCCCTACAAGAGAAGATTGTCCACCAATCAAGCATAAAGTCCGCCGAATGAGGCCCGACATGTCCGAAAAGATCAAAGCTAAAGTGATGAAGCAGTTCAATGCTGGCTTTCTTGCTATTACTTCCTATCCACAATGGGTTGCTAACATTGTGCCCGTGCCTAAGAAGGAAGGCAAAGTCAGAATGTGTGTGGACTACAGAGACTTAAACAGGGCTAGCCCTGAAGATGATTTTCCACTACCACACATTGACATCTTGGTTGATAATACAGCTCAACATAAGGTATTTTCTTTCATGGATGGATTTTCAGGGTATAACCAGATCAAAATGGCCCCCGAAGACATGGAGAAGACTACTCTTGTTACGCAGTGGGGTACCTTCTGCTATAAAGTGATGTCATTCGAAATGAAGAATGTCGGGGCAACCTATCAGCGAGCCATGGTGTTGTACCCCAAAATTTTCCCTCCCATATTCTTCAAGATTTGGCCAGATCAAGCTTCAAATGGATTAAGGATTGCATAGTGCAAACACCCTCCTAACACAATCAAAATTAGGGTTTTGGTTCTTACAAGGAAGGTGAGGTTTCCAAGGGTCCAATCAAGTCCCCTATGCCTATATACATTGTCAAACATCCATATGTCAAGTTTCAAGACTCACAGCACCAAGTTGCACAGTCAAAAGCCCTAATTGCTTCACAGTCAACTGCAGGGGTAAAATGGTCATTTGACAGTCAAAAGTCAAAAAATTTGGTCAACATCTTATTTGGAAGCCACAATCATCATTTGATCAATTCTTGATCATGATTCCTCAAGCATGGCTCAAAAAGTCTCAAGATGCAAAAGTTTCTATTTTTGGACAGCTGAAAAGTCAATTGTAACTTGACCAAGGCATAACTTTTTCATGGTTCATCAGAAAAATCCCATCCAATGCTCATTTTGAAGGGGGTGAAATTTCCTACAACTCATCTTCACACTCCAAGTCCAATCAATGCTCTCACAAAAAGTTATCAATTTCTACATTATAGGTCATTTTCAAAAGTCAACAAAAAGGAACTTTAAGTCAAAGACCATAACTTGCGATTGGTAAATCAAAATGACATGGGACCAAAAGCATTGGTTAGAGGACTTCAAGACCTTTCCAAAATGTCCAAGAACATGTTCATAGCTTCAAAATTGAGCAAGATATGCATTGGAGAAGTTGGGAAATTTTTGGGAACTTTCAAAAGTTAACTTTACCTAAAACACTTCATTTTTGCTAATGGGCCTCAAATTCCTTCTTGAATCTTTACCCAAGGCTTATGCAAGACCCATTGAGATTAAATTGAATTATTTTCTTATTTTTATTAATTATTTGGATTTTTAATTGATTATTAATCTATTTAATTAATTTAATTATAGGAAAATATCAAAACATGGTTGTCAAATCTTTTTATGAAGCAAATACACTCCACACATGCTGAAGATCTCGTGCATCACTCAAGGGGACAAGATCTCCCAATTTGGTAAGGTTTTTAATTCAAAAAGATTGAAAAAATATTTGATTAGAAATCAAAGATGCAAACTTGAATACAATGGATTATTGGGCCAGGATTTACCCTAATTCAGTTCTCCTATATGTACTAAACCTAAACCTAATCATGCACACGTGAAATTGCTGCAAGAACACCATAATCAAATTCTAAAAATTTCAAGAAAAGTGTGAAACTGAAATCAGTCTTCCAGGAGAATTCAAGGTCTCTTTTTGATTCACACACCTTGCCTGAGTCTCCAGGAACTTGTTGCCATCAAGAACAAGCCCCAACACCATCAGAATCAAAGAATAATAGTCCCACGGTTTGAATATATTTCCAAAATTACATATCATAATTCATGCGTTTTTAATCCATTTTCTTGGTTGAGTTATGTTAATAGGGACATTCTGAAGCTATTGGTATGAACCAATTTGGTTATAGCGTTCTGAATTGAAATCCACCATTGGAGATATCTAGGGTTTCGAAGCTTGAAATTTAGGGCTTTGCACATAAGGAAAAATTGGACCTTGAGACAAGAATGGTTGAATTCGTCAAGGCCAGACGAATTCAACCCAACCCTCGCGCTCAATTTATGTTATCCCTAACTCTAATCGCTATTTTCTGTCGTTGTAGTTAGTGGGGGTTTAAAACCCCCGCTATCTGTTTGATATTTTACAGGTGAAACGAAGAAGGTGATTGCGTGGCTCAACGTGGTTGGAGGGTTTGAATACAGCGCGCGTTATTTTGTTTTATTATCATAACGTTTGTTTTTTTATATAATATTTGTTATCCATTCATATTACAAACGCGCACCATGGTTCAGTTGGCAAGGGCACTAAGGCAAGGAGTACTGGGACCTGGGTTCGATTCCCAGGTCCCCCACACCATTGTTAATATTTTTGTTAACACATTCCAATGCAGCGCATGATCAATGGTCCACCATAAGCCTCAGCGCTACACATGCCAAGTGGCCCTGCTCCACAATCTGAAGGCCAACGAATGATGAACACTCTATGCCCTAGTCAGCCAGCAAGCACATGATTATGAAAGTCAACGTGGCTTGGAATTTCAATGGGCCAGAATTTCTCAAATTAACCTCCACTTGGGCCAACTTACCCCCTTTGGTTTGTAATTTTTATTTTCTTTTCTTTTAATTCTTTTAATTGTTATAATTATTATTATTAATTCACAACAAATTAATTTTTCCTAATAAAATCAGAAATCATAAAATTGTAAATATTTTATTATTGTTTATTAAATTTACTATTAACTATTAATTTTGTAAATAAATATTAACAATTAACTTAGCTTAATTTAGGTTTTAATGTTAACCTTCTTCTCAATAAATAAAAATTATATAGAATTAGGTTTTGACATTTTTAATCATTTTCTTATTATCATCATTATTAATTATTATTATCTTTTATACATACAAATGTAAATTAATTAATTAGTTTAAATTAGGTTAACTTTAACATTTTTATTAATAATTAAAATAAACTTAGAACTAGGGTTTTCTTTTGATTTTTAATTTATTTATTTTCATTAAATACAAAAAACACAAAAAAATATCTTTCTTGTAAATAATTAAATAATTAGTACTAGGTTTAATTTTAATTTAATGCAAAAGGACAAAAAACTCATAATTGCTCAAAAGGGTCAAAAACCCTAAGGACGTCCAATTTAATTTTTTTCGCGCATGATTATTATTTATTGGATTATTATGTAACTGTTTCCGGAATGTAATAGTAATTAGGTTTATTGCTTTCTTTACTTTCCGCACTTTATCAAAAACGGGCCTTTGTTTTTTGGCGATGTATAGACCCGCGCCTTGTAATAGCGTAGCTTTTACCTTTCTGTATTTTATTTTCCGCACTCCTAACTGTTAAATTGCGTGAAAGAATGTATGATAATTAAAAACAACTCGTAGCTCACAATTGCATGGTCAAAGATAAACATAACATGAAAAACAACACACAAAGCACATGCCACTTCTAGGGTACGCCTCACTCGTTTCCTCGAACGTGGTCGTCAAGTATAGGGTGTTTTAGCGGTCGCCCTTATGTCTAAGATCCAGTTGCCTCGAAACGGTTGCCTCAGATAAAAAGGATCTAGGACATTAGGGTTGCTTCTAAGGTGTCCTACTATTGCTTCGGTGACCACATTGTCCCTCAATCGAATTGACCTGAACACCTCCAACGGTGGTGCTACCTACCTCTCAATGGTGGGATGGCACTATCTAAAGGACTCTTACACAGCCTAATTCCTTAGGGTAGGTAGATGACTCATGGGTACTTGCTCTCTAAAAAATAAACAAAACAATCTTTTCACACCGACACTTTCAAAAGCTTTCAAAACAAATTTTTCAAACACTCTTGAGGACAGATACAAGAGTCACTTAGAAATCTTTCAAAAACAAAACTTTCTTCAAAACCCACACACACTTGAAAAGCAAACAAATTTTGAAAACATAAGAGCAAGTACCTAAGAGCCCATGGATAACCATGGATAGAAAGGGTGCTAACACCTTCCCTTTCTATAAATCTACCTCTCGAACCGAGAGACATCTCGAATAAGGAATTTTGCTGTGCTTTTGTCCTTTCCATGTTGGAGAACATAAAAGACGGTGGCGACTCTTGCTTACCGCGACATTTCGCGAACCAGCTTAAAAACAGTCAGTTCTATTTTCACCGATCACACATGGTAGATTTGTTTCATGACATGATACATCATGAGATTGAAGTCTACATAGATGACATGATAGCCTGTTCACAGACAGAAGAAAAACACCTCGACCATCTGCAGAAGCTGTTTGTCAGGTTAAAGGAATATAAGCTCAGACTGAACCCTAGCAAGTGCACTTTCAGAGTCAGGTCCGGTAAACTCTTGGGATTCATCGTCAGTAACAAAAGCATCAAGGTTGATCCTGCCAAAGTCAAAGCTATACAAGAAATGCTTTCCCCTCACACTGAGAAGGAGGTCAGAGGTTTCTTGGTACGCCTAAACTACATTGCAAGGTTCATCTCTCACCTAACATCTACCAGTGAACCAATCTTCAAGCTGTTGAAGAAAGATCAGGTGGTTAAACGGAATGATGATTGTCAAGTTGCTTTCGATAAGATCAAGGAGTATTTGTTGGAACCTCCTATCTTGATTCCACCCGTCGAAGGAAGGCCTTTAATCATGTATCTGATTGTCTTAGATAATTCAATGGGGTGCGTACTGGGCCAACATGAAGAGTCTGGCCGAAAAGAGCATGCCATTTATTACCTTAGCAAAAATTTTACCGACTGTGAGACTCGCTACTCACTGCTCGAGAAAACTTGTTGCGCTTTGGTATGGGCTGCTTGCCGGCTAAGGCAGTATATGTTGACACATACCACTTTGCTGATTTCTAAAATGGATCTGATCAAGTACATCTTCGAGAAACCTGCTTTATCCCGAAGAATCGCTAGATGGCAGATGATCCTCACTGAATATGATATACAGTACATGACCCAAAAATCTATAAAGGGGAGTGTGCTAGCCGATCATCTGTCCCATCAAGCTGTCAAAGATTACTAGTCTATGAAGTTTAACTTTCCCGACGAGGATATCATGACTTTGAGCAACATTGAAGAAAACAGACCGTATGACGGACCTGAACAAGGATCCCGATGGACTCTGTACTTTGATGGTACCTCCAATGCACTTGGCAACGGTATCGGCGCGGTACTTATTTCTCCAGAAGGTTGCCATACACCTTTCACCGCCAGACTCTGTTTCAGTTGTACCAACAACATGGCCGAATATGAAGCTTGTATCTTTGCTCTCAAGGCTGCTACTGACTTGGGAATTAAATCTTTGATTGTATTTGGGGACTCAGCTTTGGTTATCAGTCAGATCAAAGGAGAGTGGGATACTAAGAACCCTAACCTCATCCCTTACAAAGAACATGTCCTGAAATTGTTACTACATTTCGAGCAGATCACCTTCGAGCATTTCCCGCGAGAAGAGAATCAGCTAGCAGATGTGTTAGCTACAATGTCCTCCATGTTTAAACTTAACTGGGATAATGAGGCTCCTCAAATCACCCTTGAACGAATGGATGAACCTGCACATTGTCACGAGATTAATACCGAAGAGGTGGTGGACCGACCTTGGTTTCATGATGTCAAAAGGTATCTCGAAGCGCAAGAATACCCTGAAGGAGCTTCAGTCAACGACAAAAAGTTCTTAAGGAGGTTCGCTGCCAAGTTCTTTCTGAGCAATGGTATCCTATACAAGCGCAATCTTGATTGTGTCCTACTCCGTTGTGTGGACAAGGTTGAAGCTGAACAGATCATGGCTGAACCACATAATGGCACCTTTGGCACCCACTCAAGTGGTCATACGATGGCTAAGAAGATTCTACGGGCAGGCTACTACTGGTCTACCATGGAAGCTGGTTGTCATCAACATTCCCGTACTTGTCACAAATGCCAAATCTATGCTGACAAAGTACATATTCCTCCAGTTCCTCTCAATGTCTTAACAGCTCCTTGGCCATTCGCGATGTGGGGAATTGACATGATTGGAGAGATAAAGCCTACAGCATCCAATGGACACCGTTTCATCCTGGTATCCATTGATTACTTTACCAAGTGGGTTGAAGCAGCTTCCTTCGCCTCCGTTACAAAGAATGTGGTTGCCCGCTTCATCAAGCAGAACCTTATATGCCGGTATGGTATCCCCGACAGGATCATCACTGACAACGGTACAAATTTGAACAATACTATGATCACCGCTCTGTGCAAGCAGTTCAAGATTCAACATCACAATTCATCTCCCTATCGGCCTAAGATGAAAGGTGTTGTCGAAGCTGCGAACAAAAATATCAAAAAGATCATTCAAAAGATGATGGTTACCTACAAGGACTGGCATGAGATGTTACCGTTTGCTTTGCACGGGTACCGTACCACGGCACGCACTTCAACTGGGGCAACCCCTTTTTCTTTGGTGTATGGCATGGAAGTTGTTTTACCTATGGAAGTTCAGATTCCTTCCTTGAGAATCATGAAGGATGTTGGTTTAAGTAAAGATGATTGGATTCAGACCCGGCTTGATCAACTTAACTTGATTGACGAGAAGCGACTTACTGCTGTTTGCCATGGTCAGGCGTATCAAAAACGTATGATCAAGGCCTTCAACAAGAAAGTCAACAGACAAATATATCAAGTTGGGGACCTTGTAATCAAGCGAATCATCTTGCCGCAAAGTGATCCTAGGGGCAAATGGACCCCTACTTACGAAGGACCATTTGTGATCAAAAACATCTTTTCTGGTGGGGCAATGATTCTGACCACCATGGACGGCGATGACCTGTTGCACCCTGCGAACGCAGAAGTAGTCAAAAGATACTACGCATAAACGACCCGACAAGTTGAAAACCCGAAAGGACGACTTGGGCAAAAATGGGCATCCCGGTGAATTGAAAACCCGAAAGGGCGATTCAGGCAAAAATTAGGGATAAATAAAAAAATCTGTAGACCCGGCAAGTTGAAAACCCAAAAGGGAGACTTGGGAAAAAAAAGGTTTCCCGGTGGATCGAAAACCCGAAAGGGCGGTCCAGGCAAAAGTTAGGGAATTAAAGCGTATGACTATGTCTCGTCGGATCACTTTAAGAATAATCTCTTCACCGACAAGCTCCGGGCTTCTGATCAACCTAATCATCATCGAACGAGGCAACAAATGGACAAGATACTCAGAGTTACGAAGGCTATAGCAGAATGGGAACCCCATGGAATTATTACACATAGCCATCTTTCCTTGTATAAAAATTTTCTCATTTTTACGACAACATTCTCTTACTAGGATGTTTGTCTCCTTTGTACTAAATACACAAAGTTAATATAAAGATACTTCAAAGTGCAGAAATTTGTTTGCCTTTTCTTTCTTTTTACACTTGTGTTTTATTTGAAAACGTCCAATGATTTATTAAATGGGCATATGCATATGAATATAATCACTGCTTACAAATAAAACGAAATGAGAAAGAATAATTACTGATAGGTTGAAAGTATAGGAGAATGTCTTTAGGCTATTCCAGAGGAAATCCCCTACGGTACATCATCCAGATCCTCAACAGAGTTGAAGCCTTGAAGTACATATCCCCAGCGGAGTTAAGTTTCAGAATACCCATCAGAACTAAATTTCAAAACTCCTAATCCCCAGCGGAGTCAGAAAACTTTGAACTGCAAACCCCCAGCGAAGATAAAACTTTCTTCCCCAACGGAGTCCAAAACTTCAACCTTTAAACCCCGGTGGAAGATCATCCATTTTCCTCCAAATTCCCCAATACATTGGCATACAACCCAAGCCTTTGAGAACTCTTCAGCAGAATAAGCATTCTCCCCACAGAGTTATTTCCCAGCAAATCGAAGATTCTCAATCTCATTTCTCCAGTTGAAGTCTCCCAGGTTTTGATTCCCCAGTAGAGATCGTTAGAGTTTTCCTTATTCCTCAAGGAAAGTCATGAAGGATTCTCACATCCCCACAGAAGTTGTCAAAGTTCTTGTTAATCCCCAACAGTGGTACAAGAATTTCTCATTCTCAACAATCAAGGATTTTGAAACTCCAATAGCGGTCCAGGATTTATTTTCCCCGGCAATAGTCAAAGATTTCATTATCTCCAGCTATCAAGGATATATCACACTCAGCAAGGCAACTACTCAGCTTACATGCGCATCCATTACATTTATATATCATAAACATTGATAGAACACATTTTATTGCATCATACATGTCATGCAACATAACTTTGTGTTTTAGCTAACATTTTACCCTTTTCAGGATAAGATTAAAAGCTACCTCTAACAAATATTCAAAGATTTCAGATACAGTACGGATACGCTCCAAGACATGGAAGTCATTTTGTTACTCATTCCGATCTCTTATTCAGATACAATATGGATATACCCCAAATACGGAGGTAATTCTATTACTCATTCAGAATTCAGCAATCAGATACAGGCTAGATACGCTCCAGACGCGGAAGCCATTCTATCTCTCATTCGGATTCAACTATCAACTTCAGGTTCATATACACTCTAGACACTGAAGTTTTCTGTCACTTGTCCAGATCCCAGTTATAGTGGGGATACACTCCAGACATGGAAGTCATTCTGCTACTCATACAGATCTCAACTTCAGATACCATTTAGATACGCTCCAGACGCGGTAGCCATTATGTCACTCATTCAAACTTACTCCCCAGCTCAGAGATACTCCAGACACAGATGTCTTTCTATCGTTATTTCAGATTTCAGATTTCAGATACAATACAGATACACTCCAGACACGGAAGTCATTCTGATATTCATTCAAGAATCAAATACAATTACAGCTTGGATACGCTCCAGACACGGACGCCGTTCCCTTGCTCATACAGATCCAATCTCCAGATACAACTCAGATACGTTCCAAATACGGATACCAATATGGTGTTCATTATCCTGATTTTTCAACAAACAAGTCTTGGATGGCATCTTTAAGCCCATATCCAGCAAGATTCTACCATCTCCAAATGGCATCTTTAAGCCCATTCCCCCAGCTACATTTTGACGAGTGCAAATTTACGGGCACTCAAGTGTCCAATCATCTTTTACCTTCAAGTCACGAAAGGCAAATTCGCCAATCTAACTCTTCAGGTTCAAGAAGATTGAACAGGGGCAGATATTGTACCCCAAAATTTTCCCTCTCATTTTATCAAGATTTTCCCTCACAAGACTCTTTGAACTCCAGACAGGATTAGGGTTTTGCTCTGCTCAAGACATCTCCTTGCACTGATGACCTAAATTAGGGTTTGAGTTTGCACAATGATTTTTGGACTTTCAATGCTCCAAGTGAATTTCATACTTCATGTTGGACTTATAAGATTGCCTCTACCAAGTTTCAAGCTTTGAATCAAATTTTTGCCCAGTCAATTGGACAGTTGACCTAAAAATCAGCTGTATTGGGGAAAAAGTCAACTATGGCCAATCTACAGTCAAACCTCATAAATTTTGATCCACATCAACATTCTAGGCTCCTATTAACCATTTGATCAAGTTTGGACCACAACTCCTCAAGAAATTTGATCAGATCATCAAAAGGGCAAAATGGTCATTTTTAGGGTTTTGACTGCACATGGGCAATTTCTGATTTTTAACCTAGCCAATGTAAAATTGGGTTCAAGCATGGAATCAAGGACTCAATGGAATCATCTTGACCTATTCACAAGTTTCAAAAGATCCCAATTGCATTGGATTGACAGATGAATTTTTCAGTCAACTGATCAAAATTTGATTGTACACTGAAAAGTCAAACTTTGACTTTTTGGTCAAAATCAAGTGCCAAGGGTCATTTTTCATCAAGATGTGTCAAAATTTGAAACTTGTTCATCAAGAAACCTAATTTTGCAAATTAGGGTTTAAGTTTGAAAATTTTCATAACTTAGAATTTTTCTAAGTTATGAAATTTTCTTAATATTTCCCAACTTTGCCCAACATTTTCACCATGATGAAATTGGATTCAAACAAAACTTCTAACATGAAAGTTGTAGTCCTCCACAAAATATACAACTTTGATTCACAAAGTTTTCACAAAAGAAGCTTGGATCTCAAGTTATGATTTTTGGAACAAGGGTCTATGAAACTTTTAACTAAGTGAAATTTTGCCCTAATTTAGGCAGGATTTTGACCCATCTTCATGACCATTTTTCACATAGTTCCACTTGTAATATAAAATTGAATTTCAAATATGGATTGTAGATCATGTTGAAAGCTTTCCAAAATGTCAAAGAACTCTCCAAACTCATTTATGGTTAAGGAGAATCGAAGGCTTGAAGTTGGCAAAAACTCACTTTTCATCCATGGCATGTTCATATTGATACAAGTTGCAAACTCTAATCAGCTTGTTTTGTACTTGATTACAGGTCTCAAAACCCTTCCATACTCAAAAATTAAATGCAAATCCATTGGTCTAAGGATTTGTTTTGGTCATTAGAAGATTATACAATAGATTAATCCAAAAATGGTAAAAGGTACATTACCATTTTTATCAAAATCTTGCTTTATGTCAAATGGCATCCTTGAGAATTGAACCATATCTTGTACTGCACACAATATCCACCAACTTGAGGGGCCAAGAGCATAGAGTGAAAGAGGATATATAGCCTGTACAGGCCTGTCTTGCATCACTTGTCCACTTTTGCTTCATATACAAGAAATTGGTAAAACACAACATAACTTAAACATCTGTGAAAACCAACTTGGGCAAGCATTTGAAACAAGTTTCTCACATCCCTTTGAGCCAGAAACACGAGCCTTTGAGCCCTAAAATCTTCCATAGCACAAAATCATCTTCCATTGGCAAAATAGGGCACTCCCTGCAGTTTGATTTCCATAGCACAAATCCCTTGTGCGTTTTGCCTCAAACTGGTTCAAACACCTTCCATATAACCTATCCAAGCTATCCCAACCCTTAAACACTGACTGTAACTCCCTTTACAAGGTTTTCCATTTTTTATTTCAGCTTGTGCAGGTTGAGTTCTGTAGGTTTGTTCAAGCACATTCAAGGCAAGCTAGGCATTAGGGAAGGTCAGAGGAAGTTCAAGCAAGCTACCAAACACCTCAGGCCTCATTGAAAAGCTCCGCATTGCCATACACGAAGTCAACTGAAACAGGTTTTTGTCAACTTCATATCTCTCTATTTATGAATAATTAGGCTTAGGTTTGTGAATAAAAAATGTAGTATGCATAGCCATGAAGCTGTACATATGCTTAGTTTTCATTTTAGTTAAGCATGCTAAGAGAATTTGATCCATGAACTTCCTGAAAAAATTAGGTTAGGATTTAGGGCCAGAGAAATTCTCTCTGGTCTTTGAGAGTTAGAATGAGTTCTTCTTTACATGGTTGGATTCGTCTTGAAAAATGCTACAACTTTGATGTTTTGAGTTTTTGCATTAGAGCACGTATGCAGGATCTGGAGATTTATACAGGGCGCGTGTTTTGTTTGAGACAAAGGTTGAAGATGAAGTCTGGTGGGCTGGGCCTGGTCTTGGCTTTGTTTTTGACACCCTTTTTTACTGATTGCACCCCCCTGGCCCATTTCTTCATATTTTTGTATTTTTCCATTTTGTTTTTATTTCTTATTTTATTTTCTTATTTTTCAAACATAAAAAAATATCAAAAATATTTTTATAAATTTTCATATTTATTTTATTTTTTATTTTTATTTTTGCTAACATGAAAATAATTTAATTAATATATACTTTTATTTTGTTAATAAAAACTTAAAAATAATATATAATAATATTATACCCTTTTTATTCTTTATTTATTTATCCCCCAATAATATCTTTCTAAATATATTTTTGTCTTGTATATATTTTATTTTATTTTTATTATACATAACTAATGTAATTAATATATATATATACATACTTTTATTTTATTTAATAAAAACTTGAGAATAAAAACATAAAAATATTCTACCTTTATTTTTTATCATTTATATTTAAATAATATTTTTCTAAATATTTTATTTTATTGTACATAAGAAGTATATAATATATATTTATTTTCTTAAAAGAAAATTAGGGTTTTTGCCCTTAATAAAAAATAATAATCTTTTTATTTCTTTCTTTTACATTAAATATTATTTTTACATATAAAAATAAACAAAACATTTTTTTTGCATATTCATAATATTATTTGCACATTTATTTAATTAATCATTTCATTTTTGGTCTATTTATTGATTTGTACCATTATTCAATTTGGATGTAATAGTAAAAATTAGGGTTTTAATTTCTTGCAAATAATCCCCATTCAAAAATTGTAACCCCCTTCCCATATCAAATGTTGTAATAGTGTAGATTTATTTTACGCATTTATGCTTTCAATTATGTCATGTTAGAGATTAGGGTTTGTATGCAAAAAATCCAAAATCAAACAAATAGCTTGACTAATGCAAAGACAAAAAGCATGAAAATTGACAACACAATACACACTTGCACCCCTAGGGTTTCATCCACCTGTTGCCTTTAAAATTGGCCATGTTATGCATGTTGAGTACTTTGGCAAAACAAAAAACAAAACAAAAGATCATAGTTCCTCGATGACGCTATCTTGGTTACCTATACAAAAATGATCTAGTCCCTCAAAAAAAATTGCCAAAAATACTTGACCCGCGCCTGTCCCTTTGACATCCTAAATACAAGGTTGTTTACCAAATGCAATGGTAAAACAACACTGTCAAAAGAGTTAAAATGTGTAGGAAATACCTTTGAGTAAAATAGGGTAGATAACTCTTAGTTACTTGATCCAAACTTGCAAAATCATCCTTGCTATTTTCAAACACACCTCACAACACAATTTCAAAACCTTTTCCAAAAACACACTTTCAAACTTTCAAAATATTGAAACATCTTTTCAAAAGACAAAAACACCTTTGTATACATTCAAACAAGAATCATTACAAAGGTTGCCATAACGATGGCCTCTTTTTAAAACATCTTTTAAAACCACACACAAAGCACCATTTCAAACAATTGAAAAGCAAAAGCAAGTGATCTAAACAAGTAACTAAGAGCCCATGGATAACCATGGATGAAAAGGGTGCTTTCACCTTTCCTTTTTATAATCTACTCCTCGAACCCAAGAAAACATCTCAAAGGTCTTTCATGTGCTTTTTGACCTTTCCTTTGGATAAAATAAAAAGTCGGTGGCGACTCTTGCTAAACCGAAACATTTGTAAACACAAACGCAAAACCTCAAGTCAGTTCTCCCACCACATCACACCAGCGCATGGGCCTCCCTCCTCCTGGGCCTGATTTTTTTCTAACATCCCCCCCCCCCCCCCCTGTTTCATATATGCACCCCTGGCCCAATTTTATTTTATTTTTCTTATTTTCTTTTTATTTGTTTTTCTTAATTATTTTATCTAATATTAAAAATCATAAAAAAATACAAAAATATTAGATTTTCATTTTGACATAGTTTATTCATTTTTTCTCATAAAAATTATTTTTTATTTAATAAATACTTTATCCATTTCACTAAATATCTTATAAATTTAATTAAAATAATAGGTTTTGGTTTATTTTCTTTTACACCAATTTAAATATATTATTTTAACATTAAAAAGTTTAAAAATATTTTATAACACTATAATTATTTTCAAGACAAAAATATCAAAAATACTTTTCTTACAAACTTATTTTCTTTTAATCAATTAATAGATTTAGGTTTTTATTTAAAATCTTTTCATAATAAATTTAGGTTTAATTAATTATTTTCTTTTAATTAATTAGGTTAAAACAAATCCCTTTTCTCTAAAAAATCCAAATAAAAATATTCATTTGCTTCACATTTACATTCTTGCATATTTATCGATCTTGTACATTATTTATTTCAATTCTTGTACAAATTCAATTTGGCTGTAATAGATTAATTAGGTTTATATTCTTACAATCCCCGTTCACAATTTGTATAACCCCCTCCCACAAGTATTGTAATAGCTTAGTAACTTTAAATTCCGCAATTTATCGCTTTATATACAAATGCTAGTAATTAGGGTTTGTATGGAAAGACTAAAACCAATACTTAGAAAAATCTAATTCAAGACAAAATCAAGTATGAAAACAATACACTTGCACACAAGCACCCCTAGGGTTATCCCACTTGGTTGCCTTATACAAAATGGTCATATTACGCATGTAAGATATCTTAGCAAAAACAAGCAAATACAAGATCATAGTCCCTCGATGACGCTATCTAAGTTTCCTTACAAATGATCTTAGTCCCTCAAAAAGAATGCTAAGATACCTTGCAACATTGCTAATCATGGCTATACGATGACCCACGCCCGTCCTGTTTACATCCAAAGATAGGGTTGCTTACTAAATCAATGGTAAAACAACAATGTCAAAGAAAAAGAGAATGAACAAGAAAGACATTTGAGTAGGTAGATTGCTCCTAATTACTTGCTTCATTTCAAAACAAACATCCTTGCTATTTTCAAAACAAACACATACACTTTCAAACATCTTACAAAATTGAAAACATTTTCAAAAGATCAAACATCTTTGTATACATTCTTACAAACAAGAATCATTACAAATATTTCCTAAACAATGGCCTCTTTACAAAATACTTTCAAAAAACCGCACAAAGCACAATTTCAAACAAAAGCAAGTGATCTAGCAAGTAACTAAGAGCCCATGGAAAATCATGGATGAAAAGGGTGTTAATACCTTCCCTTTTCATAATCTACCCCCGAACTCAAGAAATAATCTCAAAGGTCTTTCCTGTGCTTTTTCACCTTTCCTTTTGGATAAAAGAAAAGTCGGTGGCGACTCTTGCTAACCGCAACATTTGCGATCAAACGCAAAACACCCAAGTCAGTTCTCCCACCTTATCACAGACCTACAAGCTCAGAATGCACAGTTTCAATAGTTGTTCTTGACCCTAGCCAAAGGACAAGAAGAGTTGAAGACTTTGCTGGCGGAGGAGAAGAAAAAGAAGACGAAGAAAATAATCGGAATTCTGAACATGGGAAGAAGATTCCAAGGGCAGACAAGGAGGGCCTTAGACTTTGCTACGACATCTCGTGAGAAAGACAATTAAGATGGGAAGGGAAAAGAAACAGTTGTTCAGTCTAATTCAGAAGAGGAAGAAGAAGACTACTCTGAAGAACAATACCCTCCAGCCGACGACAAGTATAAGCATCTAGAAGAGCGGTTGATGCGATGGAAATCCAAAAAGTGTCTGGCTTGGACTTTGAGGAATTGGGGTTAGTGTCGGGGATTGTCATTCCTCCAAAATTCAAAGCACCTGTGTTCTCCAAATATGATAGAGTTTCATGCCCCAAAATGAATCTCCGGTCCTATATAAGGAAAATCCAACCTCATACCGCCGACAAAGATTTATAGGTACACTTCTTCCAAGACAGTATGTCTGGAACTTAACTTGACTGGTTTTATCAGCTAGAAAGAGCCAATGTTCACAATTGGGAAGATCTTGCTGCAGCCTTTTACAAATAATACCAATACAACACTGATCTTGCGCCTACCCGTACTCAGCTCCAGAGTATGGCCATGGTTTCAAATGAAGGCTTCAAGGACTATGCGCAAAAATGGAGAGATTTGGTTGGAAGAGTTTAACCTCCTCTATCTGAAAGAGAATTGGTAGACATGTTTTTGGTCACCTTGTCTGGTCCATTCTTTAATCACCTAATTGGGAGTTCATCGGCAGGTTTTACTGAACTGATATTGACCGGAGAAAGGGTAGAAGTCGGGATAAAAAGTGGAAAGATTCAAAGAGATGCATCCTCTGCTATTGTAAAGAAGCCATTTATCGGAAAGAAAGAAGTGGTTGCTATTTATCCTCAGAGAAGTCAGGACAGGGCCGAACGCCGTCCAATGGTGGGGGCTGTTATGATTCCTAAACCTGCACCTGATCAACAAAGAAACAACAAACCAAGGATGGAAAGACTAGTCAGACAATTCACCAGAATAAACATGAACTTATCTCAAGTATTGCCACACTTGCTAAGATCCAACCTAGTGACCTTGAAAGAAGCTCCAAAGAACCCTAACATGACATCTTCTCACTATCATCCCAATGCCCGTTGTGCATACCACTCTGAGAGTCCCGACAATGATACTAACAACTGTTGGGCTTTAAAGAATAAAGTACAAGACCTCCTTGAAGCCAAAGAGATTGAATTCGATGCGCCAGAAAAGCCCAATGTCATTTCCGCCCCTATGCCCAAACACGACCATAATGCCAACGCCATTGAAGAGGATATGTTTGTTACTTCAGTTGATGAACTTATGACCCCACTCCTGACTATCAAAAAGAACTTATTGAATGCCAATGTTTTCTAGGGCTGTAATGAAAGCTGTCATTTTTGTTTGTCCTTACCAACCACTTGTCCTTTGTTGAAAGCAGGCGTTCAATGCCTAATAGATAACAAGGAGATTTTGTTCGAAAAGACTTTTGTTCCACCTGTTTCATATAATGATGTTTCCATTGTGACCATTTCCGACAATTCTTCCAGGGTCTCCACCAAAAGACCCGTTAGAATTACATTAGTTCCAAAAGTAGCTCCTTTGATAATTACAATTCCTGGACCAGTCCCGTATTTGTCAGACAAAACCGTACCATGGAATTATGGAGGGGATGTCTACTACCACGATGTCAAGCAAGATTGGCCATCTGCCAAAGATTCAAGTTCTGAGAATATTGACTCTGATGTCAGTAATATTGCAGGGACTAGCAAGATTACCTGAAGCGGAAGGATATTCTCTCCAGAAATTGCTCCCCCAAAAGCAGTTTCTGGACCCGTAATCATTCCTGTCGGTGTTGCTCCTCCGAAGGCTGTTCCCAGTCCTACAATCATCTCCACTAATACTCCAACTGATAAAGTTGTTACGAATCGTGTTATCACTCCTACTGACACTCATGCTACCAAGTTAACTGAGACTAGAGGAAAAGGTGTTCTAGTTGAGTCTGTCAAGATGAAGACATAATCATTGGCTATCCCTGAGACCTCCCGTAAAGAGATGGAGGAAATCCTAAAGATCATAAAAAGAAGCGACTACGATGTATTCGAGCAACTAGGGAAAACTCCATCTAAAATTTCCATGCTGGCTTTACTACTATGCTCTGAGGCGCGTGCAAAGGACTTGGTAAAATTCCTGAAAACTGCCCATGTACCCCAAGAAACATCTGTCGATCAGTTCTAAGACTGCATAGCCAGCTTGATTGTAGATAATGGTCTAGGATTTTTGGATGCTGATTTAACGCCAAGAGGAAGGAAGCATAATGAGGCATTGCATGTCTCAGTGGAGTGTAGGGGCATAACCTTGGCTCATGTTTTGGTGGACACTGGTTCATCTCTGAATGTATTGCCTAAAAAGGATCTTGATAGGCTTGACTGTGAGGGATTGACATTGAAGCCAAGTAACATAGTAGTGAGGGCCTTTGACGACTCAAAAAGGATGGTGCATGGGGAAGTGGATATCCCCATAAAGGTTGGAACCCAAACATTTGATTCAACTTTTTATGTAATGGATATCCGCCCTTCATATTCCTGCTTGCTAGGCAGACCGTGGATTCACAATGTTGGCGCTGTCACTTCTACGTTGCACCAAATGCTGAAGTATCTGATTCAAGGGAAGATTATCATCGTTCATGGGGAAGAAGAGTATATGATCAGCCACCTCAATTCCTTCAGATATGCGGAATTAGATGGTGAATTTATTGAAACTCCATTCCAACACTTTGAAGAAGTCCTGCAAGATGTGGCAGTAACCAGGGTTGTTCCCAAGATCACAAGGCCTCTACTCGGGATGTCATATTTGAAGGATGCAAAGGCAGTGATAGAAGAAGGTGGGTGCACTATTTGGGTATAACTCCCAGATATCCCATACAAATCTGACAAGTTTGGCCTGGGTTTCACTTTAGGTGTTCAGAAGGCTGTACGCCGCGCTCGTGCTGGAGGACCACCCTTGAAGATCAGCAATCGTGAGGTCAACGCGTTAGAGGATGATGAAGATGGCTACAACTTGGAGGATTGGATCTTCCCAACTGTCAGTGGAGGGCTCAGCAATTGGGAGGCTAGAGATTTTGTCTCGATCACTTTTATCCCACAGTAATTTGTCTTTACATTTTATTGGATCTGTAATATTAAAACAATTCAAACTCTTAAAACCTTGTGTCTTACCCGAGGCGCAATGGTCCATTTGTAAGGGTTATTATCTCATTTCCATATGACATCAATGAATCATGGACGTTTTGCATACAAACTTTGTGCTCATTGTTTTTCTTTTTTTACATTTTCATTTCTTTCAAAGGTAGCTATACCCTTACACACACTCACACTGCAGGTCTACATCCATTCGGGATCCCATGGGTAACGGTTCTGTTATGGCCTTTTATGACTCTGAAAATATAATCTACCAAGCCGAATACGAAGGTGAGGAAGATTGTGAAGTACCAGGGAAACTTGCCAGATTACTACTACAAGAAGAGAAAACCATTCAGCCCCACGAGGAACCCGTGGATACAATCAATCTAGGTACCGAGGAAGACAAAAAAGAGGTCAAGGTGGGTGACAATCTGGAACCCAGTGTCAAAGAGCGGCTGATTCAGTTGTTACACGAGTATGTTGAGGTCTTTGCATGGTCGTATGAAGACATGCCAGGACTTAATGCAGATATTGTGGTACATCGTCTGCCTACAAAAGAGGATTGTCCACCAGTAAAACAAAAGTTTCGTCGAATGCGACTAGATATGTCAGAATGATTAAAGCAGAAGTCATGAAACAATTTAACGTTGGATTCTTAGCCATCACCTCCTATTCGCAATTGATTTCCAATATTGTTCCCGTGCCCAAGAAAGACGGCAAGGTACGAATGTGCGTGGACTACAGAGATTTGAATAGGGCGAGCCCTAAAGATGATTTTCCACTTCCCCACATTGACATCCTAGTTGGAAATACGGCACAACACAAAGTGTTTTCTTTAATGGACGGTTTCTCAGGTTACAACCAAATCAAAATGGCGCCCGAGGACATGGAAAAGACAACCTTTATCACACAATGGGGTACATTCTGCTACAAGGTGATGCCATTCGGACTGAAGAATGCTGGGGCAACCTATCAGCGTGCCATGGTATCTCTATTTCACGACATGATACGTCACGAAATAGAGGTCTATGTGGACGACATGATAGTTAGATCTCAAACAGAAGAAGAGCATCTTGATCATTTACAGAAACTGTTTGAGAGATTAAAGAAGTACAAGTTGAGGTTGAACCCGAACAAATGCACATTTGGAGTAAGGTCTGGTAAACTATTAGGCTTTGTCGTCAGCAATAAAGGTATTGAAGTAGATCCTGCCAAAGTGAAAGCGATACAAGAGATGCATGCTCCTCGTACTGAGAAGGAAGTCAGAGGATTCTTGGGACGTTTGAACTATATTTCCAGATTCATTTCTCACCTGACAGCTACTTGTGAACCAATCTTCAAACTACTGAAGAAAGATCAGGTAGTCAAATGGAATGATGAGTGCCAAATTGCTTTTGACAAAAACAAAGAATACCTGTAAGAGCCTCCTGTGTTGATGCCACCAGTCGAGGGAAGACCATTGATCATGTATCTGACTGTTTTAGAAAATTCAATGGGGTGTGTGCTGGGGTAGCATGACGAGTCTGGCCAAAAAGAGAATGTTATTTATTACCTGAGCAAAAAGTTTACCGACTGGGAAACAAGATATTCACTGCTCGAGAAAACTTATTACGCTCTGGCATGGGCTGCTCGCCGGCTAAGACAGTATATGCTGACTCATACTACCCTATTGATATCTAAAATGGATCCAATAAAATACATCTTCGAGAAACCTGCTCTCTCTGGGAGAATAGTGAGATGGAAGATGATCCTGACAGAATATGGCATACAGTATACTACCCAGAAAGCTATAAAGGGCAGTGTACTAGCTGATCACCTTGCCCACCAAGATGTGGAAGACTACCAATCCATGAAGTTTGAATTCCCGGATGAAGACATCATGATGGTAAACAACTGTGAAGAACTCAAGCCATATGACGGACCTGAACAAGGATCCCGATGGACCCTGGTTTTTGATGGGCCATCTAATGCACTTGGCAATGGTATTGGTGTTGTACTCATATCTCCTGAAGGATGTCATACTCCTTTTACAGCAAGACTCTGCTTCAATTGTACAAATAACATGGCAGAATACGAAGCGTGCATCTTTGGTCTCAAGGCTGCCATAGATTTGAGGATCAAATCTTTGAATGTATTCGGAGATTCAGCTTTGGTAATTAGCCAGATCAAAGGGGAATGGGACAACAAACACCCTAACCTTATCCCTTACAAAGAACATGTTTTGACATTGCTCCCACATTTTGAGAAGATTACCTTCGAGCATTTCCCGCGAGAAGAAAATCAGCTAGCAGGCGCACTAGACACAATGTCATCTATGTTTAAAGTTAAATGGGATAACGAGGCTCCCCAGATCACCATTGAACGAATGGATGAACCAGCACACTGTCACGAGATTAATACTGAAGAAATAGTGGACTAGCCTTGGTTTCACGAAGTCAAGAGGTATCTCGAGGCTCAAGAATATCCGGAAGAAGATTCAATCAACGATAAGAAATTCTTAAGGAGATTCTCTGCAAAAAAATTTCCTTATTAACGACATTCTTTACAAACGCAACCATGACTCTATGTTGCTTCGGTGCGTAGACAAGGTTGAAGCTGAAAGGATCATGGCTGAATTGCATGAAGGTGCTTTTGGCACCCATTCCAGTGGGCATACGATGGCAAAGAAAATCCTAAGGGTAGGCTATTATTGGTCTACCATGGAAGCAGATTTCTATCAACACTCTCAAACGTGCCATAAGTGCCAGATTTATGCTGATAAATTGCACGCACCTCCGGTTCCTCTGAATGTCTTGACGGCTCCTTGGCCCTTTGCTATGTGGGGAATAGATATGATTGGGGAAATCAAGCCGACAACCTCTAATGGACACCGCTTCATCCTAGTGGCCATTGACTATTTTAAAAAGTGGGTTGAGGCAACCTCCTTCGCGACAATGGTATAAATCTCAACAACATTATGATCACCGCCCTGTGCGAGCAATTCAAGATTCAGCATCACAATTCTTCCCCTTATCGACCGAATAAGAATGGTGTTGTCGAAGCTGAAAATAAGAGCATTAAAAAGATCATACAGAAAATGAAAGTCACATACAAAGACTGGCATGAGATACTACCATTTGCTCTCCACGGGTATCGTACCACAACTCGCACATCAACCGGGGCAACCCCTTATTCTCTGGTTTACGGCATGGAGGCTGTCTTGCCTATCGAGGTCCAGATCCCCTCTCTAAGAATTATGAAGGATGCAGGGTTGAACGAAGAAGATTGGATCCAGACTCGACTTGATCAGTTGAACTTGATTGAGGACAAAAGGCTTATTGCTGTTTGCCATGGTCAAATGTATCAAAAACGAATGATCAAGGCTTTCAACAAGAAGGTCAGACGCCAAGTGTACCACGTCGAGGATCTGGTGATCAAACGTATCATACTGCCGCAAGGTGACCCCAGGGGCAAATGGACTCCTACATATGAAGGACCATTTGTAATCAAAAACATATTCTCTGGTGGAGCAATGATCTTGACCACCATGGATGGCGACGACCTGCCACACCCTGCGAACACAGACATAGTCAAAAGATACTACGCATAAGAGACTCGCTAGGTTGACACACCTAGGAAAAACAATGGCATCCCGGAAAACCAAAAGGTTCGGGCAAAAATTAGGGATAAAACAAAAAAAATTGTACACCCGACAAGTTGAAAACCCGAAAGGGTGGCTTGGGTAAAAAAGGGTTTCCCGGTGGACTGAAAAGCCGAAAGGGAGGTCCAGGGAAAAGTTAGGGAATTAAAGTGTATGACTATGTCCCGTTGGATCATCTTACAGACAACCTTTGGCTGCCACTGACAAACTCAGAGTTTCGGATCAATCCAATCAGCTTCGGACAAGGCAACAAACGGACAAGATGCTCGGAGACACAAAGGCTATAGCAGAATGCGAACCCCATGGGATTATTGCACATAGCTATATTTTCTTTGTATCAAAATTTTAATTTTTTAAGACGGCATTCTCTTACTAGAATGTTTGTCTCTTTGTAAAAAATTACTTACTCAAAGTCAATACAAAGACATCCCTTTGAAAGTGCAAAAACTATCTATTTTTCGTTACGCTTGTGTTTTGTTTACAAAAATGTCCAATGATTTATTGTTGAACATATGCATTTGAACATAATTACTGTTTACAAATAAATAAAATAAAAGACAATTACTGGTGGCTTTAAGAGATAGGGAAATCTCTCTAAGTTATTTTCCATAAAAATCCCCCGCAGTGTACAGTTTCATCCCCATTGGAGCAAAGCTTCCAATTATCAATCCCCGGTAGAAATCATCCAATTTCTCCAGATTCCCCAAACAGATTTTTCAAGAAGTACATGGCATTTCCTTTACAACAGAGTTTATTTCTCTAAACGAAAATTCATCAGCACGTCGACTTCAAGACATGAAGACTTACATATCCTCAGCAACATTCAGGGATTTATTTTCCCCAATCCAACAAACAGCACAATAGACGAGCTCACATACGCATACATTGCATTTGCATATCATAAACATTGATAAAAATGAATACATTATATCATACATTTCATACAACATGACTTTGTATTTTATCTAACATTTTACCCTTTTCAGGATAAGGTTAACAACTACCATTAACAATGTTCAAAGTTTGCAGATACAGTACAGATACGCTCCAGACACGGATGCCATTCTGATACTAATCCAGATTCAACTCTCATATACAATTCAGATACGCTCCAGATACGAATGCCATTCTAATACTCATTCAGATTCCTTTTCAGATACAGTTCAGATATGCTCCAGACGCAGACGCCATTCTGATACTCATTCAGAGTCAACTTTCAGATACAGTTCAGATATGCTCCAGACACGGACGCCATTCTGATACTCGTTCAGAGTCAACTTTCAGATACAGTTCAGATACGCTCCAGACATAGATGCCATTCTGGTAACTCATTCAAAATTCAACTTTCAGATACAGTTCAGATACGCTCCAGACACGGATGCCATTCTGATACTCATTCTTTTAGCTTACAGATTACAATTCAACAATCACTTTTGGATGGCGTCTACAAGCCCATCTCCTACAACTTTCTATCACCTCTCCAAATGGCATCTTTAAGCCCATTCCCTCAACCATCACATCGCCGAGTGCAAATTTCTGGGCACTCTAGTGTCCAATCATCTTCCACCTTCGAGTCATGAACGACAAAGCTTGTCAATCTAACTCTTCGGGCTTAAGAAGATTGAACAGGGGCAGCTGTTCTACCCCAAAATTTTCCCTCTCACTTATCAAAACTTTGCTCACAAGATCTCTATTGACTCAAGACTGCATTAGGGGTTGATCAGCTCAAGACACCTCCTTATGCACTGATAACCAAAATTAGGGTTTGAGATTGCACAAGGATTTTTGAACTTTAAATACTTCATATGACATTCATGGATCATTATGGACCCCCAAGATTACTCATGTCAAGTTTCAAGCCTTCGATCACATTTTTCTCCAGTCAATTGAGCAATTGACCTAAAAATCAACTGTATTGAGGAAAAAGTCAACTATAGCCAATTTACAGTCAAACTTCATAATTTTTGATCCAAATCAACATTTTAAACTTATATGTATCATTTGATTAAGTTTGGACCATAATTCCTCAAGAAATTTGATCAAATCTCCAAAAGGGCAAAATGGTCAAAATTAGGGTTTTGACTAGGAAAGGGCAATTTCTGATTTTTTTAACCCAGCAAATGGTCAATTGGTTTAAGGCATGATCTTAAGGGTACAATTGAATCACTTTGACCTAATGACATGGTTCAAAATATTGCAAATCCATTGGGTTGACAGATGAATTTTGCAGTCAACTGATCCAAAGTCAATTGTATACTGAAAAGTCAAACTTTGACTTTTTTGTCAAATTCAAGTACCAAAGATCACAATTCATCAAAACATATCAAAATATGAAACTTGTTCATCAATAAATCAAGAATTCAAGAATTCATCTTGAAATGTTAAAATTTCTTAACTTAGACATTTTTCTAAGTATGGAAAATTTCTTATTTTTTCATAACTTTGAGCCAAATTTTCACCATGATGCAAGATGATTCAAGAGAAACTTCCAACATGAAAGTTGTAGATCTCCATGAAAATACAACTTTGCTTCACACAACTTCTTCCAAAAATGCTTGGATCTCAAGTTACAATTTTATGAACATAGGGTCATGAAACAAAACACTTAGTGAAATTTTGCCCTAATTTGGACAGGATTTTGACCTAACTTCATGACACTTTTTCACATAGTTCCAAGGGGAATATTTAAAAGAAATTCAAAGAGTAGTTGTATAAAATTTTACAAGCTTTCCAAAATGTCCAAGAACTCCTTGAGATCATTCTTGAGTAGGGAGGATCGAAGAGATGAAGTTAGGGTTTTGTCACTTAAATTACAAGCCATTTTGTGATGAACAAGAAGTCAATTTCAAACCTATGCTGCACAATCTTATTTTGCAGGCCTCTAAACCTCAAGATATATCCATAATCAGAAGATTACACTTGCTTTTGAGCTATTATCCAAGTGTTCCAAGCATTGTCCAAGCTAATTTGCCATTTTAGGAAGAAAGTTACCATTCCATTCTTGAAAAGTTGCTTTAATCACAAAGTCAACTTGTCTTGAGCTTCTAACTTGTTATTTCGGCACACACAACCTCTATAAACCAAAAGCAATGTGTCTAAGGTCTCAAGAAGCTCATAACATGCTTGTATAATACTTGAGATTTGTCACTTCACTTTTCTTAAAAAGCAAGTTATAGAGCCATAACCCTATAACTTAGAAACCTTGAGTGATTTTGTGCTCTAATCTTTTCCATGCATATTAACAAGTCAATTGCAACACAACACACGTTTTGACAATCCCTAAAAGACTCCCAAGCGCCTTGCTGCACATAACTGCCCAAACTTGACAGTTTTGAGCAAAAACTCATCTTATTCATTTCCACTCGTGTGTTTTGAAAACTAATCATCCAAACACCTTCCATACATCATATCAAAGTGATCCAGGCCCTCATTTCCTAACTGTAACTCCTCCATCATCATCTACAATTTTCAAAACTGAAGCTTGCAACTTGACTTGAGTTGAGAGTTCCAGCCATCCTAAGAGCAAAGTGGGAGTTGGAACACATTCAAGGAGGTCCAGGCAAGCTACATAAATCATCAGGCCATCACAAAGGTTGCTCAAACTCCATACAGGACTCCAGCTGTAAGAGGTAAGTTTTCAAACTTCTATCTCTTCATACAGGAATCATTTGAGTTTGGTTTGTGAATATAAAATGTAGATACCATTGCCACGAAGCTGTACATATCCATAGTTTACATTTATATGGCCTGAGCATAGAGAATTTTAGGATTGAAGTTTTTTGAAATTTTTAGGTTTTAAATTGGGGCTAGAAAAATTATCATTCATCTTTGATTGTTAGCTTAAGTTGTTTATATGATTAGATTCATGGGAAAAAATGCCACAACTTTCATGTTTGAACTTTTCATTTTTGTTGAGAGATGAAGAAGATACAGGTCCTTTGGCTGGAGGTTGAAGATGAAGTGTAATCAGGGCGTGTTTTGTGTTATGTATTATTGTTTCAGTTATATTAACGGATGTACAGCCACCCCAACGGTAAGGCAACGCGCGTTATTGGTAGAGGTCATGGGTTCGAACCTCAGCGCTGCCTTTTTGCTTTTGTTTTACATTTTTTTGGTCATTTTTCCTTTCTTTTTGCTTCAACAAATAGGCGATGGGCCTTTTGGGCTTAGCTTTTGTTTTATTTTATTTTTGCTTACTAACCCCCTGCAAGCTTTTGACACTCCTGGCGCATTTATTTTATTTTCCATTTTATTTTCTTAAATATATTTTTTTAAAATACTAAAAAAATCATAAAATACAAAAAATAGTAGATTTATATTTTAACTTAGTTTATTTATTTTTCTCACAAAAATATATTTGACCACACTTTATTTATTTTACTAATTATTCTTGTAAATTTAATTAAAACTAGGATATTATTTATTTTCTCTTACACTAATTAAAATATATTATTTTAATACCCAAAAGACTAAAAATATTTTATAATGCTATAAATATTTTCAAGATAAAAAATGCCAAAAAAGAAATACTTTTCTTAAACTTATTTTCTTTTGATTAATTAATAAAATTAGGGTTTTCATCTAAAATCTTTTCTCAATAATTTCAAACTTAATAAATTATTTTATTTATTTTATTAGGTTAAGGTAAAATTCCTTTTTCATAAAACATCAAACAAAATATCCATTTTCTTCATATTTACCTTCTTGCATATTTAATTCATCTTGTACATTATTTATTTCAATTCTTATATAAATTCAATTTTGTTGTAATAGACTAATTAGGTTTTAATTTCTTGCAATCCCCATTTGTAATTTGTACACCCCCTCCCACAAATGTTGTAATAACGTAGTAACTTTAAATTTAACAATTTATCGCTTTTATATAACATGCTAGTAATTAGGGTTTGTATGGAAAGACTAAAACCAATACTTAGAAAACCCTAATTCAAGACAAAAACAAGCATGAAAACAATACATTTGCATACAAACACCCCTAGGGTTATTCCACTTGGTTGCCTTATATAAAATGGCCATATTACGTATGTAAGGTATCTTAGCAAAAACAAGCAAATACAAGATCATAGTCCCTCGATGATGCTATCTAAGTTGCCTTACAAATGATCTTAGTCCCTCAAAAAGAATGCTAAGATACCTTGTAACATTGTTAATCATGGCTATACGATGACCACATCCCGATTACATCCAAAGATAGGGTTACTTATGAAATTAATGGTACGACAACAATGTCAAAGGAAAATAAAATGAACAAGAAAGACATTTGAGTAGGTAGATTGCTCCTAATTACTTGCTCCATTTCAAAACAAACATCCTTGCTATTTTCAAAACAAACACCTACACTTTCAAACATCTTACAAACTTGAAAACATTTTCAAAATATCAACATCTTTGTATACATTCTTACGAACGAGAATCATTACAAAGATTGCCTAAACAATGGCCTCTTTACAAAATACTTCCAAAAAATCACACAAAGCACAATTTCAAACAAAAGCAAGTGATATAGCAAGTAACTAAGAGCCCATGGATAACCATGGATGAAAAGGGTGCTAATACCTTCCCTTTTCATAATCTACCCCCCGAACTCGAGAAATAAACTCAAAGGTCTTTCCTGTGCTTTTTCACCTTTCCTTTTGGATAAAAGAAAATTCGGTGGTGACTCTTACTAACCGCAACATTTGCGATAGAATGCAAAACCCTCAAGTAAGTTCTCCCACCGTATCACACATGTTATGCAAGAAACGAAAAGTTCAAGGATTAGAATAACTTACCTTGCTGGAGGCTGGAGCGTGTGTTGGATCTTCAAGTGGTTACCTTGAATGCTTATGGATTCGAAGGGAGGGACCAGAGGTTAGGCTTTTGATACTGGATTTGAAAGAGGGGAACAATCATGAGGTTCTTCCTGTTGGATAGGGACTAGAGGTTAGGCCTTTGATACTGGATTCGAAAGAGGAGAACAAGCGCGAGGTTCTTCCTACTGGATTCGAAGGGCAACAAGGTACAGGGATCTTTCAGATTCGAAAAGGACAAGTGTTTGGATTCTGGGTTTGTGTTTTCACAAGTGTTTAAGTGTTTGGGAGCTTTATGGTATTTGAGAAATTTTTGAAGATTCGTTCCTTTGGCCAATAAAAGTCCTCCTTGAGCTTGCAAATACTTCTATATTTATAGAGAAAAGAATCAACATTTTTGAAGTAACCAGGTTTGTATGATGACAAACCATGGGTTGGTTAAGGGTGAAACAAGTCAGTCCCTTTTTTTTGTTCCCACGTTTCCAGTACAAGTAAGGGGGGTGCTGGCAGAAGATTGGACTTGTGATTTTGGCACTGCTTTTTGTTCAGACATGAATTAGGTTAGAAGTTGCTTTTGTGATAAAAGTACTCTCTATGAAAAAAGGGTACACAGCCTTTTCTATTTTAATCAAGAATGGTTTTATCCAATAGACAAAGCTTCTAACCTTTGTACAAGCCTCTTATCATATAAAGATTTGGAAGCAACATAGCCTGACAAATAGGGTAAGGCTATGAGATTTTCTCAAAGTTATTTAAACAAAACTTGCTTCAAAGGGTCCAGAGTTGGGTTCGAAAGCTGCTGATTCGAATGGAATCAAGGTTCCAATCGAAGAGTAGAGCTTCTGTATGTTGAAGAGTGAGATTCGAAGGGTCATGTTCTGATTGAAGAACACAACTTCCATATGTTAAAGAATGAGATTCGAAGGGTCATGTTCTGATCGAAGAGTAGAGCTTCTGTATGTTGAAAAGTGAGATTCGAAGGGTCATGTTCTGATTGAAGAACACAACTTTCATACGTTTGAAGAATGATATTCAAAGGGTCATGTTCTGATTAAAGAGTAGAGCTTATGTATGTTGAAGAGTGAGATTCGAAGGGTCATGTTATGGACGAAGCAAACTTCTGACCTTCGATTGTCCCTGCTCCAACATGATCTGAAGGAGTTCTCTAGAAAGCTTGTAACATGTTCTTCCATCCCTTTTTGAATCACTTTTGCAAATTCTGATTGTACTTGTGTGAAAACTGGCCCATAAGTTCTGTCCAAATTCTGACTTAAAAATGCTCAGAATTTACTAAGTGTTTTAGCTTCATGGAAGTGTCTTCAAGGATTTATAACTTGAAATCCCACATTTCTAGGAGAAGTTATGTTCAGCAATGTTTTAGATCTCATTGAGATCTATAACTTTTATGTCAGAAGTTCTGATTGAATCATCTTACATCATGATGAAAATCTGGCCCAAAGTTATGTAATTATCATATTTTCTTAACACAAAATTTTCTAAGTGTTAAGAAATTTGACTTTTCAAAGTAATTTTTGACTTTTGATTTCTTGATGAACCAACTTCATGTCTTGATGAAATATGATTTTTGAAACTCGATTTTGACCAAAAAGTCAAAGTTTGACTTTTCAGTGTGCATTTGACCATTTTGCCCTTGTGAATGACTTTCTTGGAAAATTGTAATCCGAGAATTGAAACTTGACAGAAACAATCATGAGGGTCCAAGATGATCCTTTGAGAAATGATAGGGAATGTTTTGGGGTACAACAATTGTCCTCCAGAGCATTGACTCCATGGTTGTTGATCTGTAACGGTGGCCCCCTAGCGCGACCACGACAAACAACTCTCTGGGCTCCTGAAGTAAAACCCAAACCAAACTTGTCAGATTTATAAGGAACGTCTGGAAGTTGCCCCAAATGGTACACTCACCTCCTTCAACTACTGCTTTGGCATCCCTTATAGAAGCCATCTTCAGTGGAGGTCTGGTAGTCTTTGGAATACTGGTTGCAGTCTTGGTCGCAACAACTGTTTGTGGAACCTCCTCAAAGTTCTGACAGGGGGTCTCAATGAACTCGTCGTCCATTTTAACATACCTGAAATAGTTCAGGTGGCTCACCATATATTCCTCCTCACCATGGACTATGATAATCTTTCCCTTGACTGTGTACTTCAACATCTGATGCAGGGTAGAAGTAACAACACCAGCCCCATGGATCCAGGGTCGACCCAATAAATAGGAATAAGACGGGCAGATGTCCATCACATGGAAAGTGGAGTCAAAAGTCTGAGTACCAACTTTGATAGGGATGTCCACCTCCCCATGCACCATTCTTTTAGAACTGTCGAAGGCCCTCACCATAATATTACTGGGCTTCAGTGTGAGTCATTTGCAATCTAACTTGTCCAGAGCATTCTTGGGTAAGACATTCAGCGATGAACCCATATCCACCAGAACATGAGCTAGGGTAGTGCCCCTGCACTCAATGGAGACATGCATGGCATCATTATGCTTTCTTCCCTTGGGAGTTAAATCAGCGTCAAAAAAACCCAGTCCATTATCAGTAGTCAGGATGGCAACACAGTTCTCGAATTGATAAGCAGAGGTCTCTTGAGGCACATGGATAGACTTCAAAAAATTTACCAAAGCCTTAGCATGGGCTTCAGAGCATAAAAGTAAGGCCAGCATTGAGATCTTTGAAGAGGTCTTCCCCAATTGCTCCACGACATTATAATTACTTTTCTTTATTATCTTTAATATCTCTTCCATTTCCTTTTTAGAAGCCTCAGGGATAACTTTCTTGTGTGCCTTCGTCTGGACAGGCTCAACTAATACCTCTTTGCCCCGAGTCTCGGCCAACTCAGTAGCAGGGACAACATCAGGAATAACAGTGGGAGTAGCAATGGGAGTACTAGTAGGAGTGGCAGCAAGAATAATCACAGGAGTAACAACAGTCTTTGGAGAGATCTCGGGAGAGAAAACTCTTTCGCTTCTTGTAATTTTACTGGACCCAACAATGTTGTCGATGTTGGGATCAGTATCTTTAGCAATTTTATCCTCAATAGCCAATAGGTCTTGCTTAACGCCATGGATAGACGTCAGCCCCATAATTCCATGGAACAACTTTATCAGAGGAATATGGTATTGGCCCAGGAAGGGTGATAATCAAGGGAGCAAACTTGGGAATGAATGTAATCCTGACGGGTCTTTTGGTGGAGACCCTGGGAGGATTATCGGAAATGGTAATTATTGAGACATCTTCACACAAACTTCTTGTAAGGGGAACTTTCTCAAACATAATTTCTTTGTTAACCATCAGACGATAGACGCCCATCTTTAACAACAAACAAACATCAGGTATAGACATACATAAGTGGAAACCTTCACCACAGCCCGAAATAAACCGGCTCGCAAAAGATTCTCTTTAACAGTTAGAAGAGGAGTAGCTAACTCATCCATAGAAGAAACAAACCGATCATCTTCAACAACATTGACACCTTGGCCATGTTTGGGCATTGGCGCAATTATTACATTAGGTGTCTCTGGAAGGTCAAACTCAATCTCCTTCACCTCGATGAGATCCTGTACCTTATTCTTTAAAGCCTAACAGTCGTTTGTATCATGCCCCGAGGTTTCGGAATGGTAGGAACATCGAGCATTTGGGTTGTAGCGGGGAGATGAAGTATTGGGATTCTTAGGAGCTTCCTTTAGAGTCACCAGGTTGGACTTCAGTAGGTGCGGAAAAACCTGGGATAAGGTCATGTTGATTTGGGTAAGTTGTCTTCTGGGCGCATCCGGCCCGCGCTGATTGTTTCATTGTTAGTTTGATGCAGGATTGGAAATCATAACAGACCCTACCATCGGACGATGTTCAGTTTTGTTTTGATTTCTTTGGCCGTAAGCAGCACTGATCTCCTTCTTTCCAGTGAAAGGTTTATTTGTTGTGCTAGAGGATGCATCTCTCTGGATTTTATCACTTTTGATGCCAACTTCTACCCGTTCACCAGTCAGTATCAGTTCATTGAACCCATCAAGCGAGCTTCCAATCAGATGGTTAAAAAATGGACCAGATAACATGCCCAAGAACATGTCTACCAGCTCCCTATCAGACAAATGAGGTTGGACTCTTCCCGCGAAGTCTCTCCATTTTTGGGCATAATATTTAAAACCTTCGCCGGAACCCATAGACATACTTTGCAATTGCGTACGATTTGGGGCGAGGTCAGCGTTATATTGGTACTGCTTGTAGAAAGAACCAGCCAGATCTTCCCAGTTACGAATGTTGGTTCTTTCCAGTTGATAGAACCATTCCAGCTGAGTCCCTGCCAAACTTTCCTGGAAGAAATGTACCCACAGATTCCTATCAATAGTGTGGGGTTGAATCTTCCTGACATATGACCTTAAGTGCAGCTTAGGGCAGGAGACAGCGTCGTACTTGGCAAAGGTGGGGACCTTGAATTTCTGTGGGATAACCACCACTGAGATCAGTCCTAGCTCTTCAAAATCCAGCCCGGGTACCCTCTGGATCTCCATGGCATTGAGACGATCCTCCATTTGTTTGTATTTATCATCAGCAGAAGGATATTGTTCCTCAGAGTAGTCAGCTTCATCTTCCTTAGACCCTGGGTTGTTGCTTTCTTTCGTTGGCTTCTCTTCTTGATTGTCCCCCTTATTTGACGGGGTTGCAAAATCTAGAGCTCGCTTAGCCGGTCCTCTGAGCCTTCTACCCAAATTCAAGACACCATCTGGTTTCTTTGCCTTATTTGTCTTCTCTTTGACGATCAGAGCTTTCAGATCTTCTTTCCCCTTTGCCAGAGCCAGGAACATTTGTTGGAACTGAGCATTTTAAGCTTGAAGATCCTTTACTGTTTGTTCAAGAGCCATTTCTTTTGCTGAAATAAACAGCGAAAAGATAAGAAACTTGTCTTGAAATACCTGCTTAATGTAATGATATGCATGATAATGTTTATGCAATGTTTTCAAGGACTTTTAGGATTTTAAATTTTCTTAAACCAAAGAGAGAACAAACATTAACTGCATTCATAAATTTGAGTGATTACAATGATGCCCCTTGGGCTTAAAATAAAAGAGACAAAAGTGAAATAAAAACTCCTAAATCAACCAGGACTCGGGCTTCCCATGAGCGCATCCTCTTTGGTGCAAATATAGGCATTCAAACTTTGTTCTTCATGCAGTTGTCTTGTAAGCTCCAAAACCTTTTTCTCGCTTGCATAGAACAGGGCTTCAAGGGTATCTCGTTCCTCTTTGAGCTGAATCCACGACCTTTATAGTTCCTCAAGAGTAGTCGGCATGTTAGGATAGAGAATGGTATGAGGTACATCTGTATCTACAATAGGTTCCATGATGATTGGTAGGATGACAGGGTAAGGCATCGTGAGATTTTGAGTGTGAGCTCACACCCACTTAAGATAAGGCTCTAAAGGGATGGAGTTATTATGCCCCAATGTCTTGCTATCCACTTTGTTCACCATGCCCCAAGCTCGTATGAACCTTTGAATATACCCTTGAACATCATCCTCGTAGTTGAATGCAATTCCCTGAACCAATACATCATGAGGGCCATCCCTCCTAGCATACCCAAATCGTCACAACGCCAAACAAGGGTTATAAGTGATTCCTCCCCTAATTCCTAGGAGAGGGACATTAGGTAATTCCCCATAGCAATCAATGATGGTAACATCTTCAACAGATCGAGGACACCAGTGAATATCCGAATGCGTGACAGACATCAACCTATTAGACCATCTTAAGCCTTGTTCGTTCTTCACAACAGACCGGGGTAGGTATGAAATAAACCACCTAGCCAACAGAGGAGTACAACACATAAGGGTCCCTCTTCTCTTTACAGTGTGAGTGTGAAAAGAGTGCAGAATGTCTCCAAGTAAGGTAGGCACCATATTACGAGACATGAATTTTTTGACCGTATTCATATCTATGAGCTGGTCCAGATTATGGAACAAGACCACCCCATAAATGAGAAGGGCCAACACCTCTTCAAAGGCTTGTAAATCCAGTGTATCCCAAAAATGATGAGCTTTCTCAAACAAAAACTTGGCTAGAAACCCTTTGATACCGCTTCTTGTTTCCCAATTTGCCACAACGTCAGACCGTTGTAGATACAGGCTTGAGAAATTTCTTCAGGCTTTGGGTCTCTTTCCATACCGTTGAAGGGTAATTGATTGAGAATAGTCACACCCACTAATTGAGAAAACTCTTCCATAGTAGGCACCAACTGGTAGTCAGGAAACGTAAAGTAATGATGTATGGGGTCAAATAACTGAAAGAGAACTTTCACCATGTCTTCGTCAGGGCTTGAGGTGACCAAACTGAGGAGTCGACCATGTCTTTTAGTGAACGGGGAACTCTCAGAAATCCTTGATGCCAACTCTTTGAGTTGAGGAGGCACCCTTACGAGTTTGACTTGGATGGTATTTCTGCAAATGGGAGCCATGTCCTACAAAATAGACACAAAGATAAGTCCTAAAAGTTCTTGAAATGGTTAGTGTGATGTGCCAATGTTATGATGTTATGTACAAACAGATATATACAAGCACACAATCATATCCTTAGGTTTAGGCTTGCATGGATTCCATAAGTAAGTACCCTCTTAAGGTTCAGTTGGTTCAACCTGTCCTATCAATAGTAATCGGGTTCTAGGGAACCTCAATATCACTTATCTTTCTTCATCGGGCATTGTTTCAACACAAGCCTCTTTATTAACAACCGAAATATCCCAGAAGTCAGATCTCAATGAGTGTAGTATCGAGTATCAACCAACTTCGGACTGCACCAAATCCGGCTATCTCACTACTTCCTAATGGCCAAGTTGGTTCAATTAAAGGTTCTAAGGTCATTTGATCCTTCAGTACACCATACAGCGGCCCCGTATTCTCCTTGATTACTCAAGGGCTACCGGTACCAAGAAATGTGTCACACCAATGTAGCTATCATTTTAACCGTGTCGGTATACCCTGCATAGTCCCCACGATCTATTGCTACTTACCTAAAAGGTGCCCCAGATCTGGGTGTAAGATCTTTACAAGTAAACCCAAGAAAAACCCTCAAAGATAAAGCAAGCAGAACATACAAGGAAAGAAATTTAAAATGATGAACTAAACTCTAAGGTAACCCCACTTTATAAGTATACTCCCCAGTAGATTCTCCAGTTCTGTAATACGGTGGCAGAACCGACTGTTATACTGGTTTTGCGTTTGTGTTTGCAAAGTGTTGCAATAAACAAGAGTCGCCACCAACTTTTCTTTTATCGAACAAATGAAAGGGTGAAAAGAACAGAAAAAGACCTTTCGAGATTATTTTTTAGAAAGGGGGTAGGTTATGGAAAGGGAAGGTGTTAACACCCTTTCCATCCGTAGTTTTATACGGGCTCTTAGATGCTTAGCTCATTTTTTGAAATACCTTGTTCTTTTGTGTGTTTTTGAAAAGTATTTTTGAAAATACCAGTGCGGCGATTTTCTTTATGATAACTCTTGTATCAGTCCTCAAGAGTGTTAATAAAGCATTTTGAAAAGGGTTTTGAAAATTGTTTTGTGTAAGTGTAAAAACTTGTTTTGAGCATAGCATCTAGGAACTATCTACTTATACTCGAAAGATTTGTTCTCTTCCTCCTTTCCTTTAGACAAGGCTATCCTACAATTAGTGAGTAGGTAGCCATAGTCGTTTGGATGTATGAGGGACATTCGTGGGTCATCATACAGTCATAAAAGCAACATATAGAGACGCTTTAGCAATTTTGCTTAAGGGACTAGATCATTTTACCGAAAGGCAACACCGTAGGGTCATCGAGGGACTATGATCTTTTGATTCGAGGGTCTTTGCTAAAACTTCCCTACTTTCGAGGGACATGATTGTTTTATTTTCCGAAGACAACTAAAGTGGGAGTATCCTAGAGGTGTATATGTGCAAATGTGTTATATTCAATTATTTTTGTTGTCTTTTGTGTTAGGTTTGCTAGCATTTTGTTTTTATTCTTGCCATGCAATCCTATTAGGCATACATCTAAGCGGTTAATATGTACGGGAATTTAAAGTGCGGGAATTTAAATCTACGCAATTACAATGCTTTGGAGAGGGGGAATAATTACAAGTCCAAAAATTTGGGGAAAATAAATAAAACAGTAAGGTAAAGTCCTAGTTTAATTCTATTATATCCAGTAGGCAGTTAAAAAAAATATGAAAATAAAATACGAAAAGCAATAACGCGCGCGAATTGTAAGTGCGTCTAAAAAATCCTAAGGTATGAAAAACAAATTTTTTTTAATTTTATTTGAGAAAATGATTAAATAAAAAATTAACCTAAATGTAGACTTAAAGAAAAATAGAAATAATTAAAAAATTAAACTAATTAAAGGGAATTAATTCTAATGTTTTTTTTTTGTATTTTTATTATGAAAAAAATGAATTAAAATCCTAATTTCTAATTGATTTTAATTAAGAAAGGAGGTTAAAATAATAAATAATTAATTTATAAAAATTAATTCAAATAAAAAAACCTAAAACTATATTTTTTGTGACTTTTTCTGATTTTTATATTATTATGGAAAAAAGATCAAATGAAATAAACAATAAAACAAATAAATAGAAAAATGCAAATAGGCCTGACAGAATCAGCAACGAGGGGGGGGGGGGGGGGGGGTGAATTGCAAAACTAGATCCAGGCCCATTTCACCAGTGCAGGATCTAGTGAGGAAAGATTTTGGGGGCGCATGGTAATCTGCACGTTTAAGATGCTGGATCTGGATCAAGTGTGATCTGATGGTTATGATCTAAAAGTTCACGGTGTGTATCGGGATATGCCAACACTGGATCTGCAAACAAATATTAGAAAAATGAAAAGTGCCTCGCCTGGGGTTCAAACCCAGGTCCTTCCACCAACGCGCATATTCCTTTACCGTTTGAGCTAGTTGTTCAATCGAAATAAATGAAACCAACATTGAATCCTGCAAATTTTGTCAGTTTCAAAACCAAACGAACACCTATCCCAATCGAAATCATCCCCTGAACCCAAATCTGGGGTTGTTTTGATCGGTGATAGTCTGTGCCTTAAGTTTCGAAGGTAATATGTTTTGAAAACCTCTAGCAATGGTATCCTAGCATCTGGGCACTGTAACTTACAAATATTATATTAAATCATTCATAAACAACAGGAATAACATGAATATGCAATCCACATGAGTTTACATTATACATTGAATGAGATTGAATTTTTTCACCAACTAGAGGTGCTTCGATCTGAGCTTGGGATGGCTTGGAATTGACTGGAAATGGTTGGAGATGGGAGTTTCCTCGTTCTCTCTTGCTTTGAAATTTTGGATAACTTAAGATTTTGCTCTGAGGCAGGCTGTGCATGTTCTTTCGATAGGCAATCTCTGTGTGTGTGTGTTGTTCTGATGCAGTCTTGTATTTATATAGAGGTGTGATGGTGAACGAAAATGGCATGAATCAGCCATTAACTAAGGCTTTGAAAGAAAAATCAAGAATTTAAAATGTTGCCATTTTGATATGTTTCATACCATTTTAGACTTTGACTGAACTTGGACATGTTATGTTTGGCGCCTTGTACGAATTTGAATTGTTCAGAGCTTTCCTCATCAGAACTTCTTTGATTACGTCACCATTTGCTTCGATTGCCTGATCTGGAAGGATAAACTTATACGAATTAACTCTTGTCCCTTTTCGATCAGCCCCCAAGCTTTCTCTCTTCGATTTCTCTGAGTCCTGATTTGAATTGCACAAGGCCTCAACATCCTGGCTTCTTTGATCAGCCCCAAGCTTGATCTCTTCGATTACTATGAGTCCTGATTCGAATTTCACAAGGCCTCAACATCCTATCTTCTTTGATCATCCCCCAAGCTTTCTCTCTTCGATTATTCTGAGTCTTGATTCGAATTACACAAGGCCTCAACATCCTGGCTTCTTCGATCATCCCCCAAGTTGCTCTCTTTGATTGCTATGAGTCTTGATTCGAATTGCACAAGGCTTCAACATCCCGACTTCTTCGATCAGCCCCCAAGTTTTCTCTTTTCGATTGCCTTTCCTTCAATTAGAACACTCGAAGTATCAACTCTTCATTTTGACTGGTCGAAGCTGCTTCAGTTCTTTATCAATCGAAGACTTCATAGAAGCTTCCTCACACATTCGAAAGTCATCAAATCGAAGACCACATAAAAAAGCATCATCTCACATTCAAAAATTATCAAATCTAAGACATCATAGAAAAGCCTCCTCCCACATTCTTTCAAATTGTTCTCTCTTCGATCTAGTGTCAGTTATTCAAAACTTGTGTAATCTTAGGTGGAAATCCAATGCTTAGGAAGAGAATTTATCTGATCGATTCTTGGTCAACCTTGAGCAATTGAGGATCCTAATGAGCATGTCTGGAGTAAAATGGGAGGGAAAATTTTGGGGTACAACAGGGGCCACTTAAGAATGCACATTTCACATTCATCTGACATATGTACCAATTTTTCACGTTTTCCAGACCAACAACCAACCTAATTGTTTTGATCCTAGCAATAGGTGCAAAACTTCATCGAAGTCGATTCCTTCTTTCTGAAGAAATCCTTTCACCAAAAGTGTTGCCTTGTGTCGAGTTACTTCCCCTTTGGGATTCAACTTCATCTTGAATACCCACTTCACATTGATTTCCTTCTTGCCTTGAGGCAATTTGACAAGTGACCAAGTGTTATTGACTTCGATGGCGTTCATCCACTTCGAATCCTTCAATGCCTCAATTGCATTGACTGGTTCAACATCTGCACATAAAGCATAATGTACCAGCTCACCTTCATTATCGACCATATCATCTGATGTAATCATACATTCCTGCAACTTTACAGGCATGCATCTTATTCTTTGAGGTCTACTTGGGTTTGCTTCACCTTTGACTTCTTCTTGTCGAACTTCTTATCTTTCAACTTCAATGGTTGGTTCTTCACATAAGATTCTCACTAAATCTTTCTTGACACTTATAGTGTAATCTCATTCCTTAAGTTCATCTATGATCACGTCCATGTTGATCACTTCTTGCTTGTTCGCTGGGTCAAATAACTTGTATCATCCAGTCGAATGATATCCTATTAAGATCATTTGACTCGACTTGTCATCAAGTTTTATTGTCAACTGATCAAACACATGTCTATGTGTTATAGACCCAAATACCTTTATATGACTCAAGCTAGGCTTGACACCAAACCAACACTCTTCTGGCGTAATTCCTTCTAACTTATTCGTCAGCCAGCTGTTCAGGATATATGTTGTAGTCGACATAGCTTCCCCCCCAAAACTCTTTAGGTAAATGTTTGCCTTTCAACATACTTCTCACCATATTCATGATGGTTCAATTCTTCCTTTCAACAGTTCCATTTTGTTATGGGGTGTAGGATGGGACCACTTCATGTACAACCCTTTCTTTCTCACATAACATGTCGAAGTCTTTCGACACGTATTCTCCACCACCACCAGTTTTGAGTTTTTGACCACTTTGTCTTTCGACCATAGATTTAAACTTGGCAAATACCTCGATCACTTCAGTTTTCTTCTTGATCAGGTAAGTCCATAGTTTTTAACTAAATCATCTATGAATGTGAAAGTATTTGTTACCTCCAATTGAATCTATTTGGATTGGACAATATACATCAGAGTGTATGATTTCAATAATAGCCTTCGACTTGCTTCATGCATCCTTGTTGAAGCCATTCTTGTGTTGCTTTACCTGCACACATTCCTCACACGCTTCATTTGAAATGTCAATTTCTCGTAACCCGGAAACCATGTTTTTTTCTTTTCAATTGTCTGATGTCTTTAAAGTTGATATGGCCAAGTCAATAATTCCATATCCATTAATCCCCGCTAGTTGCAGTCGCAAGGCACTTATTCTCCATCACATTAAGTTCAATCTGGGAGGTTCTATTATGAGACATATGAGCCTTCAAGATTAAACTCTCACTTGAGTTGAGAACTCTCATAAACTTGTCTTCAATCGACACTATAGTTTTTTCAACCAACTTCCATATACTTAGCAGATTAATTTTCATGCCTGGTATATGCAATACATTGAAAATCACCGACCTTTTTCCATTTCCCCTCATAATTAGAACATCACCAATACATTCAGCGGCTAGAGTATTGTCATTTGCAAATTTCATGTTCTTTATTGAGGGATTTATGTTGACAAACCAATATTTCCTTCTAGACATGTGTAATGAGCATCCTGATCCCAAGTACCACTGGTTCTTGAATCTCTCTTCATCTCTTACTATGACCATCAACATATCTCTTCTTCTTCATGTTTTGCAAACTTTGTATCACTTTCTCGATTCTTTTGTTTTTTTGGACAGTCACTAGAATAATGGCCATACTTTTAACAATTGAAACACTAAATGTGACTTTTGTCAGGTTTTCGATCACCACCTCTTCCTCTACCTGCAACACCACCTCTTTGGTTTCTTTGGTATAATTGTCTTATCTGGTTCGATGAATTTCCTTCTTGCTGGTTTCCTCGACCATTCGAATTTTTGTAGCCTCCTCTGCCTTTACTATCAAATCATTTTCCTTTTCCTTTGTTTTCTCTTGTTGATTGCACTTGCAAAGGCACATTACTCTTTGACTTGAATGCAACTCTTTCAGCCATTATTTCTTCATGAGATTCAAGCATCCCTTAAAGCTCTTCCTTTGTCAATTTCCACAAATCTTTCGACTCTTCTATGGCAACCACCACATGGTCGAACTTTGGAGCCAAAGACCTTAAGATCTTTGTGACAACTGATCTCGACGTTAGTGTTTCTCCACATACTTTAATTTGATTCACCAGTTTTGTAACCTTAGTGAAGAAATTGGTTATGCTTTCACTTCTTCCATCTGGAGCAATTCAGACGTTCTTTTGTGAGTTTGTAACCTCGCCTCCTTCATCTTTTTTACGCCTGTAAATGATTTCTTCTGAATTTACTATGCTTCTTTTACTCATTCAACATCACTCAGCTTTTCAAAATTGTCTCGATCAACACATTGATGAATTATAAAGAAATCTTTATAATCATTCTTCTTTAATTCTTTGTATTCATCCTTTTCTTCGTCTGTCGTGTTTTCTTCAAGTGGTGATACCCCTTCCTTTACAAGATCTTTGGATAAAACCACCTTCTTCTGCTTGCACCTATTTTCATAATTCTGACTCTTCAAAATCGGAAGACTCACCAAAAAAGTTCGGTTTGGATGATTCACTACCATCACCATTGCTTGCCTCAAATCTCTCAACCAGACTCTGATACCAAATGTTGGGAATTACACCAAACCTATGGAGAATTCCAAATCAATATTTATGAACAAGACTCAATCAACCCGATCGAAATCCATTGTTCTTCACTCGAGTAATTCAACAAATCTTGATCGCAAGATGATTCTGCGCAACAATTAACAATGGAAGAAAAAAGAAAAGATAATTGGGAAGAAGAAGATTAGGGTTTGAATAAAATATAGAGAAGATGGAGATTTTCTGCAGAGTTTATCTCTGCTCATTAACTAGGAATTTCTTATTCAATTATGCAAGTGAAGTGATTACAAAAAACAGGAGTTACTCCTTATTTATAGTTTTCGGTTTGCTTGCTCCCTAAGCCAAAACCCAAAACTATAAAATCCCAAAATACCTAATTCAGCTAACACTACAAAAATAGGCCTAAGTCAAAATTCTATCGAAGTAAATCCTTCGACATTTCGACAACTACAAATTGACACACACACAATGGGCTATTCGACATAACCTTGTTTATGTCGAGAAAACTTACTTTGACATAAGGAATTACAATCTCAACACGTACAAGTGCAATACTCACAACTAGTTCCTCTTCGAACTGTAACCATCACCATTATAAGACTACCATCTCAACCTAACAAGTATTCAAAAACATATACTTATATTATGTATCCATAAAGTATTCACATTATTCTTAAAATATAACCATGTTACTGATTAACTCGTCAAAACACAACAAAACATCAACCAATAGTCGTTGGAATTTAAAATAGCTCAAAAATTTGAGTCGAAAACCCCAAAACCGTTCAACTGAAGTGTTCTCGGTCAGCCCACTTGTCATGACGTATCCATCATCCTTTTCCTCACAGGCCTGTCAGCTTGCTGAAGTTCGGGCAAGAAGTCTGCCTCGTGGACCATGATAGTCGCTCGATAAATGAGTTAAACACATAAAACTCCATAAAATAAATTAAATGAAAACGGGGGTATTACACACATGACATCCATAATATGATGAGATAAAATACAAATTTTAGAATTTAGAAATTGTTTGAAGGATAAGATTCTCGGCGTTCGTAATATGCATTTGGGCACACTTGAATGTAAAGTGATTATACTACTGGTACTTAACTGAAAAATCAACATGATATGAGAATTATATTAGAGTTTAATACAACAATAAGTTATCTCATTACAGGCCTTTTTCCATCTAACCCATGAACTGTCGACAATTAGATTAATAACAAAGGTATATTGAGGTTTAAATGATTACCACACAAGAAATATTAACAACCAACACATGGAATGTTAATTTACAATGAAATGATGTGCAAAACATTAATATAACAAAGCAATTACATAGCTCTCTCATTCAATATAACAAAACTTCATATCAAAGCAAAATAACATCTTTTTGAATGTATATTTCTAAAATTCGGAGATTTATTTCTGAATATTTTTTTTTTTGAGTAAAGTAAGGTTGATTCACTTACGAATTGTTAAAATATGTATAAAAAATGTGTTCATATATGTATCTTCAGACATTAGGGGCGGTCGTGACTTTTCATAAGGGTGGAGAGTACTTATAATGTTTGAAAGAGTAATTCCCTTTTTCAATTTTGGGAAATACTCACACCACTAAGAATTAAGGTTCTTATTCTCACCTATGGGATTATCACCCACTCTTATGAAATTTCAAAATGTTCTTTACAATGTTCAGAGATTGAAATTTAGACGTACTTATTTAATAACAAAATGACTTCATCGGAGAGACATTCTCATTCTTTTCAAGATTAATCTAGATATTAATCTCAAGATAAACTCATGGCTGAGTACGAATAACAAAATTTGGATCCATTCCTGGATAATTTTTAACTCATGTAAGTGTTTTTATTTCATAGTTCAGAAATATATCCGAATTTTAAAATCTAGATTAATCCATCAAGACAATAAATTTCTTAAAAAATTTGATTTTTTTTAACAAATCTTATATACAAACTATACATAAATGTTATTCAATTAAATCATACACATATGTCATTCAATTAAAATATCATATGTTTTCACAATGGGATTATGGGGGTGCTTGAGAGGTTAAAGTTTATGCTTTCTCGTGGCTATCATAAAGTTGAAGTTAATGTTGATTCTAGAATGACTGTCCAAGTTATTAATAAAGGGTGCTCCAAAGTTATAGAGAAATTTGTACACTTGTTCACTGATATGTTTGTTGGTATTGGATGTAGTAGGGAGTCTGAAATTATTTTTTATTCTAAAGTGTCAGATTGTCGTATTAGTTTTTAGCCATAGATTCTAGTAGGATGCGATGGTATCTCTTGAATTTTTTTCTTTTGAATCTCTAGCCCTCTTTGTCATCAAAAAATAAAATCATATGTTAAGTCAAAATGGTGATAAAGATCTTACCACCCTACATCATTTATTATCAAAAAATCAAACATCATTTTTCACAAAATACAAACTAGAATATAAAAAATGTTATTTTCGAAATGAAGAAAAAAATTAACTATCTGTTGTATCCCAAAATTTTTCCTCCCATATTTCTCAACACATGGCAAGTGAGGTCCCTAAATTGCTCAAGGAAGTTCAAGGGTTGACCAGACAAACTCTCTCTTAAGGCAATATACCTCTAATTAGGGTTTCCATCTTCATCAAGATGTGTGAACCACAAAGGAATAAAATGCTCACAATTGTCTTAATATGTTCTCAAGATCATCCATGTCAAGTTTCAAGTCTTGCATAAGAAGTTTGCTCAGTCAATTGTTCAAATGCCTGAAAATCAGTTGTATTAGGTCAAAAGTCAACTGTGGCCCACATACAGTCAAACTTCAAGATTTTTGGTCAACATCCTCATTTTGAAATATTATTCATCATTTGATCAAGGGTTGATCATGATTCCTCAAGGATTGCTCACAATTCATCAAAACCCAAAAGTTGTTAAATTAGGGTTTTATAGGAAAAGTCAACTCAACTTTGACCAAGCATAACTTTCTCATACTTTATCAGAAATGACCTATCCAAAGCTCATTTTGAAGAGGATTCAATTCCCTACAATTAATCTTTAGCTCCCAAGTCCAAAATATGCAATCACAAAAAGATATGAATTTTGACATTATAGGTCCTTTTGAAAAGTCAACAAAAACACCTTTTGGGTCAAAGATTCATACAGGAACATGAAAGACTCAATTGAGATGAGACCAAAAGGTTTGTTTATAGGACATCCTAGGCTTTCTAAAAAATCCAAGAACACATCACTAGGGTCAAAATTGAGAGAGTTATGCATTAGCCAAGTTGACCATTTTTGCAAAATTGCCAAAAGTCAAATGTGCTCAAATTTGCATTTTTTGCCAAATGGGCCCAACTTTTTATGCTTGCACCTCAATTATAATGTGGTCCATGACTCAAATGTTCACTCACCCATTATGTGCTTCATTTTTAAATTTATTTTGATTTTTCATTAATTAAAAAGTGGATTAAATCAAATAAATGGTGAAAATTAACAAAGATATGATTTGATTTGTTTTTTTGACAGTTTGGCAATCAAGATATGCTGAGTAAACAAGATCAATTCAAATCAAGGGAAATTGGTACAAGAAAGGCATGATTTGGCTCAAAATAGCAACATATCATACAACTTGAAAATCAAATCAAATCTTGGATAAATGCAAAGATTCATGCCAAGTTTGTTAACCTAATTCATTCTAGGTTATATAATGAAGCTTTCCAGATCAAAAAACAAAGGTTAGTGGTCGTGTAAAGCACAAAACAAAACTGGAAAATTCAAAGAAAAGTGGGAGTTGGTTTTCATTCCACAGGCTATCTCAAGCCCTCCTAGCCATTCCAATCGCTTGCTAGGCATCCCAGGAAGCTATTCTAGTTACTCCCAGGTCTTGAAACGCCCAGAAATGCGCTCTACACCTCACGCGGTTTGCAAGCTTTTTCAAATTTGATTATTGCAATTTACGCATCATTAGCACTTTTGATTGTTATATTCACGTTTGTCATCATGTTTGCAAGCTAACCATGCCATTTTATTGCGTTTTTTATGCCTGTACGTGATATTGCCATTGCTAGGGTTTCTGTATTCGTTTTAGGGTTTTTCAATGCAGGAAAAATTAGCCCTTGATTCTGGTGCCACGATGCTCGTGAGGATGAGATGAATTGATTGGTATCAGTACTTTTCATTTATCTTGCTCGTATGCAATTTTGGAGATGAACGTGGTTATACCTACAGTGAACGTCTGTAGGTAAAATTCTTGTTTTCTATAGCGACAGTCCAAGGAAGAAGATGAGGCGTGGCAGTCATTGGTTGGCTGGTTTAAATTTTCGCGCATTTTCTGAATATATTGTTTGATTTGATTATATTCTTTTGCTTCTATTATATGAATAACAAGAACGCGTAGCACAACTGGCAAGTAAGCGTTGGAATTGAGCATGAGGACCTGGGTTCGATCCCAGGTCCCAACCTTTGCTTTGTATTATTTTTCTTCATATGATCAGGTGCACTACCATTCCATGTGTCCACCATGCAGCTCAAAGATCTGACCATCAGATTCACCAGCAAGCCAGATCCAACGCCTCTCCAATGAAGGATCATGATATACATCCAAGTCAATGTTGCACCAGATCAGGCGTAGTCAACCAGGCTTAGAGTTTTGGGGCCCAGAAATTCAACTTCAAACCCCCCAGAATTGGTAACACTATCAGGCCAATTCCTCATTTTTTCTTATTATTTTGTTTTGCTTTATTTTTTATTCTTTATTAATTTTATTTTAAAATCAAATTTTTTTCATAAAATCATAAAATCAAGAATTCACAAAAATTTAAATTAGGTTTTTTATCAAATTTAATTTAATTTAGTTTAAGTTAATATAGGGAAATTTAAACTTGTCTTTCATAATTAAAACCAATTAGAAAAATTAGGTTTAAGTTCTTGATTTAATTCTTTTCTTTTCTTTTTCTCAAACAAAAAAAAATACAAAAATAGGTTGTTTAGAATTAATTAATTTATTTTTCAAAAATTAATATTAATTAGAACTTAGGATTTTCTTTTAATTTAATTATTCCATTATTTTCTCAAATAACAAAACATGACAAAAAACATTTTTTTCTTTAGCAATCGCAAACAGGTTTAGTCAAAGGGTCAAAACCCTAATCCTCCTCGCATTTAATTCACCGCGCGCTTATTAATTATTTTCCCAATATTTTTGTAACTGTTCATGGTTTGTAATAGTTAATTTAGGGTTTTTATTTACTGTTTAAATCCCTGATTTTTGTTATGTAATTAATCCCCCTCCCCGAAGCCTTGTAATAGCGTAGGTTTATTTTTTCGCATTTTTAATTCCTGCAAATATTTAACTGTGTAGATGTATGGCTAATAGGATTGTATGGCAAGAATGCATGAGAAATTAAAATGGCTAGAAACCCCTAATGTGCAAAGATTAAATAACTGAAAATGGATCACTCGCACATATTCACTCTTAGGGTATACTCTCACTTCGATTGCCTTCGGTAAATGATCATTAAGCATAGGGTGTCTTAGTGGTTGCCCTCTTGTCTAAAAAGATCGAATGTCCCATTCAAACGTTGCTTCGGAAATGCTGCCTCAGAAATGTTGCCTTGAAAAAGATCTTAAGACTCTAGCGTTACTACTAAGGTCCTAATATTGCTTTAGTGACCATATGCCCCTTTCGAATTGACCCTTACAACTCCAACGACGGTGCTACCTATTTCTCAATAGTGGGATAGTGCTGTCTAAAGAAAACAAGAATAGAAACGATCTTTTTTCGAGTAGGTAGATGCTAGTAGGTACTTGCTCAAATCAAAACTTTTCACACCTACACTTTTCAAACAAATTTTCAAAACAACTTCGTCACACTCTTGAGGACTGATACAAGGGTTATCACGTAGTTAAACTTTTCAACAAAACAAAGCACACACACAAGCAAATTCAAAATGAGCAAGTACCTAAGAGCCCAAGGAAAACCATGGATAGAAAGGGTGCTAACATCTTCCCTTTCTATAATCTACCCCCCGTACTCAGAATATCTCGAAAAAGGATTTTTTCTGTACTTTTTTCCTTTCTGATTGGATAAAATAAAAGTCGGTGGCGACTCTTGCTTACCGCAACATTTTGCGAATAAAAAAAAATGCAAAGCACAAACCAGTATTAAATAGTCGGTTTTGCCACTGTATCACAGAACTGGCGACTCTGCTGGGGAATGTATAAGTGGGCTATACCTTAGGATCTAGGTCATTAAAGTTGCTTCTCTTGATTGCTTTATTTGCTTTATTTTTTAGGGTTTGTTTGGAGTTACTATAGATCCTACACCTGGATCTGGGGAATACCTTTTAGGTAAGTAGCAATAGACTGTGAGGGAACTGTACGGTGTAGACCGATACGGTTGAAGTAGTAGCTACATTGGTGTGGCACTTTGGTTGGTACCGATATCCCTTGTGGTGAAACGAGGAGAATGCGGGGCCGCTGCATGGTGTCGTGAAGCATCAACTGACCTTAGAACCTTTAATTTCCCAACTTGGCCATTAGAAAGTAGAGAGATACTCGGCCTCGGTGTAGAGCTGAGAACTGGTTGATACTCGATGCTACACTCATTGAGACCAGACTTTCGGAATATTTTGGCTGCAAGAAAAGATTGCGTGAGCTAAAACCATGACCGATAAAGGATGGTCAGTGATATTGAGATCCTCTAGAACCCGGTTACTTTTCTAGGACAGGTTGAACCAACTTAACTTCAAGAGGGTATTGCCTTTGACCTCATGCAAGCCTTAAACCTAAGGGCTTTGTGTGATTTGACTGTGTTTGCAATACCTGTGTTTGCTATACTTGTGGTTTATCATGACATAATGCATCATAACATGGCATTCATGCTTCATTACACTAACCATTTCAAAGACCAAGGGAATTTATCTTTGTTCTGTTTTGCAGATCATGGCTTCCGTACGCAGAAATACTATCTGAATCAGCTTTGTGCAGATACCTTCCCAACTCAAAGAGCTAGTATCAAGAGTTTCTGAAACTTATACTTTCATTAAGAGACACGGTCAACTTCTCAGCTTGGTTACGTCAAACCTTGATGAACAGATGATGAGCGTGCTTTTTCAGTTCTTCGATCCCAAGCATCACCGCTTCACTTTTCCAGATTATCAGTTGGTACCCACCCTGGAAGAATTCTCTCAGCTATTGGGCATACCCATTCTTGAACAGGTACCCTTCACAGGTATAGAAGAAGTTCCTAATCCAGAAGTCATTGCCTCAGCTTTGCATTTGAAACGGTCTGACGTGGTATCCAATTGGGAAACTCGAAGCGGAGTTGAGGGTTTTCTAGCCAAATTTCTAATAGACAAGGCTCAGCTATTTTGGGATGATTTGGATTTTCAGGCTTTTGAGGATGTCTTAGCTCTTATTATCTATGGTTTAGTTCTCTTCCCTAATCCGGACTCCTTCGTAGATGTGAATGCTATCAATATTTTCCTTTCTTGCAACCCTGTGCCTACCTTGCTTGGAGATATTCTACACGCTCTCCATACTCATACCATGAAGAGAAGAGGGACTCTTATGTGCTGCATACCGTTGCTATCGAGGTTGTTTATTTCTCACCTCCCTAAGTCTGTACTGAAGAACGAAGAAGGTTTGGGTTGGTCGCACAGGATAATGTCACTCGCTCATACGGATATTCTTTGGTGTTCCCGAGCTATGGAAGACATTGCTATTACTGACCGTTGTGGGGAGTACCCTAATGTCCCATTACTTGGTATCAGAGGGGGTATAACTTACAATCCTTGTTTAGATTTGCGACAATTTGGTCATGCTCGAAGGGATGGTCCTTATGAGTTACTTATTGAGAGCATTGTATTCAACTATGAGGATGATATTAAGGAGTATCGTCGGAGGTTCATACGAGCTTGGGGCATGGTAAACAGATCAGACTCCAAAGATTTGGGACCAAAGACTTCCATTCCTATGGAGCCTTACCTCCAATGGGTACGAGCTCGGGCACAGAAGCTTATGATGCCTTATGTGGCCGTATTACCGGTGATTGTGGAGCCCACTACTGAAGAAGGCATTCCTTACACGGTTCTTTATCCATACATGCCCACTGATCTTGGGGAGTTACAGAGGTCTTGGATTTAGCTGAAGAATGAGAGAGATACTTATAGGGAACAGTTCCATGATCAAGAGAGGAAGGTTTTAAAGCTCACCAGGCAGCTCCAGGAAGAAAGAGTGCCCAATGATTATATCAGCACAAAGAGAAAGCGTCCATGGGACTTTTGATTTTTCTTTTCTAAGTTTAGATTTGTTTTATTCACTTATTTGTAATGCCTTAAAGGCATGTTGAACTTTCAAATTTAAGTTAATAAAGTTTTTGTTTATTTTGGTTTGCAAATTTAAATTTCCCAATGTCTTTGAAATCATTACATGCGCATCCCATTGTCATACACATCATTACAGGTACCGCTACAGGTTTCTCATCTTCTTCGTTGTTTATTTCAACAGAAATGTCTTCCGATCAAGCCATCAAGGATCTTCAGGAACAGAATGCCCAGTTCCAACAGATGTTCATTAGTCTGGAAAAGGGGTAAGGGGATCTGAAAGCCCTCATTCTGAAAGAGAAGAAGAAGAAGAAGAAGAAGAAGATTGGTATTCTGAACATGGGAAGAAGATTTGGAGAAAGGTTGAAGCATCAAACTGATCTAACCTCTTCATCCAAGGAAGGGGAGAACCAAGAAGGGGAAAAGGACCATAGTCCTGCAATCTCTGACAACGATACGGATTACAATGATGAGCAATATCCTTCTGCTAAGGATAGATACAAACAGTTAGAAGACCGTCTGAGTGCTATGGAAGTTCAGAAGATACCTGGGTTGGATTTTGAAGAATTGGGTCTGGTATCGGGAGTGGTCATCCCCCAGAAGTTCAAAGCTCAAATTTTTGCCAAGTATGATGGAGTGTCCTGCCCAAAACTCCATCTCCACTCGTATGTCAGGAAAATCCAACCCCACACCGCTGATAGGAATTTATGGGTGCACTTCTTCCAAGATAGTCTGTCAGGGACTCAACTTGAATGGTTCTACCAGTTGGAGGGAGCCAGTGTCCGAAACTGGGAAGATCTTGTTGCTGCTTTCTATAAGCAGTATCAGTATAATGCCGACCTTGCTCCTACTCGTACTCAACTCCAGAGTATGTCCATGGGTGCAGGTGAAGGTTTTAAAGATTATGCTCAAAATTGGAGAGACTTGGCTGTGAGAGTTCAACCCCCTTTGTCTGATAGGGAGTTGGTGGATATATTCCTTGGTACGCTGTCTGGTCCGTTCTTCAATCATTTGATAGGCAGTTCCTCATCTGGTTTCACCGAGTTGATTTTAACTAGAGAAAGAGTAGAAGTGGGGATTCGGAGTGGCAAAATACAGAAGGATGCCTCGTCAAGTTCATCAAAGAAGCCTTTCGCTGGTAAGAAGGAAGCCAGTGCGGTCTATAGCCCGAGGGGCCAAAGCATATATGAGCACCGTCAAACGGTAAATGCTGTAGTGATACTAAGACCCGCAGTTGCTCCACAATGCAACAATCAACAAAGTGTGGAAAGACCACAACGGCAGTTTACCCGCGTCAACATGACTTTGGCTGAAGTTCTACCTCATTTATTAAAATCCAACTTGGTAACCTTGAGAGAGGATCCCAAGAATCCAAACACTACCTCTCCTAGATACAATCCAAACGCGCGGTGCGCCTACCATTCTGAGAGTCCTGGCCACAATACAAATGACTGTTGGGCTCTAAGAAACAAAGTAAAAGACTTGCTTGAAGCCAAGGAGATAGAGTTTGATGCTCCAGAAAAGCAAAATGTTATAACTGCTCTCATGCCCAAACATGGTCGTGGAGTTAATGACGTTGACACTGATTTGTTTATGACCTCTATTGAAGAAATTTCTACTCCTATGACGACTATTAAGAAGAATTTGTTGTTGGCCGATTTATTTCTGGGTTATGGTGAAGGTTGCCACATGTGTTCGATTCTACCTTTCGGTTGCTGTTTGTTGAAGTCAGGTGTTCAGCGCTTGATGGATAATAAAGAGATTTTGTTCGAGAAGACTATGATTCCTGTTGTTCCAAACGAAGATGTTGCCATTATAACCATTTCCGCCAATCCTTCCAAGGTTTCCTCGATAAGACCTGTTAGGATTGCACTTGTTCAAAGAACTGCTCTGCTGATAATCACTGTTCCTGGTCCCATCCCGTACACCACAGACAAGGCTGTCCCATGGTATTATGGTGCTGATGTGTACTATCATGGCATTAAGCAAGATCTGAAGAATGAAGAAGCTGATACTGATATCAGTAACATTGTCGGAACCAACAAAGTTACCAGAAGTGGGAGGGTCTTCTCTCCCGAGATTTCCCCTAAGACTGTTATCAAGCCTACTGTTATTCCAACTGCTTATCCAACCAGCACTCTTGACATTTCTCCTGTTCCTACTCCAATTTTTACCCCTGTTGCTGAACCATCTGGGACTCGGGGCAAGGAAATTATAGGTGAGCCTGCCCGGACGGAGGCACCTAAGAAAATCATTGTGGAAGCCTCTAAACAAGAAATAGAGGAAATACTGAAAATCATTAAGAAGAGCGACTACAATGTGGTCAAGAAGCTGGGGCAGAACCCATCAAAGATATCCATGTTGTCTCTGATGTTGTGTTTTGAGGCCCATGCAAAAGCTTTGATTGCATTTCTCAAGACTACGCATGTGCCGCAGGAAACTTCAGCAGATCAGTTCAAAGATTGTGTGGCCAGTCCGACTGCTGACAGTGGGTTGGGTTTCTCAAATGCGGATTTGACACCGAAAGGAAGGAATCATAATGATGCTCTGCATGTCTCGATTGAGTGCAGAGGCACCACTATGGCTCATGTGCTGGTAGATACCAGATCTTCACTGAATGTTCTTCCGAAGAAAGCATTGGACCGTTTGGATTGTGAGGGTTTGACTCTAAAGCCTAGTAACATTGTGGTAAGGGCTTTTGACGGATCGAAGAGAATGGTGCACGGGGAAGTGGACATCCCTGTCAAAGTGGGTTCTCATACTTTTGGGTCCACCTTCTACGTAATGGATATTAGGCCATCATATTCTTGCTTGCTGGGTCGTCCTTGGATCCATGAGGCTGGGGCAGTTACTTCCACACTCCATCAAATGCTGAAGTATTCGGTGAAGGGAAAGATTGTCACAGTATGAGGTGAAGAAGAATATATGGTGAGTCACCTCAATTCCTTCCGCTACGTAGAGATGGACGGGGAATTCATAGAAACTCCTTGTCAGAATTTCGAAGAGGTCCCTCAGATCTTGGCATCAACTGAAGTTACTACCAGCAAACCTCCGTTGAAGATGGCTTCTCTCAAGGACGCCAGGGTTGTGGTTGAAGAGGGTGGGTGTATGAATTGGGGTCATCTTCCTGATTTCACTCACAAAACTGAAAAATTTGGTTTGGGCTTTACTACAGGGGCTCAAAGGGCTGTTAGGCACGCTCGGGCTGGAAGACCTCCTCTACACATCAGCAATCGGGGAATTAATGCAATTGAAGACAGTGAAGAGGATTCAGACATCGACGACTGGATCTACCCAACGACCAACGGTGGACCGAATAATTGGACGACCAGGGACTTCATACCTGTTTCTTTTATTCTGCAGTAATTGACTCATTTGTTTTAAGATTTGTAATAAACAGTTTGAAATTTTACGGCTCGGTGCCTTTCCCGAGACACCTTGGCTTTGCTTGTGAGGGCTATTATTTGTCATTTCATATATCATTAATAAAGCATTGGACGTTTCTTGCATACAAAATTTGTGCTCCTTGTTTTTATTTTTTGTCTCTCACTTTATTAAAATAACTATTCTCTTACACACACTCACGTATCATACTGCAGATCCATATCCACTTTGGATCCCATTGATAATAACTCTGCTACTTCCAGTTATGACTTCAAAAATCCGATCAACCAAGACGAGGACGAAGGTGAGGATGATTGTGAGGTGTCTGGAGAACTTGCTAGACTACTACAGCAGGAAGAAAGGGCCATACAACCTCATGAACAGCCAGTTGAGTCGGTGAATTTGGGTACAAAGGAAGACAGGAAAGAGGTTAAAATAGGTGCGTATTTGGAGCCTAGTGTCAAACAACGGTTAATACAGATGCTACACGACTATGTTAAGATCTTTGCCTGGTCCTATAAAGATATGCCTGGTTTGGACACTGATATTGTGGTACATCACCTGCCGACTAAAAAAGACTGCCCTCCGGTAAAGCAAAAGGTCCGTCGTATGCGCCCTAAAATATCAGAGAAAATCAAGATGGAGGTCATGAAACAGTTCGACACAGGATTCTTAGCTGTCACTTCTTATCCGCAGTGGGTTGCCAACGTCGTTCAGGTACCTAAGAAGGACGGTAAGGTACGGATGTGTGTGGACTACAGATATCTGAACAGGGCGAGCCCCAAGGATGACTTTCCACTTCCTTACATTGATGTTCTAGTCGACAACACCGTGCAACATAAGATCTTCTCTTACATATAACATAATCTTATTTATTTTGAGAACCTAATCACAATGCATCTCATGCATCGCACATAACTAACCCTGTATTTCTTTCAGGAAAGACAGTTATTATCAACAATTTCCAGCAGGTCCATGACCAACACTCGAAGCTAAACAGAGTAATCATCGGTGTGACCGAAGTAACATCACCCAGGTTCCCTATGTAGTTTTACCCAAACTCATTTCGAAGTAACCCTACTATCTAAGTTCCTTCTCATAGCCCTACTATCTCGGCTTTCATATCGAAGTAACCCTACTATCCAGGTTCCTTCTCACAGCCCTACTATATTGTCTTTCATATCGAAGTAACCCTACTATCCAGGTTCCTTCTTACAGCCCTACTATCCAGGCTTTCATATCGAAGCAACCCTACTATCCAGATTCCTTCTCATAACCTTACTATCCAGGCTCCTTCTCACAGCCCTACTATCCATGCTTTCATATCGAAGCAACCCTACTATCCAGGTTCCTTCTAATAACCTTACTATCCTGGTTCTTCCTCTCTTATCCCCAGACAGCAGTCCACAACACTGTAAGACCGGGAGCTGATCAAACACGATTGGTTTCGCATCTCTCCAATAAGTTGCGGTGCAGCATATACCCGACCAGATACGCAGTTCAATTCCGCTTCCCCAAACCGGAGTTATTCCCCAGTAGAGTAACAGACAACTGAACCTCCTAAAACTCTATTTCTCCCAAGACAGAGACCATCATTCCCCAGCGAAGTCCTCCTCAATAACAGGTATACGGGTTCTCGCAAAGGAATCTCTTATGTGATCGACACCTCTTCGGATGGCGTCTTTAAGCCCATCCCCGAAAATCTTCAATACTCGACTTCCAAATGGCATCTATAAGCCTATTCTCGATATTGCAAATCAAGTGTCATTTCATGCGAGTGCAAATTTCTGGGAACTCTAGTGTTCAATCATCTTCCACCTTCAGATCACGAAAGGCAGACCAACCAATCTACATCCTCAGGTTTAAGAAGATTGAACAGGGGCAGCTGTTGTACCCCAAAATTTTCCCTTCCGTATTTCTCAACACATGGCAAGTGAGGTCCCCAAATTGCTCAAGGAAGTTCAAGGGTTAACCAGACAAACTCTCTCTTAAGGCAGTATACCTCAAATTAGGGTTTCCATCTTCATCAAGATGTGTGAACAAAAAAGGACTCAAATGCTCACCATTGTCCTAATATGTTCTCAAGATCATCCATGTCAAGTTTTAAGCCTTGCAGAAGAAGTTTGCTCAGTCAATTGCTCAAATGCCTGAAAATCAACTGTATTAGGTCAAAAGTCAAATGTGGCCCACATACAGTCAAACTTCAAGATTTTTGGTCAACATCCTCATTTTTAATTATTATTCATCATTTGATCAAGGGTTGATCATGATTCCTCAAGGATTTCTCACAATTCATCAAAACCCAAAATTTGCTAAATTAGGGTTTTACAGGAAAAGTCAACTCAACTTTGACCAAGCATAACTTTCTCATACTTTATCAGAAATGACCCATCCAAATCTAATTTTGAAGAGGATGCAATTACCTACAATTCATCTTCATCTCCAAAGTCCAAAATATGCACTCACAAAAAGATGTGAATTTTGACATTATAGGTCCTTTTGAAAAGTCAACAAAAATACCTTTTGGGTCAAAGCTTCATACATGAACATGGAAGACTCTATTGAGATGAGACAAAAAGGGTTGTTTATAGGACATCCTAGGCTTTCTAAAAATTCAAAGAACACATCTCTAGGGTCAAAATTGAGAGAGTTATACATTGGCCAATTTGGCCAGTCTTACAAAATTGCCAAAAGTCAAATGTGCTCAAATTTGAATTATTTTTGCCAAATAGGCCCAACTTTTTATGCTTGCACCTCAATTATAATGTGGTCCACGACTCAAATGTTCACTCACCCATTATGTGCTTCATTTTTCAATTTATTTTTATTTTTAATTAATTAAAAAGTGGATTAAATCAAATAAATGATGAAAATTAACAAAGATATGATTTGATTTGTTTTTTTGACAGTTTGGCAATCAAGATATGCTGAGTAAACAAGATCAATTCGAATCAAGGGAAATTGGTACAAGAAAGGCATGATTTGGCTCAAAATAGCAACATATCATACAACTCGAAAATCAAATAAAATCTTGGATAAATGCAAAGATTCATGCCAAGTTTGTTAACCTAATTCATTCTAGGTTATACAATGAAGCTTTCCAGATCAAAAAAACAAAGGTTAGTGGTCGTGTAAAGCACAGAACAAAACTGAAAAATTCAAAGAAAAGTGGGAACTGGTTTTCATTCCACATGCTATCTCAAGCCCTCCTAGCCATTCCAATCGCTTGCTAGGCATCCCAGGAAGCTATTCCAATCACTCCCAGGTCTTGAAACGCCCAGAAACGCGCTCTACCCCTCACACGGTTTGCAAGCTTTTTCAAATTTGATTATTGCAATTTATGCATCATTAGCACTTTTGATTGTTATATTCACGTTTGTCATCATGTTTGCAAGCTAACCATGCCATTTAATTGCGTTTTTGATGCCTGTACGTGATATTGTCATTGCTAGGGTTTCTGTATTCGTTTTAGGGTTTCTCAATGCAGGAAAAATTAGGCCTTGATTCTGGTGCCATGATGCTCGTGAGGATGAGACGAGTTGATTGGTATCAGTACTTTTCATTTATCTTGCTCGTATGCAATTTTGGAGATGAACATGGTTATACCTACAGTGGACGTCTGTAGGTAAAAGTCTTGTTTTCTATAGCGACGGTCCAAGGAAGAAGATGAGGTGTGGCAGTCATTGGTTGGTTGGTTTAAATTTTCGCGCATTTTCTGAATATATTGTTTGATTTGATTATATTCTTTTGCTTCTATTATATGAATAACAAGAACGCGTAGCACAGCTGGCAAGCAAGCGTTGGAATTGAGCATGAGGACCTGGGTTCGATCCCAGGTCCCAACCATTGCTTTGTATTATTTTTCTTCATATGATCAGGTGCACTACCTTTCCATGTGTCCACCATGCAGCTCAAAGATCTGACCATCAGATTCACCAGCAAGCCAGATCCAACGCCTCTCCAATGAAGGATCATGATATACATCCAAGTCAACGTTGCACCAGATCAGGCGTAGTCAACCAGGCTTAGAGTTTTTGGGCCCATAAATTTAACTTTAAACCCCCCAGAATTGCTAACACTATCAGGCCCATTCCTCATTTTTTTTAATTATTTTGTTTTGCTTTATTTTTTATTCTTTATTTATTTTATTTTAAAATCAATTTTTTTTCATAAAATCATTAAATCAAGAATTCACAAAAATTTAAATTAGGTTTTTTATCAAATTTAATTTAATTTAGTTTAAGTTAATATAGGGAAATTTAACTTATTTTTCATAATTAAAACCAATTAGAAAAATTAGGTTTAAGTTCTTGATTTAATTCTTTTTTTTTCTCAAAAAAAAATACAAAAATAGGTTGTTTAGAATTTATTTATTTATTTTTCAAAAATTAATATTAATTAGAACTTAGGATTTTCTTTTAATTTAATTATTCCATTATTTTCTCAAATAACAAAACATGACAAAAAAACATTTTTTTTTCTTTAGCAGTCGCAAATAGGTTTAGTCAAAGGGTCAAAACCCTAATCGTCCTCGCATTTAATTCGCCGCGCGCTTATTAATTATTTTCCCAATATTTTTGTAACTGTCCATGGTTTGTAATAGTTAATTTAGGGTTTTTATTTACTGTTTAAATCCCCGATTTTTGGTTATGTAAGTAATCCCCCTCCCCGAAGCCTTGTAACTGCGTAGGTTTATTTTTTCGCATTTTTAATTCCTGTAAATATTTAACTGTGTAGATGTATGGCTAATAGGATTGAATGGCAAGAATGAATGACAAATTAAAATGGCTAGAAAACCCTAATGTGCAAAGATTAAATAACTGAAAATGGATCACTCGCACATATTCACTCTTAGGGTTTACTCTCAATTCGGTTGCCTTTGATAAACGATCATTAAGCATAGGGTGTCTTAGTGGTTGCCCTCCCGTCTAAAAAGATCGAATGTCCCATTTGAACGTTGCCTCGGAAATATTGCCTCGAAAATGTTGCCTCGAAAAAGATCTTAAGACTCTAGGGTTACTACTAAGGTGTCCTAATATTGCTTTAGTGACCGTATGTCCCTTTCGAATTGACCCTTACAACTCCAACGACGGTGCTACCTATTTCTCAATAGTGGGATAGCGCTATCTAAAGGAAACAAGAATAGAAACGATCTTTTCTCGAGTAGATAGATGCTAGTATGTACTTGTTCAAATCAAAACTTTTCACACATACATTTTTCAAACAAATTTTCAAAACAACTTCGTCACACTCTTGAGGACTGATACAAGGGTTATCACGAAGTTAAACTTTTCAACAAAACAAAGCACACACACAAGAAATTTCAAAATGAGCAAGTACCTAAGAGCCCATGGAAAACCATGGATAGAAAGGGTGCTAACACCTTCCCTTTCTATAATCTACCCCCCGTACTCAGAATATCTCGAAAAAAGATTTTTTCTGTACTTTTTTCCTTTCCGATTGGATAAATAAAAGTCGGTGGCGACTCTTGCTTACCGCGACATTTTGTGAATAAAAAAAACGCAAAGCGCAAACCAGTATTAAACAGTCGATTCTACAATCGTATCACACTATCGAATATATTCAAACCTCATATTTCTCCTTTACCACCTATGGTGTTGTTCCTACTAAGCCTTTAAAGTTGTTCTGATTTTGTCTCTTTATGCTTTTTAATAAGAGTGTTGCTCTTCTTAGTAGAGGCTTAGCTTTTTCTTCCTCTTGTTTTTCTTTGTGTGCTTGCCCTTTTTTATTTAACAAAATAATATCAATAGAATCTTTTAAATTTGTATATGACTTTATTCTTACAAAATTAATTTTATCATCAACACTTAGAAAAGACAAATATTATTGGACTCGCCACATTATTATTATTATACTAAAAAGCATCATATGCATCAAATTCAAAGGACCATATATCACATACTTTAACTGGGTGCAACCACAATCACACCACACACATTCTCCTCTATGCATGGGAATATCATCACAAGTGCATCCGCAACCGATCCAATCCAACAAGAAACATGAACAGCCTTATTATCTTCATGAAAAACAATCTCATCCTCCTCAAAGTCATTCCATGATGTAATACAAACAATTTGATTCTCAATTCCACTCTTTGTGACACTCTCAACCTCAATCACCTCCAAGAATTCTTTAACAACCAAAGTAAAACTAGAACCTATATTCATGTCTAGCTTTTGTTCCACTTCTTCAATGCAAACCATTGCCAATTCCCTCCACACCTCTTTGCTAAAATTTACATCCTTAGTAGTGATTTTGAATACAACACTTTGAACTTTGTTTTTGTTTTGAGTATGGTTGTTTAAGTCCTCTGATGAGAGAAATTTTGGAATGTTTAGATCAAGATAGTTAAACGTGGTGGTGTCAATTTCTTTATTTGAGATTGAAGGTAACATGTTGTAAATATTTGCCCATTTATTTAGGAATTTTTTAACAACCAAAATTTCAGCCAAAAGAAGACTACAACTAATGCCGATCGAATATCCTCCACATATAAATTTCGTCACCTAAAAAAAATCACATCACCAAATTAGATCAAATTTCAAGTGTCTGATAAATTTTTTTATCCTCGGATCATATCACTATTATAGATATTTAACTTTTTAGATTTATTGAATAACTCATTAATCTAATATAATTAGAGGATGTGTGAATATGATTACTTACCTGAACATAAAAGAGAGGAGAGAACTGGGGAAATTGAGCATCAATTTCGTTCCAAAAAACAAGCTCGACCTCGCGATCATCGCGATCCTTTTTATCCGACTCAAGAAACTCAGACAAAGTGGCGGAACTTTGAGCTTCTAAGAGTCGAATTCCGGAATCATTGGACACAATTTCGAATCCTGATAAGTCGTCTCTTTTTTGGATTCGACCAGCTAGTAGAGGATGATTCAAAAGGGTCCTAGCTAGGGACTCCACAATCCAACCGGTTAAAGACCAATCATGATGTTCCTCTTCAACATTCTCATAGTACAATACCATATGATAGCATCCTTGAATATTTCTTATTGCATGAATCTTTTGATTCGATGTTTCATCATCGTTGAATATAATTTGACAAACTTGTCGCGGTTCGGTAATTTTAACCGGTGACACACTTGTCACAGATACAGTTTGTGTCTTTTTGAGACACTGATTTTCTGAGCCAACATTGCAATGCTCATGATCCATTAATATTTTTGCTAGGTCCTCATTTCACAACATGCAGGGGAAGTATTTATAAGAAGAATAAATAAATATACTATAGTTTACATAAGAAACATTTATTTGGTGGTTATGCATAGTTTTCAAGTAGAATAACTAGTTTAAGTTTAGCAACACCCAACTTTCTAAGTAGAAAGGAAAATAACTTGTCTCTGGACATGAATATGGTAATTGGTTGGCCCTTTGATGAAACTTGTTTAATTGAGGATATGATCTCTTTATACGGAACATGATCTTTTTCACACCTTTTTGCAAAACTGTCTATGCAAAAAAAAAAGCATTTTTTATTTTCTGCTTTTTTAACATTCAAATATTCAATATTGAAATAAAGGGTTTTCAAGAAAGATGATTTATGAAAGAGGAAGAAGAAGAAGAAGATAGAAAGAGATTGAAAGTTTGTTATGATTCTAACTGAATTGTGATTGCATTGATTGTTGTTGAAATTATAAACTAACAAACCCTTTATAGACATACAATGTCCAGGTCCACTTCGACTATATACAGCTTTAGCCCAAAACTACATTTCGACATACTACAATAGTTGTTGTATTCAACAAAGTCGAGTACAGCTGACAACCTATCAGCACTAGCTATTCGACATACACTTATGCACTTCGACAGAACAAAAAGTATACTATCTAACACGCCCCCTAATTTATGTTCTCGAGACTTCTCATTCTGATGTTTCTCTTTAACTCGTCGAGTCTGACTTTCTTCAGAGGTTTGGTAAATATGTCAGCTAGTTGTACTTATGTCTTGCAATGCTTTATCTCTAGCTTCCCTTTGTTGGCTTGATCCCTCAAAAAATGATACTTTCTTTCTATGTGCTTACTTCGACTATGACACACTGGGCGATTCGCCAGGTCAATAGCTGACTTGTTGTCAACAAACAACTTCATCTTCTTAAGTTCCATTATCTTGAGTTCTTCAAGTAACATTTCGATCCATGCTGCTTGGCATGCAGCATATGATGCATCCACATATTCGATTTCACATGATGACAAAGCCACAATATTTTGCTTCTTGGAACTCCAATAGATTTGAACGTCTTCTGTTGTACCCCAAAATTTGCCCTCCCATATTCTTCAAGATTTGCCAAGATCATGGTTCAAAATCTCTCAAGGGTTGCACAGTCCAATTGCCTCCTAGCACAGTCAAAATTAGGGTTTTGGTTCTGGCAAAGAAAATGAAGTTTTCAAGGGTCCAATCAAGTCTCACATGCTCATAAACATTGTCAAACATCCATATGCCAAGTTTCAAGACTCACAACATCAAATTGCACAGTCAAAAACCCTAATTGCTTCACAGTCAACTGCAGGGGCAAAATGGTTATTTGACAGTTAAAAGTCAAAATTTTTGGTCAATATATTATTTTGAAGCCACAAACATCATTTGATCAATTCTTGATCATGATTCTCAAAGCATGGCTCTAAAAGTCTCAAGATGCAAAAAGTTGCTATTTTTGGACAGTTGAAAAGTCAACTGCAAATTGACCAAGGCATAACTTCTTCATGGTTTATCAGAAAAATCCCATCCAAATCTCATTTTGAAGAGGATGACATTTCCTACAACTCATCTTCACACCTCAAGTCCAAGAAATGCTCTCACAAAAAGTTATCAATTTCAACATTATAGGTCATTTTTAAAAGTCAACAAAAAGGCACTTTAAGTCAAAGACCATAATTTGAGATTGGTAAATCAAAATGACATGGGACCAAAGACATTGGTTAGAGGACTTCAAGACTTTTCCAAAATGTACAAGAACATGATCATAGCTTCAAAATTGAGCAAGATATGCCTTGTAGAAGTTGGGAAATTTTTGGGAATTTTGAAAAGTCAACTTTGTTTCAAAAGCTTCAAAATTGCTAATGGGCCACAAATTCTTCCATGAATCATTACCCAAAGGCTATGCACGACCCATTAAGCTCAAAGGGAGTTACTTTCTTATTTTTGATTAATTATTTGAATTTTTATTATCATTAATTCATTTAATTAAATTTAAATATAAGAAAAATACCAAATCATGTTTTTAAATCTTTTTTATGCAGCAAATATGTCCATTATGAGCTAAATATTTCGTGCATCAATCAACAAGGACAAAATCATCCATATTTGGCATAATTGACATGGAAAAAGATTGGAAAAGATATGAACAAAATCAAATATTGGAATCATCAATACATGGACTTTGGGCTTGGCTTTTTGACCTAATTTGCTTCAAATACAAAGGCACAACATGACCTAATGCTGATACACACGAAAAACTGCACACAGGCTGCATACCAAATTGCCAAATTTTCACCAAAAGTTGGAAACTGAAATCCTAGTTACTGCACGATTCAAAGCTCCAAAAGCATTCCAATACATTCCTGACATTGCTAGGAACGTGTTGCAATCAAGAACCAGTCTCCAGACCTCAAGAATTGGTAGAACATCATTGCACTTTTCATGAACTTTTCCATTATCGTGTTTTAATTTTCAAGCATTGTTCATGTGTTTTGTTAATTGATTTACACTAGTATTGATATTCTGAAGCTAATGGTACCATTTAATTGTCCTAACAATGCCTGTATCGAGATTTGCCATTAACGTTTTCTAGGGTTTCAGAGCTCCAAATTTAGGGGTTTTCACATATGGCAAAATTGAACCACCAAACCTATGCCATTGGACTCGTGACCTCAAGACAAGACCAACCAACACCTCGCGCCCTTTTTATATTACAGCATGGGCTATTCGCTATTTTTACAGGTCTTGTTTAGTGGGGGTTTAAAACCCCCGCTATTTGCTTATGTTACAGGTACAAATATGAAGAAGACGCTGAGGTGTCTGAGCGTGGTTGGAGGATTTGAATGTTGGCGCGTTTTTTGATTGTTTCAGCATAATGTTGTTTTTTTCATATATATTATTTGTATTCCATTATATTAACAAAGAAACGCGTTGGTTCAGTTGGTGGCTGAGGTGGCTTGCAGGTATTGGGACCTGGGTTTGATTCCCAGGTCCCCCCATTTAATCCATAATTTTTGTTGTACTATATTCCCATGCAGTGTAGTCTCAATGGCTCACCATGCACGCCCTTGCCTGTGCCTGCCAAGTGGATCTGATGGTCAATCTGAAGGTCACAATAGGATGTCTACCATGCACCTCAGTCAATGGATGAACATTCAAGCTGGAAAGTCAACGCAGGCTTTGCAATCTTGGGCCTGAATTTCTCAATTAACCTCCAAAAGGGTCAAACACCCCCCATGGTTTGCATCATGTTTATTTTTTATTTGATTTTCCTTTTGATTCTTTTAATTGTTTTTTTAATTGTTTTCTTTAATTTCACAAATCAATTCTCATAATAAAAAATCAGAAACTAAAAATATAGTTAATTATTATTATTTCACCATTAATTTATTTTGTAAATAAACTTTAAATAATTAATTTAGATTAATTTAGGTTTCAATTTTAATACTTTTTTTATATAAATTAAAATATGTAGAAATTAGGGTTTTTTTAGCATTTTCATCCTTTTCTTAATAAATAATTTTTTCTTATTATCATTATTATTAATTACTAATTTATTTTGTAAATAAACATGTATATTAATTGATTAGTAAATTAGGTTAAACTTTAATGTTTTCTTAATAATTAAAATAACTTAGAACTAGGGTTTCTTTTAATTTTAATTTTTTTTTTTTTTTTTTTTTTCATTAAATACTAAAAACCTAAAAAATATTTCTTTCCTTTTATTAAATAATAACTTAACTTTTAATTCAATTTAATTTCAAAAGGGTCCAACGCCCTCGAACATTCTATTTTTATTCTTTCGCGCATTTATTCTTTTTTTCTTTGTGAATATTATGTAACTGCTCAAGCCATGTAATAATAACTAGGTTTTACTTTCCGCATTTTTTATTAAAACGGGTCTTTGTAATTTGGCGATGTATAGACCCGCGCCTTGTAATAGCGTAGGATTTTACTTTCCGCATTTAAATTTCCGCACTTTTAAATTATAATTGCATGAAAGAATGAATGGCCTAAATTAAAAACAAGTGTAGATCACCATGATACATGTACAAGATAAAGTATAACTGAAAATAACACACAAATTCACACACCACTCTTAGGGTACGCCTCACTTTTGCCTTGCCATCGAAACGTGGTCGTCGAGTATAGGACGTTTTAGTAAGTCCTTATGTCCATAACATGATCCAGTTGCCTCGAAATGGTTGCCTCGGAATTAAAAAGGATCAATGGCATAAGGGTAGCTTCTAAGGTGTCCTACTGTTGCTCCGGTGACCACACTGTCCCTACAAACGAATTGACCCGAACACCTCCAACGGTGGTGCTACCTACCTCTCAATGGTGGAATGGCACTACCTTAAGGACTTCTACACAACTTAATTCCTTAGGGTAGGTAGATGACTCGTAGATACTTTCTCTATTCAAAAACAAATCAAAAAACTCTTTTCACACCGACATTTTTCAAAAAGTTTTCAAAACAATTTTTCAAACACTCTTGAGGACTGATACAAGAGTCGATCTGAAATCTTTAAACGAAACTTTTTCAAACCCACTCACAATTGAAAAGCAAACATTTTGAAAACACAAATGAGCAAGTATCTAAGAGCCCATGGATAACCATGGATAGAAAGGGTGCTAACACCTTCCCTTTCTATAAATCTACCTCCCGAACCGAGAAACTATCTCATAAGGAATTTTGCTGTGCTTTTGTCCTGTCCATGTTGGAGAAAATAAAAGACAGTGGCGACTCTTGCTTCCGCGACATTTCGTGAACCAGCGTTAAACAGTCAGTTCCAGATCCACCGATCACAGAACTGGCGACTCTGCTGGGGAATCTTATAAAGTGGGGTGTACCTTAGGACTAAGATCACTTGTGTTTTCAATTGTTGTGTATGTTTGCTTTATTATTGTGGGCTGTTTCGGAGTTACATAGATCCTAACCCGGATCTGGGGATACCCTGTTAGGTAGCATAAGCTGTGAGGGACCTGTCCGGCATAAACCGACATGGGTGAAGCAGTGGCTACGTTGGTGTGGCACCTTGGTCTGTACCGATATCCCTTGTGTCGCAACGAGGAGAATATGGGTCTTCTGAGGAGTCATTAAGCACCAACCGACCTTAGAACCTTAAATGACCCAACTTGGCCAATAGAACAGTAGCAGTATGCTACACCCATTGAGGCAAAACTCTCGTGATGGTTCTGGCTGCAAGAAAAGATTGCGATGCTGGAGTTATGACCGATTGAGGGTAGTCAGTGATATTGGGATCCTCTAGAACCCGGTTACTTCTGATAGGACAGGTCTTAACCAACAAACTAAAAGAGGGTAATACCTAGACCCCATGTCGGCCTAAACTCTAAGGGCTTGTCTTGTGTGACTTGTGTGCCTTATCATGTTTGCCTTTGTAAATATTTGCGGTGTGCTTTATCATAACATCATGCCATCATAAACATTGCATGCATCCTGCATAAGGACTGACCATTTCAAAGACAAGAGGGTTTCACCTTTGCTCTGTTTTGTAGGACATCATAATGCCTATGCGAAGGAACACTACCTGGTTCAATTTTGTTCACCCACCTGAGTTGCTTGAAGAATTGGTTAGCAAAATTCCAAATACTACTTCCTTCATCCAGAGGCATGGTTCTCTTCTCAGTTTAGTCACGGCAAAGTGGGACCAACAACTGATGAGTGTCCTGACCCAGTTTTATGACCCTCTGTACCAGTGCTTCACCTTTCAAGACTTCCAGCTGGTCCCTACCTTGGAAGAGTTCTTTGATTTGCTTGGCATCCCTATCTTGGATCAGACTCCCTACACTGGTTGGGAAAAGACTCTTAGGCTTGAGGAGATTGTTGCAGCTCTTCCTTTGACCCACAAAGAAGTAATGGACAACTGGGTGACTAGAAGCAAAGTTAAGGGTTTCTTGGCCAAGTTTCTGATTGGTAAGGCTAATAGTTTCTGGAATGACTTAGACTTTAGGGCATATGAAGACATTCTGGCTCTCTTAATCTATGGTCTAGTCTTGTTTCCTAATCCTGATAACTTCATTAACGTCACTGCCATAAGGATCTTCATGTCTCGGAACCCTGTGCCTGCTCTCTTGGGTGATATCCTGCAACAACTTTATGCTCGTACTGCCCGAAGACGAGGAACTCTGTGCTGTTGCATCCCTTTGTTAGTGAGGTGCTTTATTTCGCACCTCCTTAAGTTCGTGCTGAAGAACAAAGAAGGAAGAGGTTGGGCTCATAGGTTAATGTCTCTCACTGATAAGGACATCATTTGGACTCTCAGAGGTTTGGATGAGGTGGCTGTTATTGATCGTTGCGGAGAATACCCTAATGTTCCTCTGATTGGTACCCAAGGAGGGATCTCTTATAATCCATGTCTAGCTCTCCGTCAGTTTGGAAGAGCCAGAAGAGCAGGGCCTCATGAGATGTTGGTGCCTCACATTAGTTTTGAGTTTCAGGTAGATAGTGACGAGCTGCGTCGTAGGTTCATCAAGGCTTGGGACAGAATCCACAAAGCTGACGCACAAGAGTTGGGACCGAAGACTTCTCTACCTATGGAAGCCTACTACAAATGGGTCCGCATCCGTGCTCAGAAGTTAGGTATGCCGTATGAAGCTGTCAGACCCATCATTCTTGAATATCCTGATAGAGATGGGGCTCCTCCAACTGTTCTCCCTCCTCAGATACCTACTGATATTGATACACTAAAGAGGTCTTGGGCGCAACTGCGAGAAGAACGGGATTCTTATCGGGAAAAGTTCAACGAGCAGGAATTGAAGATCCAGAAGCTGACAAAGCAATTAGAGAACGAGCGAGCCTTGAATGACTACATCCGTACTGAGAAGAGGAGACCCTGGGATCACTGATGAGCTTTGGATATTCTTCTACAGTTTTATTTCCCTTTTCAGTATTTTCATTTTATGTAACGCCTAAGGGAAACCTGTTGAACAATTTAAATTTCAAAGTTGAATCTAATGAAGTGTGTTCCTTTTTGTTTACAAAGTTGATTCCCGATTGTCTTTGAAAACATAAATCATACGCATCCCATTCATCATGTGCATAGCAGGTACTCTTCTTTTCAGGTTGCTTAATGTTCTTCGCTGTTTATTTCAGCATCATGAACCCTGAATCATCTACCGAGCAGTCCATCAAGGCCCTTCAGGCTCAGAACGCACAATTTCAAGAGCTGATTATGAGTTTGGCCCAAGGTCAGGAGGAACTGAAGGCTCTGCTGGTCAAGAAGAAGAAGAAGAAGAGAACTGTACTATTCAACACTGGCCGGAGGTTTGGTAACACACTACAGAATGAGGTTGATCAAGCTGGTTCTTCTGTGGGAAAAGGCAGTCCCCAAGGGGGAAGGGTTCCTAGTCCGGTGGTCTCTGACAAAGAGACTGATTTTAATGAGGAGAAGAATCCTCCAGCTGAAGACAGGTACAAGCAGTTGGAAGACCGTCTGAATGCCATGGAAATTCAACAAGTGCCTGGTTTGGATTTCGGAGACTTGGGTCTATCTTCTGGTGTGGTCATCCCACACAAGTTCAAAGCACCATCTTTCGCAAAGTATGATGGGGCATCCTGCCCTAAGCTACATCTCAGATCTTATGTGCGGAAGATTCAGCCGTATACTGTGGACAAGAACTTATGGATCCATTTCTTCCAGGAGAGTCTTTCAGGGACTCATCTCGAATGGTTCTATCAGCTGGATGGAACCAAGGTTCGTAACTGGGAGGACTTGGCTACTGCTTTTTATAAGCAGTATCAATATAATGCCGACCTCGCTCCTACACGTACCCAACTCCAGGGTATGTCGCTAGGATCGGGAGAAGCTTTTAAAGAGTATGCGCAGAAGTGGAGGGACCTGGCTGGTAGGGTGCAGCCACCGTTAACCGACCGTGAACTTGTGGACATGTGCTTGGGGACCCTATCCAGGCCGTTCTTCAATCATCTCATTGGAAATTCGTCTGCAGGGTTTACAGACCTCATTCTGACTGGGGAAAGGATAGAGGCTGGTATGAAATCAGGGAAAATACAGAAAGGTACATCCTCAAGTTCTAAAAAGAAGCCTTTCAAAAAGGAAGCCAGTGCTGTGTATGGGCCTAGAAGGCAAAACAAACTAGAACGCCGCCAAGCTGTCAACGCGGTGGTAATTGCTAAGCCTGCTGCCGCTCCTCGGCAACCTAACCAACTAAGGGGTGAGAGACCCAGAAGAGAATATACTCGGCTTAGTATGACCTTGTCACAGATTTTTCCGCAACTGCTATCGACCAACTTGGTGACCGTCAGAGAAGCTCCGAAGGTGGTAAACACGACCTCTCCGAAGTATAATCCCAACACCCGCTGTGCTTATCACTCTGATAGCCCGGGGCATTCTACTGATGATTGTTGGGCCCTGAGGAATAAGGTTTAGGATCTTATCGACGCCAAGGAGGTTCAGTTCGAGGCGCCTGAGAAGCCTAATGTGGTGACAGCTCCCCTACCTGACCATGGAGTGAATGCTATCAGGGATGGTGACGGAGTGGAAGAATCTGAGTTCAACAGTTGGATTTACCCAACGGCCGACAGTGGACCGAACAATTGGACTGCCAAAGACCACATACCTGTTACTTTTGTTACGCAGTAATGAATTCCTTTGTTTTTTAATGAACAATAAATTGAAACTTTATGGCCCGGTGTCCTACCCGGGGCACCGTTGGCTTCATTTGTGAGGGCATATTACTTGTCATTTCCATATATCATGAATAAAGACATTGGACGTTTTTCGCATTTCAAATCTTGTGCTCCCTTTCTTTCTTTCTTTATTTCAAAACAACTATATTTACACACACTCACCCAAACAGGTTTCAATCCACTCTGGATCTCACTGGTAACGAATCTGCTACTGCCAGTTATGACTTCGAAAATCCGATCAACTTAGTCGAAGACGAAGGTGAAGATGATTGCGAAGTGCCTGGTGAGCTTGCAAGACTGTTACTCCAGGAAGAGAGGGCCATTCAGCCACATGAAGAGCCAGTGGAAACAATAAATTTGGGTACTGAGACAGATAGAAAGGAAGTCAAGATTGGTGTCAATCTGGAGCTCAGCGTGAAACAGCGGTTGATTCAGATGTTGCATGATTATATGGAAATCTTTGCCTGGTCCTACGAAGACATGCATGGGTTGGATACTGACATTGTGGTCCATCACTTGCCTACCAAGGAAGAATGCCCTCCGGTTAAGCAAAAGGTCCGCCGTATGCGTCCAGAGATGTCTAAGAAGATCAAAGCTGAGGTTATGAAGCAATTTGATGCCGGGTTTCTAGCAGTGACTTCTTACCCTCAGTGGGTTGCCAACGTGGTTCCGGTACCGAAGAAAGGTGGTAAGGTCAGAATGTGTGTCGATTACAGAGATCTGAACAGGGCAAGCCCTAAGGATGACTTCCCTCTGCCTCACATTGATGTTCTGGTTGACAATACTGCTCAGCACAAGGTGTTCTCCTTCATGGATGGCTTTTCAGGTTATAATCAGATCAAGATGGCTCCTGAAGATATGGAAAAGACTACCTTTATCACTCAGTGGGGCACCTTCTGCTACAAGGTCATGCCATTCGGGTTGAAAAATGCTGGGGCAACCTACCAACGTGCCATGGTTGCTTTATTTCATGACATGATCCATCATGAGATTGAAGTGTATGTCGACGACATGATTACAAGGTCCCAAACTGAGGAGGAACACCTTGATCATCTGCAGAAATTGTTTGACCGTCTGAAGTTGTACAAGCTGAGGTTGAACCCGAACAAGTGCACATTTGGGGTAAGATCTGGAAAGTTGCTGGGCTTCGTCGTGAGCGACAAAGGTATCCAAGTGGACCCTGCCAAGGTTAAAGCCATACAAGAGATGCCAGTTCCTAAGACAGAGAAAGAAGTCAGAGGCTTTCTAGGACGTCTGAATTACATTGCCCGATTCATCTTGCACCTAACTGCTACTTGTGAACCAATCTTCAAGCTGCTGAAGAAAGATCAGGTAGTACGTTGGAATGATGAATGTCAGGCCGCTTTTGACAAAATCAAAGAGTATCTCCAAGAACCACCCATCCTTATGCCACCGGTTGAAGGGAGACCTCTAATATTATACTTGACAGTACTTGACAGCTCAATGGGGTGTGTGTTGGGGCAGCATGACGAGTCTGGCCGAAAAGAGCATGCCATTTATTACCTTAGCAAAAAGTTTACCGACTGTGAGACCTGATACTCGCTGCTCGAGAAAACTTGATGCGCTTTGGTATGGGCTGCTCGTCGGCTGAGACAGTATATGCTGACTCACACTACTTTGTTGATCTCAAAAATGGATCCGATCAAGTACATATTTGAAAAGCCTGCTCTGTCTGGGAGAATAGCAAGATGGCAGATGATCTTGACGGAATACGACATCCAGTACACGACTCAGAAAGCTATCAAGGGAAGTGTATTGGCAGACCACTTGGCACACCAGGCAGTAGACGACTACCAATCAATGAACTTTGAGTTTCCTGACGAAAGCATCATGATAGTGACTGATTGTGAAGTACCTGGGCCGGATGAAGGACCTGAGGAAGGATACCGATGGTCTATGCACTTTGACGGAGCCTCCAACTCTTTGGGTAACGGTATCGGCACTGTGATCATATCTCCCCAAGGCACTCATACTCCACTCACTGCCCGACTATGTTTCAACTGCACCAACAACATGGCGGAGTATGAGGCATGCATCATGGGTCTTCAAGCTGCGATCGACTTAAGGATCAAGTTTCTGAGTGTCTTCGGAGATTCCTCTCTCGTGATCAATCAGATCAAAGGCGAGTGGGATACGAAACATCCGAATCTTATTCCTTACAGAGAATGTGTGTTGACATTGATCCCCCATTTTACAGAGATAACTTTTGAACACTTCCCAAGAGAGGAGAATCAGTTGGAGGACGCGTTAGCTACGATGTCTTCTATGTTCAAAGTCAAGTGGGACAATGAGGCTCCCCGGGTCATTATCTGGAAACTGGACGAACCTGCATACTGTTGTGATCTTGAGGCTGAGGTAGTAATTGAGAAACCCTGGTATCATGAGGTGAAAAGGTACTTGGAAGCCCAGGAATACCCTGAAGGTGCATCCATCAATGACAAGAAGTTTCTGAGAAGGTTCGCAGCAAAGTTCTTCCTCAGCAATGGCGTTCTATACAAGCGAAACCATGATTCGACCTTACTGCGTTGTGTGGATAAGGCTGAAGCAGAAAGGATATGGCGGAGCTACATGAAGGTACCTTTGGAACGCATTCCAGTGGACACACCATGGTAAAGAAAATCCTTCGGGCAGGATATTTCTGGTCCACAATGGAAGCCGACTGTTACCAACACTCTCGGACATGTCATAAATGCTAGATTTATGCAGATAAGGTGCACGTTGCTCCAGTTCCTCTGAATGTCTTGACAGCGCCTTGGCCGTTTGCAATGTGGGGCATTGATATGATCGGCGAGATTAAACCTACGGCATCCAACGGGCATCGCTCCATCCTGGTGCGATTGATTACTTTACAAAGTGGGTTGAAGCAGCTTCCTACGCTACAGTAACCAAGAACGTTGTGGCACGGTTCATTCGGCATAACCTGATCTGTCGATACGGTGTCCCGGAAAGGATTATTACGGACAACGGTGCCAATCTTAATAACAAGATGATCACTGAGCTCTGCGAGCAATTCAAGATACAGCACCACAACTCTTCTCCTTACCGACCGAAGATGAATGGGGCTGTAGAAGCAGCGAATAAGAATATTAAGAAGATTGTGCAGAAGATGACAGTGACCTATAAAGATTGGCATGAGATGTTACCGTTTGCTCTTCATGGGTATCGTACCTCAGCAAGGACGTCAACTGGGGCAACTCCTTTTTCTTTGGTCTATGGCATGGAGGCAGTCTTACCGATCGAAGTGCAGATACCCTCTCTCCGGATAATGAAGGATGCAGATCTGAGCGAAGATGATTGGATCCAGACACGACTTGATCAGCTAAATCTAATTGACGAAAAGAGACTCACTGTTATTTGTCATGGTCAAACGTACCAAAAACGGATGATCAGGGCATTTAACAAGAAAGTCAGACCACAAGAGTATCAAGTTGGGGACCTGGTAATCAAACGCATCATCCTTCCTCAGAGTGATCCCAGGGGCAAATGGACCCCTACGTACGAAGGGCCATTTGTGGTTAAACATGTGTTCTCAGGAGGAGCCATGATCCTAACCACCATGGATGGTGACGACCTTCCTCACCCCGCCAATGCAGACATAGTAAAAAGATACTACGCATGACAAAAGACCCGCTAGGTTGACATACCTAGGCAAAAATTAGGGCTTCCCGGCGAACCAAAAGGGTTCGGGCAAAATGAGGGATGAAATGAAAAAAATCTGTACACCCGGCAAGTCGAAAACTTGAAAAGGCGGCTTGGGCAAAAATGGGTATCCCGGTGGACTGAAAACCCGAAAGGGCGGTCCAGGCAAAAGTTAGGGATAAAGCGTAATACTATGTCTCATTGGATCACTTTGCATCTAGAATCCGGTATCAACTATCAAGTTCAAACGGCATCGATCGATCAGCTTCATCTTCAACCGAGCAGCCAAGTGATGAGACGCTCGAGGATATAAAGGCGATAGCAGAGTTAGAACCCAGTGGGATTATTCTTTTCACATAGCTGTTTTGTTGTCTGTGTACAAATTGTATAAACTCTGTTGTTCGGCGGCGTCCTCTTACTAGGACGTCAGCCTCTTGTACATAAACGCCTATTTACAGGCAATTCAAAAATCAATACAAATTCACTTTCCAGCTAAATTGCCAATCGTTTTTCCTTTTTCTGTTTTGTTTTGCAAAGAACGTCCAAGGTTCAATTTGTGATATATGCATTTGACACTAATTGCTAACTCATAAATATTTGCATACGAAACAAAGGATTAATTACAGGTAACATTAGAAACAGGGGCAATAATGAGTTGTCTAAGCGATCTAATTGCTCCGCCCACCAAGGTACCAAGGTAAGTTCGGCTGAAGAATGTAACCAAGATATCTTAATTCCCCAGAGAGTGAGCCAGCAAGTCAACATACTCTCCCCAAGAAGAGTTAGACCACAATCAGCCTTAAGGAAGTTGGGTATCCCCAGCAGATCTCAACATTCCTCAGCGCAGTATACTGACATTCCTAACAAGCATCCCCGGTAGTCTTGATCTAAGATTGTTCCCCGGCGGTATACCAGACATTCAGCGGAGCCATTTCCCCAGTACAGTTCAAAAATTTCCCCAGGAGAGTACAATCCAAGCTTCCCCAGGAAAGTGGAATCCATCTCTCCAGCAGGAAGCTTATCCCCAGTAGATTCTGGAAGGCTTATCCCCTGCAGAGCACGAACGCTCCCCGGCTTTATTCAGAAAGTTATTTCCCCACCAGGATATAACTGGGTTATCCTCAGCCAATTGTCATGGAAAGATCGTCCTCGACGAAGTCTTCCTATCCTCCAGCGGAGTTCATCAAACCTTCCAACAAAACTTAACAACGGTATCCCCAGCGGAGTTATCTCCATCTCAGCAAAGAACCTCTCTTTCCCCACAGAGTATTCCCCGCAGAGTAATTTATTCGCCAAGTTTATTCCCCAACAGAGTCATCTTCTCCTACCGGTATTCTTGCAACCATCATCCCCAGCGGAAACAACGAAGCTCTATTCCTCAACATCAGCCCAGGATTTAACTTCCCGACACTCGTCAAGGATTTACTTTCCTAGACAAAAACACGTTCCATAAACATCACATCTTCATACATTATAGCATGCACATATGCATCATAAACATACAATCTCATTTATTCTGAGAACATCACGCATGTCATACATCATGACATCACATACAATTAACGTTTTGTCTTTTCAGGGCAAAAGTCAGTACAAAGATGATTACTATCAACTGTCGTGATTCCAGATCCGATTCATGTATCTTGCCAGGGTGTATCTGTTGACGACTATACCAGACTCGATTCCTGTATCCGGCCAGGGCACGTCTGAAGAGTTCGAAGATCTGATTCCTGTATCTCGCCAGGGTGTATCTGTTGACGACTAACATTACCAGACTCGATTCTTGTATCCTGCCAGGGCATGTTTGAAGAGTTTGAAGATCTGATTCCTGTATCTTGCCAGGGTGTATCTGTTGACGACTAACAGTACCAGACTCGATTCCTGTATCCTGCCAGGGCACGTCTGAAGAGTTTGAAGAACCGATTCCTATATCTTGCCAGGGTGTATCTGTTGACGACTAACAGTACCAGACTCGATTCCTGTATCTTGCCAGGGCACGTCTGAAGAGTTCGAAGATCTGATTCATGTATCTTGCCAGGGTGTATCTGTTGACGACTAATAGTACCAGACTCGATTCCTGTATCCAGCCAGGGCACGTCTGAAGAGTTCGAAGATCCGATTCCTGTATCTTGCCAGGGTGTATCAGTTGACGACTATATTCTCCGGACTCGATTCCTGTATCTCGCCAGGGCACGTCTGAAGAGTTTAAATATTCGATTCCTGTAACTAGCCAGGGCACATCTACATAAAGAGTTTGAAGATCAACTCCTGTAACAGGCCAGGTAACTATTTTCTTTCTCAGGTACGCAAGTTCTCGCTAAGGAATCTCTTACGCGATCAACACCTAGATGGCATCTATAAGCCCATCCATATACCAACAGTCTCCAAATGGCATCAATAAGCCCATTCCCTACATCATACTGTTAACACTCTACTATGTGAGTGCAAATTTCTGGGCACTCTAGTGTTCAATCATCTTCAACCTTCAGATTACGAAAGGCACGCCAGCCAATCTGCATCCTCAGGTCTAAGAAGATTGAACAGGGGAAACTGTTGTACCCCAAAATTTTCCCTCCCATATTCTTCAAGATTTGCCAAGATCATGGTTCAAAATCTCTCAAGGGTTGCACAGTCCAATTGCCTCCTAGCACAGTCAAAATTAGGGTTTTGGTTCTGGCAAAGAAAATGAAGTTTTCAAGGGTCCAATCAAGTCCCACATGCTCATAAATATTGTCAAACATCCATATGCCAAGTTTCAAGACTCACAACATCAAATTGCACAATCAAAAACCCTAATTGCTTCACAGTCAACTGCAGGGGCAAAATGGTCATTTGACAGTCAAAAGTCAAAATTTTTGGTCAACATATTATTTTGAAGCCACAAACATCATTTGATCAATTCTTGATCATGATTCTCAAAGCATGGCTCTAAAAGTCTCAAGATGCAAAAAGTTGCTATTTTTGGACAGTTGAAAAGTCAACTGCAAATTGACCAAGGCATAACTTCTTCATGGTTTATCAGAAAAATCCCATACAAAGCTCATTTTGAAGAGGATGACATTTCCTACAACTCATCTTCACACCTCAAGTCCAAGAAATGCTCTCACAAAAAGTTATCAATTTCAACATTATAGGTCATTTTCAAAAGTCAACAAAAAGGCACTTTAAGTCAAAGACCATAATTTGAGATTGGTAAATAAAAATAACATGGGACCAGAGACATTGGTTAGAGGACTTCAAGACTTTTCCAAAATGTCCAAGAACATGATCATAGCTTCAAAATTGAGCAAGATATGCCTTGTAGAAGTTGGGAAATTTTTGGGAATTTTGAAAAGTCAACTTTGTTTCAAAAGCTTCAAAATTGCTAATGGGCCACAAATTCTTCCATGAATCATTACCCAAAGGCTATACACGACCCATTAAGCTCAAAGGGAGTTATTTTCTTATTTTTGATTAATTATTTGAATTTTTATTATCATTAATTCATTTAATTAAATTTAAATATAAGAAAAATACCAAATCATGTTTTTAAATCTTTTTTATGCAGCAAATATGTCCATTATGAGCTAAATATTTCGTGCATCAATCAACAAGGACAAAATCATCCATATTTGGTATAATTGGCATGGAAAAAGATTGGAAAAGATATGAACAAAATCAAATATTGGAATCATCAATACATGGACTTTGGGCTTGGCTTTTTGACCTAATTTGCTTCAAATACAAAGGCACAACATGACCTAATGCTGATACACACGAAAAACTGCACACAGGCTGCATACCAAATTGCCAAAATTTCACCAAAAGTTGGAAACTGAAGTCCTAGTTATTGCACGATTCAAAGCTCCAAAAGCATTCCAATACATTCCTGACATTGCTAGGAACGTGTTGCAATCAAGAACCAGTCTCCAGACCTCAAGAATTGGTAGAACAACATTGCACTTTTCATGAACTTTTCCATTATCGTGTTTTAATTTTCAAGCATTGTTCATGTGTTTTGTTACTTGATTTACACTAGTATTGATATTCTGAAGCTAATGGTACCATTTAATTGTCCTAACAATGCCTGTATCGAGATTTGCCATTAACGTTTTCTAGGGTTTCAGAGCTCCAAATTTAGGGGTTTTCACATATGGCAAAATTGAACCACCAAACCTATGCCATTGGACTCGTGACCTTAAGACAAGACCAACCAACACCTCGCGCCCTTTTTATATTACAGCATGGGCTATTCGCTATTTTTACAGGTCTTGTTTAGTGGGGGTTTAAAACCCCCGCTATTTGCTTATGTTACAGGTACAAATATGAAGAAGACGCTGAGGTGTCTGAGCGTGGTTGGAGGATTTGAATGTTGGCGCGTTTTTTGATTGTTTCAGCATAATGTTGTTTTTTTCATGTATATTATTTGTATTCCATTATATTAACAAAGAAACGCGTTGGTTCAGTTAGTGGCTGAGGTGGCTTGCAGGTATTGGGACCTGGGTTTGATTCCCAGGTCCCCCTATTTAATCCATAATTTTTGTTGTACTATATTCCCATGCAGTGTAGTCTCAATGGCTCACCATGCACGCCCTTGCCTGTGCCTGCCAAGTGGATCTGATGGTCAATCTGAAGGTCACAATAGGATGTCTACCATGCACCTCAGTCAATGGATGAACATTCAAGCTGGAAAGTCAACGCAGGCTTTGCAATCTTGGGCCTGAATTTCTCAATTAACCTCCAAAAGGGCCAGACACCCCCCATGGTTTGCATCATGTTTATTTTTTATTTGATTTTCCTTTTGATTCTTTTAATTGTTTTTTTTAATTGTTTTCTTTAATTTCACAAATCAATTCTCATAATAAAAAATCAGAAACTAAAAATATAGTTAATTATTATTATTTCACCATTAATTTATTTTGTAAATAAACTTTAAATAATTAATTTAGATTAATTTAGGTTTCAATTTTAATATTTTTTTTATATAAATTAAAATATGTAGAAATTAGGGTTTTTTTAGCATTTTCATCCTTTTCTTAATAAATAATTTTTTCTTATTATCATTATTATTAATTACTAATTTATTTTGTAAATAAACATGTATATTAATTGATTAGTAAATTAGGTTAAACTTTAATGTTTTCTTAATAATTAAAATAACTTAGAATTAGGGTTTCTTTTAATTTTAATTTTTAATTTTCTTTATTTTTTTTTCATTAAATACTAAAAACCTAAAAAATATTGCTTTCCTTTTATTAAATAATAACTTAACTTTTAATTCAATTTAATTTCAAAAGGGTCCAACGCCCTCGAACATTCTATTTTTATTCTTTCGCGCATTTATTCTTTTTTTTCTTTGTGAATATTATGTAACTGCTCAAGCCATGTAATAATAACTAGGTTTTACTTTCCGCATTTTTTATTAAAACGGGTCTTTGTAATTTGGCGATGTATAGACCCGCGCCTTGTAATAGCATAGGATTTTACTTTCCGCATTTAAATTTCCGCACTTTTAAATTATAATTGCATGAAAGAATGAATGGCCTAAATTAAAAACAAGCGTAGATCACCATGATACATGTACAAGATAAAGTATAACTGAAAATAACACACAAATTCACACACCACTCTTAGGGTACGCCTCACTGTTGCCTTGCCCTCGAAACGTGGTCGTCGAGTATAGGACGTTTTAGTAAGTCCTTATGTCCATAACATGATCCAGTTGCCTCGAAATGGTTGCCTCGGAATTAAAAAGGATCAATGGCATAAGGGTAGCTTCTAAGGTGTCCTACTGTTGCTTCGGTGACCACACTGTCCCTACAAACGAATTGACCCGAACACCTCCAACGGTGGTGCTACCTACATCTCAATGGTGGGATGGCACTACCTTAAGGACTTCTACACAACTTAATTCCTTAGGGTAGGTAGATGACTCGTAGATACTTGCTCTATTCAAAAACAAATCAAAAAACTCTTTTCACACTGAAACTTTTCAAAAAGTTTTCAAAATAATTTTTCAAACACTCTTGAGGACTGATACAAGAGTCGATCTGAAATCTTTAAACGAAAGTTTTTCAAACCCACTCACAATTGAAAAGCAAACATTTTGAAAACACAAATGAGCAAGTATCTAAGAGCCCATGGATAACCATGGATAGAAAGGGTGCTAACACCTTCCCTTTCTATAAATCTACCTCTCGAACCGAGAAACTATCTCATAAGGAATTTTGCTGTGCTTTTGTCCTGTCCATGTTGGGGAAAATAAAAGACAGTGGCGACTCTTGCTTCCGCGACATTTCGCGAACCAGCGTTAAACAGTCAGTTCCAGATCCACCGATCACACCTTCGATCATTAATATGTAGCAGTACTTTTCTTTTCATCTTGATCTCCACTGAAATCTGAGTTAGTGTATCCATGAACTTCGACATATGTGTTGTTCTTTGACTTCTTTTGCAACAACACACCATGATCAATTGTTCTCTTTATGTATCTCAATACCCTCTTTACTACAATGAGATGACACTCTTGGGGTTTTTCCATAAACCGACTCAATAAACCAACACTTTGACACATATCGAGTCTAGTATTACAAAGATATCTCAAGGATCCAATGATTTGTTTGTATAGGGTCAAACTTACAAACTCATCATTCGTTTCCTTTTTCAACTTTGCTCCAATTTCTAATGGAGTGACTGCTGCATTACAATTGCTCATATTGAACTTCTCCAATATATCTTGGGCATATTTCGTTTGATGTAAAAATACTTCTTCTTTAGTATCTTTGAATTCCATCCCTAGGAAATATGAAAGATTCCCTAAGTCGGCCATCTCAAATTCCTGCATTAGTTTCGACTTTACTTTCATTATCTCAGCTTCGTTTGCTCCAGTAATGAGTAAGTCATCAACATAGAGGCATAAAATTATTTGACTGATACTGTTGATATCATTTACAAACACTTCATGTTCAGAGATACACTTTGTGAAACCTGCTTCAATCAGAAAGCTACATATTCTCTTATTCCAAGTTCTAGGAGCTTGTTTCAAATCATAGTGAGCCTTCCTTAATCTATAAACCTTCGACTCCTGCCCTTTGATGTTGAATCTTGGTGGTTAAATAACATATACCTCTTCTTCCAATGAACCATTCAAAAACTCCGACTTTACATCCAACTGATATATCTTCCCTCTCTATATGCTGCTGTCGAAACAACAATTCTGATTGTTTCTAGCCTCGCAACAAGCGATAAACTTCTTCAAAGTCGATACCAGGTTTTTATAGAAAACCTCTCACCACCAATATTGCTTTATACTTCTCGATCTCACCATTTGACCTTTGTTTCACCTTGTAGATCCACTTTATATCAATTGGCTTCTTATGAGTTCTTTCGACAAGCTCCCGGGTCTTGTTCTTCTCAATAGCTCTAAGTTCTTCTTTCATGGCTTCACACTAATTCAAATTAATCATGGCTTCATTCAAGTCAATTGGTTCTGCTTCATCCATCATCATGGCTTCTTCGATTAAATCACCATCTGCATCAACTACTTGATTTGGAAATCTTTCATATCCATCTAACCTTGTCAACTCAATTCTTGTTCTTATCGACCTTCTTTTATTTTATGCATGTGTTTCTTCATTTTGACTGGTTGAAGCATCACCTTGTTCATTTCGACTCGTTGAAGCCTAATTTTGTTGATCTTCGTCGAATACAGTTATGAATGTGTCTGATTCCTGTCGAACTGAACCTTGACTCCAGTCCCACCCTTTGCTTTCGTTCATAAGAACATCTCGACTGATCACTAGTTTATCTTTGTTTGGCGAATACAACTTGTATGCACCAGTCAAATGATAACCTATAAGCACCATTATCTCACTTCAATTATCCAGCTTCTTTCTTAATTGTTCAGGTACATGTTTGAAGCACATTGATCCAAAAACTCTAAGATGACTCACATTTAGCGTCGAGCCTGTCCAAGCCTCATAAGGTGTTCTTCCGGCCATCTTCTTTATTAGACACCTGTTTAGAATGTATACTACCGTTGAAGTTGCTTCAGCCCAAAATCTCTTAGGCATATCTTTAGCTTTCAACATACTTCTTGTCATGTTCAGTATACTTCTATTATTTCTCTTAGATGTGACATTATGTTTAGGTGTATATGGTGCAATAACCTCATGCTCTATACCTTCCTCATTGAAAAATCTAACAAATTCAGCAGAAGTATATTCACCACCTCTATCAGTTCTCAACTTCTTCAATTTGCATCCACTTTGTTTCTCAGCATGCAACTTAAACTTCTTGAACTGTGTGAATACCTCACTCTTCCTTTCAATAAGGTAAATCCACATATGTCTGGTGAATTCATCAATGAAAGTAAGTAAATACATGTTACCTCCATTTGACTTTACTTCAAAAGGTCTAGACACATGAGAATGACGCAACTCTAGTTTTTGCTTTGATTTCATGGGCAAGTCATGTTTGAATGCCTTCATCGCCTGCCTTGCTTTGCAAAATTTCTCACACACCTGCTTTGGTTCCTTCACATAAGGCAGTCCAAACACCATCCTTTTCTGATTGAGCATGCATAAACTTCTGAAGTTTATATGTCCATACATGTGGTGCCATAGCCAGTTCTTGTCTTCTTCTGTAGTTGAAGCAAGACATTTATAATCTGATTTGTTGAGTTCAACTTTGAATGTTTTATTTTCCACCAATGGTGCTTTCATTATTAGCCTCACATGAGCTCTATATACCTTCATCCGATTCTTCTCCAGCTTCATATTGAATCTTTTGCAAGTAATTGACCTACACTTATCAAGTTACTTGTCATAGAAGGTACATACAACACTTCATTGATAATGTCCTTTCGACCATCCTTCCTGACAATTGAAATATCTCCTTTGCCACCTTATTTTATGTGCCTGCCATCTGCAAACTTTATGACCTTTTCAAATGACTCATCTAACTTGGTAAACCAGTTTTTATTTCCAATCATGTGGTTGCTGCATCCTAAATCCAGATACCACATGTTTTTTTTCTCAGTGTTTGACTGAGTATTGATCTTTAAAAATACATCATCAGAATCATTATCTCCAGCTCGTGCATATTGAACTTCATCACTATCTTTCGCCCTTGCTGCTTTGTTTCTTCGACAGTCTCGAGCATAGTGACTGAAACCTTGATAATTGTAACACTGCACATGTTTCGTGTCAACTTTCTTCCCAGAATACTTGTTGCCCACACCTTTCTTGATCAAATCAGTATTCTTGCTCGACTTCTCGTCATTAGAAGATTTTTTTGCTGCTTCGACTTCTCTTTTCCATCTTTCTTGCTGAGTCTTGATTGCAATGTCTGTTCAGCCACCTTATCTCTTTTTGAGTTTCTCTGCTTCAACCTAATCTCATGAGCCTCTAATAAAGCTTGAAGTTCTTCTAACTTCATCACAGATAGATTCTTGGCCTCTTCAATTGTCACAACAATGTAGTTAAAATCCGCAGTTAGAGATCTTAACACTTTCTCAATCTTCTCCAGATCCGTAACCGATTCACCACATGCCTTCATCTGGTTTGTTAGCGTCACAATTCCTGAGAAATATGCAGAAATTGATTCATCTTCTTTCATTTGAATTATCTCGTATTGCTTCTTAGAGTTTGCAACTTCACCTTCTTCAATTTCTCATCTCCACCATACAAGTTATTTAACTTGTCCCACGCTCCTTTTGTCGTTTCTTCTTTAATTATCTTCTCAAATACATCAGAATCCACACACTGGTGAATCAAGAGCAATGCTTTACCATCTTTCTTCCTCTGATCTTTGTGCACATTTTTCAGAGCCTCTGTCGCATTTTCTTCTAGTTCTGGTAATCCATCATTCAAGATTTCAACAACATCTTGAAATCTGAAAATAACCTTCATCTGCGCAACTTATCATTGATAGTTTTCTCCTTTGAAAACTGGTAGATTCGCTGGAAACTGTGTTGACGTTGTTGTTCTGTTTCCCATTAGATTCTCTCTTTGCAACCGAGCTTTGATACCAATTTGTTGGGACAAAGGATTTTCAAGAAAGATGATTTATGAAAGATGAAGAAGAAGAAGAATAAGATAGAGAGAGATTGAAGGTTTGTTATGATTCTAACCGAGTTGTGATTGCATCGATTGTTGTTGAAATTACAAACTAACAATCGCTTTAGATAAGCATACAATGCCCATACCCAATTCGACTATATACAGCTTTAGCCCAAAACTACATTTCGACATACTACAATAGTTGTTGTATTCGACAGAGTCGAATACAACTAAAAACCTATCAGCACTAGCTATTTGACATACACCTATGCACTTTGATAGAACAAGAATTACACTATCTAACATTCAATATAACAATTTCATTAATCATTAATGTTGCCAATAAATCAATAAGTTTCAAAGTTTGAAGCTGATTAACAAAAACACGATAAAGATAATAAGATTTGTATTAAAAAATGGTAAGAAAAGCGGGGTTGAAGAAATTAGTCAAGTCCATAATGTGATATTGGAAGATAAGAGAAGGGAGATACCTAAATTTAGAGGGCTTCCAACACTGATTCCAACGCCACAACTGATTCCAAAACCAGTAAATACTTGACCAACTTTCAAAGTAAATGGATTCTCAATTCCAATTCCAACTGCATCTATTATAAATATATAAAAACAAAAGTACCTGGATTTTCCATTACTAACATTTTAATTATAAGCCTAATCTTTTCTTAATCCAGGATCATTCATGTCTAATTACACACTTACTCAAACCACAAACAGTTTGCATTAATTACGTATGATGTGTCATGTCACTAGATTTTTGGATGCAATTTTGAATTATTTTTATAACGAAATTATACTTTTGGTTTCTTTAAAAGCTTCTCTTGGAATAATGTAAACCTACTTCGAAAAGCCAACTACATTTGAATTTTCTTGAGCAATGAAAAACCTCATCCTTCTCCAAGGCTTCATATCATTAGAATCCGCAACCACATTAAATCACAAGAAGAATATCTCATTTCAGCTTCCATAAATTCTAATCTTCTTCCCGATTGTATGTTTTTCTTCAACGTCATTGTCGTTCACATCGATGAACGACTTTCTATTTCACTCCCCATTTAATTGGTCAACTCAGTCACCAATTTTGGTTTTCAATTTGGTAGTTTTTTTATATGTTTGATTAATTTTTGTTTTGTTCAGGGGAGAAGACGGGTCACCAGTAAAAATTATTCGGGTTCGTCGTTGAAGCTTCATTATGTTAACCATAAGAATGAGTTTTCCTCTCAGGATACTGAATTTGATTCGTTAGGTTTTTCTGATACTGGATTAGATGCTCTTTCTTATAGGTTTCCCTAGCTTGAGAAGTTGAGGTTAATTTGGTGTTCTAATGTTTCCCAAACTTTTATTCGTTGTTTCTGTTGTAATGTTTTGGTTGATTTTTGTTGTAATATTTATGCATTTTATGATAACTTATTCATTGTTATATATTAGAAATCAACAGTACCTTCATTTTAGGGTTTTTACTGGAATATGTTCCACGGGAGTTCCTTACAAATCGGAGATGGGGAAGACAGTTGAAGAACTCAAAATTGAGAGGGTTGAAATTGATTCTGCTTCAAATTGACTAGCTTTTGGTTAATGGATTTTTTCTCTACTAATTTGGTTTAATTCTTTCTCTTCCATGTGAAAACATTAGTTGGATATTTCATTTTTGGCTTTTGAATTGAATGGTGAATTTAAATATTGCAATAAAACTTTAGAGTTATAGGCTTTGTTTTCTACTGTCATGAGATATTTGGTCAAGAATGGTTGTACATGATTCTCCATTTGCAAGCCATCATATTTTTCTTAGTATTTGTACTATATTGGAAAGTTTATTTATGTATTATTTATGGTTGATAAATACTTAAAGTGATTGTTGCATAAATTTATTGAAAGCTCGCTTGGAATTTCAAACACATAAAGCTATCACACAGCTGCAAGCTTTTATTCGTGGTCACTTGGATAGAAGACAAGTTGTTTCTGCTTTATATTGTGTGAAGAGAATTGTTAAATTACAAGAATTGACTCGTGGTTACAATGTTAGGCATTCTTAAATTGGGCTTGAGGTCCTGAAAATTCGTAAGGTAAAAGTTCTTTGGCTAATTTCATCAAATGTTAGAGGGTTTTCATTTAATCAGTATCAAACAGTGTTTTCTGTCGTATATGTGGTATGTGTTGGGTTTTGGGCTCCCATCCTATGTGGAGAAAGGCCCAATATGTGCAAGCCCATGTGTCTCACTTATCTAAGTGGAGAGGGGTCAATTAGGGTAAGGGTGAGAGGTATGATTTAGGCAAGAGAGGCAAGAGAAAAGTGAGAGAAGAGAAGAGAAACAAATTTTCGCACATACACATGGCAGCTGCACTAGAATCGCGATATCTCCTTCGTTCACCGTCCGATTTGGCCGAAATTTGAACTTCAGGTTCCTGACATCCGGTTCTTAAATCTGAACGGTGTGATCAGCGATCAGAGGTCTGAGGTGGGAGATATTGGCCACACACAGTAGCATCCCTTTGGAGTTTTCTGGTTCTTCTTTGTTCTCTATTTCATGTTTTGTTGCCTTGTTGTTTTGGCTGATTGTTGAGCACGATTTGTGCTACATTTAAGACTCTCTTGTACCCATACATTGATCATAGTGGAGCTTGTTTACTGGCTTGTGCCCGTGGTTGTTTTACTTCTCACTTTGAGAAGGTTTTTTCCACGTTAAAAATCTTGGTGTCTCTTTGTGTTGTTGATTTTTAGTTGCTGCATTATTTGTTGTTTCTCCTCACAGATTCAACAAGTTGGGGAAATTATATCCACTGTGTATTTCTCTATTAGAGTTGTTACTGTTAATTGTTGTTGAATTTCCCATCAGAGTGGCATCAGAGCTCTTTGGTTAAGGGGTTGTTTGACTTGTTTGAATGATGGAGGCAAATACAAATAAAATGATTTCTTTGAATGGCACTAATTATCATTTGTGGAAGGGAAAAATGAAGGATCTGTTATTTGTGAAAAATATGCATCTTCCTGTGTTTGCTAGTGAGAAGCCGGAATCCAAAACTGATGAAGAGTGGAATTTTGAACATCAGCAGGTTTGTGGTTTTATTCGGCAATTTGTAGAAGACAATGTTTATAATCACATTGCTAATGAGGAACATGCCAAATCCTTGTGGAAGAAGATTGAATCTTTGTATGCTTCTAAATCAGGGAATAATAAGTTGTATTTGTTGAATTCCTTGATGAATTTGAGGTACAAGGAGGGAACTTCTATTTCTGATCACTTGAATGATTTTCAAGGGCTCCTAGATCAATTGTCAGGCATGGGTATCAAATTTGATGATGAAATTTTGGGACTATGGCTACTGAATACTCTACCAGATTCTTGGGAAACTTTTCGGGTTTCAATTACAAACTCAGCTTCTGACGGTGTTGTCTCTTTGCAAAGTGTAAAGGGAAGTGTTCTGAATGAGGAGATGAGAAGGAAGGCACAGGGTACTTCATCTCATTCTGAGGTACTTGTCACTGAGAACAGAGGCAGGAGTCAGAAAAAGGAACTGAAAGGGAACCGGCAGAATAGCAGGAGTGCGAGTAGAGACAACAATAGAAGTAAGTCCAAATCCAGATACAAGAATGTTGAGTGCAATCATTGTCACAAAATGGGGCACATACAGAAAAACTGTTTCATATGGAAAGGGGAGAACAGAAACAATAATAGTAAGCAGAGAGATAAGAATCATGATGATGATGACTGTGTTACTACTGCTACTTGTGATGATCTGATTATTCTCCGTGACCATGATTCAGTCAATCTTGTATCAGATGAGAGCATGTGGGTTGTTGATAGTGCTGCTACACTGCATGTTACACCAAGGAAGGAGTTCTTCACATCTTACACTGCTGGTGACTTTGGAGTGTTGAAGATGGGTAATGATGGTGTGTCCAAGGTAGTTGGTATTGGTGATATTTGTTTGTAGACCAACATGGGAGTGCAGTTGTTGCTGAGAGGAGTCAAACATGCTCCAGATGTTCGCTTCAATTTGATTTCTGTGCATATGCTTGATGAAGGTGGTTATGATAATCACTTTGGTTCTGGAAAATGGAAACTCACCAGAGGTAACTTGGTTGTGGCTAGAGGGGAGAAAGATAATAAACTGTATTGGACTAAAGCATTGGTTGCTAAAGACAGTGTGAATGTCATGGATATGGAGGCTTCTTTGTGGCACCACAGGCTTAGTCATATCAGTGAAAAGGGGCTGAATTGTTTAGCTAAAAAGGATGTGCTTCCGGGATTGAAGAGTGTAGAGTTGGAGAAATGTTCTCATTGCATGGCTGGTAAGCAGACTAGAGTGTCCTTCAAGAAGCATCCTACCTCAAGGAAGTCAGAGTTGCTTGAATTGGTGCATTCTGATGTTTGTGGCCCGTTGAAGGTAAAGTCATTTAGTGGTGCACTTTATTTTGTTACCTTTATTGATGATTGTTCCAGGAAGCTTTGGGTTTATGCTTTGAAGACAAAAGACCAAGTTCTGGAGAAATTCAAAGAGTTCCATGTTATGGTGGAGAGACAGTCAGGCAAGAAGCTGAAATGCATTCGTACTGACAATGGTGGTGAGTATTGTGGACCATTTAATGTTTATTGCAAGCAGCACGGTATCAGACATGAAAAGACTCCTCCTAAAACTCCTCAGCTGAATGGTTTAGCGGAGAGGATGAATAGGACTTTGATTGAAAGAGTTAGGTGTATGCTTTCTGAAGTAAAGTTGCCTAAACATTTCTGGGGTGAAGCATTGTACACGGAAGTGCATGTTATTAATCTGAGTCCTGCGGTTGCTTTGAATGCAGAGGTGCCAGACAAAATTTGGTTTGGCAAGAATGTCAAATATGATCATTTGTGTGTCTTCGGTTGCAAAGTATATGTTCATGTTCCAAAGGATGAGAGATCCAAGTTGGATGCAAAGACAAGGCAGTGTATTTTTATCAGGTATGGTCAGGATGAATTTGGCTACAAGCTATATGATCCAGTTGGGAAGAAAGTTGTTAGAAGTCGTGATGTGAAGTTCATGGAAGACCAAACCATTGAAGACATTGATAAGATGGAGAAGACTACACCAGAGATTGATAATAGTTTGTCTGATGTTGATCCAGTTCGGAGGCTTGTACATGATCTGGATACTGCTGAAAATAATGTTCAGAATGATGAGCAACATGATGATGTTGGTGACCAGCAGCTTGGAGATGATGTAGATATTCTTGTTGATGATGCTGAAGAGGAACATGAGATGTCACAAGATGAAGATCTTGGTGATGCTCCTGAACCACCTCAACTTCAACTTTGGAGGTCTAATAGGCAGAGGAAACCATCTACCAGGTATCCTTCTGATGACTATGTTACCTTGACAGATGAAGGAGAACCTGAGTGTTTTAATGAGGCCATGGAGAGTGATGAAAAGAAGAAGTGGCTGGATGCTATGCAAGATGAAATGAAGTCTTTGCATGATAATCACACTTTTGATTTGGTGAAATTTCCGAAGGGCAAGAAGGCTTTGGAAAATAGGTGGATTTACAGGGTAAAGCAAGAAAGCAATTCTACATCTCCAAGATATAAAGCCAGATTGGTGGTGAAAGGTTTCAGACAAAGAAAAGGTGTTGATTTCAATGAGATTTTTTCTCCTATGGTGAAGATGTCATCCATAAGAACCGTGTTGGGTTTGGCTGTTACTCTTGATCTAGAGGTAGAGCAAATGGATGTAAAAACTGCTTTCCTTCATGGTGATTTGGAGGAAGAGATTTACATGAAGCAACCTGATGGTTTTCTTGTTAAAGGCAAGGAAGACTATGTGTGCAGATTGAGAAAGAGCCTATATGGCTTGAAGCAAGCCCCGCGTCAGTGGTACAAGAAGTTTGAGTCGGTTATGTGTGAGCAAGGCTACAAGAAGACAACTTCTGATCACTGTGTTTTTGTTAAAAAGTTTGCTGATGATAATTTCATTATCCTGTTATTGTATGTTGATGACATGCTTATTGTTGGGAAAAATATTTCCATGATTGACAGGTTGAAGAAGCAATTGGGCGAGTCATTTGCCATGAAAGAAATGGGAGCTGCTAATCAGATTCTTGGTATAAGAATCATGCGTGACAGGAACAAGAAGAAACTTTGGCTGTCACAGGAATACTATGTTAAAATGGTGCTTCAGAGGTTCCAGATGGAAAATGCTAAGGCTGTAAGTACTCCTCTTGCTGCTCATTTCAAATTGAGTGTTAATAAGAGTCCTTCCAATGAAGCTGAAAAATTAGATATGCAATGGGTTCCTTATGCATCTGCTGTGGGGAGTTTAATGTATGCAATGGTGTGTACAAGACCTGATATTGCACATGCTGTTGGTACAGTCAGTAGATTTCTGTCTAATCCAGGTAGAGAGCATTGGAATGCTGTGAAATGGATTTTGAGGTATCTTCATGGTACTACCAGTTTGAGGCTTTGTTTTGGAGGTGATATACCTACTCTTGTGGGCTATATTGATTCTGATATGGCTGGAGACATTGATTCCAGAAAGTCTACTTCATGCTACTTGATTAAGTTTGCAGGGGGAGCTGTGGCATGGCGATCCAGATTACAGAGATGTGTTACATTGTCCACTACTGAGGCAGAGTTTATTGCCATTACAAAAGCATGCAAGGAGTTGATTTGGTTGAAGAAATTCTTGCAGGAGCTTGGTTTTGTGCAGGACAAATACTTGCTATTTTGTGATAGTCAAGGTGCAATTCATCTTGGTAAGAATTCAACTTTTCATTCTAGGTCCAAGCACGTTGATGTTAGGTATCATTGGATACGTGATGCTTTGGATGCTGGGTTGTTGGAATTGGCCAAGGTTCATACAGATGATAATGATGCTGATATGATGACCAAGGCATTACCGAGAAGCAACTTTGAAACTTGTTGTGAGATCGTCGGTTTGGCGGTCACCTCCACATAATTGTGAGGGGGAGATATGTTGGGTTTTGGGCTCCCATCCTATGTGGAGAAAGGCCCAATATGTGCAAGCCCATGTGTCTCACTTATCTAAGTGGAGAGGGATCAATTAGGATAAGTGTGAGAGGTCTGATTTAGGCAAGAGAGGCAAGAGAAAAGTGAGAGAAGAGAAGAGAAACAAATTTTCGCACATACACATAGCAGCTGCACTAGAATCGCGATCTCTCCTTCGTTTACCGTTTGATTTGACCAAAATTTGAACTGTAGGTTCCTGACATCCGGTTCTTCAATTTGAACAGTGTGATCGGCGATCAGAGGTCTGAGGTGGGAGATATTGGCCACGCACAGTAGCAGCCCTTTGGAGTTTTCTGGTTCTTCTTTGTTCTCTATTTCATGTTTTGTTGCCTTGTTGTTTTGGCTGATTGTTGAGCATGATTTGTGCTACATTTAAGACTCTCTTGTACCCATACATTGATCATAGTGAAGCTTGTTTACTGGCTTGTGCCCGTGGTTGTTTTACTTCTCACTTTGAGAAGGTTTTTTCCACGTTAAAAATCTTGGTGTCTCTTTGTGTTGTTGATTTTTAGTTGCTGCATTATTTGTTGTTGCTCCTTACAGATTCAACAAGTTGGGAAAATTATATCCGTTGTGTATTGCTCTATTAGAGTTGTTACTGTTAATTGTTGTTGAATTTCCCATCAGTATGTTCTTGTGATTTATAGAACATATGGTAGAACATAAATTAAAATTTAGTATTGTGAAATGCATCTTAACCTTATTGTGCTTCACTAACTACTTCAACATACATTTGTCAGGATACTCAATGTTCAAAATCTATTGGCGCAGTTACATCCACAGGCACAGAGAAGCTACCCGATAATGTCTTTGTCCACAAGGTAAAAACTTCTAATTAATGTCAAATTGCCTATATAAATGATAAATAATAGAATGTTTTAGGTTGTTATATAAGAAACATATCTAACTTAATTAAAACTCATGAAATAGTTATCATTACTAATGTTGTCTTACTCACACTTTTACTGATATTATTTATTGATATTAATGGTAGTGTGCATCAACTTTGAGCAACTGATTTTTTCTGTAGTTATTTCATTTAGTTAGTGTTATTGATTTGAAACTAAATTGTGTCAGTGTAATTTTGACTATGATAAAATCTTATAACATATGATATCCATTCTAGTTGTTGGCTTCATCTCCCATGCTTTTCCTCTATCACTCAGTAGTGATCTTGGAGAACCTTAGTTGGCTGGAACCTGGCTTGATTGTTAGACTAGGTCACCACTTTGGGCACCTCTTCTTAAATTGAAGAAGAAACTTGATTCGGCATATGATGAAAAAAATATCAGTTCTCAAATAGTTGAAAAGGGACAAGTTAAAAGGAATACTCAGAAATTTCCTATTGTGAAAGCCAATGATGACTCAAGTTCAAGTTCTAACAAACTGAAACAAGGTCTAAAAAAGGATTCAAATCACTAATTGGTTTCAGCTCAGGAACACGAAAATACATGGAAAGAAATTGAGAAAAGCAGTCTAAGAAAAACTCGCATGCAAAATGTTTCAGACAGATATGAGATTGGTTGTGAGAAAAGAAAACATAACTCAAGAACAATTCTAGAGCATATTGTTACTGATGTTTCAGAGCAGGGAGCAAATTCTCTTCTAAGAAAATGAAAGTGATAACAGTGCCAAAATTTGAAGAGTCTTATCCTGAGAAAGGAATAGAAGAGAATAGTGAAGGTGGAGAAAACACTTAGAAGGGGGTTGAATAAGTTTCTCTTTTTCTTTTTCTTAAAGGCACAACAATAATGGAAAGACAAGGTTATTTTTATCTTGGTTCGTTTGAACTCAAACTACTCTAATCCACCCGCCAAGGTGATTTCGCCTTTCTCAACAAGGACTTAATCCACTATAATCAACTGATTACAATCACACAACAATTGTTGTGACTAACAATGCACAAGTAACCTTACAAGTGTCTCACACCACTAAGACTTAAACTAGTCCTAGTCTACTTGAGAATTCTGACCAACCTTGGTCTCTCAAGGAACAATTACAAGATATAAATCTTTACAGATAGTGAAACAAAGTTTGCTTCTAAGAAAGCTATATCACAACTGTGATTTTTCACTAAGAATATTTTAGCACAAAGTGTATGAATAATGAATTTGTGAGCCCAGAATCTTTCACGTTGTTCTTGCTTCTTTTGAAATTATTCAGTTCTATTCAGAACTTCAGTTGTTCAGCCTTTCAGCATTTTTGCAATATTTCGTTGGAGCGTTTGAGCATTAGTTGACTTGCAATTAATGTTCTTCTATATATAGCATGAGAAAACATGACCGTTGTTGCCTTCAAATAGAGAGCATTAAATGTTTGTGTGTTTCCTTGCACTATTCCATTTTCCAATGCACTAGCGTAGACACTTGAGTGCATGTAGCCGTCTTTGCATTAAATGAGAAAACGACACTATGTAAGAACATGTCTCCTGAAGCTTGACAAGGCTTGTTAATTTTTTCATTCTTTCAGAAATTGGCTTCACGTCTTGTATTCAGAACATGCTTGCATATCTTCTAAACAATGCTTTGCTTGCTAAGAACTTCTGATCAGCGCCTGCCTTCAAATATCTTCTGAACAACACTTTCTTTCAAATATCTTCTGAACAGCACTTGCTTTCAAATATCTTCTGAACAACACTTGCTTTCAAATATCTTCTGAACATCACTTGCTTTCAAATATCTTCTGAAACATAGCTTACACAGAAACTTGATAAGCTTTAGAAGATGTAATAAAATAATTATCTTACCAAGAGTCATCATCAGCACTTGAGTTAAAACAAATGGTTCTTTCATCAAAGAACTTATTCATTTATTTTTAGCTCATCACATCAAGATGCTTCTGTCAGAACATTATCTGAGACAGCATTAGCATCAGCACTTGCGCTTAAAACAAATAGTTCTTTCATCAAAGAACTTTTCATTTATTTTCAGTTCAGCACATCAAGATGCTTCTGTCAGAACATTATCTGAAACAGTTAAATACGTTCGTCAGAGTATCAATTATATAAAATATAATTTATTGTTATCATCAAAACTCTGAGATATGATCAGAACCAATCTTTTTCTAACAATCTCCCCCTTTTTGATGATGACAAAAATATATTCATATACAGAAATAAATTTGAATAAGAGATAGGAATCTCCCCCTAAAATAAATATTTCTATAAGAAAAACTTCCTGAGAATTTTCATCAGAGCTTTGGAATTTTTCTTCTGAGATTTCTTTATCAGGTTCTTTTGAAGATAATGTTCATTTGAAATAAACTTCCAGAGTTTAAATGATACCTGTAAAATTCTTTAAAGCATAGAAAGAGATCTTGTATTTTGTTAGAATGTATGACTTAGTCCCATAACTGTTAATCAGAGATTAGATCAAAATACTCATTTTCTCCCCCTTTTTGGCATAATCAAAAAGTAGATATAAAAATAGTTGAAGAGCGTAAAAAGAAGTTATGTTATAGTAAAAGATTCAGAGATTTAACAAAACAACACGTGAGAAGGGTTTTTACAAAAGTATTTATATGAAGACTTTTCAGAAATAGATTTTGTAAAAAAATTTTAAAAAATGACTTAGCATTTAATGAGAATGAAAAGAGAGGGGAAAGCGTGGGATTTTAATCAAATCATAACAATTACCTAGAACGACGTCATTAGCTTAGCACGCGTGACCTTTCAGAAACACACCAAGTGCTCATCTTCTAAAGATTGCATGGGACAGCTGTTTGATCTAATGAACTTCTGAGCTATACTTGAATTGAAACGTTAGAACATTTCAGAACATTACATATAACTTCTGATGTAACTTCTCTTCTAATTTCTGAAGAGTTGTTAATCAGAGCATTCATAACAGAATATTCTAAAGTCAAGCACAGAAGATAAATACATTTTTATTCAGGACATAATTCCATACAAATATTTTTCAAAATGAATTTAAATCTATCTTCTGAAAGAGGTTTGGTAAAAATATCAGACCATTGATGGTCTGTTTTTACAAAACTTAGATTTAAAATTCCCTTCTGAATATAGTCTCTTATAAAATGGTATTTAATTTCAATGTGTTTAGCTTTAGAATGTAAAATAGGATTTTTAGAAAGACAAATAGCAGAAGTATTGTCACAAAAGATAGGAATCTTACTTTCATAAAGATTAAAATCTTCTAGCTGACTTTTCATCCAAATCATCTGAGAACTACATCCAGCAGCAGATATATACTCAGTTTCTGTTGTTGAGAGTGTAATTTTTGCTTGCTTCTTATTGTACCACGAGATAAGATTTTCACCCAGAAACTGGCAGCTTCCAGAGGTGCTCTTTCTTTCAATTCTATCTCCATCAAAGTCAGCATCACAATAGCCTACTAGTCTGAAATCATTTGATCTTCTGTAACATAGACCCATATTAGTAGTACCTTTCAGATACCTCAGAATTCTCTTAACAGCAGTTAAGTGAGATTTTCTAGGATCTGATTGGAATCTAGCACATAAACATACGCTGAATAATATATCAGGTCTAGATGCAGTCAGATAGAGAAGGGATCCAATCATACCTCTGTAGAGCTTCTGATCTACCTTCATACTTACCTCATCTTTTCCCAGAATGCATGTTGGATGCATTGGAGTCTTAACATCTTTGCTTTATGACATCTGAAATTTCTTCAGAAGTTCTTTGACATACTTCGTCTGATGTATGTAAGTACCTTCTGGAGTCTGGTTGATTTGAATTTCCAGAAAGAACTTCAATTCTTCCATCATGCTCATCTCAAATTCTGCCTGCATGGTCTCAGCAAATTCTTTCCAAGGGAGATATTAGAGGTTCTAAAAATAATATCATCAACATAAATTTGACAAATTAAGATATTATTTTTAAATGTCTTTCTGAATAGCGTTGTGTCCACTTTCTCTCTGGTAAAATCTTTTTCTAAAAGAAAATTACTCAGACGATCATACCAAGCTCTGGGAGCTTGTTTTAAACTGTACAAAGACTTTTTTAATTTAAAAACATGTTCTGGATGTTTTGAATCATTAAAACCAGGAGGTTGATGGACATAAACTTCTTCTTCTATATAGCCATTTAAAAATGCACTTTTATCCATTTGATATAATGAAATGTTATTTTGAACAACAAAAGAAATTAATAATCTAATAGACTCTAACCTGACGACTGGAGCAAAGGTCTCATTATAGAGTTATTAAATTAAATCTAAATCAAATGAAAATTGTAAAGTTACTAATTCTAAATCAAATAAAAATTCTAAAGTTATTAAACTAATTCTAAATCAAATGAAATTCTAAAATTACTAAACTAAATCTAAATCAAATAAAAATTCTAAAGATATTAAATTAAATCTAAATCAAATGAAAATTCTAAAGTTACTAATTCTAAATCAAATAAAAATTCTAAATTTATTAAACTAATTCTAAATCAAATAAAATTCTAAAGTTATTAAATTAAATTTAAATCAAATAAAATTCTAAAATTATTAAATTAATTCTAACTCAAGTAAAAACTCTAAGTTATTAAATTAAATAAAAATTCAAAGTTATTAAATTAAATAAAAATTTTAAAGTTATTAAATTAAATCTAAATCAAATGAAAATTTTAAAGTTATTAAACAAAATCTAAATCAAATAAAAATTCTAAAGTTACTAAATTAAATTTGAATCAAATAAAAATTCTAAAGTTACTAAATTAAATTTGAATCAAATAAAAATTCTAAAGTTATTAAATTAAATCTAAATCAAACGAAAATTCTAAAAGTTATTAAATTAAATTAAAATCAAATTAAATCTAAACCAAATAAAATTTTAAAGTTATCAAAAGTAATTCTAAAATTCTAAAGTTACTAAAATAATTCTAAAATAAATAATATTGTAAAAATTACTAAATTAATTCTAATTTAAACTTAAAACTCTAAAGTTAATTAAATAAACTAAATGAAAATTTTATAGTTTGCAACTAAACTAAATAAAGATTAACATTCAAAAGATTACTAAATTAAATTAAAAAAAATAATAAAGTTAAGAAAAAAAATATTATTATAAGAAATTGAAACTAAATTACTACATTAGACCTAAACCAAATTAAAATTCTAAGGTTACAAAAACAATTCTAAAATTACTAAATTAGATCTAAACTAAATTAATTCTAAAAATTGCTAAAGTTACATCTAAGCTAATTCATTCTAAGATTAATAATCTAAAAATTAAATCAAGTTATTTAATGAAGAAGGGCGTGAAAACAGAAAATTGGGGGGTGGATATGTTGAATTTCGAATGGGCTTAGTATAAAAAAAGATGTGTTAAAGCCCAAGGTGCCTCAAACAGAATAACAAAAAAACAATAACCCAACTGGGTCGGACCTGGTCAGAGGGTCCGGACCCAGCCTACTACAATGCGATGGGTTGAGAAGAAAACCCTAAGAATCAAAAAGCCAGTGTCTCTCTTCCTTATTGTTTTCACGAGAAAAAGAACAAAAAAAGAAACAGAAAGAACAGAGGACCGAAAATAAGATCATCCTCCATCTCTTTGATCGAACAACAACCAGCTCTCGGCGGTTCTCCCTTCTCAATCGATTCCTTGTTCTCACTTGCTATAACAATAACTCAACTCTCACTCTCAATCTGGCATCTCTGTTTTACGTTGAAGCAACGACAAATTTTCACAAAAAAAAAACTTCTTATCTCTACTTTCAACCAACCGAAACAATCAATGACAACCTCTGTTTTTGTTATGGTATGACAACAATTACAACAACCAACATCATATTTCAAGCGAGCTAAAGGAAGAAAACTAATCTACGCAATGCAAGATTCATACAAGAGGGAAATAATCAACAAATTGGACGTAACAAAATCAAAGCGAGAAATCGGAATACCTATGGCGAGAGATTTTCACCGGAAATTGGAGGTACAATTTTGTGCTTCAACTCCTCTTCTTTCTTCTTTTATTCTTTGGAAGTTATAGTTTGCAATTTGTCATTGGGTTGTTAGAATTGTTGTGATGAAATTGCAGGTTGAAAGCTTGGAATAAATTGTACAGAGGAAATTTGAATCAACTTTGTGATACGGTGGGAGAACTGACTTGGGTTTTGCGTTTGTTTTTGCAAATGTTTCGGTTGAGCAAGAGTCGCCACCGACTTTTTATTTTATCCTAAGGAAAGGTTAAAAAGCACAGCAAAAATCTTTGAGATGTTTTCTTGGGTTCGGGGAGTAGATTATAGAAAGGGAAGATATTAGCACCCTTTCTATCCATGGTTATCCATGGACTCTTAGTTACTTGCTTAGATCACTTGCCTTGTGTTTTCAATTGTTTGAAATGGTGCTTTGTGTGTGGGTTTGAAAATATTTTGAAAAGAGGCCATTTGTGGTGGCAACCTTTGTAATGATCCATGTTTAAATGTATACAAAGGTGTACTTATCTTTTGAAAAGTTTTCAATGTTTTTTTGAAAGTTGTTTTGAAAGTGTTTGTGGGGTGTGGTTTTGAAAAGTAGGCAAGTGTTTTTGCAAGTTGATTCAAGTAACTAAGAGTTGTCTACCCCTAAATTTACTCAAAGGCTTTTTCTATGTTTTAACCCTTTTAACAATTTTGTTCCACCATTGTATTTGGTGGACAATCTTGTGTTAGGATGTTAACGGGACGGGCGCGAGTCATCGTTTTAGACCATGATTGCAATGGTGCCAAGTGTCTTTGGGCAATTTTTCCTTTAAGGGACTTGATAATTTGTTTAGGCAACTTTCGAAAGCGTCATCGAGGGACTATGATCATTTGAATTGTTTTGTTTTGCCAAAGACACCCAACATGCAACATGGCCCATTATTGAAGGCAACAAGTGGAGTAACCCTAAGGGTGCAAGTGTGATTGGTGTTGTCCATTTTCATGCTTTTTGTCTTTGAATTAGGTCAAGCTTTTTGTCATTTTTGATTTGCATACAAACCCTAAGTCTATCATGGCATATTTAGGAAGCTTTTAAATGCGAAAAATAAAAGTCCTAAATTATTACAACATAATTATGGGATGGGGGGTACAAATGTTCAAATGGGGATATTTAGCAAGAAATTTAAATCTAAGCTATTACAATCCAAATTGAATATACAAGTATTAGAATTGTACAATAATTAAATAAAATACAATAAATATGCAAGATGCAAAAAATGATTTTTACATGTATGTAAAAGTATTTTTCATGTGACAAATAAACAAAAATAAAAAGGATTAATTTTTGGATATTTTGTATTTTTAGGGCAAAACCCTAATTTTGCTAAATAAAAAGTATTTATTATTTATTCTATGCAATATTTATTAATTATATACAAAAAATAAATAAAAAGGAAGTATATTATAAAAAAGTAATTTTTGAGGTCAAATATTAATAAAAATAAAAATGTATTATTTTTATGTTTTTATCCTAAATATTCTAATAAATATATAAGTATTTATATTATTTACCAAATATATTAAATATGTACAAAAATAAAAAATGTTTATTATTTACAAAAAAAGTATATTTTTTAGAAAATATTTTCAAAAGATAAAATAAAATAAAAATCAGAAAATAAAATGTACTTGTATTATTTTTAGTATTTTAAATAAAAGTATATATCTATTTATTTACATACACATATCAAATAAAACAAATAAATGCCTAAAAAATACAAAAAGAAGGTGAAAAATATTTTTAATGTTTTTTTATATTTTAACAAAAAATAACAAGTCAGAAACAATGGTTATGCATTTAATTATTGAGTGTAAGAAGGATTAGAGGCCTGTAATCTAGCTTGCACAAGCTGATTTCAAAAATGCCTAAGTTATGAACATGCATTTGGCCATGAATCAAAGTGACTTTTTCCCATATTGACAAATTCGATTCTTCCTAACCACAAGGGTGTTTGAGAAGTTCTTGGACAATTTGGAAAGCTTGGAATGTGTACTACAATCCATCTTTGTAATGCAAGTTGAAATTCCAAGTGGAAGCATGTGAAAAGTGGCCATGAAGTTGGACAAAAATTCTGCCTAAAATAGGTCAAAAAATTTCTAAGTTAAGAATGTTTTGCACCCTTGTTCCAAAAATCATAACTTGAGCTACAAGCTAGTTTTGAGGAAACTTTGTGAATCAAAGTTGTAGATTTTGCAATGGACTATAACTTTCATGTTTTGAATTTTGTTTGAATCCAAATGTATCTTGATGAAAAGATGGGACAAAGTTAGGAAAAAATTAGGAAATTTCATAACTTAGAAAATTTCTAAGTTATGAAATTTCTTCATTTCAAACCCTAATTTGTAATTTTTGGTTTCTTGATGAACAAGTTTCATAATTTGACATGTTTTGATGAAAAATGAATCTTGACACTTGATATTGACCAAAAAGTTAAAGTTTGACTTTTCAGTATACAGTCAAATTTTGCTCAGTTGACTGGAAAATTCATCTGTCAATCTTGTGCATTTGGGATTTTTTGAACTTGTTGAATGTGTCAAGACCATGTCATTGGGTCCTTGAGTCCATATGTGAGCTTGGTTTGCCATTGGTTAGGTTAAACAGTCAAAAATTGCCTTTGTGCAGTCAAAACCCTAAAAATGACCATTTTGCCCTTTTGGTGATCTGATCAAATTTCTTGTGGAATTATGATCCAAACTTGATCAAATGGTCCATATGAGTTCATAATGTTGATGTGGGTCAAAAATCATGAAGTTTGACTGTCAATTGACCACAGTTGACTTTTTCCCAAATACAGTTGATTTCTAGGTCAACTGTCCAATTGACTGGGCAAAGATTGGAATCAAGGCTTGAAACTTGGTATGGATAAACTTGTGAGTCCAACATGAAGCATGAAAGTCATTTTGGGCCTTTTAGGTCAAAACATCTTTGTGCAAACACAAACCCTAATTTGGGTCAACGGTGCAAAGAGGAGTCTTGAGCAGAGTAAACCCTAACTTGATCTTGAGCTCCAAGGGTCTTGTGGTGAGAAAATGTTGAGGAAATGGGAGGGCAAATTTTGGGGTACAACAGTTGCCCCTGTTCAATCTTCTTAGACCTGAGGATGTAGATTGGCTTGCGCGCCTTTCGTGATCCGAAGGTGGAAGATGATTGAACACTAGAGTGCCCAGAAATTTGCACTCGCACGGTAGAGTATCAGCAATGTGATGGAAGGAATGGGCTTATAGATGCCATTTGGAGAGATGGTGGATAGGAGGATGGGCTTATAGATGCCATCTGGGGACGTGACAGAACCTTGTCGGGAATGGGCTTATAGATGCCATTTGGAAGTGTTGATCGCATAAGAGATTCCTTAGCGAGAACTTGCGTACTTTGAGAAAGGAAGATGGTTTCCTAGCCTGTTACAGGTGTTGATCTTCTAACTCTTCATGTAGATATGCCCTGGCTTGGTACAGGTATCGAATCTACAATCAAATGCTCACAGATATGCCCTGGCTAGATACAGGAATCGAATCCGGGATTAGTCGTCTACAGATATGCCCTGGCTGGATACAGGTATCGAATCTGGAATTGGTCATCTACATATGTGCCCTGGCTGGATACAGGTGTCGAATCTGGAATTTGTCGTCTACAAATATACCCTGGCTAGATACAGGTGTCGAATCTGGAATTTGTCGTCTACAGATATGCCCTGGCTAGATACAGGTGTCGAATCTGGAATTTGTCGTCTACAGATATTCCCTGGCTGGATACAGGTATCGAATCTGGAAATTGTGGTCTACAGATATGCCCTAGTTAGATGCAGGTATCGAATCTGGAAATTATCGTCTACAGATATGCCCTGGCTGGATACAGGTATCGAATCTCTAAACTCTTTCATGCAGATATGCCCTGGCTGGATACAGGTATCGAATCTACAATCAATCACTCACAGATATGCCCTGACTAGATACAGGAATCGAATCTGGAGTTGTGACGGTTGATAGTAATCATCTTTTGGGTTGACCTTTTCCTGAAAAGGCAAAACATTAGCTGTATGTAATGTCATGATGATGTCATAATGTTCTCAAAAATAAATGAGATCGTGTGATATGATGCGTATATGCATGCGTCATGGTGTATGATAATGTGATGAATGTATATGAATGTGTTTTCGACTAGGAAAATAAATCCTTGATGAAGGCCGGGAAAACAAATCCTGGGCTGATGTTGAAGAGTAGAGTTCTTCGCTTCTGCTGGGGATGATGGTTGCAAGAATAAACCGGTAGGAGAAGATGACTCCGTTGGGGAATAAACTTGTTGGAGAGATTACTCTGTGGGGAATTACTCTGTGGGAAGAGATACTTCGCTGAGGTTTTGATGAGAGCTCCGATGGGGATTCCACTGATAAGTTATGTTGGGGAATTTGATGAACTCCACTGGGGAATAGGAAGAACTTCGTCGAGGACGATCTTTCCGTGGTAATTAGCTGAGGATAACCCAATTATACCCTGGTGGGGAAATAACCTTTAAATAAAGTCGGGGAGAGACGTAAGTACTCCACAGGTGATAAGCTTCCAGAATCTATTAGGGATGATGATTTAACTTTCCTGGGGAAACTTTTCAGACTGTACTGGGGAATGGATTCCACTGGGGTGTCTGGTATTCCGCTGGGGAACAATCTTATATTAAGACTGCCGGGGATGCTTCCTGAGGAATTTCTATACTCCGATGGGGAATGTTGAGATCTTCTAGGGATACCCAACTTCCTTAAGGCTGACAGTAGACTAACTCGGCTTGGGGAGAGTATCGCTGACTTGCTGGAGATACTGTGTCTTTTTAGGGCTGAGGGGAGACCAACTCTGCCTGGAGAGTGTATTGCTGAATCTTGTCTTTCTCTGTGGGGAGTGAAGGTAACTTGGTTACATTCTTCAGCCGAACTTACTTTGGTACCTTGGTGGACAGTGCCACTAGATTGCTTAGACGATTCTTTACTGTCCCTGTTTCTGATGTCATATGTAATTAGTCCTTTGTTTCACATGCAAATATTTATGATTAGCAATTAATGTCAAATGCATATATCAAAAATGAACATTGGACGTTCTTTGCAAAACAAAACAGAAAAAGGAAAAACGATGGGTAATTTGTCTGAAAAATTGAACTTGTATTGATTTTGAAATTTGCCTGTAAATAGGCGTTTTATGTACAGGAGGCTGACGTCCTAGTAAGAGAACGCCGCCGAGCAACATAGAGTTTATACAATTTTGAAAAGGAAACAAAACAACTATGTGAAAAATAATCCCACTGGGTTCCAACTTTGCTATCGCCTTTATGTCTTCAAGAGTCTCATCGCTTTACTGCTTAGTTGAAGGTGAAACTGATTGCTTGGAGTCATCTGAGCCCGATAGTTGATGCCGAATTCTGGATGCAAGGTGATCCAATGAGACATAGTATTACGCTTTATCCCTAACTTTTGCCTGGACCGCCCTTTCGGGTTTTCAGTCCACCGGGATACCCATTTTTGCCCAAGCCGCCTTTTTCAGGTTTTCGACTTGCCGGGTGTACAGATTTTTTTCATTTCATCCCTTATTTTTTCCCGAACCCTTTTGGTTCGCCGGGAAGCCCTTATTTTTGCCTAGGTGTGTTAACCTAGCGGGTCTTTAATTCATGCGTAGTATCTTTTTACTATGTCTGCATTGGCGGGGTGAGGAAGGTCGTCACCATCCATGGTGGTTAGAATCATGGCTCCTCCTGAGAAGATATGTTTAACCACGAATGGCCCTTCGTACGTAGGGGTCCATTTTCCCCTGGGATCACTTTGAGGAAGAATGATGCGCTTGATTACCAGGTCTCCGACTTGATACTCTTGTCGTTTGACCTTCTTGTTAAATGCCCTGATCATCCGTTTTTGGTACGTTTGACCATGACAAATAGCAGTGAGTCTCTTTTCGTCGATTAGGTTTAATTGATCAAGCCGATTCTGGATCCAGTCATCTTCGCTCAAACCTGCATCCTTCATTATCCGGAGAGAGGGTATCTGGACTTCAATAGGCAAGACTGCCTCCATGCCATAGACCAAGGAAAAGGGAGTTGCCCCTATTGACGTCCGTGCTGAGGTTCGGTACCCATGAAGAGCAAACAGTAACATTTCGTGCCAATCTTTATAGGTCACTGTTGTACCCCAAAATTTTCCCTCCCATATTCTTCAAAGTTTTGACATGCATCACCTCAAATGGTTCAAAGTCTACTCAAGGGCTACACAGTCAACCATCCTCCTAAGCCAGTCAAATTAGGGTTTTGGTTCCTGCAAGGAAGTTGAGGTTTTCAAGGGCTCAATCAAGTCCCATATGCTCATACACATTGTCAAGCACCTACATGTCAAGTTTCAAGGCTCACAAGGTCAAGTTGCACAGTCAAAAGCCCTAATTGCTCCACAGTCAACTGCAGGGGCAAAATGGTCATTTGGCAGTCAAAAGTCAAAAAATTTGGTCAACATCTTATTTTGAAGCCACAATCATCATTTGGTCAAGTCTTGACCATGATTCCACAAGAATGGCTCAAAAATCATCAAGATGCAAAAGTTTCTATTTTTGGACAGTTGAAAAGTCAACTATAACTTGACCAAGGCATAACTTTTTCATGGTTCATCAGAAAAATCCCATCCAATGCTCATCTTGAAGGGGAGGACATTTCCTACAATTCATCTTCACATTCCAAGTCCAAGAAATGCTCTCACAAAAAGTTATCAATTTCAACATTATAGGTCATTTTCAAAAGTCAACAAAAAGGCACTTTAAGTCAAAGACCATAACTTGAGATTGGTAAATCAAAATGACATGGGACCAAATACATTGGTTAGAGGACTTCAAGACCTTTCCAAAATGTCCAAGAACATGATCATAGCTTCAAAATTGAGCAAGATATGCCTTGGAGAAGTTGGGAAATTTTTGGGAATTTTGAAAAGTCAACTTTGCACAAAAGGCTTCAAAAATGCTAATGGGCCACAAATCCTTCCATGAATCATTACCCAAAGGCTATGCACGACCCATTGACCGCAAAGGGATGTATTTTCTTATTTTTGATTAATTATTTGAATTTTTATTATTATTAATTCACTTAATTAAATTTAAATATGAAAAAATATCAAATAACACTTATCAAATCTTTTTGTGCAGCAAGTTCACTCATTATGAGCTAAATATCTCGTGCATCAATCAACAAGGACAAAATCATCCAAATTTGGCATAATTGGCATGGAAAAAGATTGGAAAAGATATGAACAAAATCAAATATTGGAATCATCAATACATGGACTTTGGGCTTGGTTTTTTAACCTAATTCCATTCACTTACATATGCATAACCTAAACCTATTCCATTGGACACGAAATATTGCATACAAGCTGCATACCAAATTGCAAATTTTGATCAAATTTTTGGAATCTGAAAACATAGCTACAAGGCGATTCAAGGTCCAAAAGCTTGTCCATTGTCTTCGTGACATTGCTAGGAACATGTTGCAATCAAGAACCAATCTCCAGACCTCAAGAATTGGTAGAACGAAGTATCACTTTTCATAAATATGTTCATTATCGTGTTTTAATTTTCAAGCATTGTTCATGTGTTTTGTTGATTGATTTACACTAAGATGGATGTTCTGAAGCTAATGGTACCCTTTAATTGAACTAACAATGCCTATATCAAAATCTGCCATTGATGCATATTAGGGTTTCAGGAGCTCTAATTTAGGGGTTTACACATATGGCAAAATCAGGCCACCAAACCTATGCCATTGAATTCGTAACATGAAGACGAATCATTCCAATACCTCGCGCCCTTTTTATATTTGCTCATGTTCTAATCGCTATTTTAATGGTTTCTATTTAGTGGGGGTTTAAAACCCCCGCTATCTGTTTTCTATTTGCAGGCAAACGAAGAAGAAAGCTAGCGTGGCTTGATGCTACTGGACCATTCAAAATTGGCGCGTGATTTTGTTATTCATATTACTAACGTTTGTTCTTTTTATAATAATCACGTCCCATTAACATTACAAAGAAACGCGTTGGCTTGGTTGGTGGCTAAGGTGTCCTGCAGGCATTGGGACCTGGGTTCGATTCCCAGGTCCCCCACATATTTCATATATTTTTCCTTAATGTGTTTCTATGCAGCACTTCATCCAGGGTTCATCATGCACCCCCACATCCAAGCCTGCCACACGCCCATGAGCTTCAATCTGAAGGCCACAAAAGAGGCTTACCATATGCCTCAGTCAATGGATCCACACGCAAGCACAGAAAGTCAAAAAGGGCTTTGGTTCAGCGGGCTAGATTGCTTCCAATTCACCTCCTAAATGGGCCAGACACCCCCAATGTTTGTATTCTTTTCTAATTTCCTTTCCTTTTCTTTTAATTGTTTAAATTGTTTTATTTAATTCACCAATAATTAATTTTCATAATAAAAAATCAGAAACTAAAATATATTAATTAATTTACTTATTAAATATTTTTTTTGTGAATAAACTTTAATAATTAATTTAGTTTAATTTAGGGTTTTCAAGTTAAATCTTTTCTTAAATAAATAAAATATGTAGAAATTAGGGTTTTTAACTTTTCATCATTTTTTTAATAAATAATTTTCTCATCATTATTATTATTATTAATTATTAAATATTTTTGTAAATAAATATGTACATTAAATATTTAGTAAATTAGGTTAAACTTTAATCTTTTTTCATTAATAATTAAAAACAACTTAGAATTAGGGTTTCTCTTCAATTTTAATTTTCTTTATTTCATAAATACAAAAAACCTAAAAAAACATTTCTTTCCTTTTATTAAATAGTTAATAGACTTTTAATTCAATTTAATTTCAAAAGGGTCCAACGCCCTCGAACATTCTATTTTTATTCTTTTCGCACGTTATTTTATTGTGAATATTATGTAATTGCTCAAGCCTTGTAATAGTAATTAGGAATTTATTTACTTTCCGCATTTTTTATCAAACGGGTCTTTGTTAATTTGGCGATGTATAGACCCGCGCCTTATAATAGCGTAGGATTTTACTTTCCACATTTAAATTTCCGCACTCTTAAAACTGCTAAACTTTGCATGAAAGAATGTATGGCCTAAATTAAAAACAAGCGTAGATCACCATGACACATGTACAAGATAAAACATAACATGAAAACAACACACAAATTCACACACCACTCTTAGGGTACGCCTCACTGATGCCTTGCCCTCGAAATGTGGTCGTCGAGTATAGGACGTTTTAGTAAGTCCTTATGTCCATGACATGATCCAGTTGCCTCGAAACGGTTGCCTCGGAATTAAAAAGGATCAATGGCATAAGGGTAGCTTCTAAGGTGTCCTACTGTTGCTCTGGTGACCACACTGTCCCTACACTCGAATTGACCCGAACACCTCCAACGGTGGTGCTACCTACCTCTCAATGGTGGGATGGCACTACCTTAAGGACATTTACACAGCCTAATTCCTTAGGGTAGGTAGATGACTCATAGATACTTGCTCTCTTTCAAAAAAAACAAAAACAATCTTTTCGCACCGACACTTTCAAAAGGTTTTCAAACAAATATTTCATACACTCTTGAGAACAGATACAAGAGTTACTTAGAAATTTTTCAAACGAAACTTTTTCAAAACCCACACACATTTGGAAAGCAAACAATTTTTGAAAACATAAGAGCAAATACCTAAGATCCCATGGATAACCATGGATAGAAAGGGTGCTAACACCTTCCCTTTCTATAAATCTACCTCCCGAACCGAGAGACATCTCAAAGAAGGAATTTTGTTGTGCTTTTGTCCTTTCCTTGTTGGAGAACATAAAAGACGGTGGCGACTCTTGCTTACCGCGACATTTCGCGAACCAGCGTTAAACAGTCAGTTCCAGATCCACCGATCACAGAACTGGCGACTCTGCTGGGGAAACTTATAAAGTGAGGTGTACCTTAGGACTAAGATCACTTGTGTTTTCAATTGCAGTGTTTGTTTGCTTTATTATTGTGGGCTGCATCGGAGTTACATAGATCCTAACCCGGATCTGGGGATACCCTGTTAGGTAGCATAAGCTGTGAGGGACCTGTCCGGCGTAGACCGACATGGGTGAAGCAGTGGCTACGTTGGTGTGGCGCCTTGGTCTGTACCGATATCCCTTGTGTCGCAACGAGGAGAATATGGGTCTTCTGAGGAGTCATTAAGCACCAACCAACCTTAGAACCTTAAATGACCCAACTTGGCCAATAGAACAGTAGCAGTATGCTACGCCCATTGAGGCTAAACTCTCGTGATGGTTCTGGCCGCAAGAAAAGATTGCGATGCTGGAGTTATGACCGATTGAGGGTAGTCAGTGATATTGGGATCCTCTAGAACCCGGTTACTTCTGATAGGACAGGTCTTAACCAACAAACTGAAAGAGGGTAATACCTAGACCCCATGCTGGCCTAAACTCTAAGGGCTTGTCTTGTGTGACTTGTGTGCCTTATCATGTTTGCCTTTGTGAATATTTGTGGTGTGCTTTATCATAACATCATGCCATCATAAACATTGCATGCATCCTGCATAAGGACTGACCATTTCAAAGACAAGAGGGTTTCACCTTTGCTCTGTTTTGTAGGACATTATGATGTCTGTGCGAAGGAACACTATCCGGTTCAACTTTGTTCACCCACCTGAGTTGCTTGAAGAATTGGTTAGCAGAATTCCAAACACCACCTCTTTCATCCAGAGGCATGGTTCTCTTCTCAGTTTAGTCACGACAAAGTGGGACCAACAACTGATGAGTGTCCTGACACAGTTTTATGATCCCTTGTACAACTGCTTCACCTTTCAAGACTTCCAGCTGGTCCCTACCCTGGAAGAGTTCTCTGATTTGCTTGGTATCCCTATCTTGGATCAGATTCCCTACACTGGTTGGGAAAAGACTCTTAGGCTTAAGGAGATTGCTGCAGCTCTTCCTTTGACCCACAAAGAAGTAATGGACAACTGGGTGACTAGAAGCAAAGTTAAGGGTTTCTTGGCCAAGTTTCTGATTGGTAAAGCTAACAGTTTCTGGAATGACCTGGACCTTAGGGCGTATGAAGACATCCTGGCTATCTTAATCTATGGTCTAGTCTTGTTTCCTAATTCTGATAACTTCATTAACGTCACTTCCATAAGGATCTTCATGTCTCGGAACCCTGTACCCACTCTCTTGGGTGATATCCTGCAACAACTTTATGCTCGTACCGCCCGAAGACGAGGAACTCTGTGGTGTTGCATCCCTTTGTTAGTGAGGTGGTTTATTTCGCACCTCCCTAAGTTCGTGCTGAAGAACAAAGAAGGAAGAGGTTGGGCTCATAGGTTAATGTCTCTCACTGATAATGACATCATTTGGACTCTCGGGGGTTTGGATGAGGTAGCTGTTATTGATCGTTGCGGAGAATATCCTAATGTTCCTCTGAATGGTACCCAAGGAGGGATCTCTTATAATCCATGTCTAGCTCTCCGTCAGTTTGGGAGAGCCAGAAGAGCAGGGCCTCATGAGATGTTGGTGCCTCACATCAGTTTTGAGTTTCAGGTAGATAGTGACGAGCTGCGTCGTAGGTTCATCAAGGCTTGGGACAGAATTCACAAAGCTGACCCACAAGAGTTGGGACCGAAGACTTCTCTACCTATGGAAGCCTACTACAAATGGGTCCGCATCCGTGCTCAGAAGTTAGGTATGCCATACGAAGCTGTCATACCCATCATTCTTGAGTATCCTGATAGAGATGGGGCTCCTCCAACTGTTCTCCCTCCTCAGATACCCACTGATATTGAGACACTAAAGAGGTCTTGGGCGCAACTGCGAGAAGAACGGGATTCTTATCGGGAAAAGTTCAACGAGCAGGAATTGAAGATCCAGAAGCTGACCAAGCAGTTGGAGAACGAGCGGGCCTTGAATGACTACATCCGTACTGAGAAGAGGAGACCATGGGATCAATGATGAACTTTGGATATTCTTTTACAGTTTTATTTCCCTTTTCAGTATTTTCATTTTATGTAACGCCTAAGGGCAACCTGTTGAACAATTTGAATTTCAAAGTTGAAACTAATGAAGTGTGTTCCCTTTTGTTTACAAAGTTGATTCCCGATTGTCTTTGAAAACATAAATCATACGCATTCCATTCATCATATGCATCACAGGTACTCTTCTTTTCAGGTTGCTTAATGTTCTTCGCTGTTTATTTCAGCATCATGAACCCTGAATCATCTACCGAGCAGTCCATCAAGGCCCTTCAGGCTCAGAACGCCCAATTTCAAGAGCTGATTATGAGTTTGGCCCAAGGTCAAGAGGAGTTGAAGGCTCTGCTGGTCAAGAAGAGGAAGAAGAGAACTGTTCTATTCAACACTGGCCGGAGGTTGGGTAACACACTGCAGAATGAGGTCGATCAAGCTGGTTCTTCTGTGGGAAAAGGCAGTCCCCAGGGGGGAAGGGTTCCTAGTCCGGTGGTCTCTGACAACGAGACTGATTTTAATGAGGAGCAGTATCCTCCAGCTGAAGACAGATATAAGCAGTTGGAAGACCGTCTGAACGCCATGGAAATTCAACAAGTGCCTGGTTTGGATTTCGGAGACCTGGGTCTATCTTCTGGTGTGGTAATCCCACACAAGTTCAAAGCACCATCTTTCGCAAAGTATGACGGGGCGTCTTGCCCTACGCTACACCTCAGATCTTATGTGCGGAAGATCCAGCCGTATACTGTGGACAAGAACTTGTGGATCCACTTCTTCCAGGAGAGTCTTTCAGGGACTCATCTCGAATGGTTCTATCAGCTGGATGGAACCAAGGTTCGTAACTGGGAGGAGTTGGCTACTGCTTTTTACAAGCAGTATCAGTATAATGTCGACCTCGCTCCTACACGTACCCAACTCCAGGGTATGTCGCTAGGATCGGGAGAAGGTTTTAAAGAGTATGCGCAGAAGTGGAGGGACCTGGCTGGCAGGGTGCAGCCACCATTAACCGATCGTGAGTTAGTGGATATGTTCTTGGGGACCCTATCCGGGCCGTTCTTTAATCATCTCATTGGCAATTCGTCTGCAGGGTTCACAGATCTCATTCTTACTGGGGAAAGGATAGAGGCTGGTATGAAATCAGGTAAGATTCAGAAAGGTGAGTCCTCAAGTTCTGAGAAGAAACCTTTTAAAAAGGAAGCCAGTGCCGTGTATGGGCCTAGAAGGCAGGACAAACCGGAACGCCGCCAAGCTGTCAACGCGGTGGTTATTGCAAAGCCTGCTGCCGCTCCTCGGCAACCTAACCAACCAAGGGGTGAGAGACCCAGAAGAGAATTCACTCGGCTGAGTATGACCTTGTCACAGATCTTGCCGCAGTTGCTATCGACCAACTTGGTGACCGTCAGAGAGGCTCCTTAGGTCGTGAACACTACCTCTCCTAAGTACAATCCAAATTCCCGCTGTGCGTATCACTCTGATAGCCCGGGGCACTCTACTGATGATTGCTGGGCCCTAAGAAATAAGGTTCAAGACCTTATTGATGCGAAGGAGATACAATTCGAAGCGCCCGAGAGGCCAAATGTTGTGACTGCTCCTATGCCCCAGCATGGAGTAAATGTTGTTGATGAAGACTTGTATGCCGTTTCTGTGGATGATGTTGCTACCCCTCTGTTGACTGTTAAAAGGAACCTGTTGCTAGCCGGTTTATTTCCGAGTTGTAGAAAGGGTTGCCTTTTGTGTGCTGTTTCCCCTACTAGTTGTCCGTTGCTGAAATCAGGTATCCAAAGCCTGATGGATAGCAAAGAAATTTTGTTCAAGAAGACCGCTGTTCCTTTTGTTCCCGCTGGAGAAGTATCTGTCGTCACAATTTTCAACAATCCAACCAAGGCTCCCCCGAGGAAGCCAGTCAAGATCATGTCTGTTGCACCCATCATTATTACTGTTCCGGGGCCCCTCCCCTATGAATCTGACAAGGCTGTCCCATGGCACTATGGGGCAGATGTATATGTACTTGGAGTGAAGCAGGAGTTCAACACCGGTACAAGTATCAGCAATATCACCGGTCCAGCTAAAGTTACCCGCAGTGGCAGGCTCTTCTCGCCTGACATTGCGCCACCAGTTATCCGAAGACCTCTTATAATTACGCCTGCAAGTGCGCCTGTTTCCACTTCTGATCCAGTTTCTACCCCTGCTGCCGAGTCATCTAATACTCGGGGCAAAGGGATTGATGATGAGCCTGCCCGGATGGAGGCACCGAAGACTGTCAATGTTGAGGCCTCCCAGCAAGAGATGGAGGAAATTCTTAAGATAATCAAGAAGAGTGACTTCAATGTCGTTGAACAGCTGGGGCATACCCCCTCCAAGATCTCCATGCTATCATTGCTGCTGTGCTCAGAGGCCCATGCCAAGGCCCTGATTTCATTTCTGAAGACGGCCCATGTGCCACAAGAGACATCTGCAGATCAATTCACTGACTGTGTGGCCAATCTGATAGCTGACAATGGTTTGGGTTTCTCGGATGCTGATCTTACTGCTAAGGGAAAGAACCACAATGATGCCCTGCATGTCTCCATTGAATGCAGGGGCACTACTCTTGTACACGTGTTGGTGGACACCGGTTCTTCCCTGAATGTATTACCCAAGAAGGCCTTAGACCGGTTGGATTGTGAGGGCCTGGAGTTGAAACCTAGCAACATCATTGTCCGAGCCTTTGACGGGTCGAAGAGGATGGTTCATGGTGAGGTAGACATTCCTATTCGTGTAGGTTCTCAAGTATTTGACTCGACGTTCTATGTGATGGATATCCGTCTATCTTATTCCTGTTTACTAGGTCGACCTTGGATTCACAAAGCCGGGGCTGTGACCTCCACTCTACACCAGAAGCTCAAGTACCATGTCCGAGGGAAGATTGTTACGGTGCAGGGGGAGGAAGAATACATGGTTAGTCATCTGAATTCATTTCGGTATATTGAGATGGACGGGGAGTTTATTGAAACCCCCTTTCAACATTTTGAAGAGGTACCTCAAACATTGGCACCAGCAGAAGCAGTGGCTGAAGAAGACTTTCCTTTGAAGATGGCCTCCCTAAAGGACGCCCGGGCTGTAATTGAGAAAGAGGCTCAGAGGGCTGTACACAAAGCTAGGATCGGAAGACCTCCCGTGATCATCACCAACCCGGGAGTGAATGCTATAGAAAGCGAGGTGGAGGAATCAGAGTTCGATAGCTGGATTTACCCGACGACTGACGGTGGATTGAACAATTGGACCGCAAAAGATCACATATCTGTTACTTTTGTTACGCAGTAATGAATTCCTTTGTTTCTTTAATTTGTAATAAACAATGAATTAAAACTTTATGGCCCGGTGTCTTACCCGGGGCACCGTGGCTTCATTTGTGAGGGCATTACTTGTCATTTCCATATATCATGAATAAAGACATTGGACGTTTTTCGCATTTCGAATCTTGTGATCCCTTTCTTTCTTTCTTTCTTTATATATTGCAAAACAGCTATATTTACACACACTCACTCATACAGGTTTCAATCCACTCTGGATCTCACTGGTAACGACTCCGCTACTGCCAGTTATGACTTCGAAAATCCGATCAACTTAGCCGAAGACGAAGGTGAAGATGATTGTGAAGTGCCTGGTGAGCTTGCAAGACTGTTACTCCAGGAAGAGAGGGCCATTCAGCCACATGAAGAGCCAGTGGAAACGGTAAATCTGGGTACTGAGGCGGACAGAAAGGAGGTTAAGATTGGTGCCAATCTGGAACTCAGCGTGAAACAACGGTTGATTCAGATGTTACATGATTATGTGGAGATCTTTGGCTGGTCTTACGAGGACATGCCTGGGTTAGATACTGACATTGTGGTCCATCACTTGCCTACCAAGGAAGACTGCCCTCCGGTTAAACAAAAGGTCCTCCGTATGCGTCTAGAGATGTCCGAGAAGATCAAAGCTAAGGTTATGAAACAATTCGATGTCGGGTTTCTTGCAGTGACTTCTTACCCTCAGTGGGTTGCCAATGTGGTTCCAGTGCCAAAGAAGGATGGTAAGGTCAGAATGTGTGTCGATTACAGGGATTTAAACAGGGCCAGCCCCAAGGATGACTTCCCCCTACCTCACATTGATGTTCTGGTTGACAATACTGCTCAACATAAGGTGTTCTCCTTCATGGATGGGTTTTCAGGTTATAATCAGATCAAGATGGCTCCTGAAGATATGGAAAAGACTACCTTTGTTACTCAGTGGGGCACCTTCTGCTACAAGGTCATGCCATTTGGACTGAAAAATGTTGGGGCAACCTACCAACGTGCCATGGTTGCTTTATTTCATGACATGATCCATCATGAGATTGAAGTGTACGTCGATGACATGATTGCAAGGTCCCAAACTGAGGAGGAACACCTTGACCATCTGCAAAAGCTGTTTGACCGTCTGAAGTTATACAAGCTGAGGTTGAACCCGAACAAGTGCACCTTCGGGGTAAGATCTGGAAAGTTACTAGGCTTCGTGGTAAGTGACAAGGGTATTCAAGTGGACCCTGCCAAGGTTAAAGCCATACAACTGATGCCAGCTCCCAAGACAGAGAAAGAAGTCAGAGGCTTTCTAGGACGTCTGAATTATATTGCCCGATTCATCTCGCATCTGACTGCTACTTGTGAACCAATCTTCAAGCTACTAAAGAAAGATCAGGTAGTACGTTGGAATGATGATTGTCAGGCCACTTTCAACAGAATCAAAGAGTATCTCCAAGAACCACCCATTCTTATGCCACCGGTTGAAGGGAGACCTCTAATACTATACCTGACAGTACTTGACAGCTCAATGGGGTGTGTGCTGGGGCAGCATGACGAGTCTGGCTGAAAAGAGCATGCCATTTATTACCTTAGCAAAAAGTTTACCGACTGTGAGACATGATACTCACTGCTCGAGAAAACTTGTTGCGCTTTGGTATGGGTTGCTCGCCGGCTGAGACAGTATATGCTGACTCACACTACCTTATTGATTTCAAAGATGGATCCGATAAAGTACATATTCGAAAAGCCTGCTCTGTCTGGGAGAATAGCAAGATGGCAAATGATCTTGACAGAATACGACATCTAGTACACGACCCAGAAAGCAATCAAGGGAAGTGTATTGGCAGACCATTTGGCAGACCAGGCAGTGGATGACTACCAGTCAATGAACTTTGAGTTTCCAGACGAGAGCATCATGATAGTGACTGATTGTGAAGTACCTGGACCGGATGAAGGACCTGAGGAAGGATCCCGATGGTCTATGCACTTTGACGGAGCCTCCAACGCTTTGGGTAACGGCATTGGCACTGTGATCATATCCCCTCAAGGCACTCATACTCCACTCACTGCCCGGTTATATTTCAACTGCACCAACAACATGGCGGAGTATGAGGCATGCATCATGGGTCTTCAAGCTGCGATTGACTTAAGGATCAAGTTTCTGAGTGTCTTCGGAGATTCCGCTCTCGTGATCAATCAGATCAAAGGCGAGTGGGATACGAAACATCCGAATCTTATTCCTTACAGAGAATGTGTGTTGACATTGATCCCTCATTTTACAGAGATAACTTTTGAACACTTCCCAAGAGAGGAGAATCAGTTGGCGGACGCGTTAGCTACGATGTCTTCCATGTTCAAAGTCAAATGGGACAATGAGGCTCCCCGGGTCATTATCTGGAAACTGGACGAACCTGCGTACTGTTGTGATCTTGAGGCTGAGGTAGTAACTGAGAAACCCTGGTATCACGAGGTGAAGAGGTACTTGGAAGCTCAAGAATACCCTGAAGGTGCATCTGTCAACGACAAGAAGTTTCTGAGAAGGTTCGCAGCAAAGTTCTTCCTCAGCAACGGCATTCTGTACAAACGAAACCATGATTCGACCTTACTGCGCTGTGTGGATAAGGCTGAAGCAGAAAGGATCATGGAAGAGCTACATGAAGGTACCTTCGGAATGCATTCCAGTGGACACACCATGGCAAAGAAAATCCTTCGGGCAGGATATTTCTGGTCCGCAATGGAAGCTGATTGTTACCAACATTCTCGGACATGTCATAAGTGCCAGATTTATGCAGATAAGGTGCACGTTCCTCCAGTTCCTCTGAATGTTTTGACTGCACCTTGGCCTTTTGCAATGTGGGGCATAGATATGATCGGCGAGATTAAACCTACGGCATCCAATGGGCATCGCTTCATCCTGGTGGCAATTGATTACTTTACAAAGTGGGTTGAAGCAACTTCCTACGCTACAGTAACCAAGAACGTTGTGGCACGGTTCATTCGGCATAACCTGATCTGTCGATACAGCGTCCCAGAAAGGATCATTACGGATAATGGTACCAATCTTAACAACAAGATGATCACTGAGCTCTGCGAGCAATTCAAGATACAGCACCACAACTCTTCTCCCTACCGGCCGAAGATGAATGGGGCTGTCGAAGCAGCGAATAAGAATATTAAAAAGATTGTGCAGAAGATGACAGTGACCTACAAGGATTGGCACGAGATGTTACCGTTTGCTCTTCATGGGTACCGTACCTCAGCAAGGACGTCAACCGGGGCAACTCCCTTTTCCTTGGTATATGGCATGGAGGCAGTCTTGCCGATTGAAGTCTAGATACCCTCCTCTCTCTGGATAATGAAGGATGCAGATCTGAGCGAAGATGACTGGATCTAGACACGACTTGATCAGTTAAATCTAATTGACGAAAAGAGACTCACTGCTATTTGTCATGGTCAAACGTATCAAAAACGGATGATCAGGGCATTTAACAAGAAAGTCAGACCACAAGAGTATCAAGTTGGGGATCTGGTAATCAAACGCATCATCCTTCCTCAGAGTGATCCCAGGGGCAAGTGGACCCCTACGTACGAAGAGCCATTTGTGGTTAAACATGTGTTCTCAGGAGGAGCCATGATCCTAACTACCATGGATGGTGACGACCTTCCTCACCCCGCCAATGCAGACATAGTGAAAAGATACTACGCATGATAAAAGACCCGCTAGGTTGACATACCTAGGCAAAAATTAGGGCTTCCCGGCGAATAAAAAGGGTTCGGGCAATATGAGGGATGAAATGAAAAAAATCTGTACACCCGGCAAGTCGAAAACCTGAAAAGGCGGTTTGGGCAAAAATGGGTATCCCGGTGGACTGAAAACCCGAAAGGGCGGTCCGGGCAAAAGTTAGGGATTAAAGCGTAATACTATGTCTCATTGGATCACTTTGCATCCAGAATCCGGTATCAACATCAAGTTCAGACGGCATCGATCGATCAACTTCATCTTCAACCGAGCAGCCAAGTGATGAGACACTCGAAGATATAAAGGCGATAGCAGAGTTGGAACCCAGTGGGATTATTCTTTTCATATAGCTGTTTTGTTTTCCCTTTGTACAAATTGTATAAACTCTTTTGTTCGGCGGCATTCTCTCACTAGGACGTCAGCCTCTTGTACATAAAACGCCTATTTACAGGCAAATTCAAAAATCCATACAAATTCACTTTTCAGCTAAATTGCCAATTGTTTTTTCCTTTTTCTGTTTTGTTTTACGAAGAACGTCCAATGTTAAATTGTGATATATGCATTTGACACTAATTGCTAACTCATAAATATTTGCATGCGAAATAAAGGATTAATTACAGGTAACATTAGAAACAGGGGCAACAATGGGTTGTCTAAGCGATCTAATTGCTCTGTCCACCAAGGTACCAAGGTAAGTTCGGCCGAAGAATGCAACCAAGATATCATAGTTCCCCAGAGAGTGAGCCAGCAAGTCAACGATACTCTCCCCAAGCAGAGTTAGCCCACTGGCAGCCTTAAGGAAGTTGGGTATCCCCAGCAGATCTCAACATTCCCCAGCGCAATATACAAACATTCTTAACAAGCATCCCCGGCAGTCTTGATCTAAGATTGTTCCCCGACGGTATACGGACATTCAGTGGAGCCACTTCCCCAGTATATCTCAAAAATTTCCCCAGGAGAGTCCAGTCCAAAAGTTTCCCCAGGAAAGTGGAATCCATCTCCCCAACAAGAAGCTTATCCCCAGTAGATTCTGGAAGCTTATCCCCCGCAGAGCACGAAGGGTTCCCCTGGCTTTTATTCAGAAGGTTATTTCCCCACCAGGATATAACTGGGTTATCCTCAGCTAATAACCATGGAAAGATCGTCCCCGATGAAGTTCTTCTTATCCCCCAGCGAAGTTCATCACTTCCTTCAACACAACACCTCAATGTTATCCCCAACGGAGTTATCGTCAAAACCTCAGCAAATACCCCTCTCCCCACAGAGTATTTCCCCGCAGAGTAATATCTTCGCCAAGTTTATTCCCCAACGGAGTCATCTCCTCCTACCGGTATTCTTGCAACAATCATCCCCAGCGAAAACAAAAGCTTTACTCTTCAGACATCAGCCCAGGATTTAACTTCCCGGCACCCGTCAAGGATTTATTTTCCTAGACAAAAATACAATTCATAAACATATCTTCATACATTATAGCATGCATATACGCATCATGAACATACAATCTCATTCATTCTGAGAACATCACGCATGTCATACATCATGACATCGCATACAACTAACGTTTTGTCTTTTCAGGACAAAGGTTAATACAAAGATGATTACTATCAATAGTCGCAACTAAAGATCTGATTCCTGTATCTCGCCAGGGTGTATCTGTTGACGACTATATTCCAGACTCGATTCCTGTATCTTGCCAGGGCACGTCTGAAGAGTTTGAAGATCTGATTCCTATATCCCGCCAGGGTGTATCTGTTGACGACTAACATTACCAGACTCGATTCCTGTATCTTGCCAGGGAACGTCTGAAGAGTTCGAAGATCCGATTCCTGTATCTTGCCAGGGTGTATCTGTTGACGACTACATTACCAGACTCGATTCCTGTATCCTTCCAGGGCACGTCTGAAGAGTTCGAAGATCTGATTCCTGTATCTTGCCAGGGTGTATCTGTTGACGACTAACATTACCAGACTCGATTCCTGTATCCTGCCAGGGCACGTCTGAAGAGTTCGAAGATCCGATTCCTGTATCTCGCCAGGGTGTATCTGTTGACGACTAACATTACCAGACTCAATTCCTATATCCTGCCAGGGCACGTCTGAAGAGTTCGAAGATCTGATTCCTGTATCTCGCCAGGGTGTATCTGTTGACGACTAACATTACCAGACTCGATTCCTGTATCTTGCCAGGGCACGTCTGAAGAGTTCGAAGATCCGATTCCTGTATCTTGCCAGGGTGTATCTGTTGATGACTACATTATCAGACTCGATTCTTGTATCCTGCCAGGGCACGTCTGAAGAGTTCGAAGATCCGATTCCTGTATCTTGCCAGGGTGTATCTGTTGACGACTATATTCTCCGGACTCGATTCCTGTATCTTGCCAGGGCACGTCTGAAGAGTTTAAAGATTCGATTCTTGTATCCATCCAGGGCACATCTACCTAAAGAGTTTGAAGATCAACTCCTGTAACAGGCCAGGTGATTATTTTCTTTCTCAGGCACGCAAGTTCTCGCTAAGGAATCTCTTACGCGATCGACACCCAGATGGCATCTATAAGCCCATCCCCCTATCCATCATCTTTCCAAATGGCATCTGTAAGCCCATTCCCGCCATCACACTGCTGATACTCAACTATGTGAGTGCAAATTTCTGGGCACTCTAGTGTTCAATCATCTTCCACCTTCGGATCACGAAAGGCACACAAGCCAATCTACATCCTCAGGTCTAAGAAGATTGAACAGGGGCAACTGTTGTACCCCAAAATTTTCCCTCCCATATTCTTCAAAGTTTTGACAAGCATCACCTCAAATGGTTCAAAGTCTACTCAAGGGCTACACAGTCAACCATCCTCCTAAGCCAGTCAAATTAGGGTTTTGGTTCCTGCAAGGAAGTTGAGGTTTTCAAGGGCTCAATCAAGTCCCATATGCTCATACACATTGTCAAGCACCTACATGTCAAGTTTCAAGGCTCACAAGGTCAAGTTGCACAGTCAAAAGCCCTAATTGCTCCACAGTCAACTACAGGGGCAAAATGGTCATTTGGCAGTCAAAAGTCAAATTTTTTGGTCAACATCTTATTTTGAAGCCACAATCATCATTTGGTCAAGTCTTGACCATGATTCCACAAGAATGGCTCAAAAATCATCAAGATGCAAAAGTTTCTATTTTTGGACAGCTGAAAAGTCAACTGTAACTTGACCAAGGCATAACTTTTTCATGGTTCATCAGAAAAATCCCATCCAATGCTCATCTTGAAGGGGAGGACATTTCCTACAATTCATCTTCACATTCCAAGTCCAAGAAATTCTCTCACAAAAAGTTATCAATTTCAACATTATAGGTCATTTTCAAAAGTCAACAAAAAGGAACTTTAAGTCAAAGACCATAACTTGAGATTGGTAAATCAAAATGACATGGGACTAAATACATTGGTTAGAGGACTTCAAGACTTTTCCAAAATATCAAAGAACATGATCATAGCTTCAAAATTGAGCAAGATATGCCTTGGAGAAGTTGGGAAATTTTTGGGAATTTTGAAAAGTCAACTTTGCACAAAAGGCTTCAAAAATGCTAATGGGCCACAAACCTTCCATGAATCATTACCCAAAGGCTATGCACGACCCATTGACCTCAAAGGGATGTATTTTCTTATTTTTGATTAATTATTTGAATTTTTATTATTATTAATTCACTTAATTAAATTTAAATATGAAAAAAATATCAAATAACACTTATCAAATCTTTTTGTGCAGCAAGTTCACTCATTATGAGCTAAATATCTCGTGCATCAATCAACAAGGACAAAATCATCCAAATTTGGCATAATTGGCATGGAAAAAGATTGGAAAAGATATGAACAAAATCAAATATTGGAATCATCAATACATGGACTTTGGGCTTGGTTTTTTAACCTAATTCCATTCACTTACATATGCATAACCTAAACCTATTCCATTGGACACGAAATATTGCATACAAGCTGCATACCAAATTGCAAATTTTGGTCAAATTTTTGGAATCTGAAAACATAGCTACAAGGCGATTCAAGGTCCAAAAGCTTGTCCATTGTCTTCCTGACATTGCTAGGAACGTGTTGCAATCAAGAACCAATCTCCAGACCTCAAGAATTGGTAGAACGAAGTATAACTTTTCATAAATATGTTCATTATCGTGTTTTAATTTTCAAGCATTGTTCATGTGTTTTGTTGATTGATTTACACTAAGATGGATGTTCTGAAGCTAATGGTACCCTTTAATTGAACTAACAATGCCTATATCAAAATCTGCCATTGATGGATATTAGGGTTTCAGGAGCTCTAATTTAGGGGTTTACACATATGGCAAAATCAGACCACCAAACCTATGCCATTGAATTCGTAACATGAAGACGAATCATTCCAATACCTCACGCCCTTTTTATATTTGCTCATGTTCTAATCGCTATTTTCATGGTTTCTATTTAGTGGGGGTTTAAAATCCCCGCTATCTGTTTTCTATTTGCAGGCAAACAAAGAAGAAAGCTAGCGTGGCTTGATGCTACTGGACCATTCAAAATTGGCGCGTGATTTTGTTATTCATATTACTAACGTTTGTTCTTTTTATAATAATCACGTCCCATTAACATTACAAAGAAACGCGTTGGCTTGGTTGGTGGCTAAGGTGTCATGCAGGCATTGGGACCTGGGTTCGATTCCCAGGTCCCCCACATATTTCATATATTTTTCCTTAATGTGTTTCTATGCAGCACTTCATCCAGGGTTCATCATGCACCCCCACATCCAAGCCTGCCACGCGCCCATGAGCTTCAATCTGAAGGCCACAAAAGAGGCTTACCATATGCCTCAGTCAATGGATCCACACGCAAGCACAGAAAGTCAAAAAGGGCTTTGGTTCAGCGGGCTAGATTGCTTCCAATTCACCTCCTAAATGGGCCAGACACCCCCAATGTTTGTATTCTTTTCTAATTTCCTTTCCTTTTCTTTTAATTGTTTAAATTGTTTTATTTAATTCACCAATAATTAATTTTCATAATAAAAAATCAGAAACTAAAATATATTAATTCATTTACTTATTAAATATTTTTTTTGTAAATAAACTTTAATAATTAATTTAGTTTAATTTAGGGTTTTCAAGTTTAATCTTTTCTTAAATAAATAAAATATGTAGAAATTAGGGTTTTTAACTTTTCATCATTTTTTTAATAAATAATTTTCTCATCATTATTATTATTATTAATTATTAAATATTTTTGTAAATAAATATGTACATTAAATATTTAGTAAATTAGGTTAAACTTTAATCTTTTTTCATTAATAATTAAAAACAACTTAGAATTAGGGTTTCTCTTCAATTTTAATTTTCTTTATTTCATAAATACAAAAAACCTAAAAAAACATTTCTTTCCTTTTATTAAATAGTTAATAGACTTTTAATTCAATTTAATTTCAAAAGGGTCCAACGCCCTCGAACATTCTATTTTTATTCTTTTCGCACGTTATTTTATTGTGAATATTATGTAATTGCTCAAGCCTTGTAATAGTGATTAGGAATTTATTTACTTTCCGCATTTTTTATCAAACGGGTCTTTGTTAATTTGGCGATGTATAGACCCGCGCCTTGTAATAGCGTAGGATTTTACTTTCCACATTTAAATTTCCGCACTCTTAAAACTGCTAAACTTTGCATGAAAGAATGTATGGCCTAAATTAAAAACAAGCGTAGATCACCATGACACATGTACAAGATAAAACATAACATGAAAACAACACACAAATTCACACACCACTCTTAGGGTACGCCTCACTGTTGCCTTGCCCTCGAAACGTGGTCGTCGAGTATAGGACGTTTTAGTAAGTCCTTATGTCCATGACATGATCCAGTTGCCTCGAAACGGTTGCCTCGGAATTAAAAAGGATCAATGGCATAAGGGTAGCTTCTAAGGTGTCCTACTATTGCTCTGGTGACCACACTGTCCCTACACTCGAATTGACCCGAACACCTCCAACGGTGGTGCTACCTACCTCTCAATGGTGGGATGGCACTACCTTAAGGACATTTACACAGCCTAATTCCTTAGGGTAGGTAGATGACTCATAGATACTTGCTCTCTTTAAAAAAAAACAAAAACAATCTTTTCGCACCGACACTTTCAAAAGGTTTTCAAACAAATATTTCATACACTCTTGAGGACAGATACAAGAGTTACTTAGAAATTTTTCAAACGAAACTTTTTCAAAACCAACACACATTTGGAAAGCAAACAATTTTTGAAAACATAAGAGCAAATACCTAAGAGCCCATGGATAACCATGGATAGAAATGGTGCTAACACCTCCCCTTTCTATAAATCTACCTCCCGAACCGAGAGACATCTCAAAGAAGGAATTTTGCTGTGCTTTTGTCCTTTCCTTGTTGGAGAACATAAAAGACGGTGGCGACTCTTGCTTACCGCGACATTTCGCGAACCAGCGTTAAACAGTCAGTTCCAGATCCATCGATCACAGTCACTGTCATCTTCTGCACAATCTTCTTGATGTTCTTATTCGCCGCTTCTACATCCCCATTCATTTTCGGCCGGTAGGGAGAAGAGTTGTGGTTCTGTATCCTGAATTGCTCACAGAGCTCAGTGATCATCTTGTTGTTAAGATTGGTACCATTATCCGTAATGATCCTCTCAGGTACACCGTATCGACAGATCAGGTTGTGTCGAATGAACCGTGCCACGACATTCTTGGTTACCGTAGCGTAAGAAGCAGCTTCAACCCACTTTGTGAAGTAATCAATCGTTACCAGGATGAAGGTCTGATTTCACCGATCATATCAATGCCCCACATTGCAAAGGGCCAAGGTGCTGTCAAGACGTTCAGAGGGACCGGAGGAATGTGCACCTTATCAGCATAAATCTGGCATTTATGACAAGTTCGAGAATGCTGATAACAGTCGGCTTCCATTGTGGACTAGAAATATCCTGCCCGAAGGATTTTCTTTGCCATGGTATGTCCACTGGAATGTGTTCCAAAGGTACCTTCATGTAGCTCTGCCATGATCCTTTCTGCTTCAGTCTTATCCACACAACGCAGTAAGGTTGAATCATGGTTTAGCTTGTAGAGAATGCCATTGCTGAGGAAGAATTTTGCCGCAAACCTTCTCAGGAACTTTTTGTCATTAACAGATGCGCCGTCGGGGTATTCTTGAGCTTCCAAGTACCTCTTCACTTCATGATACCAAGGTTTTTCAGTTACCTCTTCGGTCTCGAGATCGCAACAATGTGCAGGTTCATCCAACTTCTAGATAATGATCCGGGGCGCCTCGTTGTCCCATTTGACTTTGAACATAGAAGACATCGTAGCCAACGCGTCCGCTAACTGATTCTCCTCTCTTGGGAAGTGTTCAAAAGTTATCTCCTCGAAGTGGGGAATCAACGTCAATACATACTCCTTGTAAGGAATAAGGTTTGGGTGTTTCGTATCCCACTCGCCTTTGATTTGATTGATCACGAGAGCGGAATCTCCGAAGACACTCAGAAACTTGATCCTTAAGTCAATTGCAGCTTGAAGACCCATGATGCATGCCTCATACTCTGCCATGTTGTTGGTGCAGTTGAAACATAGTCGGGCGGTAAGTGGAGTATGAGTGCCTTTAGGGGATATGATCACAGCGCCGATACCATTACCCAAAGCGTTCGAGGCTTCGTCAAAGTGCATAGACCATCGGGATCCTTCCTCAGGTCCTTCATCCGGTCCAGGTACTTCACAATCAGTCACTACCATGATATCCTCGTCTGGAAATTCAAAGTTCATCGACTGGTAATCATCCACTGCCTGGTGCGCCAAATGGTCTGCCAATACACTTCCCTTGATTGCTTTTTGAGTCGTGTACTGGATGTCATATTTCGTCAAGATCATTTGCCATCTTGCTATTCTTCCGGACAGAGCAGGCTTTTCGAATATGTACTTGATTGGATCCATTTTTGAAATCAAACAGAGTAGTGTGAGTCAACATATACTGTCTCAGCCGGCGAGCAGCCCATACCAAAGCGCAGCAAGTTTTCTCGAGCAGTGAGTATCGGGTCTCACAGTCGGTAAACTTTTTGTTAAGGTAATAAATGGCGTGTTCTTTTCGGCCAGACTCGTCATGCTGCCCCAGCACACATCCCATTGAGTTGTCCAGTACTGTCAAGTATAAGATTAGAGGTCTCCCTTCAACCGGAGGCATAAGAATGGGTGGTTCTTGGAGATACTATTTGATCTTTTCGAAAGCGGCCTGACATTAATCGTTCCAACGTACTACTTGATCTTTCTTCAGCAGCTTGAAGATTGGTTCACAAGTAGCAGTTAGATGTGAGATGAATCGGGCAATGTAGTTCAACCGTCCTAGAAAGCCTCTGACTTCTTTCTCTGTCTTGGGAGTTGGGATCTCTTGTATGGCTTTCACTTTGGCAGGGTCCACTTGAATACCTTTGTCGCTTACGACGAAGCCTAGCAATTTTCCAGATCTCACCCCAAAGGTGCACTTGTTTGGGTTCAACCTCAGCTTGTACAACTTCAGACGGTCAAACAACTTCTGTAGATGGTCAAGGTGTTCCTCCTCAGTTTGGGACCTTGCAATCATATCGTCGACGTATACTTCAATCTCATGATGGATCATGTCATGAAATAAAGCAACCATGGCACGTTGGTAGGTTGCCCCAGCATTTTTCAACCCAAAAGGCATGACCTTGTAGCAAAAGGTGCCCCACTGAGTAACAAAAGTGGTCTTCTCCATGTCTTCAGGAGCCATCTTGATCTGATTATAACCGGAGAAGCCGTCCATGAAGGAGAATACTTTATGCTGAGCAGTGTTGTCAACCAGAACGTCGATATGAGGCAGAGGGAAATCATCCTTAGGGCTCGCCCTATTCAAATCCCTGTAATCAACACACATTCGGACCTTACCATCCTTCTTCGGCACTGGAACCACGTTGGCAACCCACTGAGGGTAAGAAGTCACTGCTAGAAAACCGGCGTCAAATTGTTTCATAACCTCAGCTTTGATTTTCTTGGACATCTCTGGACGCATACGGCAGACCTTCTGTTTAACCGGAGGGCAGTCTTCCTTGGTAGGCAGGTGATGAACCACAATGTCGGTATCCAACCCAGGCATGTCTTCGTAAGACCAAGCAAATATTTCCACATAGTCATGCAGCATCTGAATCAAACGTTGTCTCACACTGAGCTCTAGATTGGCACCAATCTTGACTTCCTTTCTGTCTGTCTCAGTACCCATATTTACTGTTTCCACTGGCTCTTCATGTGGCTGAATGGCCCTCTCTTCCTGGAGTAGCAGTCTTGCGAGCTCACCAGGCACTTCGCAATCATCTTCACCTTCGTCTTCGGCTAAGTTGATCGAATTTTCGAAATCATAACTGGCAGTAGCAGAGTCGTTACCAGTGAGATCCAGAGTGGATTGGAACCTGTATAAGTGAGTGTGTGTAAATATAGCTGTTTTGCAATATATAAAGAAAGAAAGAAAAGGAGCGCAAGATTTTGAAATGCAACAAATGTCCAATGTTTTTATTGATGATATATGAAAATGACACACAAAAGCCCTCACAAATGAAGCCACGGTGCCTCGGGTAAGACACCGAGCCATAAAAGTTTCAAAATATTGTCTGTTACAAATTCAAAACAAAATAGTTCATTACTGAGTGACAAAAGTAATAGGTGTGAAGTCTTTGGCAGTCCAGTTGCTTTGTCCACCATCGGTTGTTGGGTAGATCCAGCTGTCGAATTCAGATTCCTCCACGTCGTCTTCAATAGCATTCACCCCCGGGTTGGTGATGAACACAGGAGGTCTTCCAATCCTTGCTTTACGAACAGCCCTCTGAGCCTCTATAGTGAAGCCCATACCAAACTTGTCAGTCTTCGGAGTGAAATCAGGAAGTCGACCCCAGTTTGCGCACTCACCCTTCTCAATAACAGCCCGGGCATCCTTTAAGGAAGCCATCTTCAAAGGAGGGTCTTCAATCACAGTTTCAGCTGATGCCAGTGTCTGAGGAACTTCTTCAAAGTGCTGGAATGGAGTCTCAATGAATTCCCCATCCATCTCTATGTACCGGAATGAGTTAAGGTGGCTGACCATATATTCTTCTTCCCCCTGAACTGTCACAATTTTCCCTCTGACCGGGTACTTGAGATTTTGATGTAGTGTGGAGGTTACAGCTCCAGCCTTATGGATCCATGGGCGACCCAGTAAACAAGAATAGGATGGTCGGATGTCCATCACATAGAAAGTAGAATCAAAAACTTGAGAACCGACCTTGATTGGGATGTCAACTTCCCCATGTACCATCCTTTTCGAACCGTCAAAGGCCCGGACAACAATGTTACTAGGCTTGAGCTCTAAACCCTCACAATCCAACCTGTCTAGGGCCTTCTTGGGTAATACGTTCAATGAATAACCGGTGTCTACCAACACATGGGCAAGAGTAGTGCCCCTGCATTCAATGGAGACATGCAGGGCGTCGTTATGGTTCTTTCCTTTGGCAGTCAGATCGACGTCAGAGAAACCCAAACCATTATCGGCAGTCAAGTTAGCCACACAATCAGTAAATTGATCAGCAGACGTTTCTTGTGGCACATGGGCCATCTTCAGGAAGGAAATCAGGGCCTTGGCATGGGCCTCTGAACACAACAACAGTGATAACATAGAAATCTTTGATGGGGTGTGCCCCAACTGCTCAACTACATTGAAATCACTCTTCTTGATAATCTTGAGAATCTCTTCCATCTCTTGCTGGGAAGCTTCAACATTGGTTGTCTTTGGTGCCTCCGTCCGGGCAGGCAAATCAGTAGCAATCCCTTTGCCCCGAGCGTCGGATGACTCGGCAGCAGGGGTAGAAACAGGAACTTGATCAGGAAGGGGAACAGGCACACTTGCAGGTGTGATGACAAGAGGTCTCTGAATAGCTGGTGGCGCAATATCAGGCGAGAAGAGCCTACCACTGCGAGTGACTTTGGCAGGCCCGGTGATGTTGCTGACACCGGTACTAGTATCAAACTCTTGCTTTACTCCAAGAACATAAACATCTGCCCCATAGTGCCATGGGACAGCTTTGTCGGATGTATAGGGGAGAGGCCCCAGAATAGTGATGATGATAGGAGCAATCTTCTAAGTGGACATGATTCTGGCAGGCTTCTTTGGAGGAGCCTTAGGAGGGTTGTTGAAAATAGTAACAATAGACACTTCTTCAGCAAGGACAGCAGGAACAACAATCTTTTCGAACAAGATTTCTTTGCTATCCATCAGGCTTTGGATACCTGATTTCAGCAAAGGACAACCAACAGGTGAAACAGCACATAGAAGGCAACCTTTACCACATCCCGGAAATAAACCGGCTAGTAACAGGTTCCTTTTGATGGTCAACAACGGAGTAACAATATCATCCATGGAGGCCACATACCGGTCTTCTTCCACAGTATTCACTCCATGCTGGGGCATGGGAGTAGTCACAACATTGGGCCTTTTGGGCGCCTCGAACTGTATTTCTTTAGCATCAATAAGGTCCTGAACCTTATTCCTCAGAGCCCAACAATCGTCCGTAGTATGCCCCGGGCTATCAGAGTGATAAGTGCAACGGGCGTTGGGGTTGTACTTCGGAGAGGTTGTGTTCACTACCTTCGGAGCTTCTTTGACAGTTACCATATTGGTTAACAGTAGTTGCGGCAAAATCTGAGACAGGGTCATGCTGAGTCGAGTGTACTGCCTTTTGGGTCTCTCACCCCTTAGTTGGTTGTATTGCTGAGGAGCAGCAGCAGGCTTTGAAATTACGAATGCATTGACAGCTTGGCGACGTTCCGGTTTAATTTGTCTTCTGGGACCATAAATAGCACTGGCTTCCTTCTTGAAGGGCTTCTTCTCAGTACTCGCGGAGGCACCTTTCTGTATCTTCCCCGACTTGATACCAGCTTCTATTCTCTCACCAGTCAAGATCAAATCTGTAAACCCAGCAGAAGAATTACCAATCAGATGGTTGAAGAACGGACCGGACAGGGTCCCCAGGAACATGTCGACAAGCTCACGGTCAGTCAGCGGTGGCTGCACCCTGCCAGCCAGGTCCCTCCACTTTTGCACATACTCCTTGAATCCTTCGCCCATCCCCAGTGACATACCCTGGAGTTGGGTACGCGTGGGAGCAAGGTCGGAATTATACTGATACTGCTTATAAAATGCAGTAGCCAAGTCCTCCCAGTTTCAGATACTGGCTCCATCCAGCTGATAGAACCACTCGAGTTGAGCCCCTGAAAGGCTATCCTGAAAGAAATGGATCCATAGGTTCTTGTCTGTAGTGTAAGGTTGGATCTTCCTTACATATGATCTGAGATACATTTTTGGGCAAGACAGCCCGTCATACCTTGCAAAAATTGGCACTTTGAACTTCGGAGGGATCACAATTCCAGCAACTAATCCCAAATCTTCGAAATCTAAGCCGGGAACTCTCTGCAGCTCTATAGCTGCCAACCTGTCTTCCAAGCTTTTGTACTTATCATCGGCGGGAGGGTATTGTTGCTCAGAGTAGCCTTCGTCTTCTTCAGCCTCTTCTTCTTCAACTTCGGATTCGGAAGGTACCGCAGCCGCATTCCCTTTACTGGTTCCCTCTTCAGATGTAGGGGGAAATTCAAGCACTCTTATGGCTTCACCCTCAAACCTTCTTCCTAGGGTAGCCACCCCGACTCTCTTCTTCTTCTTTTTCACTTGCTCTTTATTCCCGAGCAGGGCCTTTAGATCCTCCTGACCCTTTGCCAAGGTCATCAGGAGATGTTGAAACTGTGAGTTTTGAGACTGCAAGTCCTTGACCGTCTGTTCGAGATCCATCTTACTGAAATAAACAGCAGAAAGATAAGGAAACCTGGTGTGGAGACCTGCTTATGCGCATGATGAATGATATGTTTGTTTATGCAATGCATTCAAGGATTTAGAAAATTCAAAATTGTTGCAAACAAAAAGAACACACGTCATATTAATAAGAAGAAATTTTGTTAGTACATAAATGCCCCATGGGCCAAATATTACAAAAAAAACTTCTCAAGGTAAAAAGACGTTGCGCATCCTCTTTGGTGCGATGTAGGTGTTGAGGGTTTCTTCCTCATGGAGTCGGCGGGTAAGCTCCAAAACCTTCTTCTCACTAGCGTAGAAGCTGGCTTCAAAAGTATTCCGTTCCTCCTTGAGTTGGATCCAACTCTTCTGCATCTCCTCCCACGATGTTGGCATGTCAGGATATAGGATGGTGTAGGGAACCTCTCCTTCCTTAACGGGCTCTTTAATCACAGGGAGAACATGAGGGTAAGGCATCATTAGACTCTGGGCTCGGGTTCGTACCCACTTGAGATAAGGCTCAAGAGGGATGGAGTTCTTGTGCCCCAGTGTCTTGCTGTCTACCTTGTTAGGCATCCTCCAAGCTCTGATGAATCTTTGGCGAAGTCCTTGCGCATCATTGTCGAAGTCAAAAACTAGGTCAGGAATCAACATGTCGTGAGGGTCATCCCTCCGTGCATATCCAAATTTTCTTAAAGCTAGACAAGGGTTATAGGTAATGCCTCCCCTAATGCCAAGCAATGGAACATTAGGGAACTCTCCACAATGATCGACGATGATGACATTTTCTCTGGACCGAGAGCACCAATGTACATCAGAGTGTGTAAGGGTCATCAACCGTTGTGACCACCTTAAGCCTTGGTCATTCTTCAAGACAGATTGTGGAAGGTGCGAAATAAACCACCTTGCAAGGAGAGGAGTATAGCACATGAGAACACCCCTCTTTCTCATTGTTCGTGTGTAAAATGAGTGAAGAATGTCCCCAAGCAATGTTGGTATTGGATTCCTGGATAAGAAGATCTTGACGGTGTTGACATCTATAAGCTGGTCGGGATTCGGGAACAAGACCAACCCATAAATGAGGAGTGCCACAATTTCTTCAAAGGCTTGTAGGTCCAATGAATTCCAACATTCTTGTGCCTTCTCAAACAAGAATTTTGCTAAGAAGCCTTTGACACCGCTTCTAGTTTCCCAATGCCCCTTGATGTCAGATGGTTGCAAGTGTAGTGCTTGAGCAACATCTCCAGGCTTTGGTTCTTTTTCCGTACCGTTGTAGGGTAGTTGATTAAGAATAGGAATTCTCAGGAGTTGAGAAAATTCCTCCAAAGTGGGCACCAATTGATAGTCGGGGAATGTGAAACAGTGGTGAAGGGGGTCAAAAAACTGGAACAACACCTTTACCATGTCCTCTTCAATGTTGGTGCTGACTAGGCTGAGCAGTCTACCATGTCTTTCACTGAAGGGAGAGCTTTCCGGAATTCTGGATGTGAGCTCCTTGAGTTGAGGAGGGATTCTCACAAGGTTGACTTGGATAGTTTTCCTGCGAAGAATTTCCATGACCTACAAAACAAGAACAAAGATGAAGATCTAAACCCTTGAAATGGTTAGTGTATGCATATGATGCTTTATGATGCTCATGATGTATGCACAAACATATGTACAAGCAATTCACACAAAACCCTAGTTTCAGGCTTGCATGGGGTTTCATAGGTAAGTACCCTCTTGAGTGTAGTTGGCTTAAAAACTTGTCATATAAATAGTAACCGGGTTCTAAGGAGCTCAATATCATTGGATTGTTTTCCATGTTCATTGTTTTGGTTTAGCCACTTAACTAGCGACCAAAATATTCCAAGAAAACAACCCTCAATGAGTGTAGTATCGAGTATCTACCAACTTCGGACTGCACCAAAGCCGGTCATCTCACTACCCCTAATGAAAGGCCAAGATGGTCAAGTAAGGTTCTAGGTAATTAGTGCTTAGTGACATCACTCAGCGGCCCCGTACTCTCCTTGATTGAACTCAAGGGTTACCGGTACTCACAAATATGTCGCACTAATATAGCTATTGCTTCAACCGTGTCGGTATACCCCGCACAGTTTCCACAATGTATTGCTATCTATGAATGTTTCCCCAAATCCGGGTGTAGGATTTGAAGCCCAAACAAGAGAACCAAGATATAAAGCAATCAAAGCAAACAATTAGTCATGCAAGAGGGTGATCTAAGCCCTAAGGTTACTCCACTTTTAAAATTTTCCCCAGCAGAGTCGCCAATTCTGTGATACGGTGGGAGAACTGACTTGGGTTTTGCGTTTGTTTTCGCAAATGTTTCGGTTGAGCAAGAGTCGCCACTGACTTTTTATTTTATCCTAAGGAAAGGTTAAAAAGCACAGCAAAAACCTTTGAGATGTTTTCTTGGGTTCGGGGAGTAGATTATAGAAAGGGAAGGTATTATCACCCTTTCTATCCATGGTTATCCATGGGCTCTTAGTTACTTGCTTAGATCACTTGCCTTGTGTTTTCAATTGTTTGAAATGGTGCTTTGTGTGTGGGTTTGAAAATGTTTTGAAAAGAGGCCATTTGTGGTGGCAACCTTTGTAATGATCCATGTTTAAATGTATACAAAGGTGTACTTATCTTTTGAAAAGTTTTCAATGTTTTTTTGAAAGTTGTTTTGAAAGTGTTTGTGGGGTGTGGTTTTGAAAAGTAGGCAAGTGTTTTTGCAAGTTGATTCAAGTAACTAAGAGTTGTCTACCCCTAAATTTACTCAAAGGCTTTTTCTATGTTTTAACCCTTTTAACAATTTTGTTCCACCATTGTATTTGGTGGACAATCTTGTGTTAGGATGTTAACGGGACGGACGCAGGTCATTATTTTAGACCATGATTGCAATGGTGCCAAGTGTCTTTGGGCAATTTTTCCTTTAAGGGACTTGATCATTTGTTTAGGCAACTTTCGAAAGCGTCATCGAGGAACTATGATCATTTGAATTGTTTTGTTTTGCCAAAGACACCCAACATGCAGCATGGCCCATCATTGAAGGCAACAAGTGGAGTAACCCTAAGGGTGCAAGTGTGATTGGTGTTGTCCATTTTCATGCTTTTTGTCTTTGAATTAGGTCAAGCTATTTGTCATTTTTGATTTGCATACAAACCCTAAGTCTATCATGGCATATTTAGGAAGCTTTTAAATGCGAAAAATAAAAGTCCTAAATTATTACAACATAATTATGGGATGGGGGGTACAAATGTTCAAATGGGGATATTTAGCAAGAAATTTAAATCTAAGCTATTACAATCCAAATTGAATATACAAGTATTAGAATTGTACAATAATTAAATAAAATACAATAAATATGCAAGATGCAAAAAATGATTTTTATATGTATGTAAAAGTATTTTTCATGTGACAAATAAACAAAAATAAAAAGGATTAATTTTTGGATATTTTGTATTTTTAGGGCAAAACCCTAATTTTGCTAAATAAAAAGTATTTATTATTTATTATATGCAATATTTATTAATTATATACAAAAAATAAATAAAAAGGAAGTATATTATAAAAAAGTAATTTTTGAGGTCAAATATTAATAAAAATAAAAATGTATTATTTTTATGTTTTTATCCTAAATATTCTAATAAATATATAAGTATTTATATTATTTACCAAATATATTAAATATGTACAAAAATAAAAAATGTTTATTATTTACAAAAAAAGTATATTTTTTAGAAAATATTTTCAAAAGATAAAATAAAATAAAAATCAGAAAATAAAATGTATTTGTATTATTTTTAGTATTTTAAATAAAAGTATATATCTATTTATTTACATACACATATCAATAAAACAAATAAATGCCTAAAAAATACAAAAAGAATGTGAAAAATATTTTTAATGTTTTTTTATATTTTAACAAAAAATAACAAGTCAGAAACAAAAAGAAAAAGTCAAAAAATGATAAAAATAAACACAATGGGCCAAGGGGGTGCAAGTGGAAAATGAGTGTGTAAACAGAAAAGCAATCTCAGGCCCAGCCCAAGAGGAGTTGTCTTCAACCTCCAGACTTGTTTGAACAACAACAACGTGCGTTTCCTAACTCCTGATTCCTGGACTGTTCAGCTTGAATCGTGTACAACAATGGAGGCACTTTCACTGCAGTGTGAGGACTTGTACAGCTTGCTTGAAGTTCAGGGATGCTTCTCCAATGCTTGGTGTGCTTTGAAACTAACTGAAACGAGCTATGTAACTCAACCTGCACAACTGAAAAAATGAAAATGGTGAACTTGGTTAGAGGTGTTACAGTCTGTAGCTAGGGCTTGGGATAGTTTGTATGGATGTTATGGAGTGTGTATGAACCAGCTTTGGCCAAAACGCACGAGTAAACTGAGTTGTGCAACTCAATCTGCAGGGATGCCCTGTTTTGTGCAGCAAAATGGTGTTTCTATATTTGGGGAGGTATTGAAGGTGGTTGGCTCGTGTTTCAGGTCAGTTGGATCAAGTGAAAAGTGTTTACAAAGTTTGCTTGAGCTGGTTCTTGCAGGAATGAGAGATGTGTTTCAATATGCCAAGTTTCTTCCAATGTAAGCAAAAGTTGTCAAGTTGAGTTATAGGCCAAGGCAGGTCCCTCAAGCATGCTGCATAATCTCTCCTTGATCAGTGGGATTAGTCCATAATCTTGTGTCCAAAAGATATGCCTTGTACTTCTTTGATTTGTGTTTTGACATAAAGCCATGCTTTATCAAAATGGCTAAAATGCTTTTTCCAAATATGGCTTAATTCTTCATGTAATGACCAAATGCACAAAATAACCTCTTGGCACAATGGTTATGCATTTAATTATTGAGTGTAAGAAGGATTAGAGGCCTGTAATCTAGCTTGCACAAGCTGATTTCAAAAATGCCTAAGTTATGAACATGCATTTGGCCATGAATCAAAGTGACTTTTGCCCATATTGACAAATTCGATTCTCCCTAACCACAAGGGTGTTTGAGAAGTTCTTGGACAATTTGGAAAGCTTGGAATGTGTACTACAATCCATCTTTGTAATGCAAGTTGAAATTCCAAGTGGAAGCATGTGAAAAGTGGCCATGAAGTTGGGAAAAAATTCTGCCTAAAATAGGTCAAAAAATTTCTAAGTTAAGAATGTTTTGCACCCTTGTTCCAAAAATCATAACTTGAGCTAAAAGCTTCTTTTGAGGAAACTTTGTGAATAAAAGTTGTAGATTTTGCAATGTACTATAACTTTCATGTTTTTAGTTTTGTTTGAATCCAAATGTATCTTGATGAAAAGATGGGACAAAGTTAGGGAAAAATTAGGAAATTTCATAACTTAGAAAATTTCTAAGTTATGAAATTTCTTCATTTCAAACCCTAATTTGTAATTTTTGGTTTCTTGATGAACAAGTTTCATAATTTGACATGTTTTGATGAAAAATGAATCTTGACACTTGATTTTGACCAAAAAGTCAAAGTTTGACTTTTCAGTATACAGTCAAATTTTGCTCAGTTGACTGGAAAATTCATCTGTCAATCTTGTGCATTTGGGATTTTTTGAACTTGTTGAATGTGTCAAGACCATGTCATTGGGTCCTTGAGTCCATATGTGAGCTTGGTTTGCCATTGGTTAGGTTAAACAGTCAAAAATTGCCTTTGTGCAGTCAAAACCCTAAAAATGACCATTTTGCCCTTTTGGTGATCTGATCAAATTTCTTGTGGAATTATGATCCAAACTTGATCAAATGGTCCATATGAGTTCATAATGTTTATGTGGGTCAAAAATCATGAAGTTTGACTGTCAATTGACCACAATTGACTTTTTCCTCAATACAACTGATTTCTAGGTCAACTGTCCAATTGACTGGGCAAAGATTGGAATCAAGGCTTGAAACTTGGTATGGATAAACTTGTGAGTCCAACATGAAGCATGAAAGTCATTTTGGGCCTTTTAGGTCAAAACATCTTTGTGCAAACACAAACCCTAATTTGGGTCAACAGTGCAAAGAGGAGTCTTGAGCAAAGCAAACCCTAACTTGATCTTGAGCTCCAAGGGTCTTGTGGTGAGAAAATGTTGAGGAAATGGGAGGGAAAATTTTGGGATACAACAAACTTTTTTTAGCAGAGTTTTTTTTCTAAATAATTTTCTCTAAATCTCCCCAATATCAGTCAAAAAATCTCCTTTTCTATCTGAACTTCTTCTGGTGAACTGTATCTAGAAATACTTTTTTGATATGGTTTGTTGATGCAGGTGTTTGATAATGCATTTGCAAGTTGTTGTCGTGGATTTTGATTCTGATGTAGTCGTGAAGGTTTTGCAGTGGGTTTATGGTAATGTTACTTCACAAAATGTGTGGAAGGTTTGGATTCATGGAGGTGGGAGTGAGTATTGTTGTTTTGCAGGTTGAATTAACCGTTCGGAGTAAGTTACTGTTACAAAATTCTGCAAGGTTTTTTTGTTGTATTTTTCTTCTTTATTTTTTCCCCCTTTACTACTGTTTTTCTTCCTCCTATTTATAGTAGATCAGAGGTGAAATTGGAGGGAAGATTTTGATCCATTTGAACAGTTAGAGTGCTCTGTTGTAATGCTTTCTAGTGCAGTTTGTGATTTGCTAAGTTAGTGTAATTCTTAGACAGTTGTTGTTGTAGTATCATGCAGGTTTTGGACTCTTCTCTGTAGAATTTTGGACTGTTTATGGATAGATCTTTGACAGGTTTTTCTTGACATTATATAGATAGCAAGGACAGGTTTGGGACAGCATTGGATAAAAACTGGTGCAGCAGTTTTGAAGCTTATTGTTTAGACGTTTTTCACAAGGAGACAAATAAGACAAATAGAAATAACATAATAATAATAATAATAATAATAATAATAATAATAATGATAACCAAAAATAATAATAACAATGCTAATAACAACTATGTATAAAAAATAAATTAAATAAATTAAATTTAATATATATATTTTTTGAATTGAAATAAATAAGAATAAAATACAATTTAAATAATAAAAAAGCTTATATTCTTAAAAAAATAGAAAAAGACATCATTATAAAAAAAATTGGGTTTTTTTCAAATAAAGTGATGCAAAAAACATAAATTAAATGAAACTAAGATTTTTTTAAAAAACATATATTCTAATAAAATAAAAAGAATGCTAATTAACTATTTTTTGGATTCTTTTTAAATGGAAATAAAAATCATGAATAAAAACAAAATTGAAATAAAATTCCACCGAATTCACAAAATGACTTCTAACGTTTTTATTTTTTTGTGGCTTTTCAAAGCATAATAAGCTCTTGACTTGAAAAGAAAAGTTGTAGATGACGTCAAGGAGAATCGTATGCGAAAATAATCGCTCAAAAATGTTGAAATTTGAAGAAATTATGAGTTTTGAATTTTGAATGTGCAAGCGTTGACTTTTGGTTAAAGTGCTTTGAATTGACTTGTAAACTTGATCTTTCTTCGCATTCCAAAGCATCTTGATGCACATGTGAACCCGTGATGATGAAATCTTTTTGTGCTCTGAGAAAGTTGTGGAGAAGCTTGAGACCACTTGTCGAACAAGGCATATGATTCCCCTGATGAACCAGTCTTTAAGAATCAACAATCAACTGTACTTCTGGCTTGAGAGATTTTGAACCCTAATCGAGGCGTGACGCCTAATGCTCTTGATTCAGATCTATTTCCTGCAAATGAAATCAAAGGAATGAAAAACACACACTTCGTGCTTGATTAGAAGTTAGTGATACATAGGCTAAAAATGTTCAAAATACTTGACAATTTTTGCATAGTCAATGCTCGAAGGTGAGAAGTTAAAACCGGCCGTACTTCGTGACCTTGACTTTTGTATAAAAAAATGAAAACAATTAAAATGGGATCTTAGGTCAAAAATTAGGGTATGACACAAGAGACACATTATTCAGATCTTTTGAAACTTTGAAAGCATTGACCATAGGTGCCCATCTTCTGGGTAAGCTTCTGATGATCTTCTTAACGTGATCTGCCTTAGAATATCCCTTGTTCAGAACTCTCAAGCCAGCAATCAGAGTTTGGAACCTTGAGAACATATCTTCTATATATTCACTTTCCTTCATCTTGAACGCTTCATACTTCTGGACGAGAGCCAGAGCTTTAGACTCCTTCACTTGAGCGTTTCCTTCATGAGTCATTTTAAGAGACTCAAACATATCATGTGTAGTATCTCTATTTGTAATCTTTTCATATTCCACTTTAGAGATAGCATTTAGAAAAATATTTCTAGCTCTATGATGATTTTTGAAATCAGCTTTTTGCTGTCTATCCATATTTTTCCTATCAATCATATTCCCTTCTGAGTCAGTAGGATGTTTGTAACCATCCAAGACTATATCCCATAAATCACTATCATGACCTAGAAAGAAACTTTCTAGTCTATCTTTCCAATAATCAAAATCTTCTCCATCAAATACATGAGGTTTGTTGTAACTATTGTTGTTTTGCTCAGTAGCCATTTGTGTTTTCTTCTGGATCTTTTCCTGACACGATTAAGTGTTGAGCTCAGAGTCAAGCTTTGATACCAATTGAAGGTAGAGAAAACACTTAGAAGGGGGGGGGGGTTGAATAAGTTTCTCTTTTTCTTTTTCTTAAAGGCACAACAATAATGGAAAGACAAGGTTATTTTTATCCTGGTTCGTTTGAACTCAAACTACTCCAGTCCACCCGCCAAGGTGATTTCGCCTTTCTCAACAAGGACTTAATCCACTATAATCAACTGATTACAATCACACAACAACTGTTATGACTAACAATGCACAAGTAACCTTACAAGTTACTCTCACCACTAAGACTTAAACTAGTCCTAGTCTACTTGAGAATTCTGACCAACCTTGGTCTCTCAAGGAACAATTACAAGATATAAATCTTTACAGATAGTGAAACAAAGTTTGCTTCTAAGAAAGCTATATCATAACTGTGATTTTTCACTAAGAATATTTTAGCACAAAGTGTATGAATAATGAATTTGTGAGCCCAGAATCTTTCACGTTGTTCTTGCTTCTTTTGAAATTATTCAGTTCTATTTAGAACTTCAGTTGTTCAGCCTTTCAGCATTTTTGCAATATTTCGTTGGAGCGTTTGAGCGTTAGTTGGCTTGCAATTAATGTTCTTCTATATATAGCATGAGAAAACATGACCGTTGTTTCCTTCAAATGGAGAGCATTAAATATTTGCGTGTTTCCTTGCACAATTCCATTTTCCAATGCACTAGCGTAGACACTTGAGTGCATGTAGCCGTCTTTGCATTAAATGAGCAAACGACACTATGTAAGAACATGTCTCCTGAAGCTTGACAAGACTTGTTAGTTTTTGTATTCTTTCAGAACTTGGCTTCACGTCTTGTATTCAGAACATGCTTGCGTATCTTCTAAACAATACTTTGCTTGCTAAGAACTTCTGATCAGCACTTGCTTTCAAATATCTTCTGAACAGCACTTACTTTCAAATATCTTCTGAGCAACACTTGCTTTCAAATATCTTCTGAACAACACTTGCTTTCAAATATCTTATGAACAGCACTTGCTTTCAAATATCTTTTGAAACATAGCTTACACAGAAACTTGCTAAGCGTTAGAAGATGTAATAAAATAATTATCTTACCAGAGGCAGCATCAACACTTGAGTTAAAACAAATGGTTCTTTCATCAAAGAACTTCTTCATTTATTTTCAGCTCAGCACATCAAGATGCTTCTGTCAGAACATTATCTGAGACAACATCAGCACTTGCGCTTAAAACAAATAGTTCTTTCATCAAAGAACTTCTTCATTTATTTTCAGCTCAGCACATCAAGATGCTTCTGTCAGAACATTATCTGAAACAGTTAAATACGTTCATCAGAGTATCAATTATATAAAATATAATTTATTGTTATCATCAAAACTCTGAGATATGATCAGAACCAATCTTGTTCTAACAAATAGTGATAAGTCGGATAAAAGCTTAAATGGAGTTGTCAAAGAAGAGAAATGTATTGGACATAAATTATGCAGAGGGATGCAAATTGACTAGCTTTTGGTTAATGGATTTTTTCTCATACTAATTTGGTTTAATGCTTTCTGTTCCATGTGAAAAGTTTAGTTGAATAGTATTTCATATTTGGCTTTTGAAGGGAATGGTGAATTTAAATATGGCAATAAAAATTTATATTGCAAGTTTAATTTAAATATATTTCATGTCCTTGATGTACAATTCATTTAATGTATGACAAGAGAAGGATGCAAGGGTTATCGAGATGTCAAATATTAGATGGAACACTTATGCTAAATGAATTGGGTTTGTTAGTGTTTAACAAAATTTAGAGGGGGTTTTATCAATTCAAACAAAATTTACCTAAATTATAAGTTTGTTTAGAGTTATTTGTTTTCTACTGTCAAGAGATATTTGGTCAAGAATGATTGTACATGATTCTCAATTTGTAAGTCATCCATCATATTATTTATTAGTATTGGATTGTATTGGAAAGTTTCTTTATGTATGATTTATGGTTGATAAATACTTAAAGTGATTGTTGCATAACTTTATTGAAGGCTCTCTTGCATAATTTAAATATTATTTTTTTTACTTTATCGAATCATATCTAATAATTTAGTTTTTACAAAAGTGTTTTTTTTAAAAAGGTATTTCAATATAATGTCAAGTAACTCTATTTTGAAGCATGAGCAAGTATTTTTTTAAAATAGAGTTAATATTTAAATATTAGTTTAATGATTTAAACTTTATTGGAAAATAAATATTCATAAATATATTTTCACTAATATTTAAAAAAATCAAATTATATTTTAAAATTTTAATAAATTTTACTATAAAACTATTTAATGCTAATAAATGACTAAAAATACAATTTAATCAATTATATTTATTTATTATCACTAAAAAATACTAATAAATGAGAAAAATACTTATTTTTATAAATAGGAAAAAGTCTATAGAATTAAAATTTTATTTATTTTATGCCTTACAGACATACATGTAAACGTATTTATGAGATATTAACCTTAGATAGATTGTGAAGCGTATCTATGTAAGAATGCTTATTATAATATGAATCAATTTTTAATGTTGAATATACAATTATTTTTTCTTTAAATTGTACCATGTCTTGTAACTTTTTTTTGACAATATATATATATATATATATATATATATATATATATATATATATATATATATATATATATATATATATATATATATATATATATATATATATATATATATATATATATATATATATATATATATATATATATATATATATATTCTTTAAAAACTATTATAATTGAATTATACTATTAAAAAATTTCATATGTAATTGTTAATGTCCATATTTTTATTTCTTAATTTAACAATGGTAGATTTTTCATCGCAATGAAGGTCCTTGCATGTATAGATACACGGATAAATGTGAACGTATCTATGAGATACCAGCAGTAGACTGTTCATTTTAATGTCCATATTTTAAATCTTTCCATAGCTGTTGTTTTATATTAATTCATTACATAATTCATTTTTGATTAAATTGTTGAATATTTTTAACAAAACCCGATTAGCATTAAAGACTTAATACTCTCTTGGTCAAATATATTAATCTAAGAATTCTTTTTATTTCTGAATCTAGCAGTTGTAGACTGTTCATTATAATGAAGCTCTGTGCAATCATAGATCCACGGGTAGATGTGAACGTATATATAAGATACGAGTTGTAGACTATTCATTTTAATGTTTATCTTTTAAATCTTTCTTTTTCTATTGTTTTATATAATTGAAATTAGAAAATCTGATGTATGATTTATTATAAGTACGTATCAATGATTATAAGTTGAAACTATGTGAATATGAACTAACTAAATAAACAAAAACAAATTTTACAAAGGATGATTTGATAAACATGAAATGTGAATCCAGACATTACTTGTGCGATAACACGAGTTTCTTATTAGTTTCCTGTGAAAATTTAGACTATGAACACCATGAAAGAAGAATTGAAAAGCTTGCATTACAATTTTAAAACTGAATTACATAAATCTTGTTTTTGATGCCAAACCATTATTACTTATACTAAAGTGAGTTAGTTATCTCTAATAACTAACTTCTAACCTCCTCATAACTAACTAGTGAAAGTTAGTTATGACTAACAATTGATTTGCAAAAGGATGTAAACTGGACGTAATAGTATTGGACATACGACTAAGTTACAAGACAACTTTTTGTACTATATTGTGTTTGATTACTGCACAAGATAAATAATTATGTATTGTTTCTTGTTTGATTTGTTAATGTGTTGGACAAAATCATAGAAAATTTACTACAATACCCTTTGTAATATTTAACGATTGATTTTGCACCATATAAAAACACAAAGAATATTAAAACCAAATCATTAAAAATTATATCATAAATTCAAATAGTTTGATACAATTAAAAGCAAATAATGAAAAATACATAATGTCCTGTGAAAATTTAGACTCTGAACACCATGAAAGAAAATTTGAAAAGCTTGTATTGCAATTTTAAAACAGAATTATATAAATCTGTTTTTTTATGCCAAATCATTATTACTTATGGTATGTTTGTTTTGAGAGAAAATATGAAGAGAGAAGTTGCAAAGAGAGAAGTATAAGAGAAAGGTTATACTTCTCTTGCTTTGTATGCAGAGAAATAAGAAAGAGAGGCTTCAATAGTGTGGGATCCACCATATTTTTGCAGTCTTCTCTAGTATGAGAAGAAATGGATGAGAGACGCAACTTACAATTTATTTCTATAAATGCCCTTATTCTCATATTACAAATCTATAGAAAATAAAAGTTTTATCATATACTTTTATCAGTATATATGTATCATCGTAGGATTACTGTTAATATAAGATGATGTCATACAATTTTTTGTTCGGATAATAAAATATAAATAACGTTTAAATAATAAATTTACATTAAACTACAAAATTATAAAAAGAGAATCCACAAAAGTTATTTTAAAATTGTAAAACGAAAATCAATTTGCATATACTTAATTAAAATATTAATTAATAAAAAATTAATTAATTAAATGATATAGCTAATATAAAAATAATTAAATCAATTAACCTACATTTTAAATTATTTTTCTCTTTTATTTTAAAAAAAAGATAAATTATTAAGAGAAAGATTTTTTTTGTTAATTAGTCTCATCATTATATTTCTCTTTTTCCTATTTTCCATCAACTTCTCTTATTACAAACAATATTACAAATCTCTCTTATTTCTCATGTATTTCTCTCTTTTCATCTTCTTTCTCATCTTTTTCTCTCTTTTTAACTTTTTCTCATTACCATACAGACCCATATAGTAAAATGAGTTAGTTATCTCTAATAACTAACTTCTAACCTCCTCATAACTAATCAGTGAAAGTTAGTTATGACTAACAATTAATTTGCAATAGGATGTGAAGTGTACATAATAAATTAGACAGATGATTAAGTTACAAGACAACATTTTGTACTGTAATGTGTTCGATTATTGCTTCGCAGGACAAATAATTGTGTATTGTTCCTTGTTTGATTTGTTAATATATTGGACAAAATCATATAAAATTTACTACAATACCCTTTCTAATATTTAACGGTTGATTTTGCAACGTATAAAAACATAAAGACATTAAAACCAAATCATTAAAAATTATATCATAAATTCAAATAGTTTGATACAATTAAAAGCAAATAATGAAAAATATATAATTTCATGCGAAAATTTAGACTCTTAAAACTATGAAAGAAGAATTGAAAAGCTTGCATTGTAATTTTAAAACGCAATTATATAAATCTATTTTTTATGCCAAACCATTATTACTTATGGTATGTTTGTTTTGAGAGAAAATGAAGAGAGAAGTTGCAAAGAGAGAAGTATAAGAGAAATATTATACTTCTCTTGTTTGGTATGCAGAAAAATAGAAAAGAGAGACTTCAATAATGTGGGATCCACCATTTTTTAGGGTCTTCTCTAGTATCAAAAGAAATGGAAGTGAGACGCAAGTTACAATTTATTTCCATAAATGCTCTTATTCTCATATTACAAATCTATAGAAAATTAAAGTTGTATCATATACTTCTATCAGTATATATGTATCATCATATGATTAGTGTTAATATAAGATGATATAATACAATTTTTTATTCGGATAATAAAATATAATAACATTTAAATAATAAAATTACACTAAATTACAAAATTATAAAAAGAGAATTCGCAAAAGGTATTTTAAAATTGAAAAATAAAAATCAATTTGCATATACTTAATTAAAATATTAATTATGAAAAAATTAATTAATTAAATGATATAGCTAATATAAAAATAATTAAATTAATTAATCAACTTTTTAAATTATTTTTCTTTTTTCTTTTTAAAAAAAAGATAAATTATTTAAAGAATGGTTTTTTCGTCAATTAGTCTCATCATTCTACTTTTCTTTTTTCTATTTCTTATCAACTTATCTTATTAAAACAATATTACAAATTTCTCTTATTTCTCATGTATTTCTCTCTTTTAATGTTCTTTCTCTCTTTTTAACTTCTTCTCATTATCAAAAAGACCCTTATAGAAAAATTAGTTAGTTATCTCTAATAACTAACTTCTAACATCCTCGTAACTAAATAGTGAAAGTTAGTTATGATTAACAATTGATTTACAAAATGATCTGAACTTGACATAATAGTATTAGACAAATGATAAAGTTATAGGATAACTTTTTATATTATAACGCGTTTGATTATTGTTGCATATGATAAATAATTTTATACTGTTACTTGTTTGATTTGTTAATGTATTGAATAAAATCATATAAATTTTAATACAATACCCTTTGTAATATTTAACTATTAATTTTGCACCATATAAAAACACAAAGACATATTAAAACCAAATCATTAAAAATAATATCATAAATTCAAATTGTTTGATACAATTAAAAGAATTAATGAAAAGTACATAATTTTCTGTGAAAACTTAGACTGTGAACACCATGAAAGAAGAATTGAAAAACTTGCATTGTAATTTTAAAACTGAATTACATAAATCTGATTTTTTTTTTATGCCAAACCATTATTATTAATGGTATGTTTGTTTTGAGAGAAAATGTGAAGAGAGAAGTTGCAAAGAGAGAAGTATAAGAGAAATATTATACTTCTCTTCTTTGGTATGCAGATAAATAAGAAAGAGAAGTTTCAATAATGTGGGACCCACCGTATTTTCCGGTCTTCTCTAGTATGAGAAGAAATGGAAGAGAGACCCAAGTTACAATTTATTTATATAAATGCCCTTATTCTTATATTACAAATCTATAGAAAATAAAAGTTTTATCATATTACAAATCTATAGAAAATAAAAGTTTTATCATATATATATATATATATATATATATATATATATATATATATATATATATATATATATATATATATATATAGATATATATATATATATATATATATATATATATATATATATATATATATATATATATATATATATATATATATATATATATATATATATATATATATATCCTGTTAATATAAGATGATATATTACTTTTTTTTTGTTCGGATAACAGAATATAAATAATGTTTAAATAATAAAATTACACTAAATTACAAAATTATAAAAAGAGAATTCAAAAAGTTATTTTAAAATTGAAAAATAAAAAACAATTTACATATACGTCATTAAAATATTAATTAATAATTAATTAGTTTAATGATATAGCTAATATAAAAATAATTAAATTAATTAATCAATATTTTTAATTATTTTTCTCTTTTATTTTAAAAAAAAAAAGATAAATTATTTAGAGAAGAATTTTTTCGTCAATTATTCTCATCATTTTACTTCTCTTTTTCTTATTTCTCATCAACTCCTCATTACAAACAATATTACAAACTTCTCTTATTTCTCATGTATTTCTCTCTTTTCATTTTCTTTCTCATCTCTTTTTCTCTTTTTAACTTCTTCTCATTGCCATACAAACCCTTATAGTAAAATTAGTTAGTTATCTCTAATAACTAACTTCTAACCTCCTCATAACTAACTAGTGAAAGTTAGTTATGACTAACAATTGATTTACAAAAGGATGTGAACTTGGCATAATAGTATTAGACAAATGACTAAGTTACTATATTGTGTTTGATTATTGCTACATAGGACAAATAATTTTGTATTGTTCCTTGTTTGATTTGTTAATGTACTAGACAAAATCATACAAAATTTACTACAATACCCTTTGTAATATTTAACGATTGATTTTACACCATATAAAAACATAAGGACATATTAAAACCAAATCATTAAAAATTATATCATAAATTCAAATAGTTTGATACAATTAAAAGCAAATAATGAAAAATATATAATTTCATGTGAAAATTTAAACTGTGAACACCACGAAAGAAGAATTGAAAAGCCTGCATTGCAATTTTAAAACTGAATTACATAAATCTGATTTTTTTTATGCCAAGCCATTATTAATTATGGTATGTTTGTTTTGAGAGAAAATGTGAAGAGAGAAGTTGCAAAGAGAGAAGTATAAGAGAAAGATTATACTTCTCTTGTGTGGTATGCAGAGAAATAGTAAAGAGAGACTTCAATAATATGGGACCCACTGTTGTATCTCAAAATTTTTTCTCCCATTTTCAAATTAATTCAAGATATCTCCTCATGCTCATGAAGGCCTCAATTGCTCAAGACTTACCAAAGATTGGTCAGATGGACTCTCCTCCTAAGCAATTGACCTACAACTAGGATTTTGCTTTGCTCAAAGGAAATTGAGTTTCTAATGCCTTAAGTAGATTTCATGGTTTCTCATATGTATCGAGGTACCCCTATACCAAGTTTCAAGCCTTGCAGTACAAATTTGCTCAGTCAATTAGCCAGATGATTGAAAATCAACAGTATTAGACAAAAAGTCAACTTTGATCAATCTACAGTCAAACTTTAAGATTTTTTGTCAACATTAATATTTTGAAATCATATTCATCATTTTTTCAAGGGTTGATCATGATTCATCAAGAAAACTCAAGATTCGTCAAAAGTTAAAAGTTACTAAATTAGAGTTTTCTTAAGGACAAGTCAACTAAACTTTGACCAAGCATAACTTTCAAATACTTCAACGGACATTACTTAACCAAAGTCTATATTAAACTAAATTCAATTATCTACAACTTTGTATCTTTAAGCTCAGGCCAAAATGTTTCATTGAGAGATATGAGCCAAAACATTACATGTCATTTTAAAAGTCAACAAAAAGATATCTTTTGTCAAAGCAATTTACATCAAGTTAAAAGCTTCAAATGAAAAAATGACCAACATGAAAGTTGTAAGAGACATCTTGAGATTTCCAAAAGTCAAATATCATCTTTATATGAAAAAAAATTGAGAGAGTTATGATTGGTGCAAGTGGAGAATATTTTGAGAAATGCATGAAGTTCAAATTGAGCAAAGTTGAAATTTTGGGCTAATGGGCCTAAGTTTTTAGGTTAAAACGTGCTCATGACTTCATATTAGATCTCTAATTCCATTCACATATTTTTTATGATTTTTATTTCTTTTATTTGGATTTTATTCATTTAAATGCAAATTAAATCAAATAAAATATAAAAACATTGGATTAAGGCGCATGGTTAATGTTTTTAATCATGTTGGAGGCCCAAAAATCTACATTGAAGCTGAAGAAATCGTGTGGCCTTATTTGAAATAAGTCTTTATTAGTTTTGGAAGATTTCAACTTATTTTTAAACAAAATCAAAGATATGATTTCATGAGATGTCCAAGCCCACCACTTGACATAATCTTTTCCTCTATATATACATAACATTTTTTCAGACATCAGAAAACACGCATGCTGCCTCAAGAACAAACCCTAAAAAATCTCAAAATTTTCAAGAACTAGGGCAGACTCAAACCCCTTATCTCCAGCCTTTATCAGTCTGTTCCAAGCATCCTATCACACTCCTGAGATTCTCAGGAGTTCATCCCACCCATCACTCAAGCATGAAGCATCCAGAACGTGTCAACCAAGTTGCTCTAGTTTGGTAAACTTCTTGAATTTCAAACTCTTAACTCGTGCATTGTTGAATGATTCAATGCATATATACATGTTCATAATCATGTTTAGAATATTTTTGAACCATTATTTGTGAGGTTTGATGTAGGGATGAAGGTATGCCATTGTTAGGTCAAAGCTTCGTTTGAGATTCGTATTATGTGCTACAGGCGTTTTCAGGCCAAACTAACACCACAATTGAACTCCCAGCATGCTAATTAGTGGATCTAACTTGTTAGATCTTTCATTTTCATCCATTTTCGCAGGTTTTCAAAAAGGCTCACCATAGAAGACGGTTGCAGCCACCGTCCATGGTGGCGCTGACTCCAGTCAAGGCTTGCGTGGAAATTATAAGCCATATGATTGGTCCATTCAAATTTCCAGGCCCCACTAACACGCGCGTGTCTAATTTTATTTGATTTCTGATTTTCTGAATTAAGTTTATATTATATTGAATGATGATGATTATACAAACACGCAACAACAATTGGCCTGGTGGTAAGAGTGATAACTGGTATAGTAAAGAGTGTGGGTTCGAGTCGACCTTTTGTGAAAAGTCATTTTGTTTCTTTTTCAGGATTTACAATGCATGTTCATCATATGTTGATTCATTCCTGTTCTCAAACACAAAAACAGTGTGTCGCAATGGTAAAGGGAATGGTCATTGAAGGGAAGGGCGTGGGTTCAAGTCCAACCCCATGCATTTGTTTTTTGCTTATTTTACTAACCCTAATTTTCATTCTATTTTACTAATTATTTTCAAATTAATCTATTTTCTAACCTTAAACTTTTTCAAAATTATCACAAATTAGGATTAATATTTTCTAGTTAGTAAATAATTTTTGATATGTTTTTTAATTAATTAGGTCAATTAGCTTTTCTTAACATTAAAATAAATTAGAATTTAGGTTTTATTACTATTATTAACCTAAATTATTTTCTACAAAAAAACACCAAAATTTTTAAAATATTTTTCTAACATTTTTCTTATTTCTTATTTCTATTTAATTTCCTAGGCGATTGTACAGGTCGCAACTCTTCAATATAATAGCGTAAATTTATTTTCTCGCATCTTTTTCCTATTATGTAACTGCTCACATGATGTAATAGCTTAGATTTAATTTTCTGCACATTATATTTTATTGACTGTTAGTATGGCAAGACTAAAAGCAAATCATAGATAACCATAATGTTCAAGACTAAATAACTGAAAAATACACATTCTTCACACTTGCACCTCTAGGGTAACCTCTCTTGTTGCCTTACAAATATTGGTCATGTCTCTCGAAAGTGGAGATACTTTAGCAAAAGACCCTCGATTTAACAATATCATCATGGTCCCTTTCGAATAAAGATCATAATCCCTCGATGACCCTCCGAGTAGCCTACAAAATGATCTAGCCTCTTCGATGACCCTACAAGCAAAATGATGAAAGTCTATCTGATACAATTGCTAAAAATATTCTTACATGTTGCTTTTGATGATCATACGATGACCCTACACATGTCCCTTCATATCCAATAGATAGGACTACCTACCAACTAATGATATGGATAGTACTCTCTCCAAAGGAGGAGGAAAAAATAATAAAAAAGACCTTTAGTGGATTAGACTCCTAGTTGCTTGCTCATAACATGTTTAAAAATCACATTTTCAAAAACACTTTACATACATTCTTGAGGACTGATACAATAATTATTACAAAATTAGCCTTACATTGGCATTTCAAAATATTTTAAAACAAATCACACACACACAAAGCAATTTTAAAGTGAGCTAAGCAATTAAGAGTCCATAGATAACTACAGATGAAAAGGATGCTAACACCTTTCCTTTTCATAACTTACCTCCCGAACTCAAAATCTATCAAACGTATTTCTTGTTCTTTTCACCTTTCATAAATATTTGATTAAAAAAAAGTCGGGTGGTGACTCTTGCTAACCGCAACATTTACGATAAAACAAAAAAAATCAATTCTCCCACTGTATTACACCCATCATATTTTGTAATCTTCTCTAGTATGAGAAGAAATGGAAGAGAGACACAAGTTACAATTTATTTTCATAAATGCCCTTATTCTCATATTACAAATCTATAAAAATAAAAGTTTTATCCTATACTTTTATCAATATATATGTATCATCGTATGATTACTGCTAATATAAGATGATATAATACAGTTTTTTTTGTTTCGGATAATAAAATATAAATAACGTTTAAATAATAAAATTATACTAAATTACAAAATTATAAATAGAGAATTCGCAAAAGTTATTTTAAAATTGAAAAATAAAAATCAAATTGCATATACTTAATTAAAATATAATTAATAAAAAATTAATTAATTAAATGATATAGCTAATATAAAAATAATTAAATCAATTAACCAACATTTTTATTTATTTTTTCTCTTTTATTTTAAAAAAGATAAATTATTTAGAGAAGAGTTTTCGACAATTAGTTTTAACATTCTACTTCTCTTTTTCCTATTTCTCATCTACTTCTCTTATTACAAACAATATTACAAATCTCTCTTATTTCTCATGTATTTCTCTCTTTGCATCTTCTTTCTCATCTTTTTTTTTTTTAACTTCTTCTCATTGTCAAACAGACCTTTATAATAACATGAGTTAGTTATCTCTAATAACTAACTTCTAACCTCCTCATAACTAACTAGTAAAAGTTAGTTATAACTAACAATTGATTTGCAAAAGGGTTTGAATTGGACATAATAATATTAGATTGATGACTAAGTTACATGACAACTTTTTGTACCGTAATGTATTTGATTATTCCTACATAGGACAAATAATTTTGTACTGTTTCTTGTTTGATTTGTTAATATACTGGACAAAATCATATAAAATTTACTACAATATCCTTTGTAATATTTAAAGATTGATTTTGCACCCTATAAAAATACAAAGACATATTAAAACCAAATCATTAAAAATTATATCATGAGTTCAAATAGTTTGATACAATTAAAAGCAAATAATGGAAAATAATAATTTCCCGTGAAAACTTAGAGTGTGAACACCATAAAAGAAGAATTGAAAAGCTCGCATTGCAATTTTAAAACTGAATTACACAAATCTGATTTTTTTGATGCCAAATCATTATTATTTATGGTATGTTTGTTTTGAAAGAAAATGTAAAGAGATAAGTTACAAAGAAAAAAGTATAAGAGAAAGATTATACTTCTCTTGTTTGATATGGAGAGAAATAGGAAAGAGAGGCTTCAATAATGTGAGACCCACCGAATTTTGCAATCTTCTCTAGTATGAGAAGAAATAGAAGAGAGATACAAGTTACAATTTATTTTCATAAACGCCCTTATTCTCATATTACAAATCTATAGAAAATAAAAATTTCATCCTATACTTATACTTTTATCAGTATATGTATCATCGTATGATTACTGTTAATATAAAATGATATAATAGAATTTTTTGGTTGGATAATAAAATATAAATAACGTTTAAATTATAAAATTACACTAAATTACAAAATTATAAAAGAGAATTCGCAAAAGTTATTTTAAAATTGAAAAATAAAAATCAATTTGCATATACTTAATTAAAATATTAATTAATAAAAAATTAATTAGTTAAATTATATAGCTAATATAAAAAAAAATAAATCAATTAACCAATATTTTTAATTATTTTTGTCTTTTATTTATAAAAAATAAATTAATTAATTAGAGAATGATTTTTTCGTCAATTAGTCTCATCATTCTACTTCTCTTTTTTCTATTTCTCATCAACTTCTCTTATTACAAACAATATTACAAATTTCTCTTATTTCTCGGGTATTTCTCTCTTTTCATTTTCTTTCTCATCTCTTTTTCTCTTTTTAACTTCTTCTCATTGCCATACAAACCCTTATAGTAAAATTAGTTAGTTATCTCTAATAACTAACTTCTAACCTCCTCATAACTAACTAGTGAAAGTTAGTTATGACTAACAATTGATTTACAAAAGGATGTGAACTTGGCATAATAGTATTAGACAAATGACTAAGTTACAAGGACATTTTTTTGTACTATATTGTGTTTGATTATTGCTACATAGGACAAATAATTTTGTATTGTTCCTTGTTTGATTTGTTAATGTACTAGACAAAATCATACAAAATTTACTACAATACCCTTTGTAATATTTAACGATTGATTTTACACCATATAAAAACATAAGGACATATTAAAACCAAATCATTAAAAATTATATCAGAAATTCAAATAGTTTGATACAATTAAAAACAAATAATGAAAAATACATAAAATTAACATCCGAAAAATATACTAAATAAATATATGAACCAAGTCTAGTGTTGATAAAAGCATAAATTAAAACATAAATTTTAATGAAACTTGTCGAATAATCTAGCAAAATAACATCATCAAACTTTTAACTTTTCTCAGATTTCCATAATCTTCCTCACAAAAGACATTCTCCGCCAACCTTCAAACTCTCAAAAAAAACTTTTCCTACTGCTGGTTATGAGAAAATTTAGTCACCAAGTTAATTTCCTCTTCATCAGTTAATCCCAATTTTTTAACCTCTTCAACCAAGTTAGCTTTTGAAGGATCAGGAAGTTTGGCTAAGACTTTATCAAAATCAGTAGTCACAACTTCCATTTTACTAATAAAACTCTCCAAATTGTTAGTGGCTAATTGATCACGTCGAGGTCGTTTAAAAGACAGTCCAAGAGTAACATTTCCATAAGAAGTTGGTGAATTATCATGTTGGTGCACTAATTCATCATTATCACCAACTTGATTCTCAGTTGTTTACGACCATTAACACGATCTTTGCCAAAAAAATATCTTACAATCTCTCAAACTCTTTATATATATATATATATATATATATATATATATATATATATATATATATATATATATATATATATATATATATATATATATATATATATATATATATATATATATATATATATATATATTAGAGATGGCGCCTCCTCTCACTTTTAAAGTGCATGCGCCATCTCATTTAATTAAAAGAGAAAGGAGGCGCCAAATGGGATGGCGCCTAGGACAAGAATGTGAGTGAAGGTGTCAAGTGAGATGGCTCATCTCTTGAGGATTTTTTTCTGAAAAATGATTATTTGCGTAATTTTTTTCGAAACATGATTATTTACGATTTTTTTTTTAATACATGATTATTTCAAAAAAAATTCTTAAAAATCACATGGTAATATGTTCAACTTCATTCTGAACATAAAATAAATAAAAAAATACTATGCAATCACATGGTAATAAGTTCACAATTCATCCATACCAAAAAGACATATCCAATAAACTAGTTATTTCTAATGATAATAAGTTCACAATTCATCCATACCAAAAAGACATATCCAATAAACTAGTTATTTCTAATGCCTATGTTTATTCTTCCATTCTGTTAACATTTCTTGTGGATGCACATCCCTCCTTTGAGTCCACGGGTTGCTAGGTTCAATAGTTCCTACTACATTTATTGTTTCTTTTCTAAATGCACATCGTCTTCTGCAAATGGAGAAAATTCTTCCGGATCCATTGTCATGTTCACACGAATGATGTTATCCAATAAACAACAAGCAAAGATCATTCAACATTATGTTCTAATAGGATAAAATGAAGGGATTCTCAAAACTTTGTGTGACTGCTATGTAAGTCTCATCTAAAGCACCTATGCATCCCTAAAAATTCAATAAATAATTTAAACATAATTAAGATGTTTGATTAAAAGAATATATTGAGGTATAGGTGAAAATTTATTACCTTAAACCATTTCCATCTTTCATCAGAGCAATCCATAGGTACATGTTATGGTTTGGCTAGTAAATCATTTTGTAATCTCAAAACTGCGGCAAACACTCTATGACAATACCTGCTAACGGTTTGTCCAAATCTAGAGAATCTAACTTGAATACTTCTATTTTTTGTGTGATGTGCGAGTACATTAAAAAAAACAGCAACTTCTTCTTCAACGCTTACTTGTCCGAGTTTCACTAATCCTCCTCGTATCCTTAAAACCTCACAAAGATGTGCAAATATATTTCTACATATTCTTAACTCTCGTATACTAGTAATAGATTCTAAAACATCCCTACATGATTCATGTCTAACTAAAGCCCTTTTATTCAAAGATCTTCTCTCATTATTATCACTTAAAAAAACCTCAAGAAAAAAAATCCAGCAACATGCATGATCAAAATCTGAATATATATCCTCTAAACAAGAAGATAATGCAAATATTTTATCATCCATTTTAACTACATTAAAAAAACAATTAAAAAAATTAACAATGAACAAAAATAACAAAAAAAAATTAATTGAATTAAAAATATTTACTTTAAGGATCTGATTAGTTCAAATGAGAGATATGGGATGAGATGGATTTTAATGGAGAGGAGGGAAAGGGATGCATTTTTTTAATTATATATATGTTTGATGCAAAAGAGGAGAAGGGAGAAGAGGAATTTTGATTAAAAATATGTTTAGCTCATGAGGTTAGGGGAGAGGTTTTATTAATAATTTACATTTTTATCATCATGATTTTATATAAGTGATATGATATTCATAATTGAAAATTTCATAAATATTTTTCTGGAAATAAAATTTATAATATTGAACGATTAAAAAGTCATAACTTATCACATAACGTTAAAAAAATTGAATATATTTGATCCTTATTATAACTCTCAATACAAAATAAACTATGTATTGATAATAACTTTTGAATACATAAAATAAATTATATATATATATATATATATATATATATATATATATATATATATATATATATATATATATATATATATATATATATATATATATATATATATATATATATATATATATATATATATATATATATATATATATATATATATATATATATATATATATATATATATATATATATATATATAAAATACAAAAAAAAAGAGTGATGTAAAATTTTATAAAGAAAATATAATAGAATACATAACAAAATAAAAAAAACTAAGAGAAATAATCATAATAATAAAAATAACTAATGATCGTGACTTTAAGAGTCTATCGGGTGTAGTGACTGCAAGTGCACAGTCTAATCGCGCAGTTTTAAAAGATATTGAACCCACAAGGACTAATAGTCAAACTATTGGTGTCTAAAGTTACTACGTGAAGTTAAGGCTAATGATTAATCTTGGGTTTAGGTGAAACAAAAATAAACTTAGATTTAAATGAAATATTAGATAACGGGACACCGGTATGTAATATGTCTGACTTCGGGGGTTCAGTAAGTCATTGGCATAGTTGTGAGTATTAAAACACTATTTCAGTAGAAACTATCAATTTAAAAACTGTTATTTAACACTCTCGTGATTATTGATGCAGATTATATTATTAGGCTTGAATGCTTGCTCTCGTTGTCTCATTTAAAATCTAAAAATACTTTTTGAAAATAAATAGAATCTAATTAATCTTAAAGTGCCGTCGTTATATTTAAAACTAATGTTCAATTACCACTATCCGGTAAAAATCTCAAACTCTCGTTATATCGATTTTAACCTTCGTTTATATTTTACTCTCATAACAAAACAATTTTAATAATAAATGTTGGAAACCAAACTAGAAAAGTATTTTATAAAAGTTTTTTACCAATTCATTATCGAACCCCTTCAGTGTTATGACCTTACATACTGGTATCAAGGAAACTAGCCAGACATGTTATTGAATACACATACAAAATTATAGTAAACAAACAGTAACATAATCATGATTGTTATGTATAAAATAGTATATGAAAAAAGAACCTGGAATTAATAAAGGAAACTGAATTGTAATGCTAAACTTCTAGTATCAAATGCAATCCTCCATAATATTTCGGCAAGATTTGCTTTGCGGAAAATAATAACTTGAATGCAAGAAAAATATAAACTAAAATAAAGTCTAAAAGTTGTGAATAAAATCTACTGGTGCAATAGCTCCCCGATGTGGAAAACTATTGCGATATCAAGTAGGAATTTATCTACTTAAAATCTAAAGAAAAAAAACAACAAGAGTTCTGAACAAAGAAATGAAATTGGTAAAATTCTTCGACCTTTTCACTGCACAAATGCCTTCTTTATATAGCCTCCTTATAACTTCTGTTGGAGAAGATTTAGGAAATAGTGAAATCCGGAATACTCGATTGTTGAGACTGGACTCCTCCAAAAATATAGGACGTGGTGATCATGGCGCAAACTCAGTTTGTTTGAGTAAATATAGGAGCTTTGTTAGAGACTAGGAGAAAACCACGCAATTAACGTTGTTGGAACAGCTTTGACTAGGGGCGTGCATTGCGTGTCGTGGGGAACACAAACTTTGAGTATGTGTCGAACGTAACGCAATGTGTGTCGTGGGGAACACCTAGTGCAAGTGTGGCGACCAGCATGAAGGCTCTGACGACCTCCACAGTCTTTTGTCATGCAATTTATGCTTTTCTGCTATTTTGTGATTTTTCAACTCTTTTTCTTTTCCACTTCTTCCTCTTTTTGAATGCAAGCCTTGTGGAGTATAAATACCTGAAATAAACTTAAAAATACCAACATAATACAACATAATTAACAGAAAATAGTAACATTATTTATGCTAATTGAGCCGAATATGCGATGTGTTTTTATGTTATCAAACTCCCCTAAGTTGAACCTTTGCTTGTCCTCAAGCAAATAATCAGTATGAAAATAAATTAAACACGAGTTAAACGCACATTCATGGCACAATTCAAATCGTACATGGTTGCGAGGTATTTTCATTAAAATAATGTAAGCTTAGTATTAACACTAATGATATATTAATAACACTAAACAACCCCACCTTATGCAGACCAATCCTAGTCATGCTATTATAGCTCAACCTATTTCTTTTCGCTTTGTTTCACCCGTTTTGTTCCAGCGCAATCACATTAAGCCCTTTATCTTTTGCACGCACATAGTAGAGTAGCCGGATAGTGATGGTCATTTTAAGCACGAGGTTCTGGTACATAATTTGGTAACCCCTTTATTTACCTGATTGCGAGTTGTGGGGGATCAAACTTTAGTTCTCCCTACCAAGTTCAGCACCAGATACCTATGAACCAACTTACATCGGGTTGTTATAACATATTTTGTAGGTTTCACAACTGTTGGATTAAGTAACCAGGTGATGGTCACCTAACTTAATTAGCGCATTCTCTATTTTCGATTCATCATTACATGATGTTTTTGGAAATTTTTTAAGACCATTCACTTATATTCATCAGTTCTCTACGTAGTTTGTGAATAAGACGGTGTCGAATGCTTATATAAACTACTCGGGGTTACTTTAAATATTAAGGTTTTGGTATAATAGGTACTTAAATCAATCTTGCGTAAGCGGGGATTTTAGAGTGTTAAGACGATATCAATTTTGTTTAAATTTTACTCAAAATTTCTAACATATCTTAAGAGCGAGCAACCTATATACTTTTTGAATGTGACAAGTTATGCGTCTAACTAACGAAATTGTTGCTATGGCTCAAGAAAGTGAGGAAGTCAAATAATAAACAAATTTTTTGCATATAAGAACTTGATAGTACATAAATATTTATTTAAGGGAAATAGATGATAATGTAAATCTACTTAGAAAGTAGTAAATGAAAGCGGTAAAGCTTTCTCCCCCATACTTAAATCGAGCATTGTCCTTAATGCAACAATGTAATGTGAGAAAGAAATAACTAAGATGATGACTACTCTTCGCCTCAACCACGTGTTCTGTGATGTGCCATTGCTCGTGCTCGTCCACGTGCATCATCTCCACCTTGGGAAGGCTCTACACCAAATTCCCGAAGTCCGACATGAGTAACAAAACCATGCAGGCTATCAACATGAAAATTCAATGCTCACATTTCTTCGGTTAGTTCCGACATATGATGGTCATTCCAGTAGGCGTAGTCGTGTTGATCTCGTTGAAGTTGTTGTACCTCCTGTAACACATCATTATGTTACACTTCTATTCTTTGGTAATTTTGAGCTTCTGCTTTATGGTGTCGCAACATTTTAGCATAAATATCATCAAGAGTAATTGGTTGGCCCTGGTTTCCTCTTCTAACTCCGGTTCTTGTTCCATTTCATTAGGCTCAACATTATGCGGACCACCTTGGTTATCATGGATGTTTTCATCATGTGCAGGAGCATTCATATCATAATTCCACTTCTCCATATTCGTTACATCGGTGAACCTGGGATTAGGTAAAATAACACTCGACACTAATTTATTTCGCACCATAAGATTATATCTTCCATCCTCTCTAGCCTTGATTAGGTGACTAGCACGACAGTTATCAATATCGATAAATAGAGCTGGCAATGAAGGAAAACTCTCTAGTTTGTCCCCCAGGTTTAAACAAGTGTTATATAGGTAACTAACCCTCTAATACATAAATGTGTAGTACCCTTTGCACAGACGGATTGGATATGTGCCAAAAGGAACACACTGGCATTGATCTTCCAATTAGGTGTGAAGATGTAATGCAGGAAAAAATTCCTTATAATTAACTTTGTTTTTGTTCATCCTCCCTAAAATGGTGTTAGATATAATGCGATGAAAATAGTGGATGGATGGATTATGAATGGAGGAAGCAAAAATTCCTTCCCAGCTAGAGGGTCGTTCACCAGTTAAGGAGTGCCATAGTGCGAAAGTTGTTGATGCCCAATCCACCTCCGGAGGGATTCAATATTTTTGTACCCCAAAATTTGTCCTCCCTTTTCTCAAGATATTTCTCACAAATATCTTCAATGATTCAAGCTTGCACAAGTATTGACTAGGTCAAGCCATCTTCTCAACACTGATGCTTCAAATTAGGGTTTGAGTTTGCACAAAGACAGTTGGACTTCTAATATTTCAAATGAATTTCATGGATCATTATGGACCCTTAAGATTGCTCTTGTCAAGTTTCAAGTCTTGGATCACAAAATTGCTCAGTCAATTGATCAAATGGCCTAAAATCAGTTGTATTGGAAAAAAGTCAACTATGGTCAACCTACAGTCAAACTTCAAGATTTTGGATCAATATCAACATTTTGAAGTCGTATTTATCATTTGATCAAGATTGGATCACAATTCTCCAAGAAAATTGTTCAAATCATCAAAAAGGCAAAATGGTCAAAATTAGGGTTTTGACTGAGAATGACCAATCTTTGACTTTTGACCTAGTACATGACTGTGATACGGTGGGAGAACTGACTATGGTTTTGCGTTTGTTTTCGCAAATGTTTCGGTTGAGCAAGAGTCGCCACCGACTTTTTATTTTATCCTAAGGAAAGGTTAAAAAGCACAGCAAAAACCTTTGAGATATTTTCTTGGGTTCGGGGAGTAGATTATAGAAAGGGAAGGTATTAGCACCCTTTCTATCCATGGTTATCCATGGGCTCTTAGGTACTTGCTTATATCAACTTGCCTTGGTTTTCAATTGTTTGAAATGGTGCTTTGTGTGTGGTTTTGAAAATGTTTTAAAAAAGATGCCTTGTCTAGGCTACCCTTGTAACAATTCTTTACTCGAATGTTTTACAAAAGGTGTTTGTCTTTTTGAAAAGATGTTTCAAGGTTTTTGAAAGTTTGTTTTGAAAGTGTTTGTGAAGTGTGGTTTGAAAAATAGGCAAGTGTTTTTGTTTTGCAAGTTGACAAGTACTTAAGAGCTATCTACCCTAAAGTTCTCAAAGATTTTTGCTATGTTTTAACCCTTTTAACAATTTTGTCCCACCATTGCATTTGGTAGACAATCTTGTGTTAGGATGTGAAAGGGACGGGCGCGGGTCATCGTTTAGACCATAATTGCAATGGTGCCAAGTATCTTTGGGCAATCTTTCCTTTGAGGGACTTGATCATTTTTAGGCAACTTTCGAAAGCGTCATCGAGGGACTATGATCATTTGATTGTTTTTGTTTTGCCCAAAGAGACCTAACATGCAATATGGCCCATTATTGAAGGCAACAAGTGGAATACCCTAGGGGTGCAAGTGTGATTAGTGTTGTCCATTTTCATGCTTGATTATCTTGAAATTAGGTCAAACTATTTTGTTGTTTTTATTTGCATACAAACCCTAATTCTATCATGGTATATTTAGAAAACTTAAAAGTGCGAAAATTAAAGTTCCTAAGCTATTACAACACAATATGGGAAGGGGGGTACAAATGTTCAAATGGGGGGTATTTGACAAGGAATTTAAACCTAGACTATTACAGCAATATTGGAATTATTTACAAGATATTTAATTGCACAAATTAAATAGAAATAAAATAAATATGCAAGATGCAAAAAGGGTTTTTATATGTATGGAAAAAAGATGTTTTTTATATGTCAAATAATCAAAATAAAAAGTATTATTTTTGGAGTTTTTTATGTTTAGGGCAAAACCCTAATTTATTAAATAAAAGTATTAATTATTTAATATATACAAATATTTAATAATTATGTATAAGAATAAAATAAAAATGAAGTATATTTATAAAAAAGGTATTTTTAATGTCAAATATTAACAAAATAAAAAATGTATGTATTTTTGTATTTTTGTCCTAAATATTCTAATAAGTATATATATATATATTTGTATTATTTTCTAAATATGTATTATATATACAAAATAATAATATTTAATATTTATATAAAAAAAAGTATATTTTATATAAAATATTTTCAGAAGATAAAATAAAATAAAAATCAGAAAATGAATGTGTTTACATTATTTTTTCTAGTTATTCTAAATAATAGTATTTATATATTGTTTATGTACAAAACCTATTTAAACAAACAAATGCCTAATAAATTCAAAAATGGTGTGAAAAATATTTTTAATATTTTTAATATTATTAGCAAAAATGAATAAGTCAGAATAAAAAAAGAAAAGTCAAAAAATCATGAAAACAAGCACAATGGGCCATAGAGGTGTAAAAGCAAAAATGGGGTGTGAAAAGAAATAGCAAAACAGGCCCAGCCCAAAGGCTGTTGTCTTCAACCTTCAGCCATTCAAAACAGAAAAACGCGCGTTTTCCATGCTTCCATCAAACTCCTGATTCCTTGATTTTCAGCCAAAACTCATAACATAAACAATATAGAGCATTAAATCACGAATTCATACATATAAAGAACATGATTTAACTCTCAGAAATGAGAGAGAATTTCTCCATTCCCAAATCCTGACCTAGTTTTTTATCAATGCTCAGACCTTAAATTCTCATAGCACAGGCAAAATAAATGGAAAGTAAAGACATGTACAGTTTCAGGGGCATGAGTAGAACACTTCTTATTCACAAACTTAGAGCTAATGATGCCTACATTGAGAGTTAGAAGTTCAAGAATATACCTGTTCAGTTGGAATCGTGTCTGGTAATGGGGGAGCTTTCAGGGCAAGATGATGATTTGTACAGCTTGCTTGAAGTGTGAGGATGCTATCCCAATACTTGGTATGCCTTAAAACCTTCTGTATCAAGCTGCAGAAGTCAACCTGCAAGAGGAAGAAATGAAAATGGCCAAACTGATTAGAGGAGTTACAGTCCACTTCTAATGCTTTGGATAGTTTGGATTGATGGTAAGGAAAGTGTTTGAACTGGTTTTAGCAAGAATGCACGATGGAAATGAGTTGTGGGATTCAATCTGCAGTAGGTGCTCTGTTTGGACAGTTTGAGAGTGATTCTGTGTTTGAGAGGGCAATGGAGGTGGATAGCTCGTGTTTCAGCTTGGGTTTGATGATTAGAAAGTGTTTGACAAGTTTGCTTCAGCTTGGTTTACAGGAAATGAGAGTTGTTGTACAAAATGCAAGCTTTCTTACACTTTAAGCAAGAGATGGCAAGTTAGTGTTCTAGACAGGTAGAGGCCCCCAATCTATGCTGCACAACTTAGTCTTGATCAGTGCAATTAGTCCATAAACTTGTGCCAAAGAGATCTTAACTGTACTTGCTTGGATTTGCTTTAGACATAAAGTGCAACTTTTCCAAAATGGATATAATGCTTTATCTAAAAATGGATTAAACTTGCATACAATGTCCAAACTCATAGAACAAAACCTTGGCACAAAGGATTGGCATTAAATTAAGGAGTGTAATTGAGATAAAAGACCTGTAATCAAGGAAAGCATTCTGATTTCAAAATGGCACAAATGTATGAACATGTAACTTGGCCAAATCAAAAGTGAGTTTTTCCCATATTGCAAAATTCGATTCTCCCTAACCATGAGGTTGTTTGATGAGTTCTTTGACATTTTGGAAATCTTGGAATGTGTACTACAATCCATCTTTGAAATGCAAATTGAAATTCCAAGTGGAAGTATGTGAAAAATGGTCTTGAAGTTAGGAAAAAATCCTGCCTAAAATAGGTCAAATTTTCTCTAAGTTAAGAATGGTTTGGTACCCTTGTTCCAAAAATTGTAACTTGAGCTACAAGCTTCTTTTGGGAAAACTTTGTGAATCAAAGTTGTGGATTTTGTAATAGGCTACAACTTTCATGTTTTGACTTTTGCTTGAATCCAAATGAATCTTGGTGAGAAAGTGGGACAAAGTTAGGAAAAAATTAGGGTTTTTCATAACTTAGAAAAATTCTAAGTTATGAAAAATCTTCATTTCAAACCCTAATTTGCAATTCTTGATTTCTTGATGAACAAGTTTCATGATTTGGCATGTTTTGATGAAAAATGAATCTTGACACTTGATTTTGACCAAAAAGTCAAAGTTTGACTTTTCAGTATACAGTCAAAATTGATCAATTGACTGGGAAATTCAACTGTCAATCTTGTGTATTTGGGATCTTTTGAACTTGTTGAGCATGTCAAGATAATTCCATAGGGTCCTTGAGTCCATATGTGAGCTACATTTGCCATTGTCTAGGTCAAACAGTCAAAAATTGCCTTTGTGCAGTCAAAACCCTAAAAATGACCATTTTGCCCTTTTGGTGATCTGATCAAATTTCTTGTAGAATTGTGATCCAAACTTGATCAAATGGTCCATGTGAGTTCATAATGTTGATGTGCGTCAATTTTCATAAGATTTGACTGTCAATTGGCCACAGTTGACTTTTTCCCCAATACAGTTGATTTCTAGGTCAACTGTCCAATTGACTGGGCAAAATTTGGAATCAAGACTTGAAACTTGGTATGGATAAACTTGGGAGTCCAATATGAAGCATGAAAGTCATCTTAGGCAATTTTGGTCAAAACATCTTTGTGCAAACACAAACCCTAATTTGGGTCAACAGTGCAAGGAGAAGTCTTGAGCAGATGAAACCCTAACTGGGTCTTGAGCTCCGAGGGCTTTGTGGTGAGAAATCAATGAGAAATGGGAGGGCAAATTTTGGGGTACAACAGTTGCCCCTGTTCAATCTTCTTGAACCTGAAGAGTTAGATTGGCAAGTTTGCCTTTCGCGACTCGAGGGTAAAAGGAGATTGGACACTAGAGTGCCCTGAAATTTGCACTCGTCAAAGCAATGGATGCGGGAATGGGCTTAGAGATGCCATTTGGAGATGGGCTTAACGATGCCATCTGGAAGAGTGACAGAAACTTGTCGGGGATGGGCTTAAAGATGCCATCTGGAATGAGTATCAGAAAGGTGACCGTGTTTAGGACCATCTCTGAACTGGGGGTCTGAACAAGCAATAGATTGACATCCGTATCTGGAGGCATCCGTAAACTGTTTTCAAAAGTTGCATTTGAACAAGCGATAGATTAACATCCGTTGTTGGGAAGAATCCATAAACTGTTTTCAGAAGTCTTGAGAAGAAACTGAACAAGCGATAGGTTAACATCCGTTACTTGGAGAACCCGTGAGCTGTTTTCAGAAATCTTGAAGTTGAATAAGCAATAGAGCAACATCCGTTGTTGGGAAGCGTCCGTAAACTATTTTCAAAACTTGCATCTGAACCAGCGATAGATTAACATCCGTTGTTGGGAAGAATCCATAAACTATTTTCAGAAGTCTTGAGAAGAAACTAAACAAGCGATAGGTTAACATCCGTTACTTGGAGAACCCGTGAACTGTTTTCAGAAATCTTAAAGTTGAATAAGCAATAGAGCAACATCCGTTGTTGGGAAGCGTCCGTAAACTGTTTTCAAAACTTGCATCTGAACCAGCGATAGATTAACATCCGTTGTTGGGAAGAATCCATAAACTGTTTTCAGAAGTCTTGAGAAGAAACTGAACAAGCGATAGGTTAACATCCGTTACTTGGAGAACCCGTGAACTGTTTTTAGAAATCTTAAAGTTGAATAAGCAATAGAGCAACATCCGTTGTTGGGAAGCGTCCGTAAATTGTTTTCAAAAGTTGCATCTGAACAAGCGATAGATTAACATCCGTTGTTGGGAAGAATCCATAAACTGTTTTCAGAAGTCTTGAGAAGAAACTGAACAAGCGATAGGTTAACATCCGTTACTTGGAGAACCCGTGAACTGTTTTCAGAAATCTTAAAGTGGAAGAGGAACCGGTGTAGGGCTTCCTGATGATGTGCTCGTATAAAACTGCGTCTGGATGAATCTGGAATAAGCATCAGAACGTCGCCATGTCTGGGTCACATCTGAACTATTTCTAGAGAGAATCTCGGAAGATAATGATTTTTGTTTGTCGACTGATCTTACCTGCAAAGGCAAAGAGTTAGTTATATTCAATGTCATGATGCATGATACAATGTATGTTATATGATATGAATGTAAATGGATGCGCATGTAAGCTGGAGAGCTGTCTTGCAAAGGATAGATGAATCCGAGATGGCTGAAGATCAAAGTATCTTGACTGCTTCCGGGAAGAATAATTCCTTGGTTGTTGCTGGGGAATAAGGAGCTTGGGTTGTATACCAATCTTCTGGGGAATCCCTGTCTTAAGGAGATCTTCACTGGAGAATTTTTGAATATACAATGAGGAACTGAGAACTGAGAGTCTTCAGATTTGCTTGGGGAATACCAGACCTTCAATCGTCGAGGGGCCTTAGAACCACTTGCGGGGACTTGGAATTTCCTTGGTGACTTGCAGGGTAAAAGAATTTCTGATGATTTCTACTGGGGGTTTTAGAACCTGGTAGACTCATGCTGGGGAGGTATGACTGAGAATCTTTAGTCTAGTAAGAAGCCTTTCTGTGGGGAGAAGGTTCACTAGTCTGGTTCTGCTGGGGATTGATAGTTTGAAGTTTTATCTCTGTTGGGGATACTGAGATTTAAACTCTGAGGGGAATTGAGTTCTGGAGGATTCTCTGGCTGGGGATAACAAAGATAAACTCCTCCCGGGGATTGTATTGATAAGTTATGTTGGGGAACTTTGATGAACTCCGCTGGGGATAGGAAGAAATTTGCCGAGTGCGATCTTCCGTGGCAATAAGCTGAGGATAACCCCGTTATAAACCCTTGTGAGGAATAACTTTGAATAAAGCTCGGGAGAGACGTCCGTACTCTGCAGGGGATAAGCTTCCAGAATCTATTGGGGATAAGCTTCAAGACTTGCTGGAGATATGGATTCCAAATCTCCTGGGAGTTTCCTTTGAAAGGGTATCAAGATATCCAACTGTACCTTCAACCTATCAGTAATCCTCTTTCTTGATTTATAAGGAAATGATTATGTTCAAATGCATATGCCTATTTAACAAAACATTAGACGTTTCTCAAAATAAAACAATTAGTGCAAGAGAAAAAGAAAAAGGAAATGACACAAATTTCTGGGAAGAGTATTTGTATTAACTTTCTCTGAGTATATTTGTACAAAGGAGACAATCATCCTAGTAAGAGGATTTTGTCGTAAATATTGAAAGGTTTATACAAAATAAAGATGGCTATGTGAAATAATTCCATGGGATTCCATTCCGCTATAGCCTTCCCAACTCTGAATATCTGTCCATTCAATGCTTCGTCTGTCGATGACTGGATTGATCAGAAACCTGGAACTGGTTGATGAAGAGATTGTCTTTGAAGTGATCCGACGAGACATAGTCATACGCTTTAATTCCCTAACTTTTGCCCGAATCGCCCTTTCGGGTTTTCGATCCACCGGGAAACCCTTTTTTGCCCAAGCCGCCCTTTCGGGTTTTCAGCTTGCCGGGTGTACAGATTTTTTTATTTTTATCCCTAACTTTTGCCTGAACCGCCCTTTCGGGTTTTCGGTTCACCGGGATGCCCATTTTTGCCTAAGCCGCCCTTTCGGGTTTTCGACTTGTCGGGTTATTTCATGCGTAGTATCTTTTGACTATGTCTGCATTCACAGGGTGCGGCAAATCGTCGCCGTCCATGGTGGTCAGAATCATTGCACCACCAGAAAATATGCTCTTGATCACAAATGGTCCTTCATATGTAGGAGTCCATTTTCCCCTGGGATCACTTTGCAGAAAGATAATCCACTTGATTACGAGATCTCCGACTTGATACGCTTGGCGTCTGACTTTCTTATTGAAGGCCTTGATCATCCGCTTTTGATACGTCTGACCATGCATATAGCAGCGAGTCGCTTCTCGTCGATCAGATTGAGTTGATCAAGTCGGGTCTGAATCCAATCATCTTCATTTAAACCTGTGTCCTTAATAATCCTTAGAGAAGGAATCTGAACCTCCATAGGCAGGACAGCTTCCATGCCATATACCAAAGAAAATGGGGTTGCCCCGGTTGAAGTACGGGCCGTCGTACGGTATCCATGTAGAGCAAACGGTAACATCTCATTCCAGTCTTTGTAAGTGACTGTCATTTTCTGAATGATCTTCTTAATGTTTTTGTTCGCAGCTTCAACAACACCGTTCATCTTCGGCCGATAGGGAGATGAATTGTGATGATAAATCTTGAACTGTTCGCACAATGCGGTGATCATCGTGTTATTTAGATTTGTACCGTTGTCTGTGATGATCCTGTCTGGAACACCATACCGGCATATGAGATTTTGCTTGATGAAGCGGGCAACCACATTTTTAGTAACAGAGGCGAAGGAAGCCGCTTCGACCCACTTGGTGAAATAGTCAATGGCAACTAGGATGAAGCGATGTCCGTTGGAAGCCGTGGGCTTGATCTCTCCAATCATGTCAATGCCCCACATTGCAAACGGCCAAGGAGCAGTCAGAACGTTGAGAGGAACCGGAGGGATATGAACTTTGTCAGCGTAGACTTGACATTTGTGACAAGCACGGGAATGCTGATGGTAGTCAGCTTCCATGGTAGACCAGTAATAGCTTGCCCTTAGGATCTTCTTAGCCATTGTATGCCCGCTCAAGTGAGTGCCAAATGTGCCGCTGTGTATCTCAGTCATGATCAACTCTGCTTCAGCTTTGTCTATGCATCGGAGTAATACACAATCATGGCTTCGTTTGTAAAGGATGTCGTTGCTCAGGAAGAATTTGGCAGCAAATTTCCTTAAGAACTTCTTGTCATTTACGGAAGCTCCTTCGGGATAATCTCTAGTCTGGAGATACCTTTTGATTTCATGGAACCAGGGTTGTTCCACTACTTCTTCGGTATTAATCTCGTGACAATGTGCAGGTTCATCCATTCGCTCGATGGTGATTTGGGGAGCCTCATTATCCCAGTTGAGTTTAAACATGGAGGACATTGTAGCTAGAGCATCTGCTAGCTGATTCTCTTCTCGCGGGAAATGCTCGAAGGTAATTTGCTCAAAATGAGGCAACAATTTCAAGACATGTTCTTTGTATGGGATAAGATTAGGATGCTTGGTATCCCACTCTCCTTTGATTTGGCTGATAACCAAAGCCGAGTCCCCGAATACGATCAAAGATTTGATCCCCAAGTCTATAGCAGCCTTGAGACCAAAGATGCAAGCTTCATACTCAGCCATGTTGTTCGTGCAGCTGAAGCAAAGTCGGGCCGTGAAAGGTGTGTGACAACCTTCCGGGGAAATGAGTACCGCACCGATGCCGTTTCCAAGTGCATTTGAAGCACCATCAAAGTACAGGGTCCATCGGGATCCCTTTTCGGGTCCGTCATACGGTCCGTTACCTTCAATGTTGTCCAAATTCATGATGTCCTCGTCTGGGAAGTCAAATCTCATGGGTTGGTAATCTTCGATAGCTTGATGAGCCAGATGGTCAGCTAGTACACTCCCTTTTATAGCTTTTTGAGTGGTGTACTGGATGTCATACTCAGTCAGGATCATTTGCCATCTAGCTATCCTTCCAGATAAGGCGGGCTTTTCGAAGATATACTTGATAGGATCCATTTTGGAAATCAACAAGGTAGTATGAGTCAACATATACTGTCTTAGTCGGCGAGCAGCCCATACCAAAGCGCAGCAAGTTTTCTCGAGCAGTGAGTAGCGAGTCTCACAGTCGGTAAACTTTTTGCTAAGGTAATAAATAGCATGCTCTTTTCGACCAGACTCGTCATGCTGGCCCAAAACACACCCCATTGAGTTATCCAAGACGGTCAGATACATGATCAATGGTCTTCCTTTGACGGGTGGCATCAGAATAGGAGGTTCTAGCAAATACTCCTTGATCTTATCAAAAGCAGCTTGGCAATCGTCGTTCCATTCGACTACCTGATCTTTCTTTAAGAGTTTGAAAATTGGCTCACAGGTAGAAGTCAGATGAGAGATGAATCTGGAAATATAGTTCAAGCGCCCCAAGAACCCTCTAACCTCCTTTTCAGTACGGGGAGCAGGCATCTCTTGTATTGCTTTCACTTTTGCTGGATCGACTTCAATGCCTTTGTTGCTTACAGTGAATCCTAGAAGTTTACCAGACCTAACTCCAAAAGTGCACTTACTTGGATTCAGCCTGAGTTTGTATTCTTTCAATCTGGCAAACAGCTTTTCTAGATGTTCAAGGTGCTCCTCCTCTGTTTGTGACCGAGCTATCATATCGTCTATGTAAACTTCAATCTCATGATGTATCATATCATGAAACAAAGCTACCATGGCGCGTTGATAAGTTGCCCCTGCGTTCTTCAGCCCGAACGACATCACCTTGTAGCAGAAAGTGCCCCACTGTGTGACAAAAGTTGTTTTCTCCATATCCTCGGGGGCCATTTTGATTTGATTGTAGCCCGAGAATCCATCCATGAAGGAAAACACTTTGTGCTGAGCTGTGTTGTCGATCAAAATGTCAATGTGTGGAAGTGGAAAATCATCTTTGGGGCTGGCCCTATTCAAATCCCGGTAGTCCACACACATCCTGACTTTGCCATCTTTCTTAGGTACTGGCACGATGTTAGCGCCCATTGAGGATAGGATGTAACAGCCAGAAAGCCAGCGTCGAATTGCTTCATCACTTCTGCTTTGATCTTTTCAGACATGTCAGGCCTCATTCGGCGGACTTTTTGCTTGATCGGTGGACAATCCTCTCTTGTGGGGAGAGGGTGAACCACGATGTCTGTGTCTAAACCCGGCATGTCTTCATAAGACCAAGCGAATATTTCAACATACTCATTCAACAACTATACCAGGCGTTCCTTGACACTTGGTTCCAGATTGGCACCCACTTGCACCTCCTTCCGGTCTTCCTTGGTCCCTAAGTTGACAGTTTCCAATGACTCTTCGTGAGGTAAGATGGCCCTTTCCTCTTGCTGTAGAAGTCTGGCTAGTTCCCCTGGTACTTCACAACCTTCGTCATCTTCATACTCGGCTTGATTGACCAGATCTTCAGAGTTATTGAAGGATATAGCAGAATAGTCACCCATGGAATCCGGAGTGGATGGGTACCTGCATTTGTGAGTGTGGGTGTGTGTAAGGGATAGCCATCCTTAAACAAAAAATGCAAAAGGAAAGAAAATGAACACAAGCAGTTTATCAAATGAAAAACTTCCAATGAATCATTAAACATGGCATATGGATATGAGAATAATCAAAACCCTTACAAATGGACCTACATGCCCCGGGCAAGGCATGAGGTAAAAAGATAGTGTACGGATTGTTCGAAAATAAATATTACAGACCAAATAGGAAATGTTTGACAGATAAATTACTGATGAATAAAAGTGATGGGGACAAAGTCTTTTGCCTCCCAGTTGCACAATCCTCCTTTGATAGTTGGGTAAATCCACTCTTCGATGTTGCTCTCTTTGTCTTCATCCTCCAAAGCGTTGATTCCGTAGGGAGAAATTTTGATTGGCGCCCTTCCAATCTTCGAACGGCGCATAGCTTTCTGGCCCGCGGTAGTGAACCCTAATCCAAATTTGTCTGTTTTATGTGGAATATCGGGCAACTGCCCCCATGCTGAATTCTTCCCCTCCTTTATTGCGGCCCTTGCGTCCTCCAGAGATGCCATCCTAGCCATCTGCCTCGGTACTTCAGCTGCCAACTTTGCTACTGTTATTTCAGGAAGGACTTCTTCGAAATGCTGGAAAGGCGTCTCAATGAACTCACCCTCTACCTCCACATACCGGAAGGAGTTCAAGTGGCTGATCATGTATTCCTCCTCACCATGGACGGTAATGATCTTTCCCTTGACAAGATACTTTAACATCTGATGTAAGGAGGAGGTGACTGCCCCGACATGGTGTATCCAAGGCCTACCCAATAAGCAAGAGTATGAAGGACGGATGTCCATCACATAGAAAGTAGATTTAAACACCTCGGTGCCCACCTTGATGGGAATATCAACCTCCCCATGGACCATTCTCTTCGAACCATCGAAAGCTCTGACAACAATATCACTCGGTTTCAACTCCAACCCTTCACAATCTAGTCGGTCCAAGGCCTTCTTAGGCAGTACATTCAGCGACGAACCAGTGTCGACCAAGACATGTGCGAGAGTAGTTCCTCGGCACTCGACTGAAATGTGCAAAGCATCATTGTGGTTTCTACCTTTAGGAGTTAGGTCGGCATCAGAGAACCCTAATCCATTGTCCGCAGTAAGGCTAGCCACGCAATTTTGGAATTAATCTGCAGAGGTTTCCTGGGGCACATGGGCTGCCTTCAGGAATTTAATCAAAGCTTTAGCGTGCGCTTCTGAGCAAAGTAGTAGTGCCAGCATGGAGATCTTTGAGGGGGTTTGCCCCAGTTGTTCTACCACATCGTAATCACTACTTTTGATTATCTTCAAGATCTCATCCATTTCCTTCTTGGAGGTCTCCGGGATGACCAAGGGTTGAGCCCTCGTCCTGACGAGCTCATCTTGGATTCCCTTACCTTTATCAGCAGCGGTAGGAGGGACAATACTAGGAACAACAACATCTTCAATCAATGGGGTTCTAGCAGAGAGTTTTATTGGTGCAGGGATGACCTTGTCAGCAGATGAGGGTCCAAAGATTGCTCTTGGAGGGGCAATCTCTGGAGAAAATATTCTCCCGCTCCGGGTGATTTTGCTCGTGCCTGCAATGTTTCCAATGTTGGCTTCTTCTTCATCCAAACTTTCTTCAGTTACTTCAACTTGTTTGATACCATGGTAGTAGACGTCACCGCCGTAGTTCCATGGTATTGACTTCTCAGAAATGTAGGGGACAGGCCCTGGCATTGTTATCTTTAGAGGAACAGATTTCGTAGCTGGTGTAATCTTAACAGGCTTTTTGACGGCCTTGGAAAGATTGGCGTGAATGGTTATGATTGAGACATCTTCAGTATGGGTTGGAATAGCAGAAACTTTTTCAAACAAAATTTGTCGACTGTCCATTAGGCCTTAGATGCCTTTCTTCAGTAACGGACAATCAAACGGCAGAGAGTAACAACAATAGCAGTCTTCTTTACATCCCGGGAAGATCCCGGCCCTTAACAGATTCAACTTGATGGTTAGCAATGGAGTTATCAGATCATTGACATCAGCAACATACAAATCTTCTTCAATGGCATTGACATTTCGGCCGTGCTTCGGCATTGGAGCAGATATCACATTAGGCTTCTCCGGAGCGTCGAACTCCACTTCCTTCGCCTCTATCAGGTCTTGGATTTTATGCTTGAGTGCCCAACAATCGTTGGTGTCATGCCCGACACTGTCAGAATGGTAGGCGCATTTGGCATTAGGATGATAATGCGGAGAGGACGTATTCACATTTTTTGGTGCCTCTTTGATAGTGGTGAGATTCAACTTTAACAGATGGGGAAGCACTTGTGCTGGAGTCATATTAATACGGGTGAACTGCCGTTGTGGCCGTTCCACCCGTTGTTGATTTGGTCTGGACTGGTTATAGCGAGGCTGCTCACTTGAAGGGTTTTGAATCATTACGGCCCCCACGGTCGGCCGACGCTCAGTCTTCCCTGCTCTTCTTTGGGAGTATACAACAGTCGTTTCCTTCTTAAAAGGCTTCTTCTCAACAGTTGCAGCGGCACCCTTCTGAATCTTTCCTGACTTGATGCCAGCTTCTATTCTTTCGCCTATTAAGATCAAGTCGGTAAACCCCGCGGAAGAGTTACCAATCAGATTATTGAAAAATGGCCCAGATAGGGTCCCCAGAAACATATCAACAAGTTCACGGTCGGTTAAAGGAGGCTGCACCCTACCAGCCAAATCCCTCCATTTTTGTGCATATTCTTTGAATCCTTCGCCTGTTCCCAGTGACATACCCTGAAGTTGGGTACGCGTAGGAGCAAGGTCAGAATTGTACTGATATTGTTTGTAGAAGGCGGTGGCCAAGTCTTCCCAATTTCGGACGCTGGTTCCCTCTAGCTGATAAAACCACTCCAGTTGAGCCCCAGAAAGGCTGTCTTGAAAGAAATGGATCCAAAGGTTCTTATCTGCCGTATAAGGTTGGATCTTTCTTACGTAGGACCTGAGATGCATTTTTGGACAGGACAGCCCATCATACCTCACAAAAACTGGCACTTTGAACTTTGGGGGAATCACAATCCCGGCAACTAAACCCAAGTCTTCAAAATCCAAACCCGGTACTCTCTGTAGATCCATGGCGGCCAACCTGTCTTCTAAACCTTTGTATTTATCATCAGCTGGAGGGTATTGTTGATAAGAGTAGTCTTCATCCTCTTCGACCTCCTCTTCTTCCACATCGGACTCGGAAGGTACCGCAGCCCCACCTCCTTTACTGGTCCCTTCATCAGAAGTAGGAGGAAATTCAAGCACTCTCCTGGCCTCTCCTTCAAATCTTCTCCCTAAAGTAGCCACCCCGAGTCTCTTTTTCTTCTTTTTCACTGGGTCTTTATTCCCCAGCAAGGTCTTGAGATCCTCCTGACCCTTAGCCAAGGTCATCAGGAGTTGCTGGAACTGTGCATTTTGAGCTTGTAGGTCTTTGACTGTTTGCTCGAGATCCATCCTACTGAAATAAACAGCAGACAAATAAGGAAACCTGGCGTGAGACCTGCTTATGCACATGATGAATGGTATGCTTATGTATGCAATTCATTCAAGGATTTAGAATATTCAAACTTGTTGCAGACAAAGAAGAACGCACGTCATATTAATAAGAAGAAATTTGTTAGTACATAAATGCCCCATGGGCCAAATATTACAAAAATAACTTCTCAAAGTAAAAAGACATTGCGCATCCTCTTTGGTGCGATGTAGGTGTTGAGGGCCTCCTGCTCATGGAGTCGGAGGGTAAGCTCTAGAACCTTCTTCTTGCTAGCGTAGAAGCTGGCTTCAAAAGTGTTCCGTTCCTCCTTGAGCTGAATCCAGCTTTTCTGCATTTCCTCCCACGATGTAGGCATGTCAGGATGTGGGATGGTGTAGGGAACCTCTCCTTCCTTGACGGGCTCTTTAATCACAGTGAGAACATGAGGATAAGGCATCATTAGACTCTGGGCTCGGGCTCGTACCCACTTGAGATAAGGTTCAAGAGGGATGGAGTTCTTGTGTCCCAGTGTCTTGCTATCAACCTTGTTGGGCATCCTCCAAGCTCGGATGAATCTTTGGCGAAGTCCTTGCGCATCGTTGTCGAAGTCAAAAACTAGGTCAGGAATCAACATGTCGTGAGGGCCATCTCTTCGTGCATATCCAAATTGCCTCGAAGCTAGGCAAGGGTTGTAGGTGATACCTCCTCTGATTCCAAGTAAAGGAACATTAGGAAACTCTCTGCAACGATCGACGATGATGACATTTTCTCTGGACCGAGAACACCAATGTACATCAGAGTGAGTAAGAGTCATCAACCGTTGGGACCATCTTGAGCCTTGGTCATTCTTCAAGACAGATTGTGGAAGGTGCGAAATAAACCACCTTGCAAGGAGAGGAGTACAGCACATGAGAACACCCCTCTTTCTCATTGTTCGTGTGTAAAATGAGTGAAGAATGTCCCCAAGCAACGTTGGTATTTGATTTCTGGACAAGAAGATTTTGACGGCGTTGACATCTACCAATTGGTCAGAATTTGGGAACAAGACCAACCCATAGATAAGGAGTGCCACAATTTCTTCAAAGGCTTGTAGGTCCAATGAATTCCAACATTCTTGTGCCTTCTCAAACAAGAATTTTGCTAAGAATCCTTGGACGCCGCTTCTGGTTTCCCAATGCCCCTTGATGTCAGATGGTTGTAGATGTAATGCTCGAGCAACATCTTCCGGCTTTGGTTCCTTTTCCATACCGTTGAAGGGTAGTTGATTAAGGATAGGAATTCTCAAGAGTTGAGAAAACTCCTCCAAAGTGGGCACCAACTGGTAATCGGGGAAAGTGAAACAGTGGTGAAGAGGGTCAAAGAACTGGAATAGCACTTTCATCATGTCTTCTTCAATGTTGGTGTTGACTAAGCTGAGCAGTCTACCATGTCTTTCACTGAAGTATGAGCTTTTCGGAATTCTTGAGGTGAGCTCCTTGAGTTGAGGAGAGATTCTCACAAGGTTGACTTGGATGGTTTTTCTGCGAGGAATTTCCATGACCTACAAAACAAGAACAAAGATGAAGATCTAAACCCTTGAAAAGGTTAGTGAATGCATATGATGCTTTATGATGTTTATGATGTATGCACAAAACATATGTACAAGCAATTCACACCAAACCCTAGTTTCAGGCTTGCATGGGGTTTCATAGGTAAGTACCCTCTTGAGTGTAGTTGGCTTAAAAACCTGTCCTATAAATAGTAACCGGGTTCTAAGGAGCTCAATATCACTGGATTGTTTTCATTGTTCATTGTTTTGGTTTAGCCACTTAACTAGCGACCAAAATATTCCAAGAAAACAACCCTCAATGAGTGTAGTATCGAGTATCTACCAACTTCGGACTTCACCAAAGCCGGTCATCTCACTACCCCTAATGAAAGGCCAAGATGGTCAAGTAAGGTTCTAGGTCATTAGTGCTTAGTGACATCACTCAGCGGCCCCGTACTCTCCTTGATTGAACTCAAGGGTTACCGGTACTCACAAATATGTCGCACTAATATAGCTATTGCTTCGACCGTGTCGGTATACCCCGCACAGTTTCCACAACGTATTGTTATCTATGAATGTTTCCCAAAATCCGGGTGTAGGATTGCAAACCCAAACAAGAGAGCCAAAATATAAAAGCAATCAAATCAAACAAGTAGTCATGCAAGAGGGTGATCTAAGCCCTAAGGTTACTCCACTTTTAAATTTCTCCCCAGCAGAGTCGCCAGTTCTGTGATACGGTGGGAGAACTGACTATGGTTTTGCGTTTGTTTTCGCAAATGTTTCGGTTGAGCAAGAGTCGCCACCGACTTTTTATTTTATCCTAAGGAAAGGTTAAAAAGCACAGCAAAAACCTTTGAGATATTTTCTTGGGTTCAGGGGTTAGATTATAGAAAGGGAAGGTATTAGCACCCTTTCTATCCATGGTTATCCATGGGCTCTTAGGTACTTGCTTAGATCAACTTGCCTTGGTTTTCAATTGTTTGAAATGGTGCTTTGTGTGTGGTTTTGAAAATGTTTTAAAAAAGATGCCTTGTCTAGGCTACCCTTGTAACAATTCTTTACTCGAATGTTTTACAAAAGGTGTTTGTCTTTTTGAAAAGATGTTTCAAGGTTTTTGAAAGTTTGTTTTGAAAGTGTTTGTGAAGTGTGGTTTGAAAAATAGGCAAGTGTTTTTGTTTTGCAAGTTGACAAGTACTTAAGAGCTATCTACCCTAAAGTTATCAAAGATTTTTGCTATGTTTTAACCCTTTTAACAATTTTGTCCCACCATTGCATTTGGTAGACAATCTTGTGTTAGGATGTGAAAGGGACGGGCGGGTCATCATTTAGACCATAATTGCAATGGTGCCAAGTATCTTTGGGCAATCTTTCCTTTGAGGGACTTGATCATTTTTAGGCAACTTTCGAAAGCGTCATCGAGGGACTATGATCATTTGATTGTTTTTGTTTTGCCCAAAGAGACCTAACATGCAATATGGCCCATTATTGAAGGCAACAAGTGGAATACCCTAGGGGTGCAAGTGTGATTAGTGTTGTCCATTTTCATGCTTGATTATCTTGAAATTAGGTCAAACTATTTTGTTGTTTTTATTTGCATACAAACCCTAATTTTATCATGGTATATTTAGAAAACTTAAAAGTGCGAAAATTAAAGTTCCTAAGCTATTACAACACAATATGGGAAGGGGGGTACAAATGTTCAAATGGGGGGTATTTGACAAGGAATTTAAACCTAGACTATTACATCAATATTGGAATTATTTACAAGATATTTAATTGCACAAATTAAATAGAAATAAAATAAATATGCAAGATGCAAAAAGGGTTTTTATATGTATGGAAAAAAGGTGTTTTTTATATGTCAAATAATCAAAATAAAAAGTATTATTTTTGGAGTTTTTTATGTTTAGGGCAAAACCCTAATTTATTAAATAAAAGTATTAATTATTTAATATATACAAATATTTAATAATTATGTATAAGAATAAAATAAAAATGAAGTATATTTATAAAAAAGGTATTTTTAATGTCAAATATTAACAAAATAAAAAATGTATATATTTTTGTATTTTTGTCCTAAATATTCTAATAAGTATATATATATTTGTATTATTTTCTAAATATGTATTATATATACAAAATAATAATATTTAATATTTATATAAAAAAAAGTATATTTTATATAAAATATTTTCAGAAGATAAAATAAAATAAAAATCAGAAAATGAATGTGTTTACATTATTTTTTCTAGTTATTCTAAATAATAGTATTTATATATTGTTTATGTACAAAACCTATTTAAACAAACAAATGCCTAATAAATTCAAAAATGGTGTGAAAAATATTTTTTATATTTTTAATATTATTAGCAAAAATAAATAAGTCAGAATAAAAAAAGAAAAGTCAAAAAATCATGAAAACAAGCACAATGGGCCATAGAGGTGTAAAAGCAAAAATGAGGTGTGAAAAGAAATAGCAAAACAGGCCCAGCCCAAAGGCTGTTGTCTTCAACCTTCAGCCATTCAAAACAGAAAAACGCGCGTTTTCCATGCTTTCATCAAACTCCTGATTCCTTGATTTTCAGCCAAAACTCATAACATAAACAATGTAGAGCATTAAATCACGAATTCATACATATAAAGAACATGATTTAACTCTCAGAAATGAGAGAGAATTTCTCCATTCCCAAATCCTGACCTAGTTTTTTATCAATGCTCAGACCTTAAATTCTCATAGCACAGGCAAAATAAATGGAAAGTAAAGACATGTACAGTTTCAGGGGCATGAGTAGAACACTTCTTATTCACAAACTTAGAGCTAATGATGCCTACATTGAGAGTTAGAAGTTCAAGAATATACCTGTTCAGTTGGAATCGTGTCTGGCAATGGGGGAGCTTTCAGGGCAAGATGATGATTTGTACAGCTTGCTTGAAGTGTGAGGATGCTATCCCAATACTTGGTATGCCTTGAAACCTTCTGTATCAAGCTGCAGAAGTCAACCTGCAAGAGGAAGAAATGAAAATGGCCAAACTGATTAGAGGAGTTACAGTCCACTTCTAATGCTTTGGATAGTTTGGATTGATGGTAAGGAAAGTGTTTGAACTGGTTTTAGCAAGAATGCACGATGGAAATGAGTTGTGGGATTCAATCTGCAGTAGGTGCTCTGTTTGTACAGTTTGAGAGTGATTCTGTGTTTGAGAGGGCAATGGAGGTGGATAGCTCGTGTTTCAGCTTGGGTTTGATGATTTGAAAGTGTTTGACAAGTTTGCTTCAGCTTGGTTTACAGGAAATGAGAGTTGTTGTACAAAATGCAAGCTTTCTTACACTTTAAGCAAGAGATGGCAAGTTGGTGTTCTAGACAGGTAGAGGCCCCCAATCTATGCTGCACAACTTAGTCTTGATCAGTGCAATTAGTCCATAAACTTGTGCCAAAGATATCTTAACTATACTTGCTTGGATTTGCTTTAGACATAAAGTGCAACTTTTCCAAAATGGATATAATGCTTTATCTAAAAATGGATTAAACTTGCATACAATGTCCAAACTCATAGAACAACACCTTGGCACAAAGGATTGGCATTAAATTAAGGAGTGTAATTGAGATAAAAGACCTGTAATCAAGGAAAGCATGCTTATTTCAAAATGGCACAAATGTATGAACATGTAACTTGGCCAAATCAAAAGTGAGTTTTTCCCATATTGCAAAATTCGATTCTCCCTAACCATGAGGTTGTTTGATGAGTTCTTGGACATTTTGGAAAGCTTGGAATGTGTAGTACAATCCATCTTTGAAATGAAAATTGAAATTCCAAGTGGAAGTATTTGAAAAATGGTCTTGAAGTTAGGCAAAAATCCTACCTAAAATAGGTCAAATTTTCTCTAAGTTAAGAATGGTTTGGTACCCTTGTTCCAAAAATTGTAACTTGAGCTACAAGCTTCTTTTAGGAAAACTTTGTGAATCAAAGTTGTGGATTTAGTAATAGGCTACAACTTTCATGTTTTTACTTTTGCTTGAATCCAAATGAATCTTGGTGAGAAAGTGGGACAAAGTTAGGAAAAAATTAGGGTTTTTCATAACTTAGAAAAATTCTAAGTTATGAAAAATCTTCATTTCAAACCCTAATTTGCAATTCTTGATTTCTTGATGAACAAGTTTCATGATTTGGCATGTTTTGATGAAAAATGAATCTTGACACTTGATTTTGACCAAAAAGTCAAAGTTTGACTTTTCAGTATACAGTCAAAGTTGATCAATTGATTGGGAAATTCAACTGTCAATCTTGTGTATTTGGGATCTTTTGAACTTGTTGAGCATGTAAAGATAATTCCATGGGGTCCTTGAGTCCATATGTGAGCTACATTTACCATTGGCTAGGTCAAACAGTCAAAAATTGCCTTTGTGCAGTCAAAACCCTAAAAATGACCATTTTGCCCTTTTGGTGATCTGATCAAATTTCTTGTGGAATTGTGATCCAAACTTGATCAAATGGTCCATGTGAGTTCATAATGTTGATGTGGGTCAATTTTCATAAGATTTGACTGTCAATTGGCCACAGTTGACTTTTTCCCCAATCCAGCTGATTTCTAGGTCAACTGTCCAATTGACTGGGCAAAATTTGGAATCAAGACTTGAAACTTGGTATGGATAAACTTGGGAGTCCAATATGAAGCATGAAAGTAATATTAGGCAATTTTGGTCAAAACATCTTTGTGCAAACACAAACCCTAATTTGGGTCAACAGTGCAAGGAGAAGTCTTGAGCAGATGAAACCTTAACTGGGTCTTGAGCTCCAAGGGCTTTGTGATGAGAAATCAATGAGAAATGGGAGGGAAAATTTTGGGGTACAACAATGACTTATTGGTTTGAAACATGATCTAAAGAATTCAAGTATATCATTTTCACCTAATCGCATATTTCAATTCATCTCCCGAGATCAGTGGATTGATAGATGAAATTTGGTCAACTGATGAAAAAAGTCAATTGTACACTGAAAAGTCAAACTTTGACTTTTTGATCAAATTTGAGTTTCAAAGATCACATTTCATCAAGGCATTCAAAATATAAAATTTGATCATCAAGAAATCAAGAAAGTCAAAAGTCATTTTGAAAAGTTAAACTTTGCAAGACTTAGAAATTTTTCTAAGTGTTTTTTATACATGTTAATTTCATTACTTCATGACACCTTTTCACCATAATTCAAGATAATTCAAGTTGTTACAAGTTTTCAAGTATACAACAAGGCTGCATTTTTAAGTTAAAAATTGCAAGTTATAAATCCTAAGCTTTGTCTTGTTTGAACTTTTCCCTTTGGCTCAATCTTCAAACTTTGACACTATGTTGTCCACAAATATGTCTTGTCTTTGTTACAAGCTGCATAAATTTGTCCATAAAACCAGATCTGCATCACGCTACATATCTTGTTGTCCAAAACTTGCATAGTAATGCCAAGAAAACTGTCAAAACCTGCAATGCTTCCCTGAAAAATTTGCATCATATCAGACCCATATTTGCACAAACTTAACAAATAAGAGATGCATCTAAAAAGCAATAAAGCAGTGTACCTAAACAGTTCAAAAACTTATCTATTTCCCTCCCAAATTTCAGTCAATTTCATATATAAATAAGTTGGTCCACAACACACAAAGGAGGGGCTTTTTGAGAGAAAAGAAGAAAGAGAAAAAAGAGGATTTGGAAAACCTAAAAAAATTCTTTGTAAACTCTGCTCATCTTCAAGTCTATTTTCATTCACAAAACAAAAACTGAGAATAGAAAAACCCTCAACCCATTGTACAACCTTGCAAGTTTTCCCCTAAACAAACTATCCAAACACTTCACATACATAATATAGGAGTGTGTTATACCCTAAAATTTGCCCTCTCATTTCTCAAAATATCATTCTAGACCCTCAGGTTTGCTTCTGGCAAGTTTCAAGTCTCAAATTACAATTTTCTAAAGAAAGTCATTCACAAGGGTAAAATAGTCAAATACACACTGAAAAGTCAAACTTTGACTTTTTGATCAAAAATTAAGTTTCAACAATCACATTTCATCAAGACATGAAATTAGTTCATCAAAATCAAAGGTCACAAAATAACTTTGAAAAAAAATCAAATTTTCTAAGCATTTAGAAATTTTTTTAAGTGTTAAGAAGATATGATACTTCAGAACTTCTGGGCCAGCCTCCATGCAAGTGCAGTCAGAATTTGCAAGCACGATTTATAACATGATGCTTCAATCAGAACATGTGGAAGCGATGCTCTTTGGTCAGAACATGATTCTTCAGCATATAAAGGCTATGTTGAACGCTTCAGTCAGAACATCACCCTTTGAGTCTCATTCTGATCTTTTGCAATCAGAATATCACCCAAATCCCAAAACCTCATTTAAACAACCTGCTGCACTGCTACAGCACAGTCCTGCAATCAGCTGCTGATCCAGTCCACGCCTGCACTTTCTCAAACCCCATATTTGCCCCAAATCAGCAAACAAAAGTTGTGATTAAAAAGCAATGGAACGGTATGCCAAAAAGTTTTAAATCCCATTTGATTTCCCCCCCAAAACCACAACAAACTCACCTATAAATAAGTTGCTCCATCACACTTTCAAGAGGTTGGCTTTTGGAGAGAGAGAGAGAGAGAGAGAGAGAGAGAGAGAGAGAGAGAGAGAGAGAGAGAGAGAGAGAGAGAGAGAGAGAGAGAGAGAGAGAGAGAGAGAGAGAGAGAGAGAGAGAGAGAGAGAGAGAGAGAGAGAGAGAGAGTGAGAGAGAATTATCAAAGAGAGAAAAGGAAACAGTAAAAAACCTTCGCAAATCCTAAACAAAACCTTTGTTCTTCTCTTTGAATCAAAGAACACAAACATTGTTCCGTTGCTCCCACTGACTCCAGAACATCTGAAGGCAGCAGCTCAAGTTCCAAGCACACGCTCTAGATTCAAGGTAAGTCTTTCTGACTTTACATCTTTTCATTCAGAACATCATTAAATATGTAAACATCATAGTATTGATGTTGTCCATATCATTGCATAAGTAAAAAAAAACTGTGGATCAGAACTTCTTGAATAAGGCTAGGCTCAGAATTAGAATTAGAACTTCTATAAACTGTTGTGCTTTTATCCTTCTGATTTGCTGTTAAGGACTGAATAAATTTCTGATGTACTGATTAATATGAGGAAAGAGTTGAAATGTAACACAGAACTTCTGAGTTCTCCTCACCATTTTAACACACACAGAACTTCTGGTTTTCACTCACTATTTTAACACTCAGAACTTCTGATTTTCACTCGCTGTTAACACACATTGAACTTCTGATGTTCACTCACTGTCTTAGCATATACTGAACTTATGAGTTCTCCTCACTGTTTTAATACACAAAACCTCTAAGACTTTCTCACTGTTCTAACACTCAGAAGTTTAGCACGTAGCAACCCAGAAATTCTGTGTTTTCCCTCTAACGTTTCTTGCAGTACCTCAGAGTGTATCAATCCAGAACTTCTGATTTCCTCTGACGTTTCTTTCTGAACCACAGCGCTCCTGGCATCAGAACTTCTGATCCTCTTTGTTTTGCTTTAAACAACATGTTAATTCTATCTCTCATTATTTCCCTTTTTATCATTTTCAATATGAATACCCTTATTATTAATATAAAAAAGACATAAAAATATTTTCTTTTTACTAATTAATTTATTTCTTTTTCTTAATTCATTAAGACAAAAAACCATGTTCAAAATAAGTCTTTTTTTTCTTTCTTGCATTATACATTTCGATATGGTTGTAATAGTTAATTAGTATTTATATTCTTGCAACCCCCTATTTATAAATTTGTACCCCCATCCCTAAATGATGTAATAGCGTAGGACCTTTACATTTCCGCAATTTATTTCTTTCAAACATAAATACTAGTAATTAGCGTGTGTATGGCAAGACATAAAATCAACAAATAGATAACCCTAATCAAGACTAAATGCATGTAAATCAAACACACTTGCACACTAACACCCCTAGGGTAATCCCACTTTGTTGCCTTTCGGAAAATAGTCATGTCCCTCGAACATGGGCTTTTTAGAAAAGACCATCGATAAAAGATCGTAGTCCCTCGATGTTGCCTTTGGTAAACGATCTAGTCCCTAAAACGACATTGCTAAAACGTCTCATAGGTTGCCTTCTATGACTATACAAACGTCTCGTGCCCATCCCTTCACATCCAACGATGGGGCTTCTTACCAAATCAATGGTAAGATAGAAACATCTAAAGGAGGAGGAAAATAACATCTAAGACCTTTTGAGTAGGTAGATTTGCTCCTAGTTGCTCGCTTGCTCACAACAAAAACATTTTATACACCCACACTCATTTTGAAACATTTTCAAAAGACAACACTTTTACGCATTCTTATAGAAACGAGAGCCATTACAAAGACACCTTTTTAAAATCACTTTCAAAAACACACTCCAGAAACACCTCTTAGAACTATTTTAGAAACAACACTTTGTACGCATTCTTATAGAAACGAGAACCATTACAAAGACATTTTTAAAATACTTTCAAAATTCACACCACAAGCACATTTTCAAACAAAATCAAGTGATCTAGAAAGCAACTAAGAGCCCGTAGATAACTACGGATGAAAAGGGTGCTAATACCTTCCCTTTTCATAATCTAGCCCCTGAACTCAGAAAACATCTCTAAAGGTATTTCCTGTTCTTTTCATCCTTTCCTTATTGGATAAAAGAAAAGTCGATGGCGACTCTTGCTATACCGCAACATTTGCGACAAAACGCAAAACACCAAGTCAGTTCTCCCATCAAATTTCAAAATCCATGCCTTTTCCATGTACGATGGAGTCTCTTGCCCTAAAATGCACTTAAAGTCTTATGTCCGTAAGATTCAACCATACAGAACTGATCTAAAACTTTGGATCCATTTTTTTCCAAGAGAGCCTAGTAGGGAATCAACTTGAATGGTTCTATCAGTTGGAGGGTTCTCGCATCCACACTTGGGAGGATCTAGCTGCTGCTTTCTACAAGCAGTACCAATACAATGCTGATCTTGCACCAACTCGTGTTCAATTGCAGAACATGACCATGGGTTCCAACGAGAGCTTTAAAGGATACACCCAAAAGTGGAGAGATCTGGCTGGTAGGGTGCAGCGCCCTTTAATTGACAGGGAGCTGGTTGAGATCTTCATGGGAACTTTGACAGGACCTATCTTCAAACACCTAATCGGAAGCTCCTCGGTCGGGTTCACCGAGCTAATACTGACTGGCGAAAGAGTCGAAGCTGGCATCAAAAGTTGAAAGATCTAAGGAGCTACACCCTCTGATGCTCAAAAAAATCCATACAATGGGAAGAAAGAGTCCAATGTTGTGTATGGTCAAAAGAGTCGTCATGACCAATATGTAGGAGCAATCTTGATCTCTAATCCTACACCTGCTCAACAAAATCAGGGGCATCAGCATAAAGGGGTCGCTCTTAAAAGACAATTAACTAAGATCAACATGTCACTGGCTCAAGCTCTACAACATATGTTGAAGGAAGAGTTGATTACGTTAAAAGCTCCTCTCCAGAACCCCAACACTTCCGCTCCTACCTATCATCCCAATGAAGTGTGTGCATACCACTCTGATAGTCCAGGACACGACACAAACAGTTGTTGGGCTCTGAAGAACAAGATCCAGGACATGATTGATGCCAAGGAGATCGAGTTTGACCCTTCGGAGACTCCAAACGTGATCACGCTCCTATGACGAATCATTGAAAGCTTTTGTTCATTTGAATTTTCAAGTTGTAATCTCTTTTGTTGTTTAAACACTTATCTATTAATGTTAAACTATGTTTCATTAATGCATTGCATATGTTTGTCTTGAATGGATCCATTCGTTTTCATTACATTTAAACTATGCTTTTTACTCTCTTTATGACATTCAACTCTTGCTAAAAGTTACAAGCCTTTAGAGGGAGGATGACGAAAACAATGCCATAATCTCATATAGTATGCTTTTGAACAGACCTTGCTGACGATGTACATGCATTCTTTCAAACCCTAAACACTGGAGTTATAAGGAAGGTAATCCCTAGTCAACCCCTTTGAGCCAAAGAAGTAGAAGTTTTCTTTTTACATAAATTGAAACCTTTAATCAAAACCTGGGGCAGGGTAGTCTCTCAGTTAATTCAAACGCGCATTTAGCCGCAAACTCTCATCTCGTAATACAACGAATGACATCAAAAATATTCCTCTTGAATCAAAAGATAGTGATGATTTCCTATCACATAAGCAGTCATTATCTCTCAAAAAATAAAAAGCCCACTAAGTCAAAACCTACGAAGGAGACTTAAGAAAAACGGGGGCATCCCACTGACTGTAATCTCAAAACAAGAATAGTCAGACAAAAAACGGGGATAATAAATAAAAAAAGAGGTCACTACAGATCCTCGACCAACATGAAAAATGTTGCAAAAATGACTGCCTACCGACAAACTTAACTTGTCTGAACCATCACCAAAACGTCATTCTATAATCAATTGGAGTTCAAACACACAATTAACTGAGTTTAAGATTGAAGAACATCACGAAGAGCGGGTGGGTACAAATACACTTTGAGCCTTTATCCTTTGTTTCTTAAACCATGAACCAAGCCACGCTACAACCCTTCAAAAGTCCTAATTGAAGCATGGGTTAGTTCGAAAGCATACTGTTATAAAAGGTATCCTGAATCCTGTAAGGCTTTACTCAAAATCCTGAGTGGAATTTTTCTTATAAAATTTATTTACTTGCTAAAATGCATTTTCAAAATTTCAACACAAGCATAAACTTCGCATTACTTGAATATCGCTGTTTGCATATGGCTATTTGTTTGACAGCGGAGAAATTCACACAACGAATATCCGATGAACGAAAGCTCTCTCAGTGAACAAAATCACTTCAAGTGGGATGACACTTCCAATAACAAATCTCCTATCAACAAGGGGTCATGACATGTCACTATCCAGCACACCTGGGGTAGTCTAGTCAAGATTCCAAGAAATCTCTCAAGAAATGCTGAATAACCAGGGGCAGGTCACCATCTCCATCACTTGGGGAATTGAATGGGTTACGTACAGTCCAACCTCTCTTGGCAGTGCCACAAATACTCACTATTAGGGGCAGTGACAAATCTCCCCAGTATCCTTCTCATAGGATGACTCTCAGCCGAAGTTTCAATCTCTGAAAGCTTTTCTCCAACTGAGTTGACCTCAAGAATCCTCGAGGATTTTCCCCAGTGAAGTCACTATCTTCTCCAACAGACTGACAACAGGGTTTATTTCCCCAACAAACTACAGATTCCCTAGCTTGAGGTGGCCTCTCTGACTACTACAAATCAAATAACCACAACTCCTCTTCCTCAGTAGACTACTCTACAATCCCCAGCAAGTTACTGTGAAGCCTGGACCCGACCAGACATCAGTTCAACTTCGACTCCTTAGTAGAGCAACGGATAACCAAGACTCCTGAACTCTCTTTCCCCAAGAAAGAATCAACACTCTCCATAGAGTTTTCAACATTCCCCAGCGGAGCTCTCCTCAAATAACAAAACAGGAATCCCCGGTGGAAACATTCTAAGCAAAGTTTGAAGACACACCTACTCTTCAACAAGCAGTCCGAGATCTAACGACTCCCCAACATTTGTCAAGGATTTATTTTCCAGACAAAGATACACTTAAATAAACATCTCGTATTTCATACATCATATTACATACATGAAAAATGCATACAACACAATCTCATTTATTTTGAGAACATCATTGCACCATGAATTTCATACATCAAAACATTGCGTGCATCTAACTCTTTACCTTTTCAGGAAATATCAAATCAATAGATAGTTATTGTGATACGGTGGGAAGAACTGACTGTTTTTTGGAATGCTGGTTTGCGTTTTACATTTGTTTTCGCAAAATGTCGCGGTAAGCAAGAGTCGCCACCGACTTTTATTTTATCCAACAAGGAAAGGAAAAAAGCACAAAAAAATTCCTTTATCGAGATGTTTCTCGGGTTCGGGGGGTAGATTATAGAAAGGGAAGGTGTTAGCACCCTTTCTATTCGTGGTTATCCATGGGCTCTTAGGTACTTGCTCATATTGTTTTCAAAATATTGCTTTCTTTGTGCTTGTGGGTTTGAAAAAAGTTTTTGTTTTGAAAACTTCGATTTAACTCTTGCTTCTGTCCTCAAGAGCGTATGAAGTGTTTTTGAAAACTTTGTTCGAAAAAGTGTAAGTGTGAAAAGTTTTTATTTTTGAAAGAGCAAGTATCTAAGAATCATCTACCTACTCGAAAAAGGAATCGTTCTATGCTAATTTCCTTTAGACAATGCTAGCCCACTATTAGTGAGTAGGTAGCACCGTCGTTGGAGTTTAAGGGTCAATTCGAATTTAGGGACTTACGGTCACTAAAGCAGTGCTTGGACGCCTTAGCGGTAACCCTAATGTCTTAGATCATTTGTTTTGAGGCAACAATATCCGAGGCAACCGTTTCGAGGCGACTATGATCTTTTAGACAAGAGGGCGACCTCTAAAATGACCTATACTCAATGACCGTGTACGAAGGCAACCAAGTGGGGTGTACCCTAAGAGTGCGCATGTGCGAGTGTGTCGTTTTCAGTTTATTTTTATCTTTGTACATGTTAAGGGTGATCTAAGTTGATTTTAGGTTAAAACATTCAGTCTTGTCATGCAAACCTATTATCAAACATCTAACAGTTATAAGTTGCGGAAAATAAATTGCGAAAATTTAACTAACTATTACAAGGCGTCGGGTATTTACATCGCCAAAGACAAACCCTTAAAGAATAAATAAAGCGATAAAAAGTAATAAAAGGTCCTATTAACTATTACAAACCGGGAACAAATACATTATGATATAAAAGAATATAAATCGCGTGCGAGAAATTAAATCGAGCGCAAATAGGGTTTTGACCCTTTTTGAGAGAAAGTATCTTTTTTTGTTGTTTTTGAATTAAGAAAGAAACTATCCTAAATTAATTACTAAATTAATAAATTAATTTATTAAATGAAAAAAGTTATTTTTGGGTTTTTGGCATTTTAAGAAAGAAAAATAAAATTAATTAACGTTAGTAAAAACCTAATCAAATCTAGTTTAATTTTAATTATTTACAAAAATATGTTAAAGTTATTCTAATTAAACCCAAATTAATTTATTAGTATTTATTAATAAAAAATAAAAATTTAAAGTTTCGTTTGATAAAGAAAAATATTTTGTGATTTTATTTTATGAAAAAAAGGAAATTTGTGATTGGTTAATAGAATTAAATAATAATAATAAAACAAATACTAAATAAAATAAAATAAAATAAAGAGAAGAGGGGGTATGGGCCTGAATATGGGTGTTTGAACAGCAGATCTGTGGCCCAAACGAGCTGGCCTTTTGTTGACTTTTGAGATCCAGTAGGCGTGCATGGACTTTATCTATGGTGAACCATCAATTATTGGCCATCAGATTTGGCCTTGGGCTATCTGGCAGCTGGGTATGTGAAGGCGTATGGTGTTCTGCGCGCTTGAATATGTATGTAATTACCTGAAGAATGAAAATAACAAAGAAAGTGGGGGACCTGGGATTCCAACCCAGGTCCTGAAAGTGATTGGATGCACGCTTGCCACTAGGCTGTTTTGTTTCATTTGTTAGTAATATACAAACAAATCATAATATAAAAAGACAAGTCAATATGCCAGCAAACAAAATAAATGCGCGAAAATTTTGAAAGGGCCAATCAGAGGAGGACATGATCTCGTCCCTGTCCTCAGACCTGTAACAATGTTACCTGCGGATTTGGATCTGTAGCTAAAAGCATAGGCCACTCCTAAAATCCATCTCAGGCTACATAAATTCATTAGGCCATGGTTGCATTCGTCTTCCTCTTCCGGTCACGCCTATAGCCATCACTAAGGCTAATTTTATCTGAAACAAAAAAAAACCTAAACCAAGATGCAAAACCCTAACAATGGTGCTTTACGTTAAAGGTTAGATAAACAAAATTGAATAATGCAAAAAGCTTAGAAACATTGTGAAGATTACAAATATGCAAGCAATTTGTTCAAATGATGCAAGAATGATGAATCACGGATTCAAGAACCAAGGTGATTATCGTGACACTTACAGTGCTCTGTGGTATGTGAGAACGCTTGCTCTTGATCCAGGAAGATTCAGTGTACGTCCATGAAACGATTGGGATCGGTCTACTTCTGAAATTTCCTCTTGCTATGGTTTTGAATTCAAGCTTTTTGGTGACTTTTTTCAAACTTTGTTCTGCCTCTTCTTGCAGCCTCCAACCATTATTTTCGTGCCTTTGCCTTCCTTATGTAATTTATATTGCATTATGTGATACGGTGGGAGAACTGACTGTGAGTTTTGCGTTTGTATTCGCACTTGTTCGGTTGAGCAAGAGTCGCCACCGACTTTTTATTTTATCCTAAAGGAAAGGTTAAAAAAGCACAGCAAAAACCTTTTGAGATATTTCGTGGGTCCGGGGGGTAGATTATGAAAAGGGAAGGTATTAGCACCCTTTTCATCCATGGTTATCCATGGGCTCTTAGTTACTTGGTTTTTTAGATCACTTGCCTTGATTTTCGATTGCTTTGAAATTGTGGTGTGTGTGTGTGTTTTGAAAATATTTTGGAAGAAGATGCCTTGTCTTAGGCTACCTTTGTAACAATTCTTTACTCGAATGTTTTACAAATATGTGTATCTTTTCGAAAAGATGTTTCAAAAATGTTTTGAGAGTTTGTTTTGAAAGTGTTCGTGAAGTATGGTTTTTGAAAAGAAGGCAAGTGTTTTTGCAAGTTGATCTCAAGTAACTAAGAGTTTTGTCTACCCTATTGTACTCAAAGGTTTTCTCTATGTTTTCAACCCTTTTTAACAATTTTGTTCCACCATTGAATTTAGTGGACAATCTTGCGTTTAGGATGTTTAACGGGACGGGTGCGGGTCATCGTATGGACCATGAATGCAATGATGCCAAGTGTCTTTGGAAATTTGCTTTAAAGGGACTATGATCATTCCATTTAGGCAACTTTCGAAAGCGTCATCGAGGGACTTATGATCATTTGAATTTGTTTTGCCAAAGATACTCGACGTGCAAGCATGGCCCATTTTGGAAGGCAACATGTGGGATTACCCTAGAGGGTGCAAGTGTGATTGTGTATTGATTTCATGCATTTGTCTTGTATTAGGTTATCTAGCGTTTGATTTTATGTACATGCAAACCCTAGGTCTAACCATGGTATAATTGAAAGCGGTAAATTGCAAGAATTTAAAGTCTACGCTATTACAAAATAAGTATCCGGGAGTGGGGGTACAAATTTACGAATGAGGATGAGACTTAGGAATGTAGTGTCCAATAGATTACAACCAAATCGAATTTGCGATCAAATGTAAATGTAACGAATATACAAGATAAGCAAATGTATAATGTATCAAATATAAGTATATTGTGTAAGTGTATGTGTATATGCGCATGTAATTATTTGTATATGTAATTATTTACAGGTTAGGAAAATGAATTTAAGAGAGTATTATTAAGTATTGTTTTAACTTAAATGAAAAGAATTAAATACTTATTTAATTAGTCTTGTAATCTTGTATATTGTTAATATGTACAAAAAGAATGTTTTAATCTTAATTAAATTATGTATATATAAAAAAATGTATTTTGTCTTGATTATGTATAAAAATTTCTAAGAAAGGAAAATGTATTTATTTTAAAAAGAATTTATGTAAAAATTATTTTAATTAAAAGAAATTGTATTTATTTTGAAGAGAATTTATATATAAATCAAAATGAGTTTAATAAAATAAAAGGATTTTAAATAATTCGATTTCTTATGTATTTTTAGTATTTTATGTATTAAGGTAATAAAACAATAAAAAATATATTTTAAGTTAGAGGGAAAATATTGTGATTAAAATTGTAATCTTGTTAAAGAAAGTCAATATTTGATGTAAATAAATAAAAAAAGGGTTATGTTAATTTATGTATATAAAAAAAAAGAATATGATGATAAAAAAATAGTTTGAAATAAGTTAGAAATGGGCTCAAAAAGGGGGGGGGGGGGGTGTGAATTGGAATATGCTTTGGGGCTTATGCGTGGTTGAAACGGGTTAGGCCCAGAGTTTGAAACGGATAGTTTAGGGTTCACTGTTTTTTTGTTCAGTTGGGACATTGGCTTAGGGTTTGTGAGCGACAGAAGCGCCGTTTGCTTGTTCCACTTCATCTTCTCCGTTTGCCTTCGTCCTTTGGCCATGGCTGTTTGAACATCCTTCCCTTTGCTTAAGCCATCAGCGCCTCCGCCTCCTTCGCCCTTCCTTCTTCCTTGGTTCAGTGAAGCGCAATTTAAAAGGTAATCCTCTTGCTTTGTCTTTTGTCTAGCGCGTTTAAGGTTTGAATCCATTTTACATGCTAAGATTTACTGCTTCTTTTGATTAAAGCGTTTTGATTTTGTTTGTTTTAACGAGGTTGAAAAGGGAAGAGAAGAGAATTTACTACCTTTTGTTTGAGGAAGGAGGCGAGCGCGGAGGTGCTTGGAGGCTTAGTGGTGAAGGGGGTAAAGACGCTTGATGCTGGACTTATGAGCTTCCTGGTACTCTTTATCTTTTAGGGTTCAATGATGTATTCTGAGAACTTAACTTGATGTCATTTCTTTTCTTCTTCTCCCTGTTGCCTCGTTGCTTCTGTTTGGTTGCCTTGAATGTTTGAGTGTGCTTGAGTATTGTATGATGCCTGTGTTGCCTGTGTTGCCTTTGAATGCCTATTAGGTATGCTTCTTTTGTGTGATTACCTTGATGCCTCGAAACGCTTCTTTATCTCCTTGTTGCCTTTTGGAATGTTTTCTTCTTCTCTTCTTTGGCTTGCTGAGATTGATGCCTTTGTGCTTGTTTGAAAATGCCCTATGATGAGTGCTCTGAGGGCCTTGAGGGTTTCTCTGAGGCTTGTGATGTTGGATCTTTTTAGTGTTGATGATGCTGGGATGATGTTGGAAGGTTATGTTGAATGGTAAGGCCCTTTTTTACTGGTTTATCGTTTGGGTTGGTCGGTTTGATGTTTTTCTGGAATGGTAGGCACAGGCTGGTATTACAGGTTCAATGCTTCAGTAGGTTAATGGCTTTTTGCAGGTTTGCACTTGACAGGCTCAGGTTTATGAGGTTTCACAGGTTATTTGCTTGTTTTTGGTTTAAGGCTGGAAGGCTTTGGTTATGAACTTGAACAGGTTTTACTGGTTTTGGGTTTTTAGGCCATTGCAGGTTTTGTATCTTTAGGCTTTGGTAAGGCTGGAACAGGTTTTAGGCTTGGAGATTTCACAGGTTTTAGTTTTAGTGAGGCTTCAGGCAGGTTATGACATTACTGATGGTTATGTGTTTGTGGAAAGGGATAAGGCTTATGCAGGTCTTGTAGATTTGTGTTTTACAGGTTGTGAGGCTTTGAGGCTCAGGCTCCCAAACTTGGCCTTTTGGTTTCAGTTAATGCAGGTTTTGGTGTTGGATCCTTTTGTTTGGCCGGAGGCTTATGCAGTTTTGTGTATTTTCTTTGTATTGGTTTTGCCCTCTCTTTCTTTACTGTACTGTGTTCAGTTCTTTTGTATTTCTTTCTTCCTGCCTAAAGCCTAAACCTGCTTTCTTTTTCTCTTCTCTCTCTCTTTAGTACAATTTGCATTAAAATAATGTTTATGTTGTACTTTTTTGAAAGGGCCACTTGGGAAATGATGAAAATGAGATAGTTTTCTTGCATAACAATTTTCCTCTGCATATTTGTCCCTTCTTTTGACAGCTTCTTGTACTTTGTATCTTTTCAAATCTTCTCCTTTGATAGCTTGGGTAGCCTTGTGACAGTTTGACAGCAAGTTTGAATTTTTCAGTTTGGACTTTGTAGTTTGATTTGCACTTTGGAGTTTTGAGATTTGAACTTATGCAGTTTGGACAATTTTTGAATTGTGCAATTTTGACTTTTGTGCATTCATTTTTAGCAAATAAAAATTCGTCCCTCTTTGTGAACCGGGAGAAATCCCGTGATTTGCAGAGAGGGCTAACTGATCCCAATCAGTGGCCCTTAATGATGAACTGTAATTTTATCTGTCTCCTTTATTTATTTATCTGTTATTGACTTTTCTCCTTTTCTTTTGCAGATGAATAATTAAAATGGAACACTGGAGCGAGGGATAGCAGATGAAGAATTGAAGAATAGAAAATGTTTAGGATAGTTTTCTTTTTATTTAAATTTAAATTAATGTAAAATCATTGTTGTAAACAACAGAACAATTGTACAATTAATTTAAAAATTAATAAAAGTTTCTTTATCCAATTAAATATTTTTCCTCCTATTGTTTATTTATTATTTATAATTCTTTAATTAAAATAATTGAAAATAAATTCCAATCATTTAATCTTAGTATGATAAATAATTTAAATAAACAATGCTTTAGTATTTGATCAGTTAAACCTGGCATTTCCAACGTCCAAAGCAAAACAACAGTTAATCAAAACAACTGATCAGGCGCATTCCCTTTTCACTGATTTTTACCCAACGCTGCAAAATTCAAACTGAATGTGTCCTTTCACTGATTTAATCATACAGACGTGAATTCAATCCAAATGCATTCTTTATATTGATTAAGCCAAACAATGCGTATTCAAACCAAATCCCAGAACAACTTGCAAAGCACCGTAGAATTAAATCTTTCTGAAGAACCGCGTATGAACAACCCTAATTCCTGATTAAATGCCAAAGAACGTTCGCCTGATCAAAGCTGAGCCAAAATCAACCAAAACCCTAAGCCAATTGTTTGAAACATTCTAGAGCCCTGAAAATCACTAAAACCCTAATTGTGTCCGACTGACGAGAAAAATTTGTTTGACCGATTCTTGAGCCAGTTTGAAAGATCAGGAAAATCCTGAAGCTGTGATTTCTTGTGGTAAAATGCGAGGGCAAATTTTGGGGTACAACACATTAGGATAAGAAACTTGGTACAAATCTCTCTAAATCAATGCTCATGAATTGGATTTGATTCCACCATTACAACCTTCCAAATTTGGCCTAAATAATATCTTCTTGTAACCAATGCACTTGATGCGAATTTGACTCACATAATAGCTGTATTCAAAGCCTAAATCAACCAAAAAATCATGAGTTATAAATACTTTTGATTTTATATGATTTTATTTGATTTAAAATGAATAAATTCAATTAAAAATCAAATTAAATAATAAAAATAAGATATGGACTCATGGATGAAGCTAGGACACGTGGAAAATGATGCAAGCTCAAATCAAGTGGAAAAGAATGGGCTCATTTGACAAAATTTGAAGTTTTGGGGATAGTTGACTTTTGGCAATTTTGCAAAAATGTCCAAATTCAACAATGCATAACTTCTTCAATTTTGAACTTTTGGGAGTGTTCTTGGACTTTTTAGAAAACCTGAGATGTCCTATAACCAACCCTTTTGGTCTCATCTCATTTTGATATTCCATGCTCAAGTTATAAGCTTTGGAAAAAAAGTGTTTTTGTTGACTTTCAAAAATGACCTTTAATGTCCAAATTTATAACTTTTTGTGAATGCATTTTCTGATCTTGGGGTATGAAGATGGATTGTAGGAAATTGAATCTTATTAAAAATGAGCTTTGGATGGGTCATTTATCATAAAGTATGAGAAAGTTATGCTTGGTCAAAGTTGAGTTGACTTTTCCTACAAAACCCTAATTTAGCAACTTTTGAGTCTTGATGAATTTTGAGCAATCCTTGATGAATCATGATCAACCCTTGATCAAATGATGAAATATCATTTAAAATGAGAATGTTGGCAAAAAAATCTTGAGGTTTGACTGTATTAGGGTGACAGTTGACTTTTGCCCTTACACAGTCGATTTTTGGACCCTTTGAGCAATTGACTGAGCAAACTTCCTCTGCAAGGCTTGAAGTTTGACATGGATGATCTTGAGAACATATTAGGACATTGGGGAACACTTGAGGTCATTTGGACTCAAAGATCTTGATGCAACACAAAACCCTAATTTGGGGTTGACTGCCTTAGGAGATAGCTTCTCTATCCAACTCTTGAGCAACCTTGAGCCACTTGGAGATTTTTCTTGCAATGCTTGAGAAATATGAGAGGGAAAATTTTGGGGTACAACAGTTATCATCAACAATATTCAAAAGGCCATAAACTAATACATGTAACAAGCCAGGACAATTATCTACACGACCAGCTGAAGCAATCTTACACCGGCTCCTTCCCATACACTCTTCTAGAAACAGTTCAGATGCGATCCAGATACGGCTGACATTCTGATACTTACTCTAGATTCTCTTCTAGAGACAGTTCAGATGCGATCTAGATATGACTGACATTCTGACACTTATTCCAAATTTATGTCTAGAGACAGTTTAGATATGATCCAGATACGACTGACATTCTGATACTTATTCCAGATTTCCTTCTAGAGACAGTTCAGATGCGATCCATATACAGCTGACATTCTGATACTTACTCCAGATTATCTTCTAGAGACAGTTCAGATGCGATCCAGATACGACTGACATTCTGAAACTTATTCCAAATTTCCTTCTAGAGATAATTCAGATGTGATCCAGATACGATTGACATTCTGATACTTACTCCAGATCCTCTTCTAGAGACAGTTCAGATGCGATCTAGATACGGTTGACATTCTGAAACTTATTCCAGATTTCCTTCTAGAGACAGTTCAAATGCGATCCAGATACGGCTGACATTCTGATACTTATTCGAGATGTCCTTCTAGAGATAGCTCAGATGCGATCCAGATATGGCTAACATTTTGATACTTACTCTAGATTCTCTTCTAGAGACAGTTCAGATGCGATCCAGATACGACTGACATTCTGGCACTTATTCCAGATTTCCTTCTAGAGACAGTTCAAATACGATCCAAATACGGCTGACATTTTGATAATTACTCCAGATTCTCTTCTAGAGACAGTTCAGATGCGATCCAGATACGGTTGAAATTCTAATACTTACTCCATATTCTCTTCTAGAGACAGTTCAGATGAGGTCCAGATACGGCTGGCATTCTGATACTTACTCCAAATCCTCTTCTAGAGAAAGTTTAGATGCGATCCAGATACGGATGACATTTTGACACTTATTCCAAATTTCTTTCTAGAGACAGTTCAGATGCGATCCAGATACGTCTGACATTCTGATACTTATTCCAGATTTCCTTCTAGAGACAGTTCAGATGCGATCCATATATGACTGACATTATGACACTTATTCCAGATTTCCTTCTAGAGACAGTTTAGATATGATCCAGATACGGCTGACATTCTGATACTTATTCCAGATTTCCTTCTAGAGACAGTTCAGATGCGATCTAGATATGGCTGACATTCTGATACTTACTTCAGATTCTCTTCTAGAGACAGTTCAGATGCGATCCAGATACGACTGACATTCTGATACTTACTCCAGATTCTCTTCTAGAGACAGTTCTGGTGCGATCCAGATACGACTGACATTCTGACACTTATTCCAGATTTCCTTCTAGAGACAGTTCAGATGTGATCCAGATACGGCTGACATTCTGACACTTATTCCAGATTTCTTCTAGAGACAGTCCAGATACGATCCAGATTCAGATGTCGTTCTGTCACTCATTTAAATACAGTCCAGATACGATCCAGATTCAGATGTCATTCTGCCACTCATTCAAATACAGTCCAGATACGATCCAAATTAGAATATCATTTTGTCACTCTTTCAAATACAGTCCAGATACGATCCAGATTCGGATGTCATTTTGTCACTCATTCAACATACCTTTCAAATACATTCCAGATACGATTCAAATTCGGATGTCGTTCTGACACTCATTCAGTACATCTTTCAGATACGAGTCAGATACAATTCATTTATGAATATTATTCTGATACTCATCCCAAGACCTCTGTTGGTTCAATCTAAATCTCTCTAAGGTTTATCCTGATTCTTTCCCGCAGACACCTTCCTTGGTTCAGATAAATCGACCAAAGATTTATTCTGATTCTTCCCATTTAAAGATTATTCAAGACTTATACTAGGTTCAGTTTTAAATCGGCCAAAGGTTTATTCTGATTCTTTTCCAGCTGAAGTCAAGTTCAGACTTAGTCCAATTTCTGTCAACAATCACCTTTGGATGGCATCTATAAGCCTATATCCGACAACTCTCTATCATTTCTCCAAATGGAATCTTTAATCCCATTCCCTACACAATAAACCAACACATCACCGAGTGCAAATTTCTGGGCACTCTAGTGTTCAATCATCTTCCACTTTCAAGCTACGAACGACAAACATGCTGATCTCACTTTTCAAGTTTAAAAAGATTGAACAGGGGCAGTTGTTGTACCCTAAAGTTTTCCCTCTCATTTCTCAAAAGATCATTCTAGACCCTCATGTTTGCTTCTGGAAAGTTTCAAATCTCGGATTACAATTTTCTAAAGAAAGTCATTCACAAGGGCAAAATAGTCAAATGCACACTGAAAAGTCAAACTTTGACTTTTGGATCAAAAATCAAGTTTCAACAATCACATTTCATCAAGACATGAAATTAGCTCATCAAAATCAAAGGTCAGAAATTACTTTGAAAAAAAATCAATTTTTCTAAGCATTTAGAAAATTTTCTAAGTGTTAAGAGGATATGATACTTTAAAACTTCTGGACCAGCCTCCATGCAAGTGCAGTCAAAATTTGCAAACACAGTTCAGAACATGATGCTTCAATCAGAACATGTGGAAGCGATGCTCTTTGGTCAGAACATGATTCTTCAGCATATGAAGGCTATGTTCAAAGCTTCGGTCAGAACATGATTCTTCAGCATATGAAGGCTATGTTCAAAGCTTCGGTCAGAACATCTCCCTTTGAGTTTCATTCTGATCTTTTGCAATCAGAATATCACCCAAATCCCAAAACCTCGTTTAAACAACCTGCTGGACTGCTACAGCACAGTCCTGCAATCAGCTGTTGATCCAGTCCACACATGCACTTTCTCAAACCCCATATTTGCACCAAATTAGCATATAAAAGCCGTGATTAAAAAGCAATGGAACAATATGCCAAAAAGGTTTAAATCCAATTTGTTTTCCCCCCAAAAACCATAGCAAACTCACCTATAAATAAGTTGCTCCATCACACTTTCAAGAGGCTGGCTTTTGGAGAGCGAAAGAGAGAGAGAGAGAGAGAGAGAGAGAGAGAGAGAGAGAGAGAGAGAGAATTATCAAAGAGAGAAAAGGAAACAGTAAAAAACCTTCGCAAATCCTAAACAAAACCTTTGTTCTTCTCTTTGAATCAAAGAACATAACCATTGTTCCGTTGCTCTCACTGGCTCCAGCACATCTGAAAGCAACAGCTCAAGTTCCAAGCACACGCTTTAGATTCAAGGTAAGTCTTTCTAACTTTGTATATTTTCATTCAGAACATCATTAAATATGTAAATATCATAGTATTGATGTTGTCCATATCATTTCATAAGTAGAAAAAAAATTATGGATCAGAACTTCTTGAATAAGGCTAGGTTCAGAATTAGAATTAGAACTTCTATAAATTGTTGTGCTTTTATCCTTCTAATTTGTTGTTAAGGACTGAATAAATTGATGATGTACTTATTAATATGAGGAAAGAGTTGAAATGTAACACAGAACTTCTAAGTTCTCCTCACCATTTTAACACACACAGAACTTCTGGTTTTCACTCACTATTTTAACACTCAGAACTTCTGATTTTAACTCGCTGTTAACACACACAGAACTTCTGATGTTCACTCACTGTCTTAGCATATACTGAACTTATGAGTTCTCCTCACTGTTTTAATACACAGAACCTCTAAGACTTTCTCACTGTTCTAACACTCAGAAGTTCAGCACGTAGCAACCCAGAACTTCTGTGTTTTCCCTCTAACGTTTCTTGCAGTACCTCAGAGTGTATCAATCCAGAACTTCTGATTTCCTCTGACGTTTCTTTCTGAACCACATCGCTCCTGGCATCAGAACTTCTGATCCTCTTTGTTTTTCTTTAAACAACATGTTAATTCTATCTCTCATTATTTCCCTTTTTATCATTTTCAATATTAATACCCTTTTTATTAATATAAAAAAGACATAAAAATATTTTCTTTTTACTAATTAATTTATTTCTTTTTCTTAATTCATTAAGACAAAAAACCATTTTCAAAACAAGTCTTTTTTTCTTTCTTGCATTATACTTTTCGATATGGTTGTAATAGTTAATTAGGATTTATATTCTTGCAACCCCCCATTTGTAAAATTGTACCCCCATCCCTAAATGATGTAATAACGTAGGACCTTTACATTTCCGAAATTTATTGCTTTCAAACATAAATGCTAGTAATTAGCGTGTGTATGGCAAGACATAAAATCAACAAATAGATAACCCTAATCAAGACTAAATGCATGTAAATCAAACACAGTTGCACACTAACACCCTTAGGGTAATCCCACTTTGTTTCCTTTCAGAAAATAGTCATGTCCCTCGAACATGGGCACTTTAGCAAAGACCCTCGTTAAAAGATCGTAGTCCCTCGATGTCCCTCGATGTTGCCTTCGATAAACGATCTAGTCCCTAAAACGACATTTCTAAAACGTCCCATAGGTTGCCTTCTATGACTATACAAACGTCCTGTGCCCGTCCCTTCACATCCAACGATGGGGCTTCTTACCAAATCAATGGTAAGACAACAACATCTAAAGGAGGAGGAAAAGAACATCTAAGACCTCTTGAGTATGTAGATTTGCTCCTAGTTGCTCGCTTGCTCACAACAAAAACATTTTATACACCCACACTCATTTTGAAACATTTTCAAAAGACAACACTTTGTACGCGTTCTTATAGAAACGAGAGCCATTACAAAAATACCTTTTCAAAATCACTTTCAAAAACACACTCCACAAACACCTCTTTGAACTATTTTCAAAACAACACTTTATACGCGTTCTTATAGAAACGAGAACCATTACAAATACATTTTCAAAATACTTTCAAAATCCACACCACAAGCACATTTTCAAACAAAAGCAAGTGATCTAGCAAGCAACTAAGATCCCGTAGCTAACTACGGATGAAAAGGGTGATAATACCTTCCCTTTTCATAATCTACCCCCCGAACTCAGAAAACATCTCTAAAGGTTTTTCCTGTTCTTTTCAGCCTTTCCTTATTGGATAAAAGAAAAGTCGGTGGCGACTCTTGCTAAACCGCAACATTTGTGACAAAATACAAAACACTAAGTCAGTTCTCCCACCGTGTTACAAAGTGGTTCAAACACAAGAATAACTTCTGTAACATCACTATTTTCCAAACTTAAAAACATCCACCTCTAACTTGACTTCTCCAAGACAATACATCAACTCAAACTCAAAACACAAATTTCAGTTTCAAGGCAAGTTTTCTTGACTTTGAGCTCTTCATACAAGCATCATTAGTGGTTCATTTGTGAAGATAAAATGTAGATATCATATCCCTGAAGCTAACCATATCCTTACTTTTCATTTTCATTAACCATGTGTTGAGAACTGACTTGTATATATAACAGAAAAGTGTTAGAAAGTAAAAACAACAGTATGAGTCGATGCATATCTCTATGAGTCGACTCATATTAGGTACAAAACAGGTTATGAGCTGATGCAAACCATTATGCATCAATACATACTGTTATCAAGACACATTACAGAAAGAAAAATATGTATGACTCGATACAAAACACGAATGAGTCGATGCATAACAGAAATGAGTCGATGCAAACCATTATGTATCCATACATACTGAGTTGATTTTGATTTCCAAGAGAAAGAAATGATATGTATCGATGCATAAGTGCATGTGTCGATGCAAAACAGATATGAGATGATGTAAACAATTATGTATCAATACATACTGATTTGATTTTGATTTCCAGGGGCAAGAAGTGAGATGTATTGATGCATAAGTGCATGTCTCAATACATAAAAGTTTTTTTAAAACAATTTTCCTTTTTTTTATATTATCTTTATATTTCTTTATATTTTTATTGTTATTAATTATTTAATATTGTTGTAATAGTAATTAGGTTTTAATTGCTTTCATTCTCTATTTGTAAATTTGTATCCCCCATCCCCTAAAGTATTGTAATAGCGTAGGACATTTAATTTCGGCAATTTATTGCTTTCCATATTATTGTTAATAATTAGGGCGTGTATGGCAAGATAAAATCAATTTTAGAGAACCCTAATATCAAGAAAAAATGCATGAAATCAATATACTTCACACACTTACATCTCTAGGGTTAACCTCACTTATTGCTTTATGAATAAAATAGTCATGTCCCTCGAATGTGGGACGCTTTAGCAAAGACCCTCGATAAAAAAGATCGTAGTCCCTCGATGACCCTTCGATGTTGCCTTTGGTAAAACAATCTTAGTCCCTTACGACAATTTCTAAAGCATCACATAGGTTACCTTCTATGACTATACGACGATTCACGCCCGTCCCTTCACATCCAATGATGAGGCTTATTATCAATCAATGATAAGATGGCAATATCTAAAGGAGGAGGAAAAGAAAAGACTTTTTGAGTAGGTAGAACGTTCATAGTTGCTTGCTCATAATCATTTTCAAAACGACATCTTTCAAACACACCAATACTTTCAAAAAAATGAAGTATTTTTAAAAGTCAACAGTTTGTATACATTCTTTTAGAGACAGGAATCATTACAAAGTTCTCCTAAACAAAGGCACTTTCAAAAATACTTTCAAAACAATCATAAACACATTTTAAATAAAGCATTTCAAAATAAGCTAGCAACTAAGATCCCGTAGATAACTACAGATGAAAAGGGTTCTAACACCTTCCCTTTTTAAAACCTACCCCCTGAACTCAAGAAAATTCTCAAAAGGTCTTTCTTGTTCTTTTCACCCTTTCCTTTATTGGATAAAATAAAAGTCGGTGACGACTCTTGATATCCACAACAATTGCGATAAAACACAAAAAAAAAGTCAGTTCTCCCACCGTATTACAAATAGTATACCTCTCCCTCACAAGTGCAGTGGAGTAAATCACTTAGAGCTTCTTGATTCAAAAAATCTTCGGTGTTGAACATTCTAAAATTTGCAGTTCCAGTGAGGTACATATTTTCATCAGCAGGTGTGTTGCAGGAGAAGTAACTCAGAAATTCCAAGGTTAAGGTTTCATATGTGGGGTGGTTCAGTGTGCAGACATACGCCAGGTCAGAGTTTTGGAGCATCCATTGCACACTGTCTAACAGCCCCAACTCACGTAGACAGTTTACATCGACATACCTTGTAGATGTAACTGAACATTGATAGAACTTCCGGTATTGTGCCTCCTGATGTGTCCCAGCTTCCCCGTTTCTAAACACAAATCCTGGAAGTTCAGGGTCTCCTCTTTGGTGTTTGATTCTTTGAGACATTATGAGACACAAAGATGGTGGATTGTTTAGTTTTCGAAACTGACAGAAGGAGAGGTTGTGGGTTTTGGTTTTGCTGCACAAGTGCTTAAATAGGAGGAGAACATAAATGGAAAGGAGCGGGTAATAATTGTGTTTAATGGAAATTTTGAAAATGGAGGGAGTGGGACAGTTGGGGTGATGAATGGGGGTAGTGGGTTTTAATTGGGTTTTAGTTAAGGTGGAGAAAGGTGAAAAAATAAAACGAAAGGGGTATTTGAAACAACAGATACACGTGCAGGATTTACTCTGTGCTGAGGGGCACATAGTATGTGTCGGGCGGCACGCCATGTAGAGGCCTAACGATCGTCACAACAAGTGTGGCGAGCGCCACAATGCTAAAACACTGAAAATTTGATATTTTCAGTTTCTGTTTTCCAGAATACAGAGTGTTCAGGCAGGATATTTATGTCAGTATGTATATGATAAATTGTGTAACATTAAAGCATATCATATATATAGGCATGTAAATATCATTAAAAAATGCCATAAATTTTAACTGAATAAAAACTTGTATTCCAAACAATATCAATATTCTGGAGAAAGAAACAGAAAGTACTGAAAGCGTAAAAATCTAATCTAGAAAGGAAAATGTGTCATCACTGTTTTAATGTGAGAGTTGGAAAAAATGTAGTATGTCAGGAAAATCAGCCACTATTATTAGTATTCTGAGCAGAGGAGTAGATGTGTTGAAAGATGTCATCCACCTGCTCCGTCACTAAATCCATAAAACCATGAAATTTAATGCATAATTTAGTGAATTCTTATCTCAAGCAATTTAGCTTAGTTTGTAAAGAAAGGATGCAGTAGCTTGATCAATAGACGGAGGTGCAGAGGCAACTAGAACAACAGAGGCACGTAAAGAGGTGGTTTGGTTGGTGGATGGGAAATTATGATAGTAAGGAGGTGTTTCAAGATCTGTTTCAGATTCAGAGAGAAAAATATCATTATGGTCATAGATCTGTGGTGTCTCGGGAGAAGTTGGAGGTGAAATTTGGTGTACTTCAAAATCAAATAGCCAGTTGTTTCGGTCATGAACACTAGTTCTGGGATTTGGCAAGGTGAAGATTTGTATAACCTGTTTGTTATTGAGAAGTTCAAATTCGTTAGGGCCAAGGTTTCTAATCATGCTAGTGTTGAAACAGAACGGTATAATAATAGGTTAGAATCCACCCAGAGGGTTGAGTCCTAGAAGTGGTTGTCGCATTCTAATAGCATTGTCTATCATGGTTACTAAGCCTCCTACTAAGATAGGTGCAAGATCAGTCTATGTAACACAGACAAAGTTAGCTATCATGAAGGTGGCAACATTAACTGGGCGGTTTTGGGAAGCACAATATAATATGAAAAGCTTACATCTTGACACTAATGTTATGTTTACCTGCTTTCTAAACAGGGTGTGGGCTAGGATCTTGTGAAAATACCGAATAGCAGGGTTATGGATACTCTCAGAAAACATGTTATCAGGCTCAGGATTGCTATTTCCGGTTATGCTACCCCAAAAGTGTTCAAGTTCTAGGTCCATAAGACGACCCTCTTGGGTACTAGTAAAGACATGTGGGCCACTAGGAAATCCTAACAGATTAGAAAGCTCATTATTATTATACCGGTATTGAATACCAAACAATTTAAAATAGTGAGGCCTCGGTTAAATGCTAATCCATGGTTAGGAAAAAAGTTGAGTGAGCTCGGGAATTCTAAGGTCAGCCTACGATAAGAGCTAAACCTCCTTCTCAAGGGGGAAGTATCCCAACCTATTTGGTTCAGCAAAAATATTACACTATCCCAAATACCTAATATGGTCATGGTAGGGCCATCGAGGTAGATAGTTAGCGCAACCTCTTTTGTAGCCAGTGCCTCAAAAGGCCTCCTCTGGGCTCTTCCTCTGAAAGCAATTCCCATTGTATCAACTTCTTGCATCGTTAGTTAGTTTGGTTAGCTAAAATTAAGTTAGCCTGTAAGTAAGTTGACAGTTAGAATTAAGTTAGTAGTGGTTAACTGTAGAAAATAATACTACATAATTATTGTGAAAAGAAAATGAATGAAAAGTAAGAAAACGTAAATACTAAAATAAATCAATATAAAAGACTAGAAAGTGGAGTGACTCCCACCAAGCGCTTTGTTTCATGTCGTAAGCTCGACATAACTTTGATAGGTGATCAAATCTGGGAGTGAGCGGGTAACTCTGCAAGATGGAAACTAGTGGGACAGTCTATGTTGTCAATATATTGATAGTGCTTCAAGCACTGCTCGTTTACGATAAATGGTTTGCTAGATTTTCCTTTAATTTCAATAACTCCACTTTGAAAGACCCTAGTTATTTCAAACGGACCAGACCACCTAGAACAAATTTTTCCTATAAACAATTTAAGTCTAGAATTAAACAGGAGCACTACGTCACCCCTCATTGAACTCTTTCCTAGATATGTGCTAGTCGTGCCATTTCTTTGTTCTTTATTTATAGATCTTGGCATTTTCATATGCATCTAGTCTAAGCTCTTCTAACTCATGGATATCTAAGATTCATTTTTCACCCGCGACAGTGTAGCTTAAATTGAGGGTTTTTATCTCCCAATAAGCTTTATTCTCGAGTTCTACCGGCAGATGACATGATTTCCCATAAACTAGTTTGAATGGTGTGGTTCATATGGGTGTCTTATAGGCTGTTCTATATGCCCACAACGCCTCGTGTAATTTGGACGACCATTCTTTCCTAAAAATGGCAATCGTTTTCTCTAAAATTTGCTTAATCTCTCTGTTGGAGACCTCTACTTGTCCACTTGTTTGGGGGTGATAGGGTGTTGCTACACGTTGTCGGACTCCATATTTCACTAATAGTTTTTCAAAGATTTTTTAATAGAAATGGGAGCCACCATCACTGATGAAAAGTCTTAGCATATAGAATTTAGGAAAAATTATATTTTTGAAGAGCTTGATTACTACTCGTGCGTCATTTGTTGGAGAAGCTACGACCTCGATCCATTTTGATACGTAATCTACAGTGACGAGTATGTATTTATTGTCAAAAAAGGATGGGAAAGGTCCCATGAAATTAATTCCCCACACGTCAAACACTTTTACTTCCAAAATGACTTTTGAGGCATCTCGTTGCGTCTGGAGATGTTTCCAGTGTGTTGGCATCGGTCGCAATTTATGACTGAAATGTGGACATCTTTCAATAGGTTAGGCCAATAGAGGCCAGCTTGTAAGATCTTAGCACAAGTCTTTGAAGTGCTTGCGTGTCCACCTTAGGGAGCAACATGACAATGAGAAATTATGTTTTCTATTTCATCTTCGGGTACACATCGACAGAAAATACCATCGACGCCTCTCTTGAAAAGCATGGGCTCATCCCAATAATATTGTTTAAGATCATGGAAGAACTTCTTCCTTTGTTGATAGGTTAGATATGACGGAAGCACTCCAGCAACCAAGTAGTTAACAAAGTCGGCATACCATGGCAATATGGTTTTAGTGTAGACTGCTTCCACGACTTCATTTATCTCGGCATCATTATAAGTTATAGGGAATTCAATTGTAGTACTTTCTGCTTATAACTGGGCTATGAGGCATTCGTAAGGAAAATCATCATTGATGGGTACTTGCTCAGATTTTATGCCTTCCATTCTAGATAAGTGATCAGCTACTACATTCTTGGTGCCTCTCTTGTCTTTGATTTCTAAATCAAACTCTTGTAGAAGTAAGATCCATCTTAGTAGTATTAGTTTGGCGTCCTTTTTACATAACAAGTATCTCATTGCAGCATGATCGGTATAGATAATTATCTTTGATCCTACTAAGTAAGAACATAATTTATCCAAATCGAACACGACAACTAATAGTTCCTTTTATGTGGTGGCGTAGTTCATCTGTGCAGGATCAAGGGTTCTACTTACGTAGTAGATCACATGAAGCTTTTTATCCTTTCTTTATCCTAAGACTGCGCCTACGACATAGTCACTAGCGTCACACATCATCTCAAATGGTTCATTCCAATCTGGAGGTTGCATAACGGGTGCTGCGACCAATGCTCTTTTAAGTTTTTGAAATGCATCTAGGCATTTGTCATAAAAAATGAACTCAACGTCTTTCATTAACAGGCCAGTTAGTAGTTTGGTAATTTTAGAAAAATCTTTAATGAATCGTCGGTAGAAACCAGCGTGTCCTAAGAAACTTCGTATTTCTCTTACGGTTTTCAGAGGTTGAAGGTTTTCTATAACTTCTATTTTTCCTTTGTCAACTTCAATCCCCTTATCAAACACTATTTGCCCAAGTACGATTCCTTGTCGGACCATAAAATGACATTTTCCCAATTTAATACGAGATTAACTTTTACGCATCGTTTAAGTACTATTTCTAAGTTCGATAAGCATATTTCAAAACTTTTCCCACAGACAGAGAAATCATTCATAAATACTTCCATGATGTCATCTATAAAATCAATGAAAATTGACATCACGCACCTTTGGAATGTTACGGGAGCATTACATAGTCCAAACGATATTCGTTGATAGACAAATGTACCATAAGGACAAGTGAATGTATTCTTTTCTTGGTGTTCGGGGTGTATAGGAGAGTGTTTAGCGAACCGTTCAAGCATTTGATCGATAAAGGGTAAAGGAAAATGATCTTTTCGAGTGGCTTTGTTTAATTTCTTATAGTCAATGCACATTCTTCATCCGGTTTGAGTATGTTGTGCCACCGATTCTCCTTTCGCATTAATGACGACTATAACACCTCCCTTATTTGGGACAACATGTACTGGGCTAACCCATTTGCTGTCAGATATCGGGTATATGATTCCTGCTTCTAATAACTGATAACACAATTTTATATAGTATATTTGATTTAATTTTCATAGATAATGTTAGTATTTTTATTTAATTATTTCATTTTATTTCCATATTACGCCGGTATTTTTTATTGTTTCAGGTATTTTATTTTAATTAGACAAATTGAGCAAAGTGAAGAAATTAAGAGAGTTATTGGACTAAATATGCAAGAAATGAAGAAAAGGGGTGTGCAAAGCAATAATGATGGACCAAAAGGTTTATCATCTCCAAACTGGGCCCAAACGAATTCAGACCCACGCAAGCAAGAGAACCCTAAAGTCACATGCAAGAGTGAGACGCACGTCTCATCTCTTCTCCTACAATTGAGGCGCCCGCCTCGGACTTTCCCCTTAGTGGGAGGCGCCCGTCTCAACGTGGTCAATTGAGGACGTGGTCAATTGAGGCGCCCGTCTCAACGTGTTCAAGTTAGAACGAGAAATTAGAGGATAAGTGGTACGAAAATATCTCAAAAGTGGTTACATTCTACCACTATAAAAGGACATCAGGAAATCAAAATTGGGACCGTTTTTGCTTAGATTTTTTTCCAGTTTCAGAATTTTTACTTTCATCGCATTACTAGTTTCCATTGTAATTCAATTTCCAGTAGTTATTTTCCAGCCAGCTCCTTTTCCTTTTCGAATACTTAGATTTTATTTCCGTTGAAGAACCGGGATTCTGTACGAATTGAATCAAGCTTCATGGATTATTTCCAGCATTTATTTAATTCAGGTTCCTTATTTACATCGCTTTAATTAATTATTTGCATGAGAGATATTTATTTAGCCATGAATTTATTTATGAATGTTAATTCCTTTAATGTATCCATGTCTGCTTTTATGAGTATGTCTGGCTAAATTATTTAAATATCGGTATGTAACGAGTTAACTTGAATGGATCCGGAATAAACAGGCTTGATTATATTTTATAAAATAAACACTTTTTCTGATTTAGTTATCTAGTTTATTTTATTAAAAAGGTTTAGAAAACAACAGAGCGAAAGTTTGAGGTTAATAAACCGACTAAGATTAGAAACCAATAGAGCGACAGTTTGAGGTTTAGAATCAGATAGTAGATACTAGGTATTGTTTTTAAAGACTGCGACAGCGTTTTAAAACCAATTAAACTTTATTTATTTTCAAAAAGTAATTTTAAAATCAATGGGATAGCGAAAGCATACATCAGAGTTTAAAATTATAATTTACTTCAATAGAGCGAAAGTTTGAGAATAGATTTTTGAATAAATACTTTTTGCTGAAAAAGATATTATTATCATTTTTGAAAATAAGCCAGTGGAAAGCCGGATTCTTTAAATGTTAACGAAGTACATACCGATATTCGCATTATTATTATTTCAATTAGAATTAAGTTTTATTACCCAAAAATTCCCCTAAATAATTATTCGATAGCTATAGCTTTACACAGTAGTTTAGGTTACGTTAGTTCGATTTATAGTCCCTTAGGTTCGATATCTTTTAAAACTACGCGATAGGGCTGTATACTTGCAGTCTCCCGATTAATTTAGATGATAAAGTCGCGATCAAGTTTTTGGCGCCGTTGTCGGGGACTATTTAAGTTGATATCGTAATTTTATTACGAAGTATAGACTATAGCAACTATTTCTTTTCCCTCTGTGTATGCCAAATACTCGCTCTCAAGGCGCGCCTTTGCATATACCTATATACGATATCGAGCGTTACCTTAGATTAAGGAGACGAATTCAAGAGTATTTAGAACGCAACAACCTTCCTCCGACCAAACTTCCTGACATTGAAGAACTCAAGAAGATGGCTGATCCTGATGCTCCTGCTCCTCATCCTCTTAAGGACTACGCTGTTCCTTCTCAAGCAGAGCCTCATAATAGTATTGCTGCTCCTGCTATCGCTCGAAACGATTTCGAGCTAAAACCTTCGCTTCTTTCCGCTGTTCAGCAGAACCAGTTTTCTGGAGATCCTACTGACGACCCGAATCTTCATCTGTCAGTGTTTGTGCAGTACGCAGACACTGTGAAAGCGAATGGTGTTAACCCCGAGGTGATACGATTGCGCCTATTTCCTTTTTCTCTCAGAGACAGAGCTTGCGCATGGCTCCAATCTCTTCCTTCCAACTCAATCACCACATGGGATGAGTTGAAGAAAGTCTTCTTGGCTAGATATTTTCCTCCAAGCAAAACTGCTATGCTCAGAGCCAATATCAATGGTTTCAGACAAAAAGACAATGAATCACTCTTTGAAGCTTGGGAACGTTATAAGGACATGCTTAGACTTTGTCCTCATCATGGTTTAGAAGAATGGCTGATCATTCACACGTTCTACAATGGTCTCTTGTATAATACAAGATTGACTATAGACGCCGTAGCTGGTGGCGCACTGATGAATAAACCATATACTGAAGCAAGACAACTTATCGAAAGCATGGCTCAAAACCATTACCAATGGGGTACGGAGAGAGTTAGCGTAGAGAAATCTCAAACGAAAGGTGCCATGGTTGAAGTGAATAGTCTGGATCAAGTCAACGCTAAAGTGGAAGCTCTCACTCAAAAGCTCGAGAATCTTACCACCGCTCCCGCAGCTACTGTTGCTGCAATTGCTCAAACTTGCGACTTATGTGGTATTCAATCACATCTTGCTCCAGAATGCCCACTTTTAACAAGAGTTCCAGTTGAACAAGCGAATTACGTACAAGGTAATCCTTACAGCAACACATATAACCCTGGCTGGAAGAATCATCCTAACTTTTCATACAAGAGTAACAACGCGTTATACGCACCTGGACAAGCTCCTGCTACACCACCTGGTTACCCTAAGGCTATCCCAAATCATCCTAATAATGGTCCTAACACGTCTAATGCTCCTAGGAAGTCTAATTTGGAAGTCATGATAGAGCATTTCATCGCTACTCAATCCCAAACCAATAATACTCAATCCCAGACTAATAAGGATGTTCAAAATCAGAATATACACATTAATGAGCAGATTAAGCAATTATCTAACAAGCTTGATGCTTTAGCTACACATAATAAAATGTTAGAAACACAAATCTCTCAGGTAGCTCAACAACAAGCGGCTTCTGCTGCTCCTGCTGGCTCATTTCCTGGACAGCCTCAACCTAATCCCAAAGGACATGCAAATGTTGTTATCTTAAGAAGCGAAACAGAGTATGATGGACCTGTAGATCCCAGAAACAATAGCCCAGCTATGCAACCAAATTATGTTAAACAATCTGAAACTAAAGATAAAGAAGAAAAGGAAAATCAGAGAGATAATAATGAAGATACCACGCAAAAAGACGAAACTTATGTACCCCCACCACTTTATAAGCCTCGTATCCCATACCCTCAAAGGTTAGCTAAAACTAAGAATGTGGGTCAATTCAAGAAATTCGTGGATCTTCTGAAACAACTTAATGTTACAATTCCTTTTACCGAAGCTATAACTCAAATGCCCTCCTACGCTAAATTCCTTAAAGAGATTCTATCCAATAAGAAAAAGCTAGAGGATAATGAAACTGTCATGCTTGCTGCTGAATGTAGTGCAATTATTCAAGACACAATGCCTCCTAAACTCAAAGACCCTGGAAGTTTCTCTATTCCATGTGTAATTGGCAAATTTGTCATAGATAAAGCTTTATGTGATCTTGGAGCCAGTATAAGTGTGATGCCGTTATCTATATGCAAGAAACTTGAAATGGGAGAACTCAGACCAACCAAAATGTTCGTTCAATTAGCAGATAGGTCAATTAAATATCCTACAGGAGTTCTCGAGAATGTTCCTGTACGCATTGGTCAATTCTATATACCAACCGATTTCATTATCATGGACATAAGGGAGGACGAAGTTACCCCAATCATTCTTGGAAGGCCTTTCTTAGCTACAGCCGGTGCAATCATAGATGTAAAAAGAGGAAAACTTACTTTTGAAGTAGGTGAAGAGAATATTGAATTTATCCTCTCTCAATTCCTGAAAGCACCTGCAATTGAAGATACTTGTTACTTCATGGATATCATCGATGAATGTAGAAAAGAAGCTGAGCTTGAAAATGAAGACAATCTCGATGAAAATCTGAGTAGTAATCTAAGTGAATGCTTAGCTATAGCACCAGATCCTATACAATGTTTAAGGAAACGACCCCTAGAACTCAAAACACTTCCTAAAAATCTAAGGTATGAATTCCTAGATCCCGAACTCGAACGACCAGTGATAGTCAACGCAGAACTTGGCGAAACCGAAACTGAAAAACTTTTACAAACTCTGAGAAAATATCCAACAGCCTTAGGATATAATATCACTGATCTTAAAGGAATAAGTCCCTCTATCTGTATGCATCGCATTATGCTAGAAGAAGATTGTAAAACTTCAAGAGAACACCAGAGGAGACTAAACCCGATTATGAGCAAGGTTGTGAAAAAGGAAGTTTTGAAGTTATTAGAAGCAGGAATCATATATCCTATATATGATAGCAAATGGGTTAGCCCTGTGCATGTTGTACCTAAGAAAGGAGGTGTCACAGTAGTCGAAAATGAGAAAGGAGAAATCATAACTAAAAGAGTCGAATCTGGATGGAGAATGTGCATCGATTATCGAAAACTTAACAAAGCCACCAGAAAAGATCATTTTCCTTTACCATTTATTGATCAAATGTTGGAACGTTTAGCTAGACACTCTCATTTCTGCTTCTTGGACGGTTATTCAGGTTTCTTTCAGATACCTATTCATCCTAATGACCAAGAGAAAACAACTTTCACATGCCCTTTTGGAACCTTTGCTTATAGAAGAATGCCATTTGGTTTATGCAATGCTCCTGCAACTTTTCAAAGATGTATGATGGTAATATTTGCTGATTTTCTGGACAATATTATGGAAGTCTTCATGGACGATTTCTCCGTTTGTGGACAAAGCTTTGAAGAATGTTTAGAAAATTTAGAAAGGGTATTAGAACGTTGTGTGAAGGTTAATCTAGTGCTTAATTGGGAGAAATGCCATTTTATGGTACAAGAAGGAATTGTTTTAGGACACATTATATCCAAAAGAGGAATTGAAGTCGATTCTACTAAAATCGAAGTTATTGAGAACCTTCAACCTCCAAAAACTGTTAGAGAAATCCGAAGCTTTTTGGGACACGCCGGTTTTTATCGACGATTCATTAAAGATTTCTCTAAGATAACTAAACCCCTAACTGAGCTATTAATGAAAGACGCTGAATTTATCTTAGACGAAAAATGTTTAGAAGCATTTCAAACACTTAAGAAAGCATTAATTTCTGCGCCTATCATGCAAACTCCAGATTGGAATGAACCTTTTGAAATAATGTGTGACGCAAGTGACTATGCCGTAGGAGCTGTCTTAGGACAGCGAAAGGATAAAAGACTCCACGTCATATATTATGCAAGCAGAACCCTGGACGAAGCGCAGATGAATTATGCTACAACCGAGAAAGAATTCTTAGCAGTGATCTTCGCATTAGACAAGTTTCGTTCCTACTTAGTAGGATCCAAAATAATCATATACACTGATCATGCTGCTATTAGATATCTCCTAACCAAAAAGGACGCTAAACCTAGACTCCTGAGATGGATATTGCTACTGCAAGAGTTTGATTTAGAAATCAAAGATAAGAAAGGAACCGAAAACGTGGTAGCAGATCATCTCTCTAGACTAGAAAATCTTAAACATGAACAAGTGTCGATCGATGATGAATTCCAGTATGATAAACTGATTGCCCACTTGGAAGACACAGAACCAGATAAACTCATGGAAACCACCTTAGCCGTCTCCTCGATGCCTTGGTATGCCGATTTCGTAAATTACCTCGCTGCAGGCGTTTTACCACCTGAACTTACCTACCAACAGAAGAAGAAATTCTTCCATGATCTTAAACAGTATTATTGGGATGAACCTTTACTTTTCAAGAGAGGTCCCGATGGAATTTTCCGCCGATGTGTGCCAGAAGAAGAGATTGAAAACATTATAAAACACTGTCATTCTGCACCTTACGGAGGACATGCGAGTACATCCAAAACTTGTGCGAAGATCTTACAATCCGGTCTCTGTTGGCCTAATTTATGGAAAGACGTACATGCCACCATCTTAAAATGCGACAGGTGTCAACGCACCGGTAATATATCTAGACGTGACGAAATGCCACAAAAAGGCATTTTAGAAGTCGAAATCTTTGATGTGTGGGGGATAGACTTTATGGGACCCTTTCCATCTTCATCCGGTAACAAGTATATACTCGTGGCTGTGGATTATGTCTCAAAATGGATCGAAGTTATAGCTTCTCCAACAAATGACACCCGAGTGGTACTTAAGCTGTTCAAGAACATAATCTTTCCTAGGTTCGGTGTACCCAGACTCGTTATAAGTGATGGTGGATCTCATTTCATTTCCAAAATCTTTGAAAAATTATTAGGAAAATATGGAGTTCGACATCGCATAGCTACACCTTACCATCCTCAAACTAGCGGACAAGTTGAAGTTTCAAATCGCGAGATAAAACAAATCCTTGAAAAAACTGTCGCTACGTCCAGAAAGGACTGGTCCTTTAAACTTCACGAAGCTTTATGGGCTTATAGAACTGCCTATAAAACTCCCATCGGTACTACTCCTTTCAAGCTTATTTATGGTAAGTCATGCCATCTCCCAGTTGAGTTAGAACACAAGGCCTATTGGGCCATTAAGAATATGAACTTAAGTTACACTGCCGCTGGAGAGAAGCGTATCCTGGATATTAATGAATTGGAAGAACTTAGACAGGATGCGTACGAAAATGCTAGGATTTACAAAGAGCTCACAAAGAAATGGCACGATAAGCATATATCTAGGAAGAATTTTAACATAGGTGACTTGGTATTACTATTTAACTCACGATTAAAATTATTTCCTGGAAAATTACGATCTAGGTGGTCCGGACCTTTTGAAATTACTCGAGTTTATCCAAGTGGTGCAATAGAGATTAAGGGACCTTTGATTGAACCGTTTATAGTAAACGGGCAGCGTTTAAAACATTACCATCTAACTGAACTCGAGGGAAATTCTCAAACGATAAATCTAGACGAGCCACACGCTCGATTAGAAGCCTAGTCTTTAGTTTTATTTGTCGAGCTTACGACATAAAACAAAGCGCTTTGTGGGAGACAACCCACCATTTTTTATATTTCCTTCTTCTTATTTTTCATTTCTTCTTTAGTCTATTTTTAACAAAAACAAAAACAAAAATATATGCTTTCATGCCCTTAATGGTCAGGCTGTCAACGTCGCTCCTTTCATGCTCCGTCACATCCACACATGCGTGAACGCAGCAGGTACTAATCCCTTTGTTTTTGGAGGCATCATCACATCTTTAGCATATGCTTTAGGCCTTTCCGCCGAGCTATTTTCTTTGTTACAATATATGATGCCAGCCACTCTTCTTGATGTCATCTACTGCCGAGATTCCCATATAATCTCTCCAAGACATGATGGCCGGTTTACATTGGTGATAAATCGTCGTCCAATTCCTGATATTGTGTTACCTTGTACGAATCGTATCGACGTCCGCGTCCGCGCAAATTGGCGTTATGCTCTTGATGCACCTGCCGCCTAACAACCAGATAATCCCGCTGCAAATTTCGCAGCCATGCAGGCTCATATGCTTCGTCAAGATCAGTTGTTCCATGCCATGCAACAAAACCAAGCTGAGACTTTACGTCTCGTACAAAAAGTACAACGTGACAAACAAGAGATGCGACGCGAACAACAACAATATGCCTTTCGCCATGATCGTAACCTCGAATTTTTGCAAGCTCGCATAGCAGACGCACTTCATCTTAATGATTCTAATTCTGACGTACGACGAAGACCTCGTACTAGAGGACGAAGAACAAGAAATCATGATTCTCAAAGCAACGAGTGATCGCCTTTCTCTTTTCATCTGATTCTCCTTTGTTTTTATCGCATTGAGGACATTGCTCCTTTTAAGTATAGGGGAGTCAGATCATTTCCTTGTTCATTTCCATTTCCTTTGCTCTCTTTGTAGTATTTTTCCTTTTATTTCTTTTCTTGTATTGCAAAATTTCAATTCAATAAAATACTTATTTATGCAAATTTTAAACTCTTATGCAAAAATTTGTGCTTACTCGAATTCCCCCTATTTCTTGAGCCATAACGAATAAAATAAAACAATTTTAACACGCATTTATAAAACATTATTCAACTAGTATTAAGGTTGCCTATTATAAATGAGAATTCGAGCAACTTAGCAAAATTGCTATCGTCTTAACACTTCAAAACCCCCGATATGTTGGATCGATTTAAGTACTTATTATACCAAAACCTTTAAAACTTAGTTTTAGATTAGCCCCGAGTAGTTTATTAAGCAGTCGGCACCGCCATAAACACAAACTACATGGGGAGCTGATGAATATAAGTGATTGATCAAATATTCTTAAGAAATTGATTTTATCTGAAGATGCACTTATTAAGTTAGATGGTCCTTACCAGATCATTTAATCCAACAGTTGCAGAAACTATAAATTTAAATGCATAATAATCCATTATAAATTGGTTCAGTGGTCCCTGGTGCTGAACTTGGTAGGGCGAATTACGGTTCGATCCCCCACAATTTTTAATTGGAAAAAGGGAGTACCATATGATTAAATTACCAGAACTCCTAGCTGGCTTACTAAGATCAAATTCACTAACCAGTTACTCCACTATGTGTGTGTAAGGTAAAGGGCTTAATGTGATTGCACTAGAATGAAAACGGGTGAAATAAAACACAGTATTAGGTTAAGCTATAATGACATGACTTAAATTGGTCTGCTTAAATGGGGTTATCCAGTGTTCCTACGGTAACTTTGGTGTTTAAGTTTGACTTAAATTCTCTAACGAAAAATTCAACTTGCAACCTGGTACGAAGTGATGTATGTTCTTATATCTGTGATTAATTGCGCGTCAGTGATTTTCACCTTTTTACTTTTGCTTGAGGACAAGCAACGGTTCAAGTATAGGGGAGTTTGATAACACAATTTTATATAGTATATTTGATTTAATTTTCATAGATAATGTTAGTATTTTTATTTAATTATTTCATTTTATTTCCATATTACGCCGGTATTTTTTATTGTTTCAGGTATTTTATTTTAATTAGACAAATTGAGCAAAGTGAAGAAATTAAGAGAGTTATTGGACTAAATATGCAAGAAATGAAGAAAAGGGGTGTGCAAAGCAATAATGATGGACCAAAAGGTTTATCATCTCCAAACTGGGCCCAAACGAATTCAGACCCACGCAAGCAAGAGAACCCTAAAGTCACATGCAAGAGTGAGACGCACGTCTCATCTCTTCTCCTACAATTGAGGCGCCCGCCTCGGACTTTCCCCTTAGTGGGAGGCGCCCGTCTCAACGTGGTCAATTGAGGACGTGGTCAATTGAGGCGCCCGTCTCAACGTGTTCAAGTTAGAACGAGAAATTAGAGGATAAGTGGTACGAAAATATCTCAAAAGTGGTTACATTCTACCACTATAAAAGGACATCAGGAAATCAAAATTGGGACCGTTTTTGCTTAGATTTTTTTCCAGTTTCAGAATTTTTACTTTCATCGCATTACTAGTTTCCATTGTAATTCAATTTCCAGTAGTTATTTTCCAGCCAACTCCTTTTCCTTTTTGAATACTTAGATTTTATTTCCGTTGAAGAACCGGGATTCTGTACGAATTGAATCAAGCTTCAAGGATTATTTCCAGCATTTATTTAATTCAGGTTCCTTATTTACATCGCTTTAATTAATTATTTGCATGAGAGATATTTATTTAGCCATGAATTTATTTATGAATGTTAATTCCTTTAATGTATCCATGTCTGCTTTTATGAGTATGTCTGGCTAAATTATTTAAATATCGGTATGTAACGAGTTAACTTGAATGGATCTGGAATAAACAGGCTTGATTATATTTTATAAAATAAACACTTTTTCTGATTTAGTTATCTAGTTTATTTTATTAAAAAGGTTTAGAAACCAACAGAGCGAAAGTTTGAGGTTAATAAACCGACTAAGATTAGAAACCAATAGAGCGACAGTTTGAGGTTTATAATCAGATAGTAGATACTAGGTATTATTTTTAAAGACTGCGACAGCGTTTTAAAACCAATTAAACTTTATTTATTTTCAAAAAGTAATTTTAAAATCAATGGGATAGCGAAAGCATACATCAGAGTTTAAAATTATAATTTACTTCAATAGAGCGAAAGTTTGAGAATAGATTTTTGAATAAATACTTTTTGCTGAAAAAGATATTATTATCATTTTTGAAAATAAGCCAGTGGAAAGCCGGATTCTTTAAATGTTAACGAAGTACATACCGATATTCGCATTATTATTATTTCAATTAGAATTAAGTTTTATTACCCAAAAATTCCCCTAATCAATTATTCGATAGCTATAGCTTTACACAGTAGTTTAGGTTACGTTAGTTCGATTTATAGTCCCTTAGGTTCGATATCTTTTAAAACTACGCGATAGGGCTGTATACTTGCAGTCTCCCGATTAATTTAGACGATAAAGTCGCGATCAATAACTTTTGTACTTCTTTCTTAACCACATCACTCAAGACGGGATTTATTCTTCTCTGATGTTCTCCAGAGGTCTTGCAGTCTTCCTCAAGCATAATGTGATGCATAAAAATTGAGGGGCTTATTCCTTTTAGATCATAGATGTTATAGCCTGAAGCAGTCGGTATTTCCTTATGACATGTAATAATTTTCTGTTTCTATCTGTCCTAATTCTGCATTGACTATGACGGGTTGTTCGAGTTCTGTATCTAGGAATTCATACCTTATATCTTTTGGTAATGTTTTAAGTTTTACAACTGGTTTCCTTAGGCAAGGCATAGGGTCAGGAGTTAGCACAGGGCATTCACTTAGAATGTCATCTCTGTATTCATCACACAAATTATCCTCTTCAAGGATACGAGGTATTCGAATTTTTAAAGCTTCTGAATATTTGATATATTGTTTCTCCATTTATTTAACGCACTCATCAATGACATCCAAGAAACAACATGAATCATCTATAGTTGGTGCCTTGAAGAATTGTGAGAAAATAAATTTGACTTTTTCTTCGCCAACTTCAAATGTGAGTTTACCTCTTTTTACATCTATGATGGCTCCGGCGGTGGCGAGGAATGGTCTTCCTAATATAATAGGGATGTTGGAATATTCCTTGATGTCCATAATAATGAAACCAATGGGAATATAGAATCGTCCAATACATACTAGAACATTTTCGAGCATTCCTAAAGGAAACTTCACTGAACGATCAGCTAGTTGCACGGACATTCTCGTTGGTCGCAATTCTCACATGTTAAGCCTTTTGGAGATTGATAAAGGCATTAGATTAATAATGGCTTCCAATTTGCATAGAGCTTTGTCTATGACGAATTTTCCGATTACACATGGCATAGAAAAACTACAAGGATCTTTTAGTTTAGGAGGCATGTTGTTTTGGATTATAGCGCTACACACTACAGTAAGCATAACGGTTTCATTGTCCTTGAGCTTTTTCTTATTGGACAAGATTTTTGTAAGGAACTTAGCATAGGAGGGCATTTGCGTGATGGCTTCTGTAAAAGGTATAGTGATATTCAATTGTTTCAGAAGTTCAACAAACTTCTTAATTTTCCCTATATTTTTAGATTTAGCTAACCGTTGAGGGTACGATATCAGTGGTTAGTACAGAGAGGAGGCACATATTGTTTTTCCTTCTCATCTACCTCTTCACTTTGATCTTCCTTCTCATCTTCTTTTGGTTCATCTTTCTTTTCAGCTGATTTACCAGTACTCTGGTACATAGCTAGATTTTTGGTTCTTGAGTCGATTGGTCTATCTACTTTCGTTCTACTCCAAAGAATTATAGCATTAGCATGACCTTTCGAATTTGGTTGTGGTTAGCTAAGAAAAGTGCCATCTGGAGTAGCTGTAGCTGCTTGTCGTAACACCTCATTTCTACCTGGAGAATAATAAGAAAATCAGAGTTCAACATAAATAGGATGCTAAATTTTCAACTAAAAATCAATCTTCATTTAATCGCATACAAACAGATACTTAACACTTAACTCGGATGAACCGATAACAATCTGATTTACTCTTCAAAATTAAAACTTTTTATTCATAAGCAACAGAATATACATACTCAACTTCAATTCACTTAACATCTTTTATTCAACTAAAACAACCTCAAGACAATAATTATTCCATGTAATCAACTTAAAAATTCAACAACTGAAATAATAATCAACAACTAAACATCAAGCGTTCATCCCCCCGAGTACTACGTATCAGAGAGACAACACCGACTCGAACTAACGAGGTAATAACTATCCTTCTTGATTACCTGCACGTTACCAACAGAGGGCAACATTCAAACAGAAGGGGTGAGATATCAAACTATATAATTAGTCATATGATAAATAATATATTAAATCAAATCGTATAAAGTCACCACTTCACAACTTACATACAACTTTAATCACAATAAAACATCAACACGACATAACTACTAAATTCACAGATTTTAGATAATACTTGTCAGAACAGGTCAACAACAAAAAGAAACAACGAATCTATCTTCACCACAACTCAAGATGCAACATCAAATGCGACTCAATCATAATGCACATGCATGCATGTGGTACCATCGGAGCAGAACTCCCAACTTAAAAGTTGCCAATTAATAGAGGCATCAACATGGCATAAGCCTTCTTCGCAGTTTGCCAATACAGGCCTTCACAAAATCCGCCAATACAGGTCATCACAGAGTATGCAAATGTATGTGACTCAATGAATGCACCATCACATACTAACAACAATCATCATTCACCGCAAGGCATAAGCCCACATCACCATTATTACCAATAAATAGAGGTAATTCATCATCATCTAAAATCTCTGCAACTTCACATTATCAACAAGAATTCATAGAGACAATCACAACAACACAACATCTCAACATTGGCCATAGGCCTACAACATAATATTACCCATAAATAGAGATAATTCAACCAAATTCATCATCACCTGCAATTTCATATTTTTCAGCAAGGTATACAACACAATTCCATAAACCTGAACCATTCAACTTAATTCGACTTCACCTGCAAATCAACTTTATTTTACATAATTCTAACAAAACAAACCAACTAAAAATATCCATATGTATATACGACTCACTCTGACAATTTCAACTAATTCCAGTTAACTAGTTATACCGCCTAAATCTACAAATTCGGCTAATCGGTATTATTTTATATACTGTTATTACTACTATTTATTTATACTGCTACTAATAAATTTATTCTACTAAATTACGCTACCTCGGTTATTTAGCTTACTTCTATTATTGGTCTCCGCCAAAACTACTTGTTTGCTATCTACAACTTCTATTACTACAACTTCCTGCCAGTGACAAATATTAGTTATAAACCAAACCAATTTCAACTTATTCCTCCTGTTACTAAAATTATCCTTATATTTTCTGTATGATAATTTGCAATTTCTACATCTACTGATACTTCCTAACAATGCTCAGCTAAATTAGTCCATACACTATTATTTCTGCTACTCTTACATATACATCCTGCTATTCATTTGACTAAAGCATTATAATTTATTCCTGCAACTTCTTTAATCCAATCTGATACTAAATTATTTTACTAATTATATTAACTGATTAATAATATAAGATATGACATAGTCTTTCCACCACGCCTATATGTTCTTTCGAGTCTCATCTCAGGATAACAACTCAATAATAGCCATAACAACATCATAATAGAATTACGATTTAAATAAATTGCAGAACAAATTCATCAACACATTATGAACATTCATTGACAACTAAAATTGCAGGACTGATAATCTTCACAGAATCACAATATAACTGAATCGACAACAATTCATGGCACAAATTTATACAACCCAACCCCACATACGGTTTATCATATACCCGGTTATAGAGAATGAACCCCACCCTTACCTGGTTTGGATTGAAGGTAACTCTAAGGGTCTCCGACTGAATCTCCTCTTGGACGCTTGGTGTAACTTCCACGTATCCCTCTTCTTCTCCTCAAAACCCTTATTTTTCTCTTCTCTACAACTTCTCTTGTACCAAAACCTTCCAAGATTTTTTCTCTCTAGATCGGAATCAAAGCTGGGAATTTTCCCAAATATGCAGCTACAGTGCGATAATGATATCTCCCAACTCATACCTTATTTTGAAGATCCCAACGGTAAAAAGTTAGATGTAGGTGTTGTAAACATACCCTCAAAATTTGAGCATGATCCAACGGTTAACAAATCGGGGATTGTCGATTTAGTGAGACTGCTGCAATAAAAACGGGAATGAGTTTCTCCCATCTATTCTCTCACTTTTCTCTATTAACCTAATTCCTTTTATATCCACTTAACCTTGTAATTCTAGTAATTCTTATTGGGCAAATATCCACACTCCCATATTTACTACATGACATCACTTAAATAAGCCCAACAATTAATCTTATAATGCTTCAATATATTTAATATGATTAAACCACCATTTAATCAAATAATGTCACAGAGCAACTTAACAATAATTCACAATATTGCTCAACTCCAACTAATAATTTTAATTAAATAATTAATTAAATTATCGGGGCGTTACAATTCTCCCCCACTTAGGATATTTTCGTCCTCAAAAATCTACTTGATACTTCCATCCTTAACGCGAACCTCATATCCAACTCTCTAATCCTCAAACTTCACGTTTACCAACACTTCGGCCACTAATTTTTGACATAGTAACAAATCAATCATGATATGAATCTACTACACGCATGCTAATCACTCAACAACCTCACGACATACCCGTCAATAACTTACCAACCTTTTCGGCAACACTCTGACATAACAACTCCCACAGTAGAAATGTAACAACCATAACTCACTTATACTTGGATATACCACGTCACCTCTTAACAACTTTCCCAACACCAAAGCGTGTATACAACTTTATTCTAATACGTATATGTATGTCAACTATCAACAAAATATCAACTACTCTATTCACCATTATAGTGACATCAACATAGTCAACAAAATTAACTTCGTCATATTATAGGATATTATTCATCACTTACGGTAACCAACAATAGTATCTCAATAATGATAACAAAATCATTATAACATCAACTTAACTGTATAACTCAGCAAGCATACCCATAGCTCACCATCAACCAACAATCCACAACAATCTTCTTATAAAATCCACAAATATTTACTAGCAAACATAATGCCCTGGCACAACATCTCTATATCAACCATCCACCAAATCAAGCATATAAATTAAGACACACCATTTCCATAGGCTTCTGATATTTTAATCCTTCACTTCTAACGAGTCGTACACGCATAGCAATTGTGCCACATCACGCTTCAGCTGCGCAACTCTGATCATCCATCTTAAGTCATCGTCCTCATTAAATTTTTCGTCAATTATATGGTTTACAAGTTTCAATCTAATCCCAAAATTTAGTTAACATCTGTCATAAAATCGTTGTTCACTTGATATTCTCAATCTTTCACTTTGCGACGTTAGCTCGCATACAAACCCACTACTCCGAATTGTTCATTACGTCTCAACTCTCACTCAATGACTCCTCTACTAATTTCACACAAACTGGTGAGCAATTATTCTCACGATATAACATCCATACTTTTTCACACCATTAAGATAGAAAGACAAATCTATAACATCCAACATAATCTCGTCTACTATTAACAATGGATTGAGGGTGATCAGTTCTTCAATTTTTCAATTAGTGTTCGACAACCATAAGGGAGTATAAATCATCGTACCAAACTATAATAGTGTTTCCTTAAAACTCGTATTCAAGTTTTCTAAAACACAATATTTCTAATCCCCATTCACCCACCATCCCACGATGATCAATCATCTTCTAACTCGAGATCTATTGGCATATCAATACATTGCAAATCCTTCTACTCTAGTCTGAGTCTTTATCTACATAAAGGATTCTAACAACATTCATAAACTCTTAATCCTCTTCCGAATTTCACAACATCAAAAATGCATGTATCTCCACCTCTTAAACTCATTCCAATCACACTCTCAACATTATAATCTTATCTAACAACATTTCATATATATCTACATCTCAAACAACTATGATAGTAATCATCTAAGCTCAACAAGCTACTAACCTCTATAATAGACTTCGTTGTTCTCCAACTTAGAACTGCATCTACCTTGAATGGATCTACATACACTTTCACTTGGAAATAAAATTAATCAAGAGAACTTTTCTCCCAAAACTATAACATACATCCTGACAACTTAGCATAAATCTTCCTCCTTTTTGACACCGTAAATTCCACACAACTTTGCACTATCGTCTTTCGTTCTAATTAATAACACCAAAGCTTTCCAAATGAAACCTTTTATTTCACAAATTAATTTAAATAAATCTTCCAATTTCTCCTTTAACTCACCCAACTTGGACGCTAACGTCCCGTACAACACTGAAGAACAAGTCTAGTCCCAAAGACAAGCTTAACAACAAACTGCACTTACTTACAATATCATCACGTGATAAATGAATCTATTACATCTACTGGAACCATTTTTAAAATGAAGCTCATTTTGTTATCTCTCCAACACTTCAAACGGAACTCAAATCGGATGTCCGGAACTCTAGTTATGAATTTTCAAAGTCCCACAACAATTCTGCAGTTTCCCACGATTCGCTTACGGAAATTCCACTCTGAAACTCATTTGTCTTCAACTTAGACATATTCCAAACAAATCTTAACATATATCGTGCTCCCAAACTTCTTATAACTCGAGACATGCATTCCTTCGCCAAAGTTCAGGTTCCAAAACACTAGGGCAACAATTCTTTTCGCAACGCTACTCACTTCTTCAAGTTTCGACTCAGACTCGCGATTCACAACTACTTATCAATGTCAACTACTTTCGAAAATCACTTATGTGATTCCAACACAAAAGTTACAGCAATTTTATTACTCCATCATTATTCAAACATCGACATCTTACACTTGCTTCGTAAATCAATAAATATTACATCGCTCTCCATTCTTCGAGAAGTAAGCACCAACAATGTATGATCAATTTCTCTCAAGACGCTCTAACTCGACTAACAACAAGAACTTGAATCCAATTCACCTTCAAATTCGGGAACAACAAGACTCCAATAATTCTTGCATTGTCGTCATCGGCAGCACACCGAACCAACACATTTCAATTGAACATATCCGTGAAGCAAAGCTTCTCCCCACTTATCTTCAACCAACTTCCTACAATTAACGAAAATAAGTACCGACAGTGTTTCACACACTTGTCGCACACTAAGGAACAAACAAAATTAGACAACTTGGTCGGATGAACCGATCTGCTCTGATACCACTAATGTAACACCACATTTCTACCCGGCGGATAATATGAAAATCAGAGTTCAACATAAATAGGATGCTACATTTTCAACTAAAAATCAATCTTCATTTAATCGCATACAAACAGATACATAACACTTAACTCGGATGAACCGATAACAATCTGATTTATTCTTCAAAATCAAACATCTTTTTATTGATAAGCAATAAAATATACATACTCAACTTCAATTCACTTAACATCTTTTATTCAACTAAAACAACCTCAAGACAATAATTATTTCATGTAATCAACTTAAAAATTCAGCAACTGAAATAATAATCAACAACTAACATCAAGCGTTCATCCCCCCGAGTGCTACGTATCAGAGCGACAACACCAACACGAATAACGAGTTAATAACTATCCTTCTTGATTACCTGCACATTATCAATAGAGGGCAACATTCAAACAGAAGGGGTGAGATATCAAACTATATAATTAGTCATATGATAAATAATATATTAAATCAGATTGTATAAAGTCATCACTTCACAACTTACAAACAACTTTAATCACAATAAAACATCAACATGACATAACTACTAAATTCACAGCTTTTAGATAATACTTGTCACAACAGGTCAACAATATAAAGCAACAACGAATCTATCTTCATCACAACTTAAGATGCAACATCAAATGCGACTCAATCATAACGCACATGCATGCATGTGGTACCATCGGAGCAAAACTCCCAACTTAAAAGTTGCCAATTAATAGAGGCATCAACAAGGCATAAGCCTTCTTCGCAGTTTGCCAATACATGCCTTCACAAAATCCGCCAATACAGGCTATCACAGAGTATGCAAATGTATGTGACTCAATGAATGCACCATCACATACTAACAACAATCATCATTCATCGCAAGGCATAAGCCCACATCACCATTATTACCAATAAATAGAGATAATTCATCATCATCTAAAATCTCTACAACTTCACATTATCAACAAGAATTCAGAGACAATCACAACAACATAACATCTCAACATTGGCCATAGGCCTACAACATAATATTGCCTATAAATAGAGGTAATTCAACCAAATTCATCATCACGTGTAATTTCATATTTTTCAGTAAGCTATACAACACAATTCCATAAACCGGAACCATTCAACTTAATTCGACTTCACCTTCAAATCAACTTTATTCTACATAATTCTAACAAAACAAAAACCAACTAAAAATATCCATATGTATATACGACTCACTCCGAAAATTTTAACTAATTCCAGTTAACTAATTATACCGCCTAAATCTACAAATTCGGCTAATCGGTACTGTTTTATATACTGTTATTACTACTATTTATTTATACTGCCACTAATCAATTTATTCTACTAAATTACGCTACCTTTGTTATTTAGCTTACTGCTATTATTGGTCTCCGCCAAAACTACTTGTTTGCTATCTACAACTTCTATTACTACAACTTTCTGGTAGTGACAAATATTAGTTATAAACCAAAACCAATTTCAACGTATTCCTCCTTTTACTGAAATTCTCAGTTATATTTTCTGTATGATAATTTGCAATTTCTACATCTACTGATACTTCCTAACAATGCTCAGCTAAATTAGTCCATACACTATTATTTCTGCTACTCTTACATATACATCCTGCTATTCATTTGACTAAAGCATTACAATTTATTCCTGCAACTTCTTTAATCCAATCTGATACTAAATTATTTTACTAATTATATTAACTTATTAATAATATAAGATACGACATAGTCTTTCCACCATGCCTATATGTTCTTTCGAGTCTCATCTCAGGACAACAACTCAATAATAGCCATAACAACATCATAACAGAAATACAATTTAAATAAATTGCAGAACAACTTCTTCAACACATTATGAACATTCATTGACAACTAAAATTGCAGGACTGATAATCTTCACAGAATCACAATATAACCGAATCGAAATAATTCATGGCACAAATTTATACAACCCAACCTCACATACGGTTTATCATACACCCGATTATAGAGAATGAACCCCACCCTTACCTAGTTTGGATTGAAGGTAACTCTAAGGGTCTCCGACTGAATCTCCTCTTGGTCGCTTGGTGTAACTTCCACGTATCCCTCTTCTTCTCCTCAAAACCCTTATTTTTCTCTTCTCTACAACTTCTCTTGTACCAAAACCTTCCAAGATTTTTTCTCTCTAGATCAGAATAAAAGCTGGGAATTTCCCTAAATATGCAGCTACAGTGCGATAATGATATCTCCCAACTCATACCTTATTTTGAAGACCCCAACGGTAAAAAGTTAGATGTAGGTGTTGCAAACATATCCTCAAAATTTGAGCATGATCCAATGGTTAACGAATAGGGGATTACCGATTTAGTGAGACTGCTGCAATAAAAACGGGAATGGGTTTCTCCCATCTATTCTCTCACTTTTTCTCAATTAACCTAATTCCTTTTATATTCACTTAACCTTGTAATTCTAGTAATTTTTATTGGGCCAATATCCACACTGTCATATTTACTACATGACATCACTTAAATAAGTCCAACAATTAATCTTATAATGCTCTAATATATTTAATATTATTAAACCACCATTTAATCAAATAATGTCACAGAGCAACTTAACAATAATTCAAAATATTGCTCAACTCCAACTAATAATTTTAATTAAATAATTAATTAAATTATCAGGGCGTTACACTTGCTATTGAGCCACTTGAGATATTTGCGTTTCAAGCATTTTGTTATGAGTGGCTAGGGCATCAACCATATTTGATAGTTGCTTGAGCTGTTCACTAGTTTGTATATTCTGATTTAGAAAATCTTTTTTTTTGTTAAGCTTGAGAGGCTACGAAATTTTCTATCATGATCTCTATATTGGATTTCCTAGGAACATTTGGAGCAATTGGGGCGGCTTTTTCGTATCCTGGTGGTGTAGTAAGAGCTTGCCCAGGTGCATATAATACATTATTGTTTTTGTATGAAAAGTTTGGATGGTTCTTCCAAGTAGGTTATAGGTATTGCCGTATGGGTTTCCATGAGCATAATTCACTTGATGAGCTGGTACTCCTGTTAAAAGTGGACATTCAGATGCAGCATGTGCCTGAAGTCCACATAAATCGCAGGTTGGAGCTACAACATCCACACTGACTGTGGGAGTTATGGTCAAGTTTTCTATCTTTTGGGTAAGAAATTCTACCTTAGAGTTAACGTGGTCTAAACTACTAACTTCGTACATACCGCTTTTCGTTTGAGGTTTCTCCATAATGGTTTTATCCCTTCCCCACTGGTAATGATTTTTAGCCATACTTTCAATAAGATGATAAGCATCATGATAAGGTTTATCCATCAATGCACCGCCAGCTGCAGCGTCAATCATTAGTCTTGTGTTATACAAGAGACCATTGTAGAAGGTGTGGATGATTAACCATTCTTCTAGACCATGATGTGGACAAAGTCGCAACATGTATTTATATATTTACCATGCTTCGAAAAGAGATTCACTTTCCTTTTGTTTAAAACCATTGATATTAGCTCTTAGCATAGCCGTCTCACTCGACGAAAAATATCGCGCTAGGAAAACTTTCTTCAACTTGTTCCATGTGGTAACAGAGTTAGATGGCAGAGTCTGGATCCAAGCTCTAGCTCTATCTCATAATGAGAAAGGGTAAAGACATGGTCTTATTGCTTCGGGGCTGACACCATTTGCTTTTATTGTGTCTGCGTACTGCATAAACACAGACAAATGTAAGTTCGGGTCATCCGTAGGATATCTCGAAAACTAATTTTGTTGGACAACTTATAGCAATGAAGGTTTCAACTTGAAATCGTTCCAAGTGATAGAGGGGGAAGCAATGTTGTTGTGAGGTTCCTCCCGCAATGGAGCAGCATAATCCTCCAAAGGACGATTTTGGGGTCCTTCAGCCATTTTTGGTTCAGGTAGAGAGAAGTTAGGAAGATTTAATTTGGGAAGATTGTACTTAGTTTGGTATTCTCTAATTCGGCGTCTTATGCTAACAAAATGCTCGATCTCGTTGATTAGTTGCTCTAATTCTTTGCCTTAAGAGCGAGTGCTTGGCATGCAATCAACAAATTAAAGGTAATAAATTTTGTTGTCTTAGTCTATACTGTGTAACAGAGGAATCACAAAATTGACTAAATTCGTCCCCGACAATGGCGCCAAAAACTTGATCGCGACTTTAAGAGTCCATCAGTTGTAGTGACTGCAAGTGCACAGTCTAATTACGTAGTTTTAAAAGATGTCGAACCCACGAGGACTGATAGTCAAACTATTGGTGTCTAAAGTTACTATGTGAAGCTAAGGCTAATGATTAATCTTGGGTTTAGGTGAGACAAAAATAAACCTAGATTTAAATTAAATATTCGATAACGGGACACTGGTATGTAATATGTCTGACTTCGGGGATTCAGTAAGTCATTGACATAGTTATGAGTATTAAAACATTATTTCAGTAGAAACTATCAATTTAAAAACCTTTATCTCAAACTCTCGTGATTATTGATGCAGACTGTATTATTAGGCTTAAATGCTTGCCCTCGCTGTCTCATTTAAAATCTAAAATTAATTTTTGAAAATAAATAGAATCTAATTAACCTTAAAGCATTCTCGCTGTATTTAAAAGTAATGTTCAATTACCATTATCCGGTCAAAATCTCAAACTCTCGTTATATCAATTTTAACATTCGTTTTTATTTTACTCTCGTAATAAAACAATTTTAATAATAAATGTTGGAAACCAAACCAGAAACGTATTTTATAAATGTTTATACCAATTCATTACCGAACCCCTTCGGTGCTATGACCTTACATACTGGTATCAAGGAAACTAGCTAGACATGTTATTTAATACACACACAAAATTACAGTAAACAAACAGTAACATAATCATGATTGTTAAGTATAAAATAGTATATGAAATAAGAACCTGGAATTAATAAAGGAAACTGAATTTTAATGCTAAACTTCTAGTACCAAGTGCAATCCTCCACAATATTCCAGCTGTATTTGCTTTGTGGAAAATAATAACTTGAATGCAGGAAAAATGTAAACTAAAACAAAGTCTGAAAGATGTGAATAAAATCTACTGGTGCAATAGCTCCCCGATGTGGAAAATTATTGCTATATCAGGTAGGAATTCATCTGCCTAAAATCTAAAGAAAAGAAACAACAAGAGCTCTGAACAAAGGAATGAAATTGGTAAAATTCTTCGACCATTTTCACTGCACAACTGCCTTCTTTATATAGCCTCCCTATAACTTCCGTTGGAGAAGATTTAGGAAATAGTGGAATCCGGATACTCGGCTGTTGAGATTGGACTCCTCCAAAAATATAGGACATGGTGATCATGTGGCAGACTCAATTTGTTTGAGTAAATACATGAGCTTCGTTGGAGATGAGGAGAAAACCACGCAATTAACGTTGTTGGGACAACTGTGGCGAGAGGCGTGCATTGTCTGTCGTGGGGCACACAAACTTTGAGCATGTGCCGATCGTAACACAATGTGTGCCGTGGGGCACACCTAGTGCAAGTGTGGAGATCGACATGAAGGTTGTGACGACCGCCACAGTCTTCTGTCATGCAATTTTTTCTTTTCTGCTATTCTGTGATTTTTTAACTCTTTTTCTTTTCCATTTCCTCCTCTTTTCTAATGCAAGCCTGATGGAGTATAAACACTTGAAACAAACTTAAATACCAATATAATGCAACATAATTAACAGAAAATGGTAACATTATTTATGCTAATCGAGCCGAATATGCGATGTGTTTTCGTGTTATCAACTAAAAAACAAAAAAAGTGGTGATTATAATTTATATTAAATGTTAAAAAAATTCAAGGTGAAGAATAATTATAATAAATTAATGGAAGCAATAGAGAAAAATCACCAAAAAGGATAAGTAGGGACATGAAAGAAAATAATATTTTTGAAATAAAAAAAAATAAAACTGATGATATTTTAGTAAATATATTAATTTTTTAAATATTAATATTTATCTTTCCTCCCCTCTGTAATAATCGGTTTTGAAATGAGAGTCGTCACCCTTAATTTTTATCTTTAGGAAGGGAATATAAAGGTTAACTCTAATTTGGTCAGAGATTCTAAATTGTTGAACTCGTTTTAGACGAAGGGAAAGTGTTAGGTACCCCTCATCTACCTTATTCACAAGGATACTAGGGTTTAGGTTAAACGTTTATGAGTAGGATTTTAATTTAATTAGGGGAACTCGTCAGATTTTAGTCGTATGCCTATGTATCCTCTTATGAGGAATCAGAGTCCCAATTCGTAGTTCGTAGTTGATTGGTTAGTGTTTTATATGGATTATGAAAATATCTTGAATTATCCTTGAACCAAGTCTAGGTGTGTGAATAGCGAAATTTGTAGACGAAGTTCGCAGTCGATTAAAGGTATTTCCATAATCTTTTTTGAAAATAATCTTGAGTTTATTAAGTTAGTAAAAAAAAGTTAATATTTGATTAGTTAGATGTTTTTTAAAATATATTAATATAGGAAGAAAATCTTTTATAATGCATGAGAAAAAATAACTTTAATGTAATTAAAGAAATATTTGAATAGGTTAGTAAAAATAAAGATTTGAATTAATAAATAAATAGATTTAGAATTTATTATAAAAGTAAATATTAATTATGAAAATATAAGAAAATAAATAAATAAATTGATAGATAAAAGAAAATGTAAACAAATATAATTTTAATTAATTACGCATGGGTGTATTTTCAGTTTATAAGCAAAAGGCTGGGGGTGTAATTAACAGGACCCTAAATTCAGATATTGAATTTAGGCTTAAATCACAAAGGAGTGTGAATTATAGTTAATGAAGTAAAACAAAGGGTGTGATTGGAAATGGATAGAATTATATACATGCATTAAATAGAAATAGTTATTAAGACCTCCAAGAAAAAAAATCTATTTTTTTTAAAATACTTGTTAGTAATAATAATAATATATAAAAAAAGAAATAAAAAATAAACATGTACGAAGAGGGATGCATGAACAGCGACGAAGTGGCGGTTGAGGATGTTGGATCGGAAGGGCCGAAAGGTTGTTGAAAATTTTTGGATTTGTTTCTCATAATTTCTGTTCAGAAATCCTGGAATAAATAAAAAATAAGAGAAAAATTGAGATTGTGAAATTGTGGATGAAAAATAGTGTAAAAGAATGACCTATTTATAGTGATAATTAGGTCAACAAATTAGGAAAATAAAATTGATTGACAAATCAGATCTTCCTTGGTCAGTAAGTTGACCAATCAGAAACTGATTATGACACAAATTGACATCAATTGACCAATAAGAAACAACTAATCAGAAAATAAAATATTTTTTGTATTTATTATAATTTTTGGACTCAATTTTGATAAAAAGTGCATAAAATCAAATAAACAATTGTTTTTAAAATACCATAATAAAAAATATAAAAATTAATATTTAAATATTAACAAAAGATTTTTTTGTGATTTTGAAAATATTAAAAATAAAAATAATTAGTAATAAATAAAAAAAAAATAATTCAAAGTGCACCGATTGAGATTTGAACTCTTAACCTATGCTTTCAAACTATACTTCCTTATCAATTGTGTTATGTTATTTATTTAAAATAAAAAACCAATTAAAAACAAATATTTATAAAATCCTAAATGTCAGGGTGACGCAAAAGAATTTTATAAAACTCTTACTTAAAAATAATTTTGACGGTAGTATTAAGACGGACAAATTTGAAATATGAAACTACTTTCAAATCTTCCCGATTTAGGATGTAAAAAAATGTGATTTTGAAAGATTTTATTCTTTTCTCCTCTCTTCCTATTTCCTTCTAAAAATTGAACCAAACACATTTCATTATAAATATTATCTTCTCTTTCCTCTTTCTTCTTCATTTACTTCGAACCAAACACATCTATAAATAAAAATTAACTTTAACTTTTAAATTAATTTACACATGAAATTTTATGAATTTAAGAGAAGTAAAACAAGTGTTACTGTTACTGCAGGAAGGGTATTAGTGTTACCTAATGGATGTCCAAATATTTCTTATAATTATATAGCATGAAGACAAAATAGGTTAGAAATTAGAAAAGGCAAGAAAATTTATATAGGTAACCTATCATACTCAAAAGTGACGTGAAGTAATAAAAAAATGGAAGTAATAGAAAAAGTAATAAAAAATGGTACCTAAACAAGTGACGTGAAAATATCGACTTTTATTTATTTGGACGTGGGACAACTTTTTGTCCGGTGGTTAAGCAAAAGTTACTATCCCCCTTTCGCAAGTTAACTATCTCATTGAAAATAAGTGACTAAGTTCATTATTTATATATTAGGAAAAATGTATAAAAGTAAAAAAAAAATTTTTTTTTTACTATAGCACTTCTAATCATATATTAGAAATAAAAATTGAAAAAAATGTATTAGAAATTAAAATGGATCATATATTTTAAAACACTATTTTATTTCAAATGGTTTATTCATTGTGGGACGAGAGAATTGCAAAAAAAATAGATAATTGTCCACTCCCTAATTCTTTTATTTGTGTTGTCCTTTATTTATTTTTTAAATCAAACGTTGGATAAATATTTTTGTCTTCTCCAATTCTTCATTTTTAGCAAATCAAACGCACAAATTCACACCATAGTTAGTTAACTTGTTACACAAGTAACTTCACCAACAACTACTAACTCTTATGTTTAAGATCTCTTCAGTCTTTAAGACGTTTCGTGACACTGTTCAAAATTATGCAAAGCAGACACTCAACCACGACGCTTCCAAGATAAAACAACTCAGTTCTATAATGTATGATTACTACTTGCACAATAAATAATCGGTCTAAAAATATACCTTATATGGTACAGGGACCGTCCGAGTATGGTATAAAATCACTTATAGTATCTGGTATAAAGATCATTCACAATTTCTCAAACGAAGAGAAATTCAAATAATTCTCCAAGATCATTCATAATAATTTCTCAAACGAAAAGAAATTCAAATAATTCTTTAAAGAGAATTCAATAATGATCATTTGACCTCTCAGAATGATTTCTTAAACAAGAGAAATTCAAATAATTCTTCAAAGATAATTCAAAAATAATACTTTATAATTTCTCAACTCAAACGAGGAGAAATTAAAATAATTCTCTAAAGAGCATTCAAGAAAATACTCGAAAAACTCAACTAGAAAGAAAGGGAGAAGAAGTTGACACTTCGAAAATTCAAAAGACGCAGAGTTATGAGAGTGAGAAAGGAAAAACTCAATATAAGTTTTTGGAGAATTTTAAAATGAAACAAGTGATTTCCTTATATAATAAAGTAAACAAGCCAAAATTTCTAATCTAAGCAATGTGGGACTAAGGATCTTTTTTCAATTAACGCACAAAACACACTTATTTTTTCTAACAATGTGAGACTTAAGGAACTTTTTTAAAGTCATCTTCCTATTGAAATATTGACATGTTCCAACAATCCCCGCTTGAATTTAAAAAAGTGTTACAAAAGTAACATCAAACTTTTTTAAGATCGTTCATAAATAGAGGTGTCTATGACTTGAACCTTTGTGTAGCAAATAGAATTGCAATTCAACAAGACTGGCATGATTATCTTGAACTTTATCTCAACAAGTGATTATTTAATGCCAGTAGCTTGACGATTGTCAGTGTCACATAATACCTATTACCTTAAAACATATTGCACATTCTTTGATTCTAACCTTCACTTGACATTTATCAATGTTCACCAATATACTTGAAGTCTTCACGAATGGTCGTCGAAGAATGAGAGGTGATTTTGGGTTTGCCTCAATGTCTAGAATCATGAAATTTATAGGAAATGAGATCTTGTCAATCTGTTTATCGTGAAATTCGGCAAACAACCGCTAGTCCTCTAAAACAAAAATAATTTCTGGTTACTCGTAGGATCAACTAGATTGATCCTAAAACATGTCAAATATCGTGTATGTTTTAATATTTCTAATTGTTGTTCTATGTTGAAAAGATAAATACAACAAAGGTAAAAGTAAAAGCAAAAGTTTTAAGACAAAGATAAAGGATTTTTTGAAGTAAAAAACTGGAAATGTAAAGTAATTCGACTAAAATGTTAAACAAATGTAAAAGATTTGATTTAATGTAAAAGACTTTAAATATAAAAATGGTGTTTCTATACGTACATTCTCAATGACTTTTTTATCTAACACTAGTACTTCGAGTTTATATGAATAATTTGTACAAAGTAAACACACTGAATCCTAATACAAAGATCATTATTTATACTAATTCGATCCTAACGGTCTTTCTTTACAAGAGTGTCACGTTCGAATCTTGCATGCCCCTTTTACATTTTCAGACTTCCACGCGTCCTTCTGGATAAGATCAAATCATTTGAATTCAAATTTGTCTTTTATTAAGCACCAAAAAACTTACAACGTGACTTGTCAAATTATTTGAATTTGAAACTTGAAATATTTTGAGTCTTATGCATTCCACAAAAATAAAACTTCGTTGATATCTAATAATATTCGACCATCAATTGGTCAATCAGTCAAAGACAATATCTCTCATATTTCCTTTAAAATTAGCCTTTCTTTGATATCCTTTATTTCTATTCTATATCATAAGCCATCGAAATTCCCAGCTAACACAATCTTGATAAGTACATCTTTAATAGTTTCCACTAGTTTCCTACAATTTTGTCCATCATTTGTAGTGTTGTTACAATTGGCTTTATTTTGAGGTCACTAGTTTTGTGTACCATTGACAATGGTATATTGTTTACACTTGCACTCAAGTCAATGAGTGAATTTCTAACTTCTATACTACCTATAATGATAGGTAATATGACTACGTCAAGACTCAGGATTTGCTTCCTTCTAGGGTAGAGTTCGTTGGATAACTTTGAAGCTTTCTTCCTGTAATTATTCTTTCTCCGATCCTTCTGTTTCTACTTCCTTGACTGCAACAAAAATGATTTGATTATCTTCAATAAAACTACATTGCTCTTTTGATTTGTCCGGTTGTTAAGATTGAATGTGTTTTTTTTGGATATTAGCTAATTGTTTAGCTAATTGGCCAACTTATGTCTCAAGGGTCTTTGTGGAGGCTTTAGAGTTTTTCTAACTAGCCATAAACACCTACATAAACTGATTAAGTGAGTCCTCCAACTTTTTTGTCTTGTCTTGTTGTGGAGGAGCTTGTGTATAATGCTTAAAAGATTGTCTATTGGAAGGACCAAATTCAAATATCCATCCTTAATTGAAATTATTGTTCCTTGAGAAGTTATGGTTTGGATATTGCCTAGGCCTTTGTTGATTGCCTATATATTTAGCTTCCACGTCAGTTGGGAGGGATCCATTTGGATGATCATTTCTGCATAATTCATAAATTGAAATTTTCCTTTGTTGTGGCATTTCTGCATCTCTTTCAATTACTGTGGCAGTTTAGACAATTGCTTTGTCAGCTCATCCCCTGTTTATGTTAACAATTTGTTTTGTGCCAAAATAGAAATATTGGTATTCAACTCCATGATACCACTCTTTATTTGAGGATGATTTCTATTATGTTGTCCATGATTATCACTAATTATCCTTCCCTTAATGATTGCAATTTCTGAAGTTTCAAAGAAACACAAGAAAAGGGGGTTGAATTGAGTTTATGTATTTAAATATTTTTTGTTAACCCAAAGACAACAGCACAAAGCTAACAATGATAAAAAAAACACAGTATTTTAATATGGTTCACTGTTAACTAGGCTACCTCCAGTCCACCCACCAAAGTGATTTCGCCTTATCAACAAGGACTTAATCCACTAATAAAAAACTTTAATTACAACCGCAAAGACCACGGTCAATGTCATCTCAAAGATCCTGATTATACCCTAGTCCCTCAAGGAAATACAACTCAAAGACAATTTGTCAATGACTTCTCGAGTATTCTGACTATACCCTAGTCACCCAAGGAAATTAACAAATTGGTTAAGATTACAAGGTTTTGTATTTATAAAGTGCTTATTAAAAAGCCGATACACACCATTTTAATACAACAAGATTTACAAAGAATGAAAGTTATAAAGCTTTCAAGATAATAATGACTTTTTTCTTTGTTTAGTTTCTCAACTTTGTGTTCTCAGTGTTTTTCTCCTTTATATAGATAAAGAATATATCCTTTAGAGGGTGAAGTTGGAATTTGACAAAATATAGCTGAATGAAGACGTTTGATGTACATTAGTAGAGTGGTGCTAGCAGTAGTGAGAGGAAGGATGGGACATATTGAAAAAGTTGGTACTGACGCACATTCCTTTTGGCAGAGTAATGTATAGGATAATGATTTTGCATTATTATAATATTTCCTCACTATATTCCTTTAGTGATAACTTCTTGAGTCAGAGGCTTCTGAATATAAGTTGTTGAAGCTTGATCAAAGTTTATAGTTACTATCTCTCTTTATTTAAATTCTTAAGTCAAAGGGTTTTAAATATAATTTGTTGAAGCTTGATCAGAGTTGGCCTTCATATCATGAGAACATTGAGTCTTTAGAGTCTTGAATTAGACTCATTCTGGATAATATTCTTTCAAGAGTTGACTCGATGCATTCAGGTGCATATTTTTCGTTGTAAGCACGTCTTTGTATTCTCTAAAGTTTAGAGTGCATTTGATTGCCTAGAGTTCAAAGTTGCTTGTTCAGAGTCCAAAACTTCACTTGTCTAGAGTCTACAACTTTCTAGCCCAAAGAGTCTATATTAAAATATGCACACTTAACAAACAGTTAAAGTACAAAAATTGTTCTCCATACAATGTATACTTTGTTATCACCAAAACTCAAGGATTAGTTGCAGAACCAAACTTGTTCGAACAATCTCCCCCTTTTTGATGATGACAAATCCATTCATTTTGATGAATATTTTTTCTTTGGTAAACGCACAATAGTTTAAAACATTAGAGTTAGGTTTGTAAGCTTCCCATAAGTTTAAACTTATTAAAATTTTCAACTTCATCAGAGTGATGTTTGCAAGCTCCCCCTAAAAAAATTTCAAATATTTTCATGACTTCTTCAGAGTGAGGTTTGCAAGCTCCCCTTGAGAGTAAGACTAAGAAAATTTTGATATTCCAAACAATTTTAATCAGAGTAAAAGTACCTGGTTAATCATAGATGCATAAGATCAAATTTATCAAAGTCATCACAAAGATCTCATCAGCACAAAAATAGATATTGCAATCATATTTATTTTCCTGAACATTACCATAAGATATATCACATGTTTGGGTTCTATTTAGAAAAACAATTATATCAAAATCATTTTCTTTTTCTCCCCCTTTGTTATCAATAAAAAATAATGAATAATTAGCAGCAAGATTGAATAAAGACAAGAACAAAAAATATTCATTGAAGAAGGAGAACGAAGATTACAAAAAGAAATGGAACATGATAACAACAAAAAAGAACCAAGAAAAATTTATCCAACAAACTCGAACATCTCACAACCTTATTCAACCAGATTCACAACTGACCTTTTACTTCTGACCTTATTAATCATCCCATCCCTAAAGAAAATTTCAGAGCTAACTCTTCCATATGGGATAAGGAAATTCATTTTCCTTAGAGAGACAATGATCATTTCTTTGAGAAAGTTGGATATGGTTAAAGGAAGGTTAACATGGACATTATAGAGGAGGAAGTATAAAATATGCTTGTCATCATGGGTAAGGATATCTACTTTCAGATCCCTTGGATGAAGGTTTGACATCAAAATTTCATGCCAAACTTTGGCCGTTGGACGGAGAGTAGCCAGAATGTTGAGATAGTCATAGTTGTCATAAATATTGAAAATGAGGGACTTAGAAAAGTATAGTTGAAACAATATCGTTCAATAGTGGAACCTTTCTCCTCACAACCAATTGTAGTAGAAATGAGAGAGAGAGAGAGAGAGAGAGAGAGAGAGAGAGAGAGAGAGAGAGAGAGAGTTATAGTGATGGGGAAGCCCTAGACAAATGAATGAATTACCATACTATCTTACCTGACAGAAGTATATACCCAAAATTATTTGACGAGGTTAGGGTAAATGGGACCGTTTAGCATGTTGAAATAGCCTCTCCATTTTTGTCTTAGGCTCATGCTAACATGTGCCCTAAGGGAACATGTTAAGGATACTATATTTTTAAAATTTTAAATATAATTACATGTAATAAAGTTATATTTAAAGTTTCAAAACGTTAAACGCACACGTTCAAAGAGAATGTTTCTACAAATAGCTTATTAACTTGTGTCTTTGAGGCACATGTTAGATTTTTCCTTTGTCTTAAAACATCCTTCATCAGATCAAAACCCTAATTTTTCAGTTTTGTGAAGTAGACCAATTTTTTATTGATCATAAAAAGAAGTTCTTCATCACCATGGAAAGTTTCTGAAACCATTTTTGTAAAGAGGTAGAAAGAAAAGATTTGAAATATGAAAGAGTGAGAGAGATGAATGAAAATATTAAGAGGGGGTGAGTTTTCAAATAGGAAATAAAAGGAGGAGTTAGAAACACTAAAAAAGGTTTAGGATAAGACTCGGTTCAAAGAATGGACGAATGAATTTAATACAAAAATTTTAAATGCCCATAATAAACATTATTAACACACCAAGATATTAATGACTTAAGAGAGCAAAAATATTTCATCTATTTACAAAACATATAGCTCCCTAAAGTCCACTTCAAACGCTTTGATTATCACATGCATGACAACTGTCATACTTCATATTCTCAAAAATTGTTGCTTGACTTTTAATTTACCTCAAGAATTCAATAGTCAAAGTTTCTCATGAAGTTATGACTTTTATCCATCTGGATTAGAGAACCTTCTAACTTCAGAAGACTAACTGTTCCAGAGCCAAATATCTAGAGTCTCATTTTACACAGTCAGAGGCAGAATCATTTTTCTAATTCTGGACATATTTCTATTTTAATATTTTTCAAAAATAAATACGAATTTGTCTCTAGCAAGGGGTTTTGTAAAGATATTAGCCTATTAATGGTATGTATCAGTAAATTTTAAACTTAAAATACCCTTCTAAATATATTCTCTTTTAAAATGATGTTTGATTTAAATATGGTTTTCCCTTGAATGTAAAATAGGATTCTTGGATAAACAAATAACAAAAGTATTATCACACAAGATATGAATGTTACCTTCCTTAATCGGATAGCCTTCTATCTGAATTTTCATCCAAATTATTGAGTGCTACGCCCAGATGTTGCAATGTATTCAACTTCTGTTGTTGATAGTTCTATTGTATATTGCCTCTTGCTGGACCATGAAATCAAATTTTCACCAAGAAACTGATAGCTTCCATTGATGCTTTTTCTTTCAAGTCTATCTCCAGCATAGTCAGCATCACATTATTCCACTAACTTGTACTCTTTTGATTTTCTATATATAAATCCAAGGTTAGTGGTACCTTTCAAATATCTAAAAATTCTCTTAACGGTTGTTAAGTGAGATTCTTTAGGATCTGATTGGAATCTAGAATATATGCAAACACTAAAGAGAATGTCAGGTCTAGAAGCAGTCAGATACAAAAAAGAACCAATTATACCTCTGTATAATTTATTTCTTAATTGTTTACCTCTTTCATCCTTCTCAAGAATACACGTAGGATTCATGTTAGTCTTAGTTATCTTGCATTCTAATAAGTCAAACTTCTTCAAAAGTTCTTTTGTATACTTTCTCTGATGAATGTAGGTTCCTTCTGAATTTTGGTTGATTTTAATCCCCAGGGTGAACTTTAATTCTCCCATCAGACTCATCTCAAACTCTACCTGCATAGACTTAGAAAATTCCTTGCAAACTGTAGCATTAGCAGAAACAAAGATAATATCATTAACATAAATTTGAATTACCAGAATATCATTTTTGAATGATTTGCAAAACTGAGTTGTATTAACCATCCCTCTTGTAAAATCATTTTCAAAAGAGAATTGCTTAGTCTTTCATACCATGCTCTGGGATCCTGTTTCAGACCATACAAATATTTTTTCAGTTTATAAACAAAATCTGGATTTTTGTGATTTTCAAATCCAGGTGGTTAATAAACATAAACTTCTTATATAATATAACCATTCAAGAATTCACTTTTAACATCCATTTGATACAAAATAATGTTATGATTAACTGCAAACGAAATAAGAAGACTGATAGATTCTAGCCTGGCCACTTGCGTAAAGGTTTCAGTATAGTAAATTCCCTCTTGTTGGCTATATCCTTGTGCAACCAGTCTGGCTTTATTTCTTACCACTTCTCATTGCTTATTCAGCTTGTTTCTGAATACCCATTTGGTTCCAATAATATACTTCCCTTGGGGTTTGGTACTAGATCTTATACATTATTTCTGGTGAATTGATTTAATTCTTCTTGCATGGCCAGAATCCATTGATAATATAGAAAAGATTCATTAATAGACGTTGGTTATATGATATACACTAGACCCATAAGTGTTTCTTCATCTAGTTTGAATGACGACCTGGTGCTGAAAAGTTCAGCTTTGTCACCCATAATCAATTCCTCAAGACGTGATGATATTTTTCGATGCTTCTTCAGAGGTGCCACAGTGTTAGTTGCTTTTGGTTAAGTACGTCCAGAGTCTTTGATATCAGAATCCAAGTCTTCAGAGTATGAATACAAAATTTTCATATATGAAAAATTTTCAACTAGCTTTGACTTTTCAGGGCCAGCTTATCATCAAATTTAACATAAATTAACTCTTCAAAATGTGTGTTTTAGTGTTTTACAATTTGTATCCTTTTGAGCATTCAGATTATTCTAACTTGATTAATTCGTGTGCCTTAGAATCAAACTTGTTAAGGGTCTCTTTTGTATTGAGCATAAAACAGATACACCCAAAAGGATGAAAGTAAGAAATATTGGGCTTTCTATTCTTCCACTTTTCATAGGGAGTATTATTCAAAATGGGTCTTATAGAGATTGAGTTATAAATATAATATGTTGTGTTAACTGCTTCTTCCCCTAAGTGTTTTGCCATATTTTTTTCATTGATCATGGTTCTGGTCATTTCTTGTAAAGTATGATTTTTCTTTTCTACAACTCCATTATGTTGAGGAGTTCTAGGACAAGAGAAATCATAAGAAATTCCATTTTCATCAAAAAATTCAAAATCTTTATTTTCAAATTCCCCACCATGATCTATTATTACTTTGAGAGTTTTAAAATCCTTTTCATTTTGCACTAAAGAGCAGAAGGTAGAAAGCACAAAATGTGACTCATCCTTATATCTTAAGAATTTTACCTATGTCCATCTGGTGTAGTCATCAACGGTAACTAGTCCATATTTCTTACCACTAAAATAGACTATTTTCACATGCCCAAACAGGTTAATATGTAAGAGCTCTAGAGGCCTAGAGGTAGAAACCATGTTTTTAGCTCTGGAAGATGTTTTTGAAAACTTGTCTTTCTGGCATGCTTCACAAAGAGCATCCCAAGTAAACTTCAGATTTGGAAGGCCTCTGGCCAGGTTCTGCTTGTTTAGCTTTGAGATTCTTCTCATCTTAACATAGGCTAACATTCTATTCCAAGTCCATTCCTCTTCGTTCATAAACATAAGGAATTTAACATTTTGATTTTCTAAATCAGAAAGTATATTTTATAAATATCATTTTTCCTCTTGTCTCTTAAAAGTACAAAGCCATAATTTTGACTAACCTCTTTACATGACTCTTGATTGAAGATAATATCATAACCATTGTCACTTAATTGACTTATAGACAAGAGATTATGCATTAATCCTTCAACTAACAAAAAAATTAGAAATAAAGGGTAGAGAACCAGTACCAATAGTTCTGGAGCCAATAATTTTTTCCTTTTTGATCTCCTTCAAAACCAACAGAACCTATAGCCTTAAGTTCGAAACTTTGGAATATATGCCTTCTTCTCGTCATGTGTCGTGAACATCCAGAGTATAAATACCATGACTGGTGTTTTAACCTGACTACTAAGGAAGTCTGCAACATAAATTATCTTATCTTTAGGTACCCATATCTTTTTGGATCCTTTATGGTTGGTATATTCAGGTTGAAATGGTTGAGGCTCGACCATAACTTTTTAAGTTTGATTAGAGATTTTTCTTGTCGAAGGATATAATAATTTTAGTCAAATGTTTACTATTGAAGACCAAGGATATGTTTGGGGCTTAGCGAAATTTGGAGGATTCAACAATATCAATTGCTCAGTCGAATATAGTCAAAGTGGATAAGATCAAACATTTATTCAAGAACACATGTAAAGCCTATAAAGGTGAAGGTTGCATAGCATTGTAAATGTGGCATATTTTGCTGGTCGACCATTGTCGATAGTTACTTAGGATTAGTATATAAGCAGTGTTTATTTATAGTTTTAGTGCCCACAATTTTACACACAAATTCTATAAACTCAAAGTATTAGTGTTAAGATAAATGAGTGATCAGAAAATGTATGTTTTGCGTTCCATTTTATGAATTCAGTACTTTATCTTTTCAACTTATTTATTGCATTCAAGTTACCTTACTGCATTTAAAAATTCCTTTACAAATTTTTCATTGTTTTGACTTTATAATCAAGCATGTTTGTTGTACCCAAAAATTCACCCTCTCTTTTCTCAAGAAATTACAAGTTCTTCAATAGCTCAAGCTTGTACCAGTGTGGACTAGTTCAAGTCATCTCCTCAACACTGATGCCTCAAATTAGGGTTTTGACTGAGAATGTCTGATTCTTGACTTTTGACTTAATACATGAATTATTGGTTTGAAACATGATATCAAGGATTAAAGGACATCATTTTGACCTAATTTCATAGCTCAAAACATTTCTCAAGATCATTGGATTGATAGATAAAATTTGATCAATCGATGAAAAAGTCAACTGATACACCAAAAGTCAAACTTTGACCTTTTGGTCAACATTAAGTTTCAAAGATAAAAATTCATCAAGACATTCAAGAATATCAAGATTGATCATTAAGACATCAAGAAAGTCAAAAGTCAATTTGAAAAGTCAAACTTTCCAAGACTTAGAAATTTTTCTAAGTGTTTTTACACATGTTTATTTCATAACTTCATGCCATTCTTTCACCAAGATGCAAGATGATTCAAAAAAAACATTCAACATGAAAGTTTTATATCTTGATGATATATATAACTTTTCTTTGCTGATCAAGTCCTAGAAGTGTTTGTATTTTGAGTTGAAAATTCATGAATTCATGGCATTTTTTGTATAAACACTTAGAGAAATTTTCAGCAGGTTTGGTCAGGTTTTTATCCCAACTTCTTGGCCAATTTTTATCAAGTTCCAATTGGATTATTAAAAAATAGAAAACATGAAGGTTATATAGAATGTTATAAGCTTTCTAAAATGTCAAAGAACTCATTGAGATCATACTTGAGTTAAGAGAATCAAAGCCATGAAATTAGGGTGTCATTCTTGAATTACAAGGAAGATTTTATGATGAACAAGAACCAAATCCATAGCCATGCTGCATAATCTTCACTTTGAAGGCCTCAAACTTGTATATCACTCCTTAATTGAATGCTTACACAACTGATTAAACTATGATCCAAGTGTTTGAGCCTTTGTGCAATTGATCATTCCATTTTTGGAAGAAAGTGACATATCCATTCTTGAAAAGTTCACTTTAATCACAAAGTCAATTTCTTGAGCCTCTAACTTGTTGTTCTGATCACACTCAACTTCTACAAGTAAGAACAAACATGTTTAAAGTGATCAACCACTATAGATAGCTTGGTACAAACATTGGAAACATGTTCTTCATGCTTGCTTCAAAAACAAGCAAGATAACCATAACATTTGATTTCAAAATCTGAGTTGTTTCAAGTCTCAAACATTCTCTATAAATAGAGAGGCCACTTACAAGATAAAGGTCAGAAGTTTTTTGTGTAGACAAGCCCTCAAAATCTCATACCATCAAAAAGCCATAATTGTCCACAAAGCCTTCACTCTTTAGTTTTGAAGTCCAAATCTTTGAACCTCTCACACTTTGCAAAGTTATGTCCAAACAAACCATCCAAAAACTCCACACACATCGTATAGGAGTTGTTCAAACACAAGAACAACTTCTATAACATCACTATTACCATTTCCTAAGCTAAAAAAAAGCCAACACAACAATTCAGCTCAAAATATAAATTTCAGCTTCAAGGTAAGTTTTCTTGACCTTGAACTTTTCATTTCAAACATCATTAGTAATCCATTGTTAAAGATAGATGTAGTAACTATTTCCTTTTGTAGCTAACCATTTCCTTTATTTTCATTCTTGTTAATATTGTGTTGAGAACTAACCTATACACACAATAGAACAATGTTCAAGCCAAAGAATTACAGTATGAGTCGACACATACTCACATGAGTCGACAAATTTTAGTTACAGAACCAGGCATGAGTCGACACAAGACATTATGAGTCGATACATACTGCTATCCAGACTCAAAAACAGAAAGGCCAAAGGTGTATGAGTCGACACAAAACACGAATGTGTCGACACAACTAAGAAATGAGTCGACACATACCCTTATGTATCGACTCATACTGAGCTGATTTTGTTTTTACAGGAACAAGAAAGGTTATGTGTCGATGCAAAGATACATGTGTCGACACATAATGGTTAATGTGATCGGTGGAAATAGAACTGACTGTTTTTTAGCTGGTTTCGCGAAATGTCGCGGTAAGAAAGAGTCGCCACTGTCTTTTATGTTCTCCAACATGGAAAGGACAAAAGCACAGCAAAATTCCTTATTCGAGAATGTTTCTCGGTTCGGGAGGTAGATTCATAGAAAGGGAAGGTGTTAGCACCCTTTCTATCTGTGGTTATCCACGGGCTCTTAGGTACTTGCTCTTATGTTTTCAAAAATTGTTTTCTTTTCAAGTGTGTGTGGGTTTTGAAAAAAGTTTCGTTTAAAAAGTTTCTAAGTAACTCTTGTATCTGTCCTCAAGAGTGTATGAAAAATTTATTTTGAAAACCTTTTGAAAGTGTAGGTGCGAAAAGTTGTTTTTGTTTGTTTTAAAATGAGCAAGTACTTAAGAGAATCTACATACCCTAAGGAATTAAGCTGTGTAAGAGTCCTTTAGATAGTGCTATCCCACCATTGAGAGATAGGTAGCACCATCGTTGGAGGTGTTCGGGTCAATTCGATTGTAGGGACAGTGTGGTCACCAAAGCAATGGTAGGTTACCTTAGAAGTAACCCTAACATCCTAGATCCTTTTATCCGAGGCAACCGTTTTGAGGCAACTGGATCTTTAGACGAAGGGCGACCTCTAAGACATCCTATACTTGATGACCATGTTCGAGGCAACTAGTGAAGCGTACCCTAGAAGTGGCATGTGCTTTGTGTGTTGTTTTTCAGTTAAGGTTATCTTATACATGTTATATGTGAGCTACGAATTGATTTTATTTACATACATTCTTTCATGCATTGTTAACAGTTAGGAGTGCGGAAAAGTAAATTGCGGAAATATAAATTCTAACTATTACAAGGTGCGGGTCTATACATCGCCAAAAAAACAAAGACCCGTTTTGTAAAATAAAGTGCGAGAATTTTAAATAAAGCGGTAAAATTCCTAATTAACTATTACATAGCTGGAGACAGTTACATAAATATTCAAAATAAAATAAATGTGCGCGAAAGAATTAAATCGGGAACGTCCTAAGGGTTTTGACCCTTTTAAGAAAAGAATTGAAATTTTTGTCCTTTTTTGTGATTAAATGGAATTAAAACTAATTATTAACTAATTAATTTAATTAAAAGAATTTTTTTTTTTTGTGTTTTTATGTTTTTAATGAAAAAAAATAAAGGAATTAAAATTAAAAGCTAATAAAAACCTAATTCTAAATTTATTTTAATTATTAAGAAAAAAGGTTAAAGTTGCCTAATTAAAATTAATTCAATTTATTAGTATTTATTTACAAAAATAAAATGAAATTAATGATAATAATAATATTAGTTCTTTTTTTGATTTTTATGAGAAAAAAAGTTAGTTATGTTAATAGTTAATAAAAGGGAAAAATAAAATAAGACAAACAAAATATAAAAATGACAAAATAAAAATTGCAAACCCAAGGGGGGTTTTGGGCCAGATTGGGGTGTTTTGATTGGAATCTGAAGCCCATCAAGAAGCCAACTTTGTTTGACTTTGGAGATTGCCTGCGCCTGTGTTGACTTGAGAACATAATGCTCCTTCCCTTGTGGCCATTGGATTTGCACTTGGAGACACTTGGCGCGTTGGATATGTGAGGCGCATGATAAGCCTTCTTTGAAGCCTGCACACAAGTATGTAAGAAAAAATAATATGGGATTTTGAGGGGATCTGGGAATACTTACTGTGCTTGATAATGGACCTTAGGACGTGGTAAGGGTTGCTTTAGCTTCAGGGTATGGCAAAGAAGAGAGTAACGTTCTCCTTTTGGCCTGGAAACGCTTGCAAAACTCCTTTTGATCTCACACTTTTTTTTGACAAATTTTGAACTTTGCTCTGGCCGTTTGTGCACTTTTTTTAGGTTGTGAATGAGGCTTGCAAGGCTTGTATATATAGTAATGAGTGAAAATAAGTCACATTAAGGAGCTTTTAACCATTGCCATTAAGCTTTGGATTTTCTCATAACCACCATTAAAGAAACATGCCATTTTTGTTCAAAATTTGAATTTCATGCTCATAATAGGCTTGACACGAATTTGGTAGGTGATTCATGACATATAAAAGTCATTCAAAACTCAAAGATACCATTTAATTCATTTTTTGATTTTTATTTGAATTATTATGGATTAAAGTGAATTAAATCCATAAAAATTAAATAAAAATGAAAAAATAAATGTTTGGTCTTGTAATGGGTCATGGGACACGTGGGTGGCATGACAAGGCTGAACCAAGTGGGAAAAAGTGGGCCCTTTTGTCAAAAATTGAAGTTTCAAGGATAGTTGACTTTTGCCATTTCACAAAAATTTCCCAACTTCTCCAATGCATATCTTGCTCAATTTTGATCATATGGACATGTTCTTGGACATTTTGGAAAGGTCTTGAAGTCCTCTAACCAATGCCTTTGGTCCCATGTCATTGGAATTTACCAATATCAAGTTATGGTCTTTGACTTAAAGTGCCTTTTTGTTGACTTTTGAAAATGACCTATAATGTTGAAATTAATAACTTTTTGTGAGAGCATTTCTTGGATTTGGAATGTGAATATGAGTTGTAGGAAATGTCCTCCCCTTAAAAATGAGAATTGGATGGGATTTTTCTGATGAACCATGAAAAAGTTATGCCTTGGTCAAGTTACAGTTGACTTTTCAACTGTCCAAAAATAGAAACTCTTGACACCTTGATGATTTTTGAGCCATTCTTGTGAAATCATGGTCAAGATTTGACCAAATGATGATTGTGGCTTCAAAATAAGATGTTGACAAAAAATTTTGACTTTTGACTGCCAAATGACCATTTTGCCTCTACAGTTGATTGTGAAGCAATTAGGGTTTTTGACTGTGCAACTTGACCTTGTGAGCCTTGAAACTTGACATGTAGGTGCTTGACAATGTATATGAGAATATGGGACTTGATTGAGCCCTTGAAAACCTCAACTTCCTTGCAGGAACCAAAACCCTAGTTTGACTGGCTTAGGAGGGTGGTTGACTGTGCAACCCTTGAGTAGACTTTGAGCAAATTGAGATGATGCTTGTCAAAACTTTGAAGAATATGGGAGGGCAAATTTTGGGGTACAACAGTTGCCCCTGTTCAATCTTCTTAGACCTGAGGATGTAGATTGGCGCGCGTGCCTTTCGTGGTCCGAAGGTGGAAGATGATTGAACACTAGAGTGCCCAGAAATTTGCACTCACATAGTAGAGTATCAGCAGTGTGATAGCGGGAATGGGCTTATAGATGCCATCTGGAAGGGTGGCAGAACCTTGTCGGGAATGGGCTTATAGATGCCATTTGGAACTGTAATGGATAGTTGAATCTGAATAAGAAATAGAATAGCTTCCGTGTCTGGGGCATATCTAGTCTATATCTAATTGCCGACGTCTGAACGAGTAGTAGAATGACCGCCGGGTATGGGGTATATCCATACTGCATCTGAATGAGTGGCAGAATGTCATACGAATCTGGATCGTATCTGGACTGAACAATAGAATAGCATCCGGGATGGAGCATCTCTAAGTTGTCTTTAGAAGTTTGAATCTGAATAAGCAATAGAATAGCGTCCGGATCTGGAGCATCTCTAGGCCATCTCCGGAGAGAAATCTGAATAAGCAGTAGAATAACATCCGGGTCAGGAGCATCTCTAAGCTATATCTGAAAGGAAATCTGAATAAGTATCAAAATGTCGCCATGTCTGGGTTGCATCTGAACTATCTCTGGACGGAATCTGGAATAAGTATCAGAATGTCGCCATGCCTGGGTTGCATCTGAACTATCTCTAGAAGGAAATCTGAATAAGCAATAGAATAGCATCCGGATCTGGAGCATCTCTAGGCCATCTCTGAAAGGAATCTCTGAATAAGCAATAGAATAACAGCCGGGTCCGGAGCATCTCTGAGCTATTACTGGAGAGAAAATCTGAATAAGCAAAAGAATAGCATCCGGGTAAGGAGCATCTCTAAGCTATATCTGAAAGGAAATCTGAATAAGTATCAAAATGTCGCCATGTCTGGGTCGCATCTGAACCATCTCTAGAAGGGAATCTGGAATAAGCAATAGAATAGCATCCGTTTCCGGAGCATTTCTAAGCTATCTCTAGAAGGGAGTCTGGAATAAGTATCAGAATGTAGCCATGTCTGGATCACATCTGAACCATCTCTGGACGGAATCTGGAATAAGTATCAGAATGTCGCCATGCCTGGGTTGCATCTGAACTATCTCTAGAAGGAAATCTGAATAAGCAATAAAATAGCATCCGGATCTGGAGCATCTCTAGGCCATCTCTGAAAGGAATCTCTGAATAAGCAATAGAATAACAGCCGGGTCCGGAGCATCTCTGAGCTATTACTGGAGAGAAAATATGAATAAGCAACAGAATAACGTCCATCTCTGGAGTATTTCCCAGCTATATCTGAAAGGAAACTCTTGAATAAGCAAAAGAATAACATCCATCTCTGGAGCATTTCTAAGCTATCTCTATAGAGAAAATTTGAATAAGCAAAAGAACAACATCCGTCTCTGGAGCATTTCCAAGCTATATCTGAAAAGAAACTCTTGAATAAGCAAAAGAATAACATCCATCTCTGGAGCATTTCTAAGCTATCTCTGAAGAGAAAATCTGAATAAGCAAAAGAACAACATCCGTCTCTGGAGCATTTCCAAGCTATATCTGAAAAGAAACTCTTGAATAAGCAAAATAATAACATCCATCTCTGGAGCATTTCTAAGCTATCTCTGAAGATAAAATCTGAATAAGCAAAAGAACAACATCCGTCTCTGGAGCATTTCCAAGCTATATCTGAAAAGAAACTCTTGAATAAGCAAAAGAATAACATCCATCTCTAGAGCATTTCTAAGCTATCTCTGAAGAGAGAATCTGAATAAGCAAAAGAACATCATCCGTCTCTGGAGCATTTCCAAGCTATATCTGAAAAGAAACTCTTGAACAAGCAAAATAATAACATCCATCTCTGGAGCATTTCTAAGCGATCTCTGAAGAGAAAATCTGAATAAGCAAAAGAATAGCATCCGTCTCTGGAGCATTTCCAAGCTATATCTGAAAAGAAACTCTTGAATAAGCAAAATAATAACATCCATCTCTGGAGCATTTCTAAGCTATCTCTGAAGAGAAAATCTGAATAAGCAAAAGAACAGCATCCGTCTCTGGAGCATTTCCAAGCTATATCTGAAAAGAAACTCTTGAATAAGCAAAAGAATAACATCCATCTCTGGAGCATTTCTAAGCTATATCTGAAGAGAAAATCTGAATAAGCAAAATAATAACATCCATCTCTGGAGCATTTCTAAGCTATCTCTAAAGAGAAAATCTGAATAAGCAAAAGAATAACATCCATGTCTGGAGCATTTCCCAGCTATCTCTTTAATCTCTTTAATGTAGATATGCCCTGGCTAGATACAGGTATCAAATCCACAATCAATCGCTCACAGATATGCCCTGGCTAGATATAGGTATCGAATCTGGAATTGCGACAGTTGATAGTAATCGTCTTTGGATTGACCTTTTTCCTGAAAAGGCAAAACATCAGTTGTATGCAATGTCATGGTGCATGAACTGCATGATTTTAAGATGTTCTCAAAAATAAATAAGATTTGTGTTGTATAATGTATGAAGATGTGATGTTTATGAATGTATTTTTGTCTAGGAAAATAAATCCTTGACGAATGCCGGGAATTTGTTGAATCCTGGGCTGATGTTTGAAGAGTAGAGCTCTTCATTTCCGCTGGGGACGACAGTTGTAAGAATAAACCGGTAGGAGAAGATGACTCTGTTGAGGAATAAACTTGCTGGAGAGATTACTCTGCGGGGAATTACTCTGTGGGAAGAGATACTTCGCTGAGATTTTGATGATAACTCCGCTGGGGATACCATTGATGAGTTATGTTAGAAGACTTGATGAACTCCGCTGGGGATAGGAAGAACTTCGCCGAGGACGATCTTTCCGTGGCAATTAGCTAAGGATAACCCAGTTATAAGCTCTGGTGGAGAATAACCTTTGAATAAAGCCGGGGAGACGCGTTCGTATTCTGCAGGGGACAAGCTTCCAGAATCTACTGAGGATAAGCTTCCAGAATCTACTGGGGAGATTGATTCAACTTTCCTGGGGAAACTTTTGAACTGTACTGGGAAATGGCTCTACTGGGGTGTCTGGTATTCCGCCGGGGAACAATCTTAGGTTAAGACTGCTGGGGATGCTTTCTCAAGAACATCTGTATACTCCGTTGGGGAATATTGAGATCTTCTGAGGATACCCAACTTCCTTGAGGCTGACAGTAGACTAACTCTGCTTGGGGAGAGTGTTGATGACTTGCTGGGGATATTGTGCCTTCTCGGGGCTGATTGGAGACCAACTCTGCTTGAGGAGAATTGTTGAATCTTGTTTTAATCTACGGGGAGTGAAGGTATCTTGGTCATGTTCTTCAGCCGAACCTACCTTGGTACCTTGTGGACAGAGCAGTTAGTACAGTTTGGACCATTTCTATTGCCCCTGTTTCTGTGGGAGAAGGTACCTGTAGAGGTGCTTGAGGACTGCCGATTTGACAAATCTTCTTCTGGTAGGAAAGCGACAAGATGACGGGACATAGTCGCACGCTTTGATCCCTAATTTTTGCCTGGACCTCCCTTTCGGGTTTTCAGTCCATCGGGATACCCATTTTTGCCCAAGCCGCCTTTTCAGGTTTTCGACTTGCCGGGTGTACATATTTTTCATTTTCATCCCTTATTTTTGCCCGAACCCTTTTGGTTCGCCGGGAAGCCCTTATTTTTGCCTAGGTGTGTCAACCTAGCGGGTCTTTGATCATGCGTAGTATTTTTTTTCCGACTATGTCCATGCTCTCAGGATGTAGGGAGGTTCCCCTGTTGTAGTGTTGTGTTTCCATGCTACCAGAAGATGTTCGTTCATGCAAGACTCGTCGCTGGAATTCATGTCCAATGCCCCAAGTGATCCAGATGGAGATTTGCCCCAAGCTGGTTGGCCTATTGAGAGATTCTCCGAATCTTGACTTAACTTCCCCAGATTATGGACAATGATCATGCCATGCCCCTTGATTGGAGATGCTTTTGTTGTACCCCAAAATTTGCCCTCCCATTTCCTCAACATTTTCTCATCACAAGACCCTTGAAGATCAAAATCCAGTTAGGGTTTCCTCTGCTCAAGACTTCTCCTTGCACTGTTGACCCAAATTAGGGTTTGTGTTTGCCCAAGGATGTTTTGACCTAAAATGCCTAAGATGACTTTCATGCTTCATGTTGGACTCCCAAGTTTATCCTCACCAAGTTTCAAGTCTTGATTCCAAGTTTTGCCCAGTCAATTGGACAGTTGACCTAGAAATCAGCTGTATTGGGGAAAAAAGTCAACTGTGGCCAATTGACAGTTAAATCTCATGAAATTTGACCCACATCAACATATTGAACTCATATGGACCATTTGATCAAGTTTGGATCACAATTCCACAAGAAATTTGATCAGATCACCAAAAGGGCAAAATGGTCATTTTTTAGGGTTTTGACTGCACAAGGGTAATTTTTGACTGTTTAACCTAGCCAATGGCAAACCAAGATCACATATGGACTCAAGGACTCAATGAAATGGTCTTGACACATTCAACAAGCTCAAAAGATCCCAAGTACACAAGATTGACAGTTGAATTTCCCAGTCAATTGATCAATTTTGACTGTATACTGAAAAGTCAAACTTTGACTTTTTGGTCAAAATCAAGAGTCAAGATTCATTTTTCATCAAAACTTGCCAAATCATGAGACTTGTTCACCAAGAAATCACAAAATGCAAATTAGGGTTAGAAAATGGAATTTTTCATAACTTAGAATTTTTCTAAGTTATGAAAAACCCTAATTTTTTCCCAACTTTGCCCCATCTTTTCACCAAGATCCATTTGGATTAAAACAAAAGTCAAAACATGAAAGTTGTAGCTTGTTGCATAATCTACAACTTTTATTCACAAAGTTTTCTCATTTGAAGCTTGTATCTCAAGTTACAATTTTTTGAATAAGGGCACTAAACCATTTTTAACTTAGTGAAATTTTAACCTATTTTGACAAGGTTTTCTACCCCACTTCAAGGCCATTTTTCATACCCTTCCACTTGGAATTTAAATTTGCATTTCAAAGATGGATTGTAGTACACATTCCAAGCTTTCCAAAATGTCCAAGAACTCATCAAACAACCTCATAACTTGAGAGATTCGAATTTCACAAGTTGGCAAAAATTCACTTTTGTTCTTCATCAAAACATGTTCATAATCTTGCAAATTTGAACTCAGCATGCTTTAGGCTTGATTACAGGTCCTTGAACCATTCCATACTCAATAATTTAATGCTTATTCAATGTGTTAAGGTGTTGTTCTTTGAGTGCAAGCATTGTATGCAAGATTAATCCTAAACTAGATAAAGTGCTTTATCCATTTTTGTAAAAAGCTAGCTTTATGTCAAATTGAAATCCAAGCAAGTACAGTTAGGATCTCATTGGCACAAGATTATGGACAAATTGCTCTGATCAAGAGAGGCTTTGCAGCAGGATTAGAGGCCCCCTACTGACCTAAAACACCAAGTGACCATTGCTTGCTTCAAATTCAAGTAACATTGCATAACTTGTGCCATTATTGATCTCAGCTTACAAACACAAGAAAAGAGTTATCAAACACATTCAGAAGAACATATCCAAGCTAACACACGAGCCCTTGGCCTCTCAAACACTCCCATTGCCATAATCACCTTGGAACTGCTCAAATAGAGCAACCCCTGCAGATTGAGTGCTATCTCTCAATCCCTTCGAGCATTCTTGTCCAAACTTGTTCCTCTACCTTCCTTACAACATATGCAAGCTAACCATGGCCTAAAACCTGACCTGTAATCCCTCTAACAGTTTCCACCATTTTCATTTTTTCTCTTTGCAGTTGAAGTTCTACAGCTCAATACAAGAAGGTTCAAGACAAAGTAAGCATTGAAACAGCATCCCTGGACCTCAAGGAAGCTTTTCCAATCATTACCTTGCACCAGAAGTTCCTCATTCTCTAGATAGAAGTTCAACTGCACAGGTAAAACTTTGAACTCGTATCTCTCTTATCATGCATCCTTAGTCTTAAGTTTGTGAAGAAACAAGGTTCTACTCATAGCCCTGAACATGTACATCTCTTTACATTTCATTTCTTTTGCCTGAGTAGAGAGAATTTGGAGTTTAAAAATGGCAGAAAAACTAGGTTAGGATTTGGGGGAGGAGAAATTCTCCCTCATCTTAGAGAGTTAGGTCAAGTTCCATACATGGTTAGAACCGTCTCTTCATGCTGAACATTTGTTGTGTTATGAGTTTTTGCTAAAAAGCCAGGAATCGAGAGTTGGACATTGAAGAACAGGGGCGCGCGTTTTTTCAAATGTTGTTGCTGGAGGTTGAAGACAGTGGCATTGGGCTGGGCTTGTCTTATGTTTTTTCTTTTCACACCCCATAATTGCTATTACACCCCCTGAGCCCATTTGCTTTATTTTTATTTCTTTTTGACTTTTTCTTTTTTTGTTTGACTTGTTTATTTTTTCTCAGCATATTAAAATTTTGAAAACATTTTTCTCACCACTTTTTGATTTTTATTTGATTTTATTTGATTTTACTTTAGTTAATACATAAATACATATATATATTATTATTTAGAATAAATAGAAAAATAGTGTAAATACATTTTTTATTTTATTTACCTTCTGAAAATATTTCACATAAAAATACCTTTTTTCATTTATTTTGATTAAAATATTAAATATATATTATTTTGTGTATAATGCATATTTAAGACTTAATATATATATATATATATATATATATATATATATATATATATATATATATATATATATATATATATATATATATATATATATATATATATATATATATATATATATATATATATATGTTTATTAATATATTTAAGTTAAAATATAAAAATATTTGAATTTTTCATTTTATTAATATGTGATATAAAAAATACTTTTTTTCATAATATACTTCATTTTATTTTTATTTTTGTAAATGATAAATAAATACTTGTATTAAATCAAATAATGATACATTTTCTTCAAAATTAGGGTTTTTGCCCTAAAAGTTCAAAATACCCCAAAAATAATATATTTTTATTTTCTTTTCTCTTTTACATAAATAATATTTTTTCATACATATACAAAACATTTCTTTTGCATCTTGCATTCTTATTTAATTTTTGTACATTGATTAAATTGCAAATATTCAAAATTGATGTAATAATTTAGGTTTACATTACTTGTCAATATCCCCATTTGAATATTTGTACCCCCCTTCCCATATTTGGTTTTGTAATAGCTTAGTAAATTTATTTTCGCACTTTATTGCTTTCTAATGATAACATGTTAGAATTAGGGTTTGTATGCGAAAAAACGACAAAAAAAATAGTTATGACCTAATCTCAAGATAAACAAGCATGAAAATGAACACACATCTCACACTTACACCCCTAGGTACTCCACTTTGTTGCCTTCAAATAAATGGGCCATATTGTATGTTGAATTTCTTTGGGCAAAACAAACAATTTGAATGATCATAGTCCCTCGATAAAACTTTTCAAAGCAAACAATTTGAATGATCAAGTCCCTTAAAGAAAATTGCCCAAAGACATTTAACGCCGTTGCAATTATGGTCTAAACGATGACCCACGCCTGTCCCTTTCACATCCTAACATGAGGTTGTCCACCAAATACAATGGTGGAACAAACTTGTTAAAAGGGTTAAAACATAGCAATAATCTTTTGAGAAATTTAGGAGTAGATAACCTCTTAGTTACTTGGATCAAACTTGCAAAACAAAACACTTGCCTAATTTCAAAACCACACCTCACAACACTTTCAAAACAACTTTCAAAAACAAATGAAAACCTTTTCAAAAGGCATACATCTTTGTATACATCCCCACATGGATCATTACAAAGGTTGCCACAACATTGGCCTCTTTTCAAAACATTTTCAAACCCACACACAAAGCACCATTTCAAACAAATTGAAAACAAAAGGCAAGTGATCTAAGCAAGTAACTAAGAGCCCATGGATAACCATGGATAGAAAAGGTGCTAATACCTTCCCTTTCTATAATCTACTCCCCGAACCCAAGAAAACATCTCAAAAGGTTTTTTGCTGTGCTTTTTAACCTTTCCTTAGGATAAAATAAAAAGTCGGTGGCGACTCTTGCTCAACCGAAACATTTGCGAAAACAAACGCAAAACCTCAAGTCAGTTCTCCCACCGTATCACAGAACTGGCGACTCTGCTGGGGAGGATTTTTAAAAGTGGAGTAACCTTAGGGCTTAGATCACCTTTGTTTTCAATTGATTGTCTTGTTTGCTTTTACATTTGTGGGCTTTGTATCGGAGTTTTATAGATCCTAACCCGGATCTGGGGATACCTTCTTAGAAAGTAGCAACAAGGCTGTGAGGGAACTGTGCGGGGTATACCGACATTGTTGAAGCAGTATGCTACGTTGATGTGGCACTTTGGTGTGTACCGGTAACCCTTGAGTTCAGTCAAGGAGAGTACGGGGCCGCCGCGTGGTGTCGTGAAGCATCAACTGATCTTAGGAACCTTAATTGAACCATCTTAGCCTTTTTAGGGTAGTGAGATAACTGACTTTGGTGCAGTCCGAGGTTGGTTGATACTCGATACTACACTCAATTGAGGGTTGCTTTCCTGGGATATTTCGGTCGCCAGTTCAGTGGCTAAATCGAAACGATGAAAAATGAAAGTAATCCAGTGATATTGGGACCCTTAGAACCCGGTTACTTCTAATAGGACAGGTTGAGCCCACCAAACTTCAAGAGGGTAATACCCAGACCCCATGCAGGCCTAAACCCTAAGGGTTTGTCTTGTGTGACTTGTGTGCCTTACCATGTTTGCCTTTGTGAATATTTGTGGTGTATTTAATCATAACATCATGACATCATACAACATCATGTGCATTGACTGACCATTTCAAGGGTTTCGAATCTTCATCTTTGTTCTTGTTTTATAGGACATGGAAACTGCTCGCAGAAAGACGATTCAGATTAGCCTTGTAAAGATCCCTCCTCAGCTTAAGGAACTTATGTCCAGGATTCCCGGGGGTTCTTCATTCAGTGAGAGACATGGAAGACTCATCAGCTTGGTTAACACCAACATTGAGGAAGATATGATAAAAGTCTTGTTCCAGTTCTTTGACCCTCTGCATCACTGTTTCACTTTCCCGGATTATCAATTGGTGCCTACATTGGAAGAGTTCTCCCGACTTCTGAAGGTCCCTATCCTTGATCAACTACCCTACAACGGTATGGAAGAGGAACCCAAGCTTGAAGAGATTGCTAAAGCCTTGCACCTACAACCGTCTGACCTCAAGGGACATTGGGAAGTTAGAAGTGGTATCAAGGGGTTCTTAGCCAGGTTTCTGTTCGAGAAAGCCCAAGAATGTTGGAACTCCCTTGACCTACAAGCTTTTGAAGAAGTTATGGCCCTCCTTGTCTATGGTTTGGTGTTATTCCCTAACCCAGATCAGCTTATTGATATCAGTGCTGTCCAGATCTTCATGACCAGGAATCCTATACCTACATTGCTGGGGGACATCCTTCACTCATGTTACACTCGAACCATGAGAAGAAGGGGTGTCCTTATGTGTTGCACTCCTCTCCTGGGAAAGTGGTTTATTTCACACCTTCCACAATCAGTTTTGAAGAACAAGCGGGGTTTGAGATGGTCACAACGGTTAATGACTCTCACGCATGCAGATATACATTGGTGCCCTAGGTCCAGGGAAGACGTCACTATCATTGATCGTTGCGGGGAGTACCCTAATGTTCCTTTATTTGGAATCAAAGGAGGAATTACTTACAACCCATGCCTGGCTTGGAGACAGTTTGGTTATGCTCGGAGGGATGGCCCTCATGACATGTTAATTCCTAACATAGTTTTTGAATTCGACAACGATACTCAAGGACTTCGCCAGAGATTTATCAGAGCTTGGAGGATGCCAGGTAGGATAGACAGCAAGACACTGGGGCACAGGAACTCCATCCCGTTGGAACCTTATCTCAAGTGGGTACGAGCCTGCTCCCAGAAGTTAGTGATGCCTTATCCTCATATGCTCCCTGTGATCAAAGAACCAGTCTTGGAAGGAGAGGTGTCCTACACCATTCAACATCCTGACATGCCCACGTCCTGGGAAGAGATGCAGAAGAGCTGGATCCAGCTTAAGGAAGAACGGAATTCTCTTGAGACCAGTCTACATGCTAGCGAAAAGAAGGTCCTGGAACTCACCCGCCTACTGCACGAGGAGAGGAATCTCAACACCTACATCGCACCAAAGAGGATGCACAATGTTTTTTTGCCTTGAGGAGTCATTTTGTAATATTTTGGCCCATGGGGCATTTATGTACTAACGAATTTCTCCTTATTAATATGATGTGCGTTCCTTTTTGTCTACAACAAATTTTGAATGTTCTAAATCCTTGAATGCATTGCATACATACGCATTCCATTGCACCATATGCATAGCAGGTACCCTATTTCACAGGTTGCTTAATTTTCTTCGCTGTTTGTGTGCACAGTCATCATGAATCCAGACTCCTCCAGTGAGCAGGCAATCAAGGCCCTTCAGGCCCAAAATGCGCAGTTTCAAGAGATGGTCCTAAGCCTAGCCCAAGGTCAGCAAGAGTTGAAGACTCTACTCCTGAAGAAGAAGAAGAAGAAGAGGACTGCATTGTTCAACACCGGACGCAGATTTGGGAACACACTCCATAATGAAGCTGATCCAACTACTTCTTCTGCTGAGAAAAACAGTCCCCAAGGGGGAGAAGCTCCTAGTCCCGCAGTCTCCGACAACGAGACGGACTATAACGACGAACAATACCCACCTGCTGCTGACAGATACAAGCAATTGGAGGACCGCTTGAGCGCCATGGAAATTCAGAATGTGCCGGGACTGGATTTCGGAGATTTGGGGTTATCTTCTGGGGTAGTAATTCCACACAAGTTTAAGGCGCCTACCTTCGCCAAGTATGATAGAGTCTCCTGCCCAAAGCTGCATCTGAGGTCGTACGTAAGGAAAATCCAACCTTACATGGCAGATAAGAACCTCTGGATTCACTTCTTCCAAGATAGCCTCTCGGGGTCACAGCTTGAATGGTTCTACCAATTAGATGGAACTAGCATCCGACACTGGGAAGATTTGGCAACCGCATTCTACAGATAATACCAATACAATTCTGATCTCGCTCCTACGCGTACCCAACTTCAGGGTATGTCTCTAGGAACGGGTGAAGGGTTCAAAGAGTACGCACAAAAATGGAGAGATTTGGCTGGCAGGGTGCAGCCTCCATTGACTGATCGCGAGCTGGTTGATATGTTTCTAGGGACGTTGTCTGGTCCGTTTTTCAATCATTTGGTTGGTAACTCCTCCGCTGGGTTTACAGATCTGATATTGACGGGAGAAAGAATTGAAGCTGGCATCAGGTCAGGCAAGATACAAAAGGCTTCCTCCACAAGTGCTGAGAAGAGGCCGTTTAAGAAAGAAGCAAGTGCCGTCTATGGTACCAGAAGACAAGTCAAGCCCGAAAGTCGCCAAGCCGTCAATGCTTTGGTCATCTCAAAACCTGTTGCTGCTCCTCAGCAGTACAATCAACAAAGAAGCGAAAGGCCCAAGAGGCAGTATACCCGACTAAATATGACCTTATCTCAAATTTTACCCCAACTGCTATCCACCAACCTGTTGACCCTCAAAGAAGCTCCTAAGGTCGTCAACACTGCGTCTCCTAAGTATAACCCAAATGCCCGGTGTGCTTATCATTCTGATAGTCCCGGGCATACTACTGATGATTGCTGGGCCTTGAGAAACAAAGTGCAAGATCTGATCGATGCAAAGGAAATTCAGTTTGAAGCGCCGGAGAGACCAAATGTTGTAACTGCTCCTATGCCCCAGCATAGAGTAAATGCCATTGAGGAAGAATTGTATGCCGTTTCGATAAATGAAGTTGTTACCCCTCTGAAGACCGTCAAGAAGAACCTACTGCAGGCCGGTTTATTTCCGGGTTGTAGTGAGGGTTGCCTATTCTGTGCTGTTTCCCTATCTGGTTGTCCCTTGCTGAGGTTAGGCGTCCAAAGCCTAATGGATAGCAAGGAGATTCTGTTTAAGAAGTCTGCTGTTCAGTTGGTTCCGGTAAAAGAAGTCTCTGTGGTTACCATCTTCAATAATCCAATCAAGGCTCTCCCTAAGAAGCCTGTTCAAATCATGACTGTTGCACCTGTGATTATTACTGTTCCGGGGCCTCTCCCCTACGTGTCTGATAAAGCTGTCCCCTGGCATTATGGGGCAGACGTATATGTGAATGGAATCAAACAAGAAGTCGACACTGGCGCCAGTATCTGCGATATCACTGGTCCAGCCAAGGTCACCCGCAGTGGCAGGCTCTTCTCGCCTGACATTGCACCGCCCGCTATTCGAAAACCCCTTCTTATAACACTTACAAGTTTACCTGTTCCTGCTGCTGATCAAGTTGTTTCCCCTGCTGCCGAGTCATCTAATGCTCGGGGCAAAGGGATTGAAGAAGAGCCTGCCCGGATGGAGGCACCAATACCTATAAATGCTGAGGCCTCCCAACAAGAAGTGGAGGAAATCCTGAAGATAATAAAGAAAAGTGATTTCAATGTTGTCGAGCAGCTGGGGCACACACCCTCCAAGATCTCCATGCTCTCTTTATTGCTATGCTCCGAGGCCCATGCTAAGGCCTTGATCTCATTTCTCAAGACGGCCCATGTGCCGCAGGAGACATCTGCAGTCCAGTTCACTGATTGCGTAGCAAATCTGACAGCAGACAATGGCTTGGGTTTTTCAGATGCTGACCTGACTGCGAAGGGAAGGGACCACAATGATGCTCTGCATGTCTCTATCGAATGCAGGGGCACTACTCTGGCGCATGTATTGGTGGATACTGGTTCCTCCTTGAACGTTCTACCAAAAAAGGCTTTAGATCGTCTGGATTATGAAGGCCTAGAATTGAAGCCCAGCAATATCATCGTCAGGGCCTTTGACGGTTCAAAAAGGATGGTTCATGGAGAGGTTGACATCCCTATTCGTGTGGGCTCTTAGGTGTTCGACTCTACGTTTTATGTGATGGATATACGTCCATCGTACTCTTGTCTACTGGGTCGACCTTGGATCCATAAAGCTGGGGCGGTGACCTCCACCTTGCACCAGAAGCTGAAGTATCCCGTCAGGGGGAAGATCGTCACTGTGCAAGGAGAAGAGGAGTATATGGTGAGCCATTTGAATTCCTTCAGATACATTGAGATGGACGGGGAGTTTATTGAAACCCCCTTTCAGCATTTCGAGGAGGTGCATCCAATTTCAGCAGCAGCAGAAACAGCAGTCGAAGAGAATGTTTCCTTGAAGATGGCTTCCCTAAGGGATGCCCGGGCTGTGGTTCAGAAAGGCAATTGTGCAAACTGGGGTCAGCTTCCTGACTTCACTCAGAAGAACAACAAGTTTGGGCTGGGCTTTACTGCAGAGGCTCAGAGGGCTGTGCGCAAGGAGAAGGTTAGAAAGGCTCCGGTGTTTATCTCCAGCTCAAGGGTGAATGCTATCGAGGAGGATGTAGAGGAAGCAGAATTTGACAGTTGGATCTACCCGACTACCAGCAACGGACCAAGCAACTGGACGGCAAAGGATTTTACCCCTATCACATTTGTCACGCAGTAATTAATTCCTTTTGATTTCCAATTTGTAACAAACAATATGTTAAAACTTTGTTGGCTCGGTGTCCTACCTGGGGCATCGTAGCTCCATTTGTGAGGGCTTTTTGTATGACATTTTCATATATCATCAATCAAAACATTGGACGTTTGTTGCATTTCAAATCTTGTGCTCTTTTCCTTTGTGTTATATATATTGCAAAACAACTATATTTACACACACTCACTTATACAGGTTTCAATCCACTCTGGATCTCACTGGTAACGACTCTGCTACCGCCAGTTATGACTTCGAAAATCCGATCAACTTGGCCGAAGACGAAGGTGAAGATGATTGCGAAGTGCCTGGTGAACTCGCAAGACTGCTAATCCAGGAAGAGAGAGCTATTCAACCACATGAAGAGCCGGTGGAGACAATTAACCTGGGTACTGAGACAGATAGGAAAGAGGTCAAGATTGGGGCCAATCTAGAGCTCAGCGTGAAGCAACGATTGATCCAGATGCTGCAAGACTACATGGAGATTTTTGCTTGGTCCTATGAAGATATGCCTGGTTTGGATGCCGACATTGTAGTTCACCACCTGCCAACCAAGGAAGATTACCCTCCGGTAAAGCAAAAAGTCCGACGGATGCGTCCAGAGATGTCTGAAAAGATCAAGGCCGAGGTTATGAAACAGTTTGATGCCGGGTTCCTTGCAGTGACCTCTTACCCTCAATGGGTTGCTAATGTGGTACCAGTGCCGAAGAAGGACGGTAAAGTCAGAATGTGTGTCGACTACAGGGATTTGAACAGGGCCAGCCCCAAGGATGACTTCCCCCTACCTCACATTGATGTCCTTGTTGACAATACAGCTCAACACAAGGTGTTCTCCTTCATGGATGGTTTTTCAGGGTATAATCAGATCAAGATGGCTCCAGAAGATATGGAGAAGACTACCTTTGTGACTCAGTGGGGCACCTTCTGTTATAAGGTCATGCCATTCGGATTGAAAAATGCTGGGGCAACCTATCAACGTGCCATGGTTGCTTTATTTCATGATATGATCCATCATGAGATTGAGGTATACGTTGATGACATGATTGCCAGGTCTCAAACTGAGGAGGAGCACCTTGACCATCTGAGAAAGTTATTTGACCGACTCAAGTTGTACAAGCTGAGATTGAATCCCAACAAATGCACCTTTGGGGTGAGGTCCGGAAAATTGCTAGGTTTCATTGTGAGTGATAAGGGTATCCAGGTGGACCCTGCCAAGGTAAAAGCCATACAAGAGATGCCGACTCCAAGAACAGAGAAAGAAGTCAGAGGCTTCCTGGGACGACTAAATTACATTGCCCGATTCATCTCACATCTGACTGCTACTTGTGAGCCAATCTTCAAATTACTGAAGAAAGATCAAGTAGTACGCTGGAATGATGAATGTCAGGCCGCCTTTGAAAAGATAAAGGAATACCTCCAAGAGCCACCCATTCTTATGCCACCGGTGGAAGGAAGACCTCTGATACTATACTTGACAGTACTTGACAATTCAATGGGGTGCGTGCTGGGGCAGCATGACGAGTCTGGCCGAAAAGAGCACGCTATTTATTACTTGAGCAAAAAGTTTACCGACTGTGAGTCTCGTTACTCACTTCTTGAGAAAACTTGCTGCGCTCTTGTATGGGCTGCTCGCCGGCTGAGACAGTATATGTTGACTCACACTACTTTATTGATTTCAAAGATGGATCCCATCAAGTACATATTTGAAAAACCCGCTCTGTCTGGAAGAATAGCGAGATGGCAAATGATCTTAACAGAATATGATATCCAGTATACAACTCAGAAAGCGATCAAAGGAAGTGTACTGGCCGATCATTTGGCACACCAACCTGTGGACGATTACCAATCATTGAACTTTGATTTTCCGGATGAAGATATCATGGTGGTAACTGACTGTGAAGTACCTGGACCAGATGAAGGACCTGAGGAAGGATCCCGATGGTCTATGCATTTTGATGGAGCCTCCAATGCTTTGGGTAACGGCGTCGGCGCTGTAATCATATCTCCCAAAGGAACTCATACTCCCCTCACCGCCCGATTATGTTTCAGCTGCACCAACAATATGGCAGAATACGAGGCATGTATCATGGGTTTACAAGCTGCAATCGACTTAAGGATCAAATTTCTAAGTGTCTTCGGAGATTCCGCTCTCGTGATCAATCAGATCAAAGGCGAGTGGGATACGAAACACCCGAATCTTATTCCTTACAAGGAGTATGTGTCGACTTTGCTCCCCCACTTTAAAGAGATAACTTTTGAGCACTTCCCTAGAGAGGAGAATCAGCTAGCGGACGCCCTAGCTACGATGTCTTCAATGTTCAAAGTTAAATGGGACAATGAGGCTCCTCGAATCATAATCTGGAAGATGGATGAACCGGCATACTGTTGCGAGCTCGAGGCTGAGAAGGTTACTGAAAAACCTTGGTATCATGAGGTGAAGAGGTACTTGGAAGCTCAGGAATACCCTGAAGGTGCGTCTGTCAATGATAAGAAGTTCATGAGGAGATTTGCTGCAAAATTCTTCCTCAGCAACGGCATTCTCTACAAACGGAATCATGATTCGACTCTGCTACGTTGTGTGGATAAGGCTGAGGCTGAGAAAATTATGGTAGAACTGCATGAAGGTACATTTGGAACACACTCCAGTGGACACACCATGGCTAAGAAAATCCTTCGGGCAGGATATTTCTGGTCCACAATGGAAGCCGATTGTTACCAACACTCCCGAACTTGTCATAAATGCCAGATCTATGCTGACAAGGTGCATATCCCTCCGGTTCCTTTGAATGTCCTGACGGCACCTTGGCCTTTTGTAATGTGGGGCATCGATATGATCGGTGAGATCCGACCGACGGCATCCAATGGGCATCGCTTCATCTTGGTGGCAATCGATTACTTCACGAAGTGGGTTGAGGCAGCTTCCTATGCCACAGTAACCAAGAGCATCGTGGCACGTTTCATCCGGCATAATCTGATCTGTCGATACGGCGTCCCGGAAAGAATCATTACGGACAATGGTACCAATCTCAACAACAAAATGATCACTGAACTCTGTGAACAATTCAAGATACAGCACCACAATTCTTCTCCCTACCGGCCGAAGATGAATGGGGCTGTAGAGGCAGCCAATAAAAATATCAAGAAAATTGTGCAGAAGATGACAGTGACCTATAAAGATTGGCATGAGATGTTACCGTTCGCTCTTCATGGGTACCGCACCTCAGCAAGGACGTCAACCGGGGCAACTCCCTTCTCCTTAGTCTATGGCATGGAGGCAGTCTTGCCAATTGAAGCCCAGATACCCTCTCTCCGGATAATGAAGGATGCAGACTTGAATGAAGATGATTGGATCCAGACTCGACTTGATCAATTGAATCTGATTGACGAAAAGAGGCTCACTGCTATCTGTCATGGTCAGACGTATCAAAAACGGATGATCAGGGCATTTAACAAGAGAGTCAGACCACAAGAGTATCAAGTTGGGGACCTGGTAATCAAACGCATCATCCTTCCTCAAAGTGATCCCCGGGGCAAATGGACCCCTACATACGAAGGGCCATTTGTGGTTAAACGTGTGTTCTCAGGAGGAGCCATGATCCTGACCACCATGGATGGTGACGACCTTCCTCACCCCGCCAATGCAGACATAGTGAAAAAATACTACGCATAAATAAAAGACCCGCTAGGTTGACATACCTAGGCAGAAATAAGGGCTTCCCGGCGAACCAAAAGGGTTCGGGCAAAAATAAGGGATGAAATGAATAAAAATCTGTACACCCGGTAAGTCGAAAACCTGAAAGGGCGGCTTGGGCAAAAATGGGTATCCCGGTGGACTGAAAACCCGAAAGGGCGGTCCAGGCAAAAGTTAGGGATAAAAGCGTAACACTATGTCTCATTGGATCACTTCGTATCCGGAATTCGGCATCAACTATCTGGCTCAGATTTCGGCATCGACCAATCAGCTTCATCTTCAACTAGGTAGCAAAGCGATGAGACATTCGAGGACATAAAGGCGATAGCAGAGTTGGAACCCAGTGGGATTGTTCACATAGCTGTTTTGTTTCCTTTTTCAAATTGTAAACTCTATATTATTTGGCGGCGTCCTCTTACTAGGATGTCAGCCTCTTGTACAAAAACGCCTATTCACAGGAAAAGTTTAAATCAATACAAATTCACTTGTCCATACAAATTACCATTGTTTTCCTTTTTCTGTTTTGTCTTGCGAAGAACGTCCAATGTTCATTTTTGATATATGCATTTGACATTAAATTGCTGATTCGTAAATGTTTACATATAAAACAAGAGATTGATTACAGGTGACATCAGAGACAGGGACAATGTGAAGTTGTCTAATGCAGTCTGGTTGTTTTGTCCGCCAAAGCGCCAAGGTAGGTTCAACCGAAGAATGTGGCCAAATCATCTCAACTCCCCGCAGAGTAAAACAAGATTCAGCAATACTTTCCTCAGGCAGAGTTGACTCCCCGACAATCCTGAAAAGGCACAACATTCCCCGGCAGGTCTTGAAGCTCATCCCCAGTAGATTCTGGAAGCTTATCCCCTGCAGAGTACGGACGTCTCTCCCGAGTTTTATTTAGAGTTATTTCCTCACAAGGACTTATAACTGGGTTATCCTCAGCTAAAAAAACCACGGAAGATCGCCCTCGGCGAGGTTCTTTCAATCCCCGACAGGAGTCTATCTTTAGTATTCCCCAGCGGAGTTTTATCTTTGGTGTTCCCCAGCGGAGTTTATCATCATTATCCTCAGCGGAATCCATCATTAAAGTCCTCAACATACCTCTCATCAAACTTCGGCCAAGTATCTCTTCCACGGAGCAACTCCCCGGCCGTTCGTCAAGGATTTATTTTCCTAAGACGAAATTACATTCATAAACATTTCACATTTTCATACATCCTGCTTACATATATGATGAAGTGCATACAACACTATCTCATGTTGAACATCATGACATCATGCATATCATACATCATGACATTGCATACAACTTATGTTTTTTGCCTTTTCAGGGAAAAAGATGATCCCAAAGACAACTACCTTCAACTGTCACAATTTCAGATTCGATACATGTATCTAGCCAGGGCACATTTGAGAGTGATCAGTTTCCAGACTCGATTCCTGTATCTAGCCAGGGCACGTCTGAAGAGTTCGAAGACTCGATTCCTGTATCCAGCCAGGGCACGTCTATCAACTACAACATCTCCAGATTCGATTCCTGTATCCAGCCAGGGCATATCTGTTGACCACGTTTCCAGACTCGATTCCTGTATCTAGCCAGGGCACGTCTGAAGAGTTCGAAGATTCGATTCCTGTATCCAGCCAGGGCACATCTATTAATGACTATTTCCAGATTCGACTCCTGTATCCAGCCAGGGCACATCTGTGAGCAACCAATTGTAGATTCGATACCTGTATCTAGCCAGGGCATATCTGCATAAGGAGATTGAAGATCAAACACCTGTAACAAGCCAGGAAAACATCCGTCTTTCTCAAATACACAAGTTCTCGCTAAGGAATCTCTTATGCGATCAACACTTCCAAATGGCATCTATAAGCCCATTCCCGACAAGGTTCTGTCACATCTCCGGATGGCATCTATAAGCCCATCTCCCTATCCACCACCTCTCCAAATGGCATCTGTAAGCCCATTCCTGACATCACATTGCTGAGACCTCAACATGCGAGTGCAAATTTCCGGGCACTCTAGTGTCCAATCTCCTTTTACCCTCGAGTCACGAAAGGCAAACTTGCCAATCTAACTCTTCAGGTCCAAGAAGATTGAACAGGGGCAACTGTTGTACCCCAAAATTTGCCCTCCCATTTCCTCAACATTTTCTCATCACAAGACCCTTGAAGATCAAAATCCAGTTAGGGTTTCCTCTGCTCAAGACTTCTCCTTGCACTGTTGACCCAAATTAGGGTTTGTGTTTGCCCAAGGATGTTTTGACCTAAAATGCCTAAGATGACTTTCATGCTTCATGTTGGACTCCCAAGTTTATCCTCACCAAGTTTCAAGTCTTGATTCCAAGTTTTGCCCAGTCAATTGGACAGTTGACCTAGAAATCAGCTGTATTGGGGAAAAAAGTCAACTGTGGCCAATTGACAGTTAAATCTCATGAAATTTGACCCACATCAACATATTGAACTCATATGGACCATTTGATCAAGTTTGGATCACAATTCCACAAGAAATTTGATCAGATCACCAAAAGGGCAAAATGGTCATTTTTTAGGGTTTTGACTGCACAAGGGTAATTTTTGACTGTTTAACCTAGCCAATGGCAAACCAAGATCACATATGGACTCAAGGACTCAATGAAATGGTCTTGACACATTCAACAAGCTCAAAAGATCCCAAGTACACAAGATTGACAGTTGAATTTCCCAGTCAATTGATCAATTTTGACTGTATACTGAAAAGTCAAACTTTGACTTTTTGGTCAAAATCAAGAGTCAAGATTCATTTTTCATCAAAACTTGCCAAATCATGAGACTTGTTCACCAAGAAATCACAAAATGCAAATTAGGGTTAGAAAATGGAATTTTTCATAACTTAGAATTTTTCTAAGTTATGAAAAACCCTAATTTTTTCCCAACTTTGCCCCATCTTTTCACCAAGATCCATTTGGATTAAAACAAAAGTCAAAACATGAAAGTTGTAGCTTATTGCATAATCTACAACTTTTATTCACAAAGTTTTCTCATTTGAAGCTTGTATCTCAAGTTACAATTTTTTGAATAAGGGCACTAAACCATTTTTAACTTAGTGAAATTTTAACCTATTTTGACAAGGTTTTCTACCCCACTTCAAGGCCATTTTTCATACCCTTCCACTTGGAATTTCAATTTGCATTTCAAAGATGGATTGTAGTACACATTCCAAGCTTTCCAAAATGTCCAAGAACTCATCAAACAACCTCATAACTTGAGAGATTCGAATTTCACAAGTTGGCAAAAATTCACTTTTGTTCTTCATCAAAACATGTTCATAATCTTGCAAATTTGAACTCAGCATGCTTTAGGCTTGATTACAGGTCCTTGAACCATTCCATACTCAATAATTTAATGCTTATTCAATGTGTTAAGGTGTTGTTCTTTGAGTGCAAGCATTGTATGCAAGATTAATCCTAAACTAGATAAAGTGCTTTATCCATTTTTGTAAAAAGCTAGCTTTATGTCAAATTGAAATCCAAGCAAGTACAGTTAGGATCTCATTGGCACAAGATTATGGACAAATTGCTCTGATCAAGAGAGGCTTTGCAGCAGGATTAGAGGCCCCCTACTGACCTAAAACACCAAGTGACCATTGCTTGCTTCAAATTCAAGTAACATTGCATAACTTGTGCCATTATTGATCTCAGCTTACAAACACAAGAAAAGAGTTATCAAACACATTCAGAAGAACATATCCAAGCTAACACACGAGCCCTTGGCCTCTCAAACACTCCCATTGCCATAATCACCTTGGAACTGCTCAAACAGAGCAACCCCTGCAGATTGAGTGCTATCTCTCAATCCCTTCGAGCATTCTTGTCCAAACCTGTTCCTCTACCTTCCTTACAACATATGCAAGCTAACCATGGCCTAAAACCTGACCTGTAATCCCTCTAACAGTTTCCACCATTTTCATTTTTTCTCTTTGCAGTTGAAGTTCTACAGCTCAATACAAGAAGGTTCAAGACAAAGTAAGCATTGAAACAGCATCCCTGGACCTCAAGGAAGCTTTTCCAATCATTACCTTGCACCAGAAGTTCCTCATTCTCTAGATAGAAGTTCAACTGCACAGGTAAAACTTTGAACTCGTATCTCTCTTATCATGCATCCTTAGTCTTAAGTTTGTGAAGAAACAAGGTTCTACTCATAGCCCTGAACATGTACATCTCTTTACATTTCATTTCTTTTGCCTGAGTAGAGAGAATTTGGAGTTTAAAAATGGCAGAAAAACTAGGTTAGGATTTGGGGGAGGAGAAATTCTCCCTCATCTTAGAGAGTTAGGTCAAGTTCCATACATGGTTAGAACCGTCTCTTCATGCTGAACATTTGTTGTGTTATGAGTTTTTGCTAAAAAGCCAGGAATCGAGAGTTGGACATTGAAGAACAGGGGCGCGCGTTTTTTCAAATGTTGTTGCTGGAGGTTGAAGACAGTGGCATTGGGCTGGGCTTGTCTTATGTTTTTTCTTTTCACACCCCATAATTGCTATTACACCCCCTGAGCCCATTTGCTTTATTTTTATTTCTTTTTGACTTTTTCTTTTTTTGTTTGACTTGTTTATTTTTTCTCAGCATATTAAAATTTTGAAAACATTTTTCTCACCACTTTTTGATTTTTATTTGATTTTATTTGATTTTACTTTAGTTAATACATAAATACATATATATATTATTATTTAGAATAAATAGAAAAATAGTGTAAATACATTTTTTATTTTATTTACCTTCTGAAAATATTTCACATAAAAATACCTTTTTTCATTTATTTTGATTAAAATATTAAATATATATTATTTTGTGTATAATGCATATTTAAGACTTAATATATATATATATATATATATATGTTTATTAATATATTTAAGTTAAAATATAAAAATATTTGAATTTTTCATTTTATTAATATGTGATATAAAAAATACTTTTTTTCATAATATACTTCATTTTATTTTTATTTTTGTAAATGATAAATAAATACTTGTATTAAATCAAATAATGATACATTTTCTTCAAAATTAGGGTTTTTGCCCTAAAAGTTCAAAATACCCCAAAAATAATATATTTTTATTTTCTTTTCTCTTTTACATAAATAATATTTTTTCATACATATACAAAACATTTCTTTTGCATCTTGCATTCTTATTTAATTTTTGTACATTGATTAAATTGCAAATATTCAAAATTGATGTAATAATTTAGGTTTACATTACTTGTCAATATCCCCATTTGAACATTTGTACCCCCTTCCCATATTTGGTTTTGTAATAGCTTAGTAAATTTATTTTCGCACTTTATTGCTTTCTAATGATAACATGTTAGAATTAGGGTTTGTATGCGAAAAAACGACAAAAAAAAAATAGTTATGACCTAATCTCAAGATAAACAAGCATGAAAATGAACACACATCTCACACTTACACCCCCTAGGTACTCCACTTTGTTGCCTTCAAATAAATGGGCCATATTGTATGTTGAATTTCTTTGGGCAAAACAAACAATTTGAATGATCATAGTCCCTCGATAAAACTTTTCAAAGCAAACAATTTGAATGATCAAGTCCCTTAAAGAAAATTGCCCAAAGACATTTAACGCCGTTGCAATTATGGTCTAAACGATGACCCGCGCCTGTCCCTTTCACATCCTAACATGAGGTTGTCCACCAAATACAATGGTGGAACAAACTTGTTAAAAGGGTTAAAACATAGCAATAATCTTTTGAGAAATTTAGGAGTAGATAACCTCTTAGTTACTTGGATCAAACTTGCAAAACAAAACACTTGCCTAATTTCAAAACCACACCTCACAACACTTTCAAAACAACTTTCAAAAACAAATGAAAACCTTTTCAAAAGACATACATCTTTGTATACATCCCCACATGGATCATTACAAAGGTTGCCACAACATTGGCCTCTTTTCAAAACATTTTCAAACCCACACACAAAGCACCATTTCAAACAAATTGAAAACAAAAGGCAAGTGATCTAAGCAAGTAACTAAGAGCCCATGGATAACCATGGATAGAAAAGGTGATAATACCTTCCCTTTCTATAATCTACTCCCCGAACCCAAGAAAACATCTCAAAAGGTTTTTTGCTGTGCTTTTTAACCTTTCCTTAGGATAAAATAAAAAGTCGGTGGCGACTCTTGCTCAACCGAAACATTTGCGAAAACAAACGCAAAACCTTAAGTCAGTTCTCCCACCGTATCACACTTTTGTTCATTAGACATTCGTCGTGCGAACTTCTATGCTGTTCAAACAAATAGTCATATGCAAGCAATGTTATATTAAAATGCAAAGCTCATGTCTGTCTTGAAGTTTTTGAAAATGTGTTTTTTCAGTAAAACCAGTGAATTTTGTAAAACGTGATGTCAACTCAGTATTTTACAGCAAGCCTTAAGGAGTCAAGATACCTTTCGTAACAGTATGCCTTCGAACTAACCCATGCTTCAGCTAGGACTTTTTAAGGGTTATAACGTGGCCTGGTTCACAGTTTAAGAAACAAAGGATAAAGGCTCAAATTATATTTGTACCCACCCGCTCTTCGTGATGTTCTTCAAACCTAAACTCAGTTGATCGTGCGTTAGACCTTGTTCAAGTCTTTGTCCTAATATTCCCATGATGGTTCGGATGTTGACATTTTATTTTGAATAGGCAGTCATTTCCTTGTTGAGGGTTTGCAGGTCCTCTTTTCTTTTTGATTTCGTTATCCCTGTTTTTTGCCTGAACTGTTTCTTTTGTGATTACAGTCAGCGGGATGCCCCAGTTTTGTAAGTCTCCTTCATAGGTTTTGACTTAATGGGCGTTTATTTTGAGGGATAATGACTGCCTGTCTTTATGATTATTCGGAACCATCACTGTCTTTTGTTTTGTGAGGACCTCTTTGGTGCTATTCGTTGTGCACTTGGATCAACTGAGAGAACTACCCTGCCCCAGGTTATGATTAAGGGTTTTAATTTTCGAAAATAAAAACTCCTACTTCTTTGGCTCGAAGGGGTTGACGAGGGATTATCTTCCTTATAACTCCAGTGTTTAGGAATTGAAACAATGCCTGTACCTCATCAGCGGGGTCTGTTCAAAAGCATACTGTAGATCGTGGTATTGTTTTCGTCATCCTCCCTCAAGAGGCTTAGAATTATTAATCGAGCATTGAACATCACAAAAAATGAAAGCAATTTTAAATATAGCGAATGCGAATATATTGATTCAAAACAGACATATGCGATGCATTGATAAAGTAATAAAGTTTTCTATGACAATAATTGTTTGTATAAGCAAAGAAAATACAACTTGAACATTCGAATGAACAAAAAGTCTTTTAGTCTCAGGACTTGTCACTTCAAATGGTGAATCTCGCAGGGATAGTAGAAGAACTCGACCTGACCATCTGGGGTAAATTCTACAGCTCCTTCATCAATCAGGCTTTGGATTTTGTACCTCAACTTCCAACAGTCGTCAGTATCATGCCCCGGGCTGTTGGAATGGTATGCGCACCTGGCCCCAGGATTATAGTTGTGTGAAGAAGTCTTAGGATTAGGGTGAGGTCCTATCAACGTCACCAGATTCAACTTCAACAGGTGTTGCAAAGCTTGGGACAGCGACGTGTTGAGCTGGGTGAATTGCCTCCTGGGCTTGTCTGGCTTGCTCTGATCAACCCGTTGTTCTTGGCGAGGTTGTGGTTGGACCTGTGAAGTGGTAGCAATTCGGAGAGGTCTATTCTTCACTATACCAGACTCTTGTCCTCTTGGAAGCTGATCAATGACCTGGTCCCTGACTTGGACTGGTTGCTTCATGTTGTATCTGTCTTGATGAAGCTGACTGATCATGGTCCTCAACTCTTCTTGTTCCCGAGCTAAGCCTTGGATGAGAGCCATTTGCCCCAGCATCTAGGTTCTCATTGTATCTACCTCAGCTTGCAGACGTTCCAGCCGTTCGTCCTTATCATCTTCGGGACTTTTCTTGGCCAAATTCCCCATGAGGAGTGTCCTCAACTCTTCCTGCCCCTTGGATAGGCTTAGGAAGATCTCCCTGAACTGAGTCTCTTGAGCATGAAGACCCTGGTTATCTTGTTGGGAAGCCATTTCTGAAATAAACAGCGGAGAAGGTAAGTGACCTGTACAAAGGGTACCTGTAATGCAATGATATGTATGATATGCATGCAATGTTTTCAAGGACCTTGGGGGTAAACAAGAAAATTGTTAGAATCTGGTAGCTTGATGAGGGAACTTCATTTTGTTGAGAGTCCTTCTTCAAGAGTCAAGGCTCACCATATCGAGTGGGTCATAGCCCCTGACTCAAGTTATCAACCTTGGCTTAGAGGAAAATAAATCCCCTTTGCCCCTTGCTAGACATTTTTGATTCATCATGACCTGCATCACAAACCCTTGAGATCCTTGAAATGGATTAGTCCTTATGTAGGATGTATGCAATGGTACGATGGTATGATGTTATGCTATGCATGGAGTGATGTAAGTAGGCCCTGTAATGAGTCCAGATTGAGGACTGTAAACAAAACCTGCAAGAAACTCAAGTGTCAGATAACAAGCATGCAATTAGTTCAAGTATGAAGGCACACAAGTCACAAGACATCCCTTAGAGTTTAGGCCAGCATGAATTTTGGGGTACTACCCTCTTGAAGTTGGTGGGCTCAAAAACCTGTCCTATCAAAAGTAACCGGGTTCTAAGGAGCTCAATATCATTGGGTTGTTTTCCGTGTTCATTGTTTTGATTTAGCCACTGAACTAGCGATCAAAATATTCCAACAAAACAACCCTCAATGAGTGTAGTATCGAGTATCAACCAACTTCGGACTGCACCAAAGTCAGTTATCTCACTACCCCTAAAGAGGCCAGGATGGTCAAGTAAGGTTGCTAAGGTCAGTTGATGCTTCACGACACCACGCGGCCGCCCCGTACTCTCCTTGACTTGACTCAAGGGTTACCGATACTCACCAAAGTGCCACATCAACGTAGCAAACTGCTTCAACCGTGTCGGTATACCCCGCACAGTTCCCTCACAGTTTGTTGCTACTTTCTAAAAGGTATCCCCCAGATCCGAGTTAGGATCTATGAAACTCCCAAAACAGGTCCACAACATTAAAGCAATCAAGACAAGCAATTGAAAACATAAGAGTGGTCTAATCCTAAGGTACACCTCACTTTATAATGTCCCCAGCAGAGTCGTCAGTTCTGTGATCGATGGAAATAGAACTGACTGTTTTTTAGCTGGTTTCGCGAAATGTCGCGGTAAGCAAGAGTCGCCACCGTCTTTTATGTTCTCCAATATGGAAAGGACAAAAGCACAGCAAAATTCCTTATTCGAGAATGTTTCTCGGTTCAGGAGGTAGATTCATAGAAAGGGAAGGTGTTAGCACCCTTTCTATCCGTGGTTATCCACGGGCTCTTAGGTATTTTCTCTTATGTTTTCAAAAATTGTTTGCTTTTCAAGTGTGTGTGGGTTTTGAAAAAAGTTTCGTTTAAAAAGTTTCTAAGTAACTCTTGTATCTGTCCTTAAGAGTGTATGAAAAATTTGTTTTGAAAACCTTTTGAAAGTGTAGGTGCGAAAAGTTGTTTTTGTTTGTTTTGAAAAGAGAAAGTACTTAAGAGAATCTACCTACCCTAAGGAATTAAGCTGTGTAAGAGTCCTTTAGATAGTGCTATCCCACCATTGAGAGATAGGTAGCACCATCGTTGGAGGTGTTCGGGTCAATTTGATTGTAGGGACAGTGTGGTCACCAAAGCAATGGTAGGATACCTTAGAAGTAACCCTAACATCCTAGATCCTTTTATCCGAGGCAACCGTTTCGAGGCAACTGGATCTTTAGACGAAGGGCGACCTCTAAGACATCCTATACTTGATGACCACGTTCGAGGCAACCAGTGAAGCATACTCTAGAAGTGGCATGTGCTTTGTGTGTTGTTTTTCAGTTAAGGTTATCTTATACATGTTATATGTGAGCTACGGATTGATTTTATTTACATACATTCTTTCATGTATTGTTAACAGTTAGGATTGCGGAAAAGTAAATTGCGGAAATATAAATTCTAACTATTACAAGGCGCGGGTCTATACATCGCCAAAAAAATAAAGACCCATTTTGTAAAATAAAGTGCGAGAATTTTAAATAAAGCGGTAAAATTCCTAATTAACTATTACATAGCTGGAGACAGTTACATAAATATTCAAAATAAAATAAATGCGCGCGAAAGAATTAAATCGGGAACGTCCTAAGGGTTTTGACCCTTTTAAGAAAAGAATTGAAATTTTTGTCCTTTTTTGTGATTAAATGGAATTAAAACTAATTATTAACTAATTAATTTAATTAAAAGAACAAAAACATTTTTTTTTGTGTTTTTATGTTTTTAATGAAAATAAAATAAAGGAATTAAAATTAAAAGCTAATAAAAACCTAATTCTAAATTTATTTTAATTATTAAGAAAAAAGGTTAAAGTTGCCTAATTAAAATTAATTCAATTTATTAGTATTTATTTACAAAAATAAAATGAAATTAATGATAATAATAATATTAGTTCTTTTTTTGATTTTTATGAGAAAAAAAAGTTAGTTATGTTAATAGTTAATAAAAGGGAAAAAATAAAATAAGACAAACAAAATATAAAAATGACAAAATAAAAATTGCAAACCCAAGGGGGGTTTTGGGCCAGATTAGGGTGTTTTGATTGGAATCTGAAGCCCATCAAGAAGCCAGCTTTGTTTGACTTTGGAGATTGCCTGCGCCTGTGTTGACTTGAGAACATGATGCTCCTTCCCTTGTGGCCATTGGATTTGCACTTGGAGACACTTGGCGCGTTGGATATGTGAGGCGCATGATAAGCCTTCTTTGAAGCCTGCACACAAGTATGTAAGAACAAATAATATGGGATTTTGAGGGGACCTGGAAATACTTACAGTGCTTGATAATGGACCTTAGGACGTGGTAAGGGTTGCTTTAGCTTCAGGGTATGGCAAAGAAGAGAGTCACGTTCTCCTTTTGGCCTGGAAACGCTTGCAAAATTCCTTTTGATCTCACACATTTTTTTGACAAATTTTGAACTTTGCTCTGGCCGTTTGTGCACTTTTTTTAGGTTGTGAATGAGGCTTGCAAGGCTTGTATATATAGTAATGAGTGAGAATAAGTCACATTAAGGAGCTTTTAACCATTGCCATTAAGCTTTGGATTTTCTCATAACCACCATTAAAGAAACATGCCATTTTTGTTCAAAATTTGAATTTCATGCTCATAATAGGCTTGGTACGAATTTGGTAGGTGATTCATGACATATAAAAGTCATTCAAAACTCAAAGATACCATTTAATTCATTTTTTTGATTTTTATTTGAATTATTATGGATTAAAGTGAATTAAATCCATAAAAATTAAATAAAAATGAAAAAATAAATGTTTGGTCTTGTAATGGGTCATGGGACACGCGGGTGTCATGACAAGGCTGAACCAAGTGGAAAAAAGTGGGCCCTTTTGTCAAAAATTGAAGTTTCAAGGATAGTTGACTTTTGCCATTTCACAAAAATTTCCCAACTTCTCCAATGCATATCTTGCTCAATTTTGATCATATGGACATGTTCTTGGACATTTTGGAAAGGTCTTGAAGTCCTCTAACCAATGCCTTTGGTCCCATGTCATTTGAATTTACCAATCTCAAGTTATGGTCTTTGAATTAAAGTGCCTTTTTGTTGACTTTTGAAAATGACCTATAATGTTGAAATTGATAACTTTTTGTGAGAGCATTTCTTGGATTTGGAATGTGAAGATGAGTTGTAGAAAATGTCCTCCCCTTAAAAATGAGCATTGGATGGGATTTTTCTGATGAACCATGAAAAAGTTATGCCTTGGTCAAGTTACAGTTGACTTTTCAACTGTCCAAAAATAGAAACTCTTGACACCTTGATGATTTTTGAGCCATTCTTGTGAAATCATGGTCAAGATTTGACCAAATGATGATTGTGGCTTCAAAATAAGATGTTGACCAAAAATTTTGACTTTTGACTGCCAAATGACCATTTTGCCCATACAGTTGATTGTGAAGCAATTAGGGTTTTTGACTGTGCAACTTGACCTTGTGAGCCTTGAAACTTGACATGTAGGTGCTTGACAATGTATATGAGCATATGGGACTTGATTGAGCCCTTGAAAACCTCAACTTCCTTGCAGGAACCAAAACCCTAGTTTGACTGGCTTAGGAGGGTGGTTGACTGTGCAACCCTTGAGTAGACTTTGAGCAAATTGAGATGATGCTTGTCAAAACTTTGAAGAATATGGGAGGGCAAATTTTGGGGTACAACAGTTAAAAAATGTTTTTTCTTTCTTTTACACTATTTCTTTATTTTTTATATATTTTCCTTCATTTCTATTCAATATGGTTGTAATAATTAGGACTTTTATTGCTTTCCACCCCCCATTTATAAATGTGTATACCCCATCCCTAAATGATGTAATGGCGTAGGACATTTATTTTTGCAATTTACCGCTTTCATATAAAATGCTAGTAGTTAGGGTGTGTATGGAAAGATAAAAAATCAATACTTAGACAACCCTAATTCAAGAACAACAATGCATGAAAAATAAACACTTTGCACACTTACACCTCTAGGGTAACCCACACTTGTTGCCTCAGATAAAAATAGTCATGTCCATCGAACGTGGGATACTTTAGCAAAGACCCTCGAATACAAGATTGTAGTCCCTCGATGACCCTTTAATGTTGCCTTCGGTAAACGATCTTAGACCCTTACAACAAATCGCTAAGGTATCCTACAATGTTGCTTTCTATTACTATACGACGACCCACGCCCGTCCCTTCACATCCAATGATAGGGCTTCTTATCAATCAATGGTAAGATAGCAATATCTAAAGGAGGAGGAAAATAACTAAGAATTTTTTTGAGTAGGTAGAACGCTCGTAGTTGCTTGCTCACAACATTTCAAAACATCTTTCAAAAATACCAACACTTTTCCATGAAATATTTTCAAAAGTCAACACTTTGTATGCATTCTTATGGAGACGAGAATCATTAAAAAGTTCACCTAAACAAAGGCACTTTTCAAAATACTTTCAAACAAACACAAACACATTTCAAACAAAGCATTTCAAAGTGAGCTAGCAACTAAGAGCCCGTAGATAACTATGGATGAAAAGGGTGCTAACACCTTCCCTTTTCATAACCTACCCCCCGAACTCAAGAAAATATCTCAAAAGGTCTTTCATGTTCTTTTCACCCTTTCCTTTATTGGATAAAAGAAAAGTCGGTGGCGACTCTTGCTATCTATAACAATTGCAATCAAACGCAAAACACCCAAGTCAGTTCTCCCACCATATTATAGAACTGGTGACTCTACTGGGGAAATAACTTAAAAGTGGCGTTACCTTAGATCTAGATCACCTTTAAATGCTTTCATTGTTTGACTTATTTTGCTTTACATTTTGGGTACTTGTTTGGGCTTGTATTGATCCTCTACCCGGATTAGGGAACATTATTAGGTAAGTAGCAATAGATCGTGGGGACTGTGTGGGGTATACCGACATGGTTGAAGTGATGGCTACGCTAGTGTGACATATTTGTTGGTACCAGTATCCCTTGTGTTGAATCGAGGAGAATACGGGGCTGCTGTGTGGTGTCATTAAGCACTAACTGACCTTAGAAACTTTAATTGAATAACTTGGACATTAGGAAGTTGTGAGATAGCCGTCTTTGGTGTAGAGTTGAAGACTGGTTGATACTCGATGCTACGCTCATTAAGATCGGACTTTCGAGATATTTCGATCGCCAATAAAGAGGCTTGCGCTGAAATAATGGCCGATGAAGAAAGATCAGTGATATTGAGATTCCCTAGAACCCAGTTACTTTTATTAGGACAGGTTGAACCAACTAAACTTCAAGAGGGTACTTACCTATAAACCCCATGCAAGCCTAAACCTAAAGACTTATTTGTGTGCTTGTATATGATTATTTGTACATAACATCATGAGATCATGCCATAGCATTTTCAATAACCATTTAAAGGGTCTCAATGGCCTGTAATGCAGGGCTTTACTGAACTAGACGTCTATTAATGGACAAGAGGATTTATTTTACTCTAACCAAATGCTGTCAAAAAAGCCAAAGAGTCAAGGGCTATGACCCACTTAACATGGTGAGCTTGATTCTAGTAAGAGGACATTCAAAGATATGAAGTTCTTCAATCAAAGCTATAGTAAAAATTCAACTTCTAACATCTTCTTGTGTTTACCCTGCGAGATCCTTAAAAACATTGCATCCACATACCATGCATCATATCATGACAGCTTTTTCCCATACAGATTTCCTCATCCGCTTACTGTTTATTTCAGTAAAAATGGCCCTCGAGCAGACTGTCCAAGATCTTCAGACCCAAAATGATCAGCTTCAAGAGTTGTTCTGGAATCTATCCAAGGGGAGAGAAGAAGTGAAAGCACTTATCATTGAGAGCATGACCGATAACAATCCTGAAGACGACAAGGAGGGCCAGATAAGACAATTGCAAGCCGAGATAGCAACAATGAGAATCTAGATGGTGGGACAGATGGCTCTTATCCAAAACTTAGCTCGGGGACAAGAATAGTTGAGAGCCCTCGTTAACAAGCTTCATCAAGACAGGTGCAACCGTATGAATCAAACAGTCGAGGTTAGGGATCAAGTCATTAATCAGCCTCCGATGAGACAAAAAGTTGGTTTTTTCGAAAGAACACCTTTCAAAATGGCTAATATACCGCGAGTCCAACAACGACCTCGCCAACCACGACAGGGTGGTCATCATAAGAAAGATACACTCAAAAGACAATTTACCGAGATCAACATGCCTTTGGCTCAAGTATTGCATCATGTGTTGGAAGCCAAGCTGGTTGTATTAAGGGAGCCTCCTCAAAAACCCAATACTTCTTCTCTCCACTACAAACATAATGAAATATGTGTGTACCATTCCAGCAGTCGGGGACACAACACTAATCATTGTTAGGCATTGAAGAACAAGATTCAAGACCTGATCAACAAAGGAGTGTTGGAGTTTACACAAGATGGTCAACTAGAGTGTTTCTGTAACCCCTCAAAGACACACTATCTGAAGTGACAAAGTTTAGGCGGAGAAATTTTTGTTCATTCGAATTTCCAATTGTAATTTCTTTGTTTTGTTTAAACATTTATCCTTATGTCAGACTTTGGTTATTCTCACTAAGCATTGCATATGTTTGTCTTGAGTTAATTCATTCGTTTTCACTATATTTAAACTGTGCTTTTTATTCCCTTTTGTGATATTCAACTCTCGTTAAAAGTTATAAGCCTTTAGAGGGAGGATGACGAAAATAATACGATGACGAAAATAATACCATAATCTCATACAGTATGCTCTTGGACAGACCTTGTTGACGATGTACACGCGTTATTTCAAACCCTAAGCAGTGTAGTTATAAGGAAGATAATACCTAATCAATCCCTTTGAGCCAAAGAAGTAGGAGATTTCTTTTTCAAACTGAAACCTTTAATCATAACTTGGGGAAGGGTAGTTCCTTAGATAATTCAAATGCGCATTCAGTTGCAAGCTTTCACTTCATACACAACGAATGACATCAAAAACATCCTTCTGAATCAAAAGACGACGATGGTTCTATGTAAAATAGGCAGTCATTATCTCTCAAAAAGAAAAGCCCACTAGGTCAAAACCTATGAAGGAGACTTAAAAAAATGGGGCATCTCGCTGACTGTAGTCTCAAAACAAAAACAGTTAGGCAAAAAAAAAAGGGATAATAAGGTCAGAAGGAGGTCATTACAAATCCTCAACAACAGAAAAATGTTGCAAAATTGACTGCCTTCTCAAATAAACTTCCAGTATCCGAACCATCACCAAAATATCATTCCAGATTCAATTGGAATCCAAACGCGCAATTAACTGAGTATAAGATTGGAGAATATCATGGAGAATGGGTTGGGTACAAATTAACTTTGAGCCTTATCCTTTGTTTCTTAAACCGTGAACCAGGCTATGTTACAACGCTTTAAAAGTCCTAATTGAAGCATAGGTTAGTCCAAAAGCATGTTGTTAGAAAAGGTATCCTGACTCCTGTAAGGCTTACTGTAAATCCTGAGTCGAATTCATATTCTTATAAAATTCTTTTATCTGCTAAAAATGCATTTTCAAAACTTCAAGACAAACATAAACTTTGCATTGTTTGAATACCGATGTTTGCATATAGCTAATTGTTTGACAATGGAGAAATTCGCACAACGAATATCCAATGAACGAAAATCCTCTCAATAAATAGAATCACTTCAAATCCAATGAAAAACCCTCCATAGTCAAGGGGCATGACATGTTATTCTCTAACTCATCTTTGGCAGTCAAGTCAAGATTCAAAGAATATCTCGTAAAATGCTGAATAGCTAGGGGGAGATCTCCAATAGAGCAATGGACCACCAAGGTTCCTAAACTCTTCTCCCCAAACAGAAATCGGTACATCCCCGACGGAGTTTCTTCAAACAAATAAGCAGGAATCCCCAGCGGAAGTGTTCTAAACAAAGTTGAAGATACAAAGACTCTTCATCTCTAGCAGTAGTCCGAGAGTTAGTCTCCCAAAACTTCCCAGCAGTAGTCAGGAATTTACTTTCTCAGACGAAGATACACTTCAACAACATTTCACATTTCATACATCATAACATATGTATACGAAACGCATATAGCATTCTCATTCATTCTGAGAGCATCATTATGCAGTACATTACATACATCATGCCCTTGCACGAAACTAACTTTATCATTTCAAGCCAGTTCCCGAACAGGTAGATCTTGTCAACAATCTATCATCTGTCAAATACAATCAGCCAAAGATTCACTCTAGAAACGGTTCAGATACGACCCAGATATGGATGACATTCTGATACTTATTCCAGATTCACTATAGAAACGGTTCAGATACGATCCAGAGACAAATGTTATTCTGATACTTATTCCAGATTTTCTCCTCGATATAGTTCAGATACGATCTAGAGACGTATGTCATTCTGATACTTATTCCAGATTTTCTCCTCAATACAGTTCAAATATGATCCAGGGACGTATGACATTCTGATACTTATTCTAGATTCTCTTCTAGATACAGTCCAGATACGATCCCGAGACGGATGACATTCTGATACTTATTCCAGATTCTCTTCTAGATACAATCCAGATACGATCCAGAGACGGATAACATTCTGACAATTATTCCAGATTCTCTTCTAGATACAGTCTAGATACAATCCAGAGATGGATGACATTCTGACACTTGTTCCAAATTCTCTTCTAGACATGGTCCAGATACGATCCAGAGACTGATGACATTCTGACACTTATTCCAGATTCTCTTCTAGATACGATTCAAATACGATCCAGAGACGGATGACATTATGATACTTATTCCAGATTCTCTTCTAGAAATGGTTTAGATACGATCCAGACACGATGACATTCTGATACTTATTCTAGATTCTCTTCTAGATATAGTCGAGATACGATCCACAAATGGATGACATTCTGACACTTATTCCAAATTCTCTTCAAGATACAGTCCAGATATGATCCAGGGATAGATGACATTCTGACACTTATTCTAGGTTCTCTTCTAGATACAGTCAAGATACGATCCAAAGAGGATGACATTCTGACACTTAATCCAAATTCTCTTCTAGATACAGTCCAGATATGATCCAGAGACAGATGACATTCTGACACTTATTCTAGATTCTCTTCTAGATACGATTTAGATACGATCTAGAGACAGATGGAATTCTGATACTTATTCCAGATTCTCTTCTAGAAACGGTTCAGATATGATCCAAAGACGGATGACATTTTGATACTTATTCCAGATTCTCTTCTAGATACAGTCCAGATACGATCCATAGACGAATGACATTCTGACACTTATTCCAGATTCTCTTCTAGATACAATCCATATACGATCCAGAGACGGATGACATTCTGACACTTATTCCAGATTCTATTCTAGATACAGTCCAGATACGATCTAGAGATGGATGACATTTTGACAGTTATTCCAGATTCTCTTCTAGATACGATTCAGATACGATCCAAAGACGAATGACATTCTAATACTTATTCCCGATTCTCTTCTAGATACAGTCTAGATACGATCTAGAGATGGATGACATTTTGACACTTATTCCAGATTCTCTTCTAGATACAGTCCAAATACGATCCAAGAACGGATGACATTCTGACAGTTATTCCAGATTCTCTTCTAGATATAGTCCAGATATGATCCAGAGACGGATGAAATTCTGACACTTATTCTAGATTCTCTTCTAAATACAGTCCAAAGACGGATGACATTCTGACACTTATTCCAGATTCTCTTCTAGGTATGATTCAAATACGATCTAGAGACGTATGACATTCTGATACTTATTCCAGATTCTCTTCTAGAAACGGTTCAGATACGATCCATAGACGGATGACATTCTGATACTTATTCCAGATTCTCTTCTAGATACACTCCAGATACGAACCAGAGATGGATGACATTCTGAAACTTATTCCAGATTCTATTCTAGATACAATCCAGATACGATCTATAGACGGATGACATTCTGACACTTATTCTAGATTCTCTTCTAGATACAGTCCAAATACGATCCAGAGACGGATGACATTCTGACACTTATTCCAGATTCTCTTCTAGATACGGTTCAGATACGATCCAGAGATGGATGACATTTGATACCTATTCCAGATTCTCTTCTAGATACGGTTCAGATATGATCCAGATACGAATGACATTATGATACTTATTCCGGATTATCTTATAGAAACGGTTTAGATACGATCCAAAGATGAATGACATTCTGATACTTATTCTAGATTATCTTTTGGTAACAGTTCAGATACGATCCAGAGACGGATGACACTCTGATACTTATTTCAAATTCTCTTCTAGAAATGGTTCAGATATGACTTAGAGACGAATGTCATTCTGATAATTGATATAGATTCTCTTCTAGAAATGGTTCAAATACGATCCAAAGAAGGATAGAATTCAGATACTTATTCCAGATTCTCTTCTAGAAACGGTTCAGATACGATCCAGATGCGGATGTCATTCTGACACTCATTCAATTCATATTTCAAATACAGTTCAGATACGATCTAGATACGGATGTCATTTTGACACTCATTCAATACATATTTCAAATATAGTTCAGATACGATCCAGATACGGATGTCATTCTGACACTCATTCAATACATCTTTCAAATACAGTTCAGATACGATCCAGATACGGATGTCATTCTGACACTCATTCAATACATCTTTCAAATACAGTTCAGATACGATCCAAATACGGATGTCATTCTGATACTAATTCATCACATTTCTCAAATACAAATTAGATATGATCCAGATACGGATGTCATTCTGACACTCATTCAGTACATTTCTCAAATACAGTTCAGATACGATCCAGATACGGATGTCATTCTGACACTCATTCAGCACATCTTTGATATATGAGTTAGATATGATCCAGTTATGGATGTTATTCTGATACTCATTCAACTACATCTTCCGACTCAGATTAAATCGTCCAAAGATTTATTCTAATACTTCTCCCAGTTATAGTCAAGTTTAGACTTAGTCTAATTTCTATCAACAATCACCTTTGGATGGCATCTGTAAGCCCATCTCCAACAAACTCTTCATCACTTATCCAAATGGCATCTTTAAGCCCATTCCCAACACAATCAACTAACACATCATTAAGTGCAAATTTCTGGGCACTCTAGTGTTCAATCATTTTCCAACTTCAAGTCACGAATGGCGGATCCGCCAATCTAACTCTTCAAGTTTAAGAAGATTGAACAGGGGCAACTGTTGTACCCCAACATTTTCCCTCTCTTTTCTTAAGACATTTTTCAAAAGATCTTCAATAGCTCAAGCTTGTACAAGTGTGGACAAGGTCAAGCCATCTCCTTAACACTGATGCCTCAAATTAGGGTTTTGAATGAGAATGACTGATTCTTGACTTTTGACTTAATACATGACTTATTGGTTTGAAACATGATATCAAGGATTAAAGAACATAATTTCATGGCTCAAAACATTTCTCAAGATCATTGGATTGATAGATGAAATTTGGTCAATCGATGAAAAAGTCAATTGATACACAAAAGTCAAACTTTGACTTTTTGGTCAACATTAAGTTTCAAAGATCAAAATTCATCAAGACATTCAAGAATATCAAGCTTGATCATCAAGAAATCAATAAAGTCAAAAGTCAATTTAAAAAGTCAAACTTTCCAAGACTTAGAAATTTTTCTAAGTGTTTTTACACATGTTTATTTTATAACTTCATGCCATTCTTTCACCAAGATGTAAGATGATTCAAAGAAAACTTTCAACATGAAAGTTGTAGATCTTGATAATATCTACAACTTTGCTTTTTCTGATCAAGTCCTAGAAGTGCTTCAATTTTAATTTATAAATTCATGAAGTCATGGCATTTTTTGTATAAACACTTAGAGAAATTTTCAGCGGGTTTGGTCAGATTTTTATCCCAACTTCTTAGCTAATTTTCATCAAGTTACAATTGGATTCTTCAAAAATAGAAAACATGAAGGTTTTAGAGGATGTTACAAGCTTTCCAAAATGTCAAAGCACGCATTGAGATCATACTTGAGCTAAGAGAATCCAAGCCATGAAATTAGAGTGTCATTCTTGAATTACAAGGAAGATTTTGTGATGAACAAGAACCAAATCCATAACCATGCTGCATAATCTTCACTTTTCAGGCCTCAAACTTGTATATCACTCCTTAATTGAATGCTTACACAACTGATTAAACTATGATCCAAGTGTTTGAGCCTTTGTCCAATTGATCATTCCATTTTTGGAAGAAAGTGACATATCCATTCTTGAAAAGTTCACTTTAATCACAAAGTCAATTTCTTGAGCCCCTAACTTGTTGTTCTGATCACACTCAACTTCTACAAGTCAGAACAAACATGTTTAAAGTGATCAACCACTTTAGATAGCTTGGTATAAACATTGGAAACATGTTCTTCATGCTTGCTTCAAAAACAAGCAAGATAGCAATAACATGTGATTTCAAAATCTGAGTTGTTTCAAGTCTCAAACTTCTTTATAAATAGAAAGGCCATTTACAAGATAAAGGTCATAAGTTTTTTATGTAGGCAAGCCATCAAAATCTCATACTCTCAAAAATCCATAACTGTCCACAAAGCCTTCACTCTTGAGTTTTGAAGTCCAAATCTTTGAACCTCTCACACTTTGCAAAGTTTTATCCAAACAGATCATCCAAACACTCCACATACATCATATAGGACTTTTTCAAACACAAGAACAACTTCTGTAACATCACTATTACTATTTTCTAAGCTCAAAAACAGCCAACACAACAGTTCAGCTCAAAATACAAATTTCAGCTTCAAGGTAAGTTTTCTTGACCTTGAACTTTTCATTTAAAACATCATTAGTAATCCATTGTTGAAGATATATGTAGTAACTATTTCCTTTTGTAGCTAACCATTTCCTTTCTTTTCATTCTTATCAATATTGTGTTGAGAACTAACCTATACACATAATAGAACAATGTTCAAGGCAAAAAATTGCAGTATGAGTCGACACATACTCACATGAGTCGACACATACTCACATGAGTCAACACATTTTAGTTACAAAACTGGGCATGAGTCGACACAAGATATTATGAGTCGATACATACTGCTATATAGACCCAAAAACTGAAAGATCAAAGGTGTATGAGTCGACACAAAACACGAATGTGTCGATACATACAAGAAATGAGTCGACACATACCCTTATGTATCGACTCATACTGAGCTGATTTTGTTTTTACAGGAACAAGAAAGGTTATGTGTCGATCAAAGATGCATGTGTCGACACATAATGGTTAAAAATGTTTTTTTCTTTCTTTTACACTGTTTCTATATTTTCTATATATTTTCCTTCATTGCTATTCAATATGGTTTTAATAATTAGGACCTTTATTACTTTCCACCCCCATTTGTAAATGTGTATACCCCATCCCCAAATGATGTAATAGCGTAGGACATTTATTTTCCGCAATTTACCGCTTTCATATAAAATGCTAATAATTAGGGTTTTTATAGCAAGATAAAAAATCAATACTTAGACAACCATAATTCAAGAACAACAATGCATGAAAAATAAACACTTTGCACACTTGCACCTCTAGGGTAACCCACCCTTGTTGCCTCAGATAAAAATAGTCATGTACCTCGAACGTGGGATACTTTAGCAAAGACCCTCGAATACAAGATCGTAGTCCCTCGATGACCCTTCAATGTTGCCTTCGGTAAACAATCTTAGACCCTTACGAGAAATCGCTAACGTATCCTACAATGTTGTTTTCTATGACTATACGACGACCCACACCCGTTCCATCACATCCAATGATAGGGCTTCTTATCAATCAATGGTAAGATAACAATATCTAAAGAAGTAGGAAAATAAATAAGACTTTTTTTGAGTAGGTAGAACACTCGTAGTTGCTTGCTCACAACATTTCAAAACATCTTTAAAAAACACCAACACTTTTCCATGAAATATTTTCAAAAGTAAACACTTTGTGTGCATTCTTATAGAGACAAGAATCATTATAAAGTTCGCCTAAACAAAGGCACTTTTCAAAAATAATTTCAAACAAACACAAACACATTTTAAACAAAGCATTTCAAAGTGAGCTAGCAACTAAGAGCCCGTAGATAACTACTGATGAAAAGAATGCTAACACCTTCCCTTTTCATAACCTACCCCTCGAACTCAAGAAAATATCTCAAAAGGTCTTTCCTGTTCTTTTCACCCTTTCCTTTATTGGATAAAAGAAAAGTTGGTGGTAACTCTTGCTATCCGCAATAATTACGATTAAACGCAAACACCCAAGTCAATTCTCCCACCGTATTACAATGTTCAAACTTACAAAATTTTGAATAATATGTCCGAGATCTTTTCGAGTTTAATCCATTAAGTAATTTCAAACTTTTCTTTGTTTACTAAATTTCCAAGTAAACAATGGAATTTTTTTGAGCGAAAGAGAGCATAGAGAGCATTTCTGGAGAACGAATAAGACAAACGAACAAACTTAGAGAGAAAGAAGATGAAGTCGATTGGAGAAGACGATTGAAGGAAGAAAACATCATAAAAAATGAAATGAATAATTAACCTTTGTTATGCCAAGTCAATAAAAGTATGCCACATCCAAAAAAAATATTACACATAAGCATTTTTTGGACAAAAAATGGGTATAAGGGACCAAAACTGTTTAAAAAATAAATAGGGGGACTGATTTCGTGAGTTGAAAAAAATAAGAGACCAAAACTTTAATTTATCCAAAATAATAATTAAATTTTAAAAAATTGAGTAAAATATAATGTAAAAAAAGTCAGAGATGCAATTGTGAATTTTGTGAGATTAAAATTAATATAACAAAATTGATTGTAAAATTAAAAAAAAAACGAGATAAAACCATAAATGGAATATTAAAAATTAAAATCAAAGAGATGAAATAGTAAAAGAAATTTTGAGTATACAATTTTAAATCTCATAATCTACTATATAAGAAAATAATATATTCTGGAAAAGTCAATTTTACCCTTTGTTGTTTGATTGATACCTCACAATTTTAAGGGAATTTTATGTCTAAACTAACCAAATCCTAACTAAATGTACCTTTTCAGATCACTGAAACCAATTATTCTCTTTTTGGACCCATTTTCAAATAATAAATTATACCTTATGTAAACCCATCCTAACTTTTTTTATCCAATTGTATATTATCGGTTACTTTTGCAGTAACGTTTGCCATTAAGATTTTGTCCGCATCTCAATTTGAATTTTGAATTTTCTTGGAAAAGTTGGTTTGTCATTATCTGCATGGCCTTCTGTACAAAATATTAAGAACAACAAGGTCACTTTTCTTGGAAACCCTAATTTGAAAAAGGAAAGAAACGAAACTGTTTTTTTTTTTGCCTCGGGTTGTTGATATCAAGTCATCATGAAAAAAACCAGGTAAAATTTATAAATCAATTTATAATTAAAATAATTTTATTAGTTTATTATTTTTTTTAAAAAATTGTTATTGTTTATGCAGTGAGTAGAAATGTGGTTGTTCCTAATAGAGTTGTTCATGCATTGAATCAGAAGGTTGATGAAGATGTTATTAAAGGTTACATGCAGCTGAAGAATCATTTTGAAAATGGTTGGTAATGTTTTTCTTTATTATTTTTCTTAATTTATTGATTTATTAATTTGTTATCTTTATTATTTTATTAATTTATTTAGGTGTTGCAAGGAATGAGAGTGGTGATGGATTTTTTCCCAGCAAAAGCGGAACGTGAAAACACAATAGACAGTGGTGAACAATGAGATTCAGCTACCTCAAGAATGGACTTATTGATAGAGTTTATGCGGGACAAATGTTTTAAGAATTAAACTGAATCACATCCGATTCAGTTTAGTTTTTAAAGCTACATATTCCTTATATGCAAAAGATGAAAATAATAAAAAGTAAAATATTTGGTATATGTCTGATTTCTCTTGTGTTTTTCTTCGTTTCTCTTAATTCTGTGTTTTTGTTCTACATTCTATGCATACTTTATGAGGAAGTCATTAAAGAAGTGGGATTTAGAGATATCTTCAAGAAAATCAAGGTATGTTTAAGCAAGAAATCAAATGTTCTATGTGATAAATGCTAATACTATTAAGCTAAAATATGGTTGTCAGGTTTGCACACTTTAACTTATTTCTCTTTCAATTGTAATTTATGGTCTGGAAGTTTGAAACCAATTGCCAAAAAAAGTATATTTTCTTTTATTGAAGTGTCTATGTTTATAGACAGAGGCAACATTTGTCAAGTGTAGATAAAATGATTTTAAGGTTGGTTATTATGCAGAGGTTTTGGTATCGTGATTGAACACTACTTTGTCTATGTTATTCAACGAATGTACTTTTATTAATTTTGAAGATATATTATTTTTTTCCCACATGAAGGTAGTGAGGTAGTGCTTAGGTCATAGTTTGAATTTTCTTAAAGTTATGTACATAATAATTTGTTTCTCCTCTGATTCCCAGTAGGAGAAGACTAAAAAAATAGTATTTCTTAAATTATTAGTATTGTTAGCATCTCACTAAACCTTAAAACGCAATGTGCTTAATTTATGTACTTTAGGTAACCTCTTATAAGTGTCAAAATTTCGTTATTTTGAGTAGTATTTTATGGCACTTATTTGCTTTGTTCTTTTGTTTTTTACTTTAAAACCTCTACTTTAGTGTATATAATTTATCGATAGTGCATTCGTGTAAATATTGTATTGATTGATTAGTTTTATCTCGTCTTTGTAGGATTATTTACATGGTTGAAGCATGGAACAATAAAGATTAAATAAAGCTTCAAGATGCAGTTTTGGAAGGAAAATAACAAGTCCCAGGTTGGGCTAAGTGCGGTCATAGCATGCTGGAGGTTAGCCTGTCAGAGTTGAGCATGCTAAGAGCGGTCTTAGGGAGCTTAGTACGCTTTGGAGGTTTGGTCTAATAAGTGACAGCGCGTTTTGCGCTTTGTACGGGCTAAGCGCGGTCTGCGTACTTTTGCCATTTATATTATTTTGTAATTCATTTGTTAGGGTTATGGTTTTGGGGGGTTTTGTATCCCAACTCCATCACCTTCATTCTCTGGTAGAGAGAGAGGCTAGAAAACAACAGTGGAGCTTGCATGTGGATGATCTGGAGTCAGATTTCTCATCAATCAGAGCTGACAACCTGTGAGATGTTTGGTTCTTCTTCATTATTCCCTATGTATTTCTCTATTTATTAGGTTTTGTTTGTAAGCTTTCAGAACCTATAAATATTTATTGATCATGGTGTTGTAAAGAGCTTGCTTTACAAATCAATCTTGATGTCTTCCTTGATATGTTTGCTTTATGTTTGGATTTGTGTTATTATAGACATATACCTCACAAATTCTGATTAGAGATGGATATCTATTAGTTTCTAAACTATACAAATAGATTTAAAGCTAATATTGACTATGTGTATCGGTTTATAATGCCTTTATGTTATTGATTTGCGTGAGACATCACCCTTGAGATAATACAATTGTTCTCTCAACTCCGTGTTAGACATAACCTCTGTTGTGAGCGATATGTGATGATATTACTGATTGATTTAGGTCGAGTACAATTGATCGATAGGTTTAAGTTTGTGACAAGTAGATTACATTCATGCCTGCTATGTTTCTCCTCTCTAAACAATGAATTTATTTTACTATTCATATGTTTTTACTTTAACCATTCAAACCAAGCTCAGAAACATAAAATATGTTGAACGACATTTTTTCCCTCGCACTAATCCCTGTTGAGACGATAAAACAAAACTAAAAATACTTACTTTTTCTTGCTGCTTTACCGTAACAACAAAATAACACTGTCGTCGAGGATTAATGTTTTGATATTAAATTGCATCGCAATAGTTTCTATGGTTTTGATCTTTGTATATATATATATATACACTTATATGTTGTATATTTTCACTTGTACATTTTTACTTGTCTATATTTGTGTATATGTTTACATACTTGTATATTTGTGTTTGATTTCCACACTTTTTATGTGTTTGTTGTTGTTGTGTTCAAGTGTATGTATATATGTGTTTTTCATCATGTGTTCAAGTGTTGTTATAAATTTTCTTGCTTTCGTAAAATTTGTTCAAGTGTTTGGTTAGGACACTTGTTTTCAGTTGCTTGTTAAAGAAAATCATTGGGTGACAAGAGAAAGTTACTAGCTGAGTACAATAAAGGCGTCAAGCTAACGACTTAAAGCAAACGCTTGTTGAGAGGCACCCCAACACTTATAAATTCTGTATATTTTGTAGTTGAGTTGTGTAGGTGTTAGTGAAGGTTTGGCATGAAGATTCAGAGGCCTTATTTTTCTACGCGTGCTAAGCGTGCTTTGTGGGGGCTAAGCGCACCCTACAGTTGCGCCAGTGAATTGTCTCTTCACTCAGCCCTTCTTTCCCACTTTCACCAAGGCTTTTTAGACTAGTAAATAGTAGTAGTAATTAGTGATCATTTTTGTTGTTGTTTGCCTTCATACATCTTTCTTTTGGGTTGACGTCGCATGGAGTGATTTCTCAAGTTTGATTGTTTCAACTTGCATTTGTGTGATAATGATAGTTTTGAAGTTGGTATCATTCAATGTACATGTTTATTGCTTTATATAATATATCATTATTATGAAACTTTTAATTTGTAAAACTCGCATGTCATTTATTCTTTTGCAATACTGTTCATGATTGAATCACCTTAGATCCTAGCCTTTTTGTGAGGAAGCTTTCCATTTTTTACTATATGCACAAGAGTCTGACAATTTTGTTCAACTAATTTGAGTTATGTTTAATCTCGCATTTATGTTGTTTATATGAAAGCATGAAAATGATCAAGTAATTTTGTTTAATTTTAAGCATAACCCCCTAACCAATAGTAATTCACCTTGTGAGTGAGCGAGCATTTGTTAGCCCCGTTGAGCCTTTTTGTTAGAATTCCTCTTGGTGTTGGACTATGAACTTGTGCATGAGTGAGTAGTAACCTCAGATTCTAATGTTTCTTTTTTCTTGAACTCTCAACCATATATTATGGTTTGAACTTTTTCCCTTGCCTTAGAAAGTTAGGGAGCATTCACATTATGATGTTTGGATGAATTCAAGTTGGGGAGAGAAATGTTTGGTTTATTCAAAGTTTAATTTCTTGTATCGAAGCAGGTTATTGCTCGGCACAAGGTGTGTCAAAATTAGTATGTCAAATTGTATCGAGTTGTGTTAGCCATCGAAGTGTCGAAGCAGGTTGCTTCCCACAATATTTCGATTTAGGTCTAAAATATGTATTTTGGGGTTTTATAGTTTTGGGATTTTTGGCTTAGGGAGAAAGCAAGCTCATTATAAATAGAGGGAGTAACCCCTATTTTTAGAACCAACTCAGAAAGAGTATTCATAGAATTTTCAATTGCAAGTGAATAAAGATTTTCCACAGTTTTTGGGAAGAGAGAAACTCTACAGAAACCCTAATCTCTTTTCTTCTTTAATTTTATTTTCATCGTTATCATGTAGTGATGAAAATCTTGTTCATCAAGATTGATAGAAATTCTCCACAGGTTTTGGTGGATTTCCAACATCTTGTATCAGAGCTATGGTTGAGCGATCAAGGGAAGAAAAAGAATAAAATCACAATGGTGATGAATTATGCGAATGAGAATTTTCCAGCAAGTCTTCCAATTCTGAAAGGTGATAACTAAGAGAGTTGGTGCAAACAGATGAATGTTATATTTTGTTATCAAGGTCTTTGGGATATTGTAAAATATGGATTAGAACCGCTTGATGAATATCCTTCAAATGATGAAGAGACTGAACACAAAGAATTGGAGAAGAAGAATTATAAAACTCTCTTTATAATTCACCAATGTATTAGTCCATATTTTTTGAAAATGTTAGTGATGTAGAATCAACAAAAGAAGCATGGGAGATTCTTGAGAAATCTTTTAGAGGTGAAAAATGTGAAAGAGGTGAGTGTTTTACCCCAAAATTTTCCCTCCCATTTTTTCTCAAGATATGCTCCTAGAGGTCCTCAATTGCTCAAGGTTGACCAAGAATTGATCAAACAAATTCTCCTCCTAAGCAATAAACCTCTAATTAGGGTTTCACTTTTCACCAAGGTATGTGAACTCCAAAGGTATCAAATGTTTTTCCATGGTCCTAATATTTCTTCAATATTGTCCATGCCAAATTTCATTCCCTACACTACAAGTTTGCTCAATCAATTGCTCAAATGTTTGAAAATCAACTGTACTAGGTAAAAAGTCAACTGTGGCCCATGTACAATCAAACTTCAAATTTTTTGTTCAACGTCAATATTTTTAAGTGATATCCATCATTTTATCAATGGTTTATCATGATTGTTGTACCCTAAAATTTTCCCTCTCATTTATCAATATTTTCTCACAAGATCTCTTTAACTCAAGACTAAATTAGGGTTTGATCAGCTCAAGACACCTCATCATGCACTGATGACCCAAAATTAGGGTTTGAGATTGTACAAGGATTTTTGGACTATCAATGCTTTATATGACTTTCAAACATCATTATGGACCCCTAAGATTACTCATGGCAAGTTTCAAGCCTTGAACCACATTTTTGATCAGTCAATTGGACAGTTGACCTAAAAATCAACTGTATTGGGGAAAAAGTCAACCATGGACAATTTACAGTCAAACTTCATAATTTTTGACCCACATAAACATTTTAGACTCATATGTATCATTTGATCAAGTTTGGACCATAATTTCTCAAGAAATTTGATCAAATCATCAAAAGGGCAAAATGGTCAAAATTAGGGTTTTGACTGAGAAAAAGCAATTTCTGATTTTTTGACCTAGAAAATGACCAATTAATTTGAGGCATGATTCCAAGGGCTCAATTGCACCATCATGACCTAATGACATGGTTCAAATCATTGCAAATCCATATTGACAGATGAAATTTGCAGTCAACTGATCAAAAGTCAACTGTATACTGAAAAGTCAAACTTTGACTTTTTGGTCAAAATCAAATGCCAAGGATCACAATTCATCAAAACATGTAAAAATCTGAAACTTTTTCATCAAGGAATCAAAGATTGAAGATTTTGTTTTAAAATTTGAAAATTTCTTAACTTAGAAATTTCTCTAAGTATAGAAAATTTCTTATTTTTTCTCAACTTTAAGCCAATTTTTCACCATGATACAAGATGATTCAAAGAAAGTTCCCAACATGAAAGTTGTAGATCTCCATGAAATCTACAACTATTCTTCACACATTTCCCCATAAAGATGCTTGGATCTCAAGATACAATTTTGTGAATACATGCTCATGAGCTAAAATAACTTAGTGAAATTTTACCCTAATTTAGGCAGGTTTTTGATCTAACTTCATGGAAATTTTTCACTTAGTTCCAAGAGGAATATTTAAATGCATTTCAAAGATGAGTTATAAAGCACATTGAAAGCTTTCCAAAATATCCAATAACTCTTTGAGATCATTCTTGAGTATGGAGAATCGAAGAGAGGAAGTTGACAATTTCTCCTTTTGATTTCAAGCCATTTCATGAAGAACAAAATTCAAATCTTAACCTATGATGCCTAATCCTTGCTTTACAGGTCTCAAACTTGTTTATCACTTCATAATTTAATTCTTACACAGATGATAAAGCTTTAATCCAAGCACAAGAGTCTTTGTCCAAGCTTTAATTCCATAAATGGCACAAAGTTGCCATTGCCATTTTAGAAAAGCATAACTTTTGCAACTTTTCACTTCTTGAGCATTGGACCTGTTTTCTATGCACACACAAGTCCTATAAACCAAATACAAGTTGTCTAGGATTTGTACCAACTCCAAGCAGGCTTGTACAAGCATGTAGGGAGTGGTCTCTTCACCTTTCTTAAAAAAGCAAGTAAGAGTGCAAAAAGCCTATAATTGAGAAATCTGTGGTGGAGTGGATTAGAAACCTTCCTTATACTTATACACAAACATATTACAACTTAGAACACGATTGTTAAAGGTCAGAAACACTCAAAAACTCCCTATCACCAAAAACTTGTCAAAACTTGCAGTTTGAGACCAAGCATAGCAATCCACAAATCTACTCGTGTGTTTCAAGTTTTAATCACTCAAACACCTTACCTACCTCATAACTAAGTGTTCCAGACCATCATCCCTTCAATGTAACTCCTCATTCTTCATCTGCCATTTTTGTTTTTCAAGCTTGCAGGTTGACTTGGATAGAGAGATTCAGGCACTTTCAAAGCAAGGCAAGGATTGGAACACACTCAGGGAGGTTCAGGCAAGCTAAAGGAATCTTCAGGCCTTCATAAATCTCACTCAAACTCCATTCACGATCTCAGCTGAAAGAGGTAAGAACTCCAACTTCTATCTCTTCATACAAGCATCTATTGGTCACGATTTGTGAAGAAAAAATGTAGATATTATTGTGCTAAAGCCAACCATGTGCATAGGTTTCATTTCTGATCATTATGTATAGAGAATTTTAGAGTTTAAATTTATGTGAAAATTAGGGTTGAAATTAGGGCCTTTGAAATTAGTTGTGATCATTGACTGTTAGCTTACATAAGTTACATGTTTGAAATCGTGGGAAAGAGTACTATCATTTTCATGTTGGAAGTTTCCATTTTCATGGAGAAATGAGGAAGATACAGAGGTTCTGGCCAGCTTGAGGAAGAAGATGAAGTACAGGGCAAAAAGGCTTTTTGTGTTATGTTTTTTTTATTTCATATGAACTAACGGATGTACAGCCACCCCAGTGGAAAGGTAGCGCGCTGGAAATGCATAGGTCGTGGGTTCGAACCTTGGTGCTACCTTTTTGCATTTTCATATTTTCCAGTTTCATTTTTTTTGCCATTTGTGCAGCGTGGGCTCAACCATTGGGCTTCATATTTTTTTCTGATGCTTACATCCTGTTTACTCAGGATACCCCCTGGCCCATGCATTTTATTTATTTGTTTTTATTTTCATTTTTTATTTTATTAGATATTTTCTTTAACATAAAAAAAATCATAAAAAATATAAAATGTGACAAATATTGCATTTTGATTTATTTTATTTTTATTTTCACATAAAAAATATTTTTTTTTATTATTAAATTATATATTGACTAGTTTTCTTAAATAAAACTTTTAAAATAAAATGGACTTAGGATAATTTTTTATATTTCTTTTTCACACTTGTAAATATCTTTTCCTAACATATAAAAAGACTAAATATTTTCACAAAAATATTATTTATTATTTTTAATATAAAATATACAAAAATGATACTTAAGGAACTTTATTTTCTTTTAAGCAAACTAGAATTAGGGTTAACCAATTTATAAAAATAATTTCCTTTTCTTAAATTATTAGGTTTATTTCAAAACTCTTTTTCATATAAAACAACAAAACAAATTTCTTTTTCTTGCCTATACATACTATTGCATATTTAATTTATATTGTATATCATTTGTTTAAATACTTGTACAAATTCGATTTGGTTGTAAATGCTTAATTAGATTTACATTATTGCAAATCCCCATTCATAATTTGTATTTCCCCCTCTCATACAATGTTGTAATAGCGTAGTAATCTTTAAATTACGCAATTTACCGCTTTTATATACCATGTTAATAATTAGGGTTTTAATGACAAGATCAAAACAAATCAAATAGAAAACCTAATCCAAGATAAAATTAAGCATGAAAATAACACACTTGCACACAAGCATCCCTTAGGGTTTCTCCACTTGGTTGCCTTATACAAAAATAGCCATATTATGCACGCGAAGTATCTTGGCAAAACAAATAAACATAAGATCATAGTCCCTCGATGACACTATTCAAGGTTGCCTTACAAAATGATCTTGGTCCCCCAAAATGCTAAGATACTTTGCAACATTGCTAATCATGGTTATACGATGACCCATGCCCGTCCTGTTTACATCCAAAGATAGGTTTGCTTACCAAATCAATGGTAAGACAACAATGTCAAAGGAATATAAAATGAACAATAAAGACATTTGAGTAGGTAGATGACTTCTAGTTACTTGCTCCATTTCAAAACAACTATCCTTGCTATTTTCAAAACACACAAATTTCAAAACATCTTACAAACATTGAAAACATTTTCAAAAAAGATAAACATCTTTGTATACATTCTTACGAACGAGAATCATTACAAAGATTGCCTAAACAATGACCTCTTTTACAAAATACTTTCAAAACCACACAAAGCATAATTTCAAAATAAAAAGCAAGTGATCTAGAAAGTAACTAAGAGCCCATGGAAAATCATGGATGAAAAGGGTGCTAATACCTTCCATTTTCATAATCTACCCCCTGAATTTAAGAAACAATCTCAAAGGTCTTTCCTGTGCTTTTTCACCTTTCCTTTTGGATAAAAGAAAAGTCGGTGGTGACTCTTGCTAACCGCAACATTTGTGATAAAATGCAACCCTCACATCAGTTCTCCCACCGTACTACAGAACTGGCGACTCTGCTGGGGAATAATTTATAAAAGTGGGGTTATCTTAGGGCTAGATCATATTTATTTGCTTACATTGTTTGACTTGTATGATTTAAATTATGGTTCTTTGTTTGAGTTTGAAATCCTCTACCCGGATTTGGGATACATTATAGGTAAATAGCAATACGTTGTGGAAACTGTGCGGGGTATACCGACATGGTCTAAGCAATAGCTATATTAGTGTTACATAGTTGTGGGTACCGATAGCCTTTGAGTTAATCAAAGAGAATACAAGGCCGCTGAGTGATGTCATGAAGCACTAATGAACTTCTAGAACCCTTTACTTGACCAACTTAGCCTTTAGGATGTAGTGAGATGACCGACTTTGGTGCAGTCCGAAGTTGGTAGATACTCGATACTACACTCATTGAGGTTTGGTTTCTTGGGTTATTTCGGTCTCCAGTAAAGAGGCTTGAGCTGAAACAATGAACAAGGAAACAATTCGGTGATATTGAGCTCCTTAGAACCCGGTTACTATTACTAGGACAGGTTTAAGCCAACTAAACTTCAAGAGGGTACTTACCTATAAAACCCCATGCAAGCCTAAACTAAGAACTTGTTTGCTTTTCTTGTATATGAATACTTGTACATAACATCATAGACATCATGAACATCACATGCATCCACTAACCATTTCAAGGATTTTGGATATTCATCTTTGTTCTTGTTTTGTAGGATATGGATTCACTTCGCAGGAAAACTATCCAAGTCAACCTTGTAAGAATTCCTCCACAACTTAAGAAGCTAGATTCAAGGATCCCTGAGAACTCTCCATTCACCGAGAGACATGGCCGTCTACTCAACTTGGTCACCTCCAACACAGATGAGGATATGTTGAAGGTGCTCTTCCAGTTCTTTGATCCTTTGCACCATTGCTTCACATTTCCCGACTATCACCTTGTGCCTACTATGGAAGAATTATCTAAACTCTTGAGGATTCCCATTCTCAATCAACTACCTTTCAACGATACAGAAAGAGATCCAAAGCCATAAGAGATTGCTCAAGCCCTGCACTTGCACTCGTCTGATGTCACAACTCATTGGGAAACTAGGAGTGGTGTCAAAGGCTTCTTAGCAAAGTTCTTATTTGAGAAAGCCCAAAGCTGTTGGAATTCCTTAGACTTTCAAGACTTTGAGGAAATTATGGCTCTTCTTATCTATGGGATGGTCTTATTTCCCAATCCTGACCAACTCATAGATGTGAGCATCGTCAAAAATCTTCATGTCACACAATCTGGTGCCTACATTGCTAGGGGATATCCTACACTCTTTTCGCACTCGCACAATGAGGAAAAGAGGTGTCCTTATGTGTTGCACTCCTCTCCTGGCAAGATGGTTTATTTCTCATCTTCCCCAATCAGTCTTAAAGAATGAGCAAGGTTCAAGGTGGTCACAAATGTTAATGACACTCAAATATTCATATATTCATTGGTGCTCTCGATCCAAAGAGAATGTTATCATTGTTGACCGTTGTGGGGAATTCCCTAATGTCCATTTACTTGGCATTAGGGGAGGTATCACCTACAACCCATGCTTAGATTTAAGATAGTTTGGTTACGCCCGAAGGGATGGCCCACACGAGATGCTGATTCAAGGTTTGGTATTCGACTACGACAACAACGATCAAGGTCTTCTCCAGAGATTCATTCGAGATTGGAGGATGCTAAACAAGGGGGATAGCAAGACTTTGGGACACAAGAATTCCATTCCTATTGAGCCTTAACTCAAATGGGTATGTACCTGTGCTCAAAGTCTCGTGATGCCTTTTCCTTCCATTCTTCCGGTAATTATTGAGCCTGTTAAGGAGGGAGAAGTTCCATACACTATCCTACATACTGACATGCCCGCATCTCTTGAAGGCCTACAAAGGGATTGGATACAACTTAAAGGAGAGCGAGATACTTTCGAAGACCAATTCTATGCAAGCGAGAAGAAGGTTTTGGAACTCACTAGGCTACTTCATGAGGAGCAGACTCCAAATGCCTACATTGCACCAAAGAGGATGCGCACTACTTTTTTATCTTAGAGTTTTGTATTCTTTTGCCCAAGGGGGCATTGATGTACTCAAACTTTATCTTATTAATATAACGTGTGTTTCTTTTTGTCTAAAGCGAACTTGAATATTTGAAATCCTTGAAAACATTGCATATGCACATATCATTCATCATAACATAAACAAGTCTTTTGCAACGAGTTTCCTCATCTCTCTACTATTTATTTCATGAAGATGGATCTCGATCAGACAGTCAAAGATCTCCAAGCTCAGAACACACAGTTTCAACAATTGCTCATGACCCTAGCCAAGGGGCAAGAAGAGTTGAAGACTCTGCTGGTTGAGGAAAGGAAAAAGAAAACAAAGAAGGTCACTGGGGTTTTAAACATGGGGAAAAGGTTTCAGGGGCAGACTAGAAGAACTTTGAATTTTGCAGCAACATCCAGTGAAGGAGAGGGGAAAGGAAAGGAAACAGTGGTTCCGTCAGAATCTGAAGAGGAGGAAGAAGAGGAAGATTACTCTGAGGAGCAGTATCCTCCAGCTGATGATAAGTACAGACATCTTGAAGAGCGTTTGAGCGCTATGGAAATATAAAAAGTGCCAGGTCTAGACATTGAAGAATTGGGGCTAGTGTCAGGAATGTGATCCCTCCGAAATTCAAAGTTCCTTTGTTTGTAAAATATGATGGAGTGTCATGTCCTAAGATGCACCTCCGATCATATGTGAGAAAGATCCAACCACACTTCACCGATAAAGACTTATGGGTGCATTTTTTCCAAGATAGTCTATCTGAAACACAACTCGACTGTTTTTACCAACTGGAAAGGGCCAACATCCACAATTGCGAGGATCTTGCCGCAACTTTCTACAAGAAATATCAATATAACACTGATTTGGCGCCTACCCGTACTCAACTTCAGAGTATGGCTATGGTTTCCAATGAGGGTTTCAAGGATTACACGCAGAAATGGAGAGATCTGGCTTGGAGAGTTCAACCCCCTATGTCTGAAAGGGAATTGGTGGACATGTTCTTAGGCACTCTATCGGGCCCTTTCTTCAACCATTTAATTGGAAGCTCATCTACAGGATTTACTGAGTTAATACTGACGGGAGAGAGGGTGGAAGCTGGCATAAAAAATGGAAAGATTCAGAAGGATTCATCTTCTTCTACAACTGTGAGTAAGCCTTTTATTGGGAAGAAAGAAGTAGCTGTTGTATATCCACAAAGGAACCAAGTGAGAGCCGAACGCCGACCAATGGTAGGGGCTGTTATGATTCCAAAGCCTACATCAGATCAACCAAGAGGTAGTCAACTGAAGGTGGAAAGGCCAGTCCGACAATTCACCAGAATCAATATGACTCTGTCCCAAGTATTACCGCATCTTCTGAAATCCAACTTGGCAACTCTGAAAGAAGCTCCAAAAAACCCCAACACAGCGTCCCCTCATTATTATCCAAATGCCCGTTGCGCATATCACTCTGAAAGTCCGGGCCATGACACCAATAACTGTTGGGCCTTGAAAAACAAAATTCAAGACCTTATAGAGGCAAAAGGAATTGAGTTTGATGCGCCCGAGAAGCCAAATGTCATTTCTGCTCCTATGCACAGACATGGTCACAACACCAATGCTATTGAAAAAGATTTGTTTATTACCGCAGTTGATGAACTCTTGACTCCACTCCCAATCATTAAGATAAACTTGTTGAAAGTCGGTGTATTCCCGGGTTGTAATGAAGACTGCCACCTCTGCTTATCTTCACCAACTGATTTCCTTTTGTTGAAAACAGGCATTCAACGCTTGATAGACAACAAAGAGATCCTGTTTGAAAGTACTCCTGTTTCACCTATTCCTGTTGAAGACATTTCAATAGTCACCATCTCCGCCAATTCTTCCAGGGTCCCCAAAAGACCCGTTAGAATTACACGGGTTCCAAAAACTACTCCTCTTATAATCACAGTTTCTGGGCCAGTCCCATATGAATCAGACAAAACTGTGTCGTGGAATTACGGTGGAGACATTTACTACCATGGCATCAAACAAGATGGGCTGGCCACCGAAGAGATAAACTCAAAAGAAGAAGGTTCCGACATTAGCAATATTGTCAGAACTAGTAAGATTACCCGAAGCGGTAGAATCTTTTCTCCAGAAATTGCCCCCCCAAAGGCAGTTTTTGGACCCGTGGCTGCTCCAAAGGTTACTTTCGTACCAATAATCATCTCTGAAAGTGCTCCTATTGACGAAGCCATTACAACCCCTGCTTTCATTCCTACCAACACTCCTGCTGCTGAAACTCGAGGAAAAAGTATTCAAGTAGAGCCTGTCCGGACGAAGGCTCAATCACTGACTATCCCCAAGACCTCCAAGAAAGAAATGGAGGAGATCCTGAGAATCATAAAAAGGAGAGACTATGATGTAGTTGAAAATTTAGGGCAAACTCCCTCCAAGATCTCTATGCTGGCATTGCTACTGTGTTCCGAGGCACATGCGAAAGCCTTGGTGAAGTTCCTAAAGATAGCCCATGCGCCTCAAGAGACGTCTGCTGATCAATTCCAAGATTGTGTGGCCAGCTTGACAGCGGATAACGTCCTAGGCTTCTCAGATGCTGATCTGACACCAAGGGGAAGAAAGCACAACGAGGCATTGCATGTCTCTGTGGAATGTAGAGGCACAACTCTGACCCATGTTTTGGTGGAGACTGGCTCATCTTTGAATGTTTTACCGAAGAAAGCTCTCGATAGACTGGACTGCGAAGGACTGACGTTAAAGCCAAGTAACATAGTCGTAAGGGCATTTGATGGCTCAAAGAGGATGGTACACGGGGAGGTGGATATCCCCATAAAGGTTGGGACTCAAACTTTCAATTAAACCTTTTATGTAATGGACATCCGCCCCTCTTACTCCTGTCTGCTAGGACAACCATGGATCCATAATGCTGGCGCTGTCACCTCTACACTGCACCAGATGTTAAAATATCCGGCCCAAGGAAAGATTATCACTGTTCATGGAGAGGAAGAATATATGATTAGCCACCTCAATTCCTTCAGGTATGTGGAATTGGATGGCGAGTTCATTGAAACTCCTTTTCAACACTTCGAAGAGGTCCCCCAAGAGGTAGCAGTGACCAAAGTTGTGTCCCAGATTCCCAAGATTACAAGACCTCCACTCCAGATGTCATCTCTGAAGGACGCCAAAGCAGTAGTAGAGGAAGGTGGATGCACCATCTGGGGGAAACTTTCAGATATTTCGTATAAATCTGACAAATTTGGCTTAGGTTTCACTTCAAGTGCTCAGAAGGCTGTACACCGTGCCCGTGCTGGAGGGCCACCCTTGAAGATTAGCAACCGAGAGGTCAATGCGGTAGAAGATGGTGAAGAGGATTGCAGCTTGGAGGATTGGATCTTTCCTACTATCAACGGAGGACTTCGCAATTGGGAAGCCAGAGACTTTGTCCCAATAACTTTCATCCCTCAGTAATTTATGTCTACATTTTGATTGGACTTGTAATATTCAGAAACAATTCGCACTCTTAAAACCTTGTGTCTTTCCCGAGGCACAATGGTCCATTTGTAAGGGTTATTATTTCACCTTCATATGACATTCAATGAATCATGGACGTTTTTTGCATACAAACTTTTGTGCTCATTGTTTTCCTTTTACATTTTATTTTTAAGGATGGCTATACCCTTACACACACCCACACTCACAAATGCAGGTACCCCTCCATTCTGGATCCCATGGGTAACGATACTGCTATGGCCTTTTGTGACTCTGAGGATCTAATCTACCAAGCCGAAGACGAAGGTGAGGAAGATTGTGAAGTACCAGAGGAACTTGCCAGACTACTACAACAAGAGGAAAGAGCCATTCAGCCTCACGAGGAGTTTGTGGATACAATCAACTTGGGTACCGAGGAGGATAAAAAAGAGGTCAAGGTGGGTGCCAACCTGGAGCCCGGTGTCAAGGAGCGTCTGACTCAGCTGTTGCATGATTATGTTGAGGTCTTTGCTTGATCATATGAAGATATGCCGGGACTTGATACGGACATCGTGGTACATCGTCTACCTATAAGAGAAGATTGTCCACCAGTAAAACAAAAGGTTCGCCGTATGAGACCTGATATGTCAGAAAAGATCAAGGCGGAAGTCATGAAGCAATTCAATGTTGGATTCTTGGATGTCACTTCCTACCCTGAATGGGTGGCCAACATTGTTCCTGTACCTAAAAAAGACGGCAAAGTACGAATGTGCATGGACTATAGAGATTTGAATAGGGCAAGCCCTAAAGATGATTTTCCACTCCCCCACATCGATATCCTAGTTGACAATACGACACAACACAAAGTTTTTTCCTTCATGGACGGATTCTCAGGTTACAACCAAATCAAAATGGCACCTGAGGACATTGAGAAAACAGCATTTGTCACACAGTGGGGCACATTCTACTACAAGGTAATGCCGTTCGGGTTGAATAATTCTGGGGAAACCTATCAACACGCCATGGTAGCTTTATTTCATGACATGATACATCATGAAATAGAGGTCTACATAGATGATACGATAGCCAGATCACAGACAGAAGAAGAGCACTTGGATCACTTGCAAAAGCTGTTTAAGAGACTAAAGAAGTACAAGCTAAGGTTGAATCCAAACAAGTGCACATTCGGAGTACGTTCCAGTAAACTCCTAGGCTTTGTCATTAGTAAAAAGGGTATTGAAGTTGATCCTGTCAAAGTTAAAGCAATACAAGAGATGCCTACTCCTCGTGCTGAGAAGGAAGTCAGAGGATTCTTGGGACGCTTAAACTATATTGCTAGATTCATTTCTCACCTAACAGCTACTTGTGAGCCAATCTTCCAACTATTGAAGAAAGATCAAGTAGTAAAATGGAATGATGAATTCCAGATTTCTTTTGACAAAATCAAAGAGTACTTACAAGAGCCTCCTGTGTTGTTGCCACCAGTCGAGGGAAGACCACAAATCATGTATCTGACTGTTTTGGAAATCTCAATGGGGTGTGTATTGGGGCAGCATGACGAGTATGGCCGAAAAGAGCATGCTATTTATTACTTGAGAAAAAAGTTTACCGACTGTGAAACCAGATATTCACTGCTCGAGAAAGCTTGTTGCGCTCTGGCATGGGCTGCTCGCCGACTAAGACAATATATGCTGACTCATACTACCTTGTTGATATCTAAGATGGATTCGATAAAATACATCTTCGAGAAGCCTGCTCTGTCTGGGAGGATATCTAGATGGAAAATGATCCTAATAGAATATGACATACAATATACTACCTAGAAAGCTATAAAGGGCAGTGTACTAGCTGACCATCTCGCTCACCAAGCTGTAGAAGATTATCAGTCCATAAAGTTTAAATTCCCGGATGAAGACATCATGACATTAGACAACTATGAAGAAATAAGGCCATATGACAGACCTGAACAAGGATCCCGATGGACCCTGTTATTTGATGGAGCATCCAATGCACTTGGTAATGGTATCGGCGCAGTACTCATATCTCCTGAAGGGTGTCATACTCCCTTTACTGCCAGACTTTGCTTCAATTGTACAAACCACATGGCGGAATACGAAGCGTGCATCTTCGGTCTCAGAGCTGCCATAGACTTGGGGATCAAATCCTTAGATGTGTTTGGGGACTCAGCTTTGGTCATCAGTCAGATCAAAGGGGAATGGGACACTAAGCACCCAAACCTTATCCCTTACAAAGAACATGTTTTGACATTGCTACCACATTTTGAGAAGATTACCTTCGAGCATTTCCCGCGAGAAGAAAATCAGCTAGCAGACGCTCTAGCCACAATGTCATCTATGTCTAAACTTAATTGGTATAACGAGGCTCCCCAGATCACTATCAAACAAATGGATGAACCATCGCATTGTCACGAGATTAATACTGAAGAGGTAGTGGACCAGCCTTGGTTTCAGGAGGTCAAGAGGTATCTCGAGGCTCAAGAATATCCAGAAGGAGCTTCAATCAATGATAAGAAGTTCTTAAGGAGATTCTCTGCTAAGTTCTTCCTTAGTAATGGCATCCTGTACAAACGGAATCATGACTCCATTTTACTTCGGTGCATGGATAAGGTTGAAGCTGAAAAGATCATGGCTGAATTACATGAAGGTACTTTTGGCACCCACTCCAGTGGGCATACGATGGCGAAGAAAATCCTATGGGCAGGCTATTATTGGTCTACCATGGAAGCAGATTTCTATCAACACTCTCGGACCTGTCATAAGTGTCAAATTTATGCTGACAAGGTGCACGTACCTCCGGTTCCTCTGAATGTATTGACATATCCTTGGTCTTTTGCTATGTGGGGGATTGATATGATTGGAGAGATCAAGCCGACAACCTCCAATGGACACCGCTTTATCCTAGTGGCCATTGATTATTTTACCAAGTGTGTCGAAGCAGCCTCTTTCGCCTATGTTACCAAGAATGTTGTTGCCCGCTTCATCAAGCAAAATCTTATTTGCCGGTACGGTATCCCGAAAAGGATCATCACTGACAATGGTACAAATGTCAATAACACTATGATCACCGCCTTGTGCGAGTCATTCAAGATTCAGCATCACAATTCTTCTCCCTATAGGCCTAAGATGAATGGTGTTGTCGAAGATGCAAATAAAAACATTAAGAAGATCATACAGAAAATGACAGTCACATACAAAGACTGGCATGAGATGTTACCATTTGGTCTCCATGGGTACCGTACCACGACTCGCACATCAACCAGGGCAACACCCTTTTCTTTGGTCTACGGCATGGAGGCTGTCTTGCCTATTGAAGTTCAGATCCCCTCTCTGAGGATTATGAAAGATGCAGGCTTGAACAAAGACGATTGGATCCAGACTCGACTTGATCAACTGAACTTAATTGATGAAAAGAGACTTACTACTGTCTGCCATGGTCAGATGTATCAAAAACGGATGATCAAGGCTTTCAACAAGAAAGTCAGGCGCCAAGTATATCAAGTTGGGGATCCAGTGATCAAACGTATCATCTTGCCACAAAGTGATCCCTGGGGAAAATGGACTCCTACCTATGAAGGACCATTTGTAATAAAAAACATATTCTCCGGTGGGGCAATGATCTTGACCACCATGGATGGCGAAGACCTGCCGCACCCTGCGAACACAGACATCGTCAAAAGATACTACGCATAAGAGACCCGCTAGGTTGACATACCTAGGAAAAACAAAGGGCATCCCGATGAACCAAAAAGGTTCGGGAAAAAATTAGGGATAAAATATATTTTTTTTACACCCGGCAAGTTGAAAACCCGAAAGGGCGACTTGGGCAAAAAAGGGTTTCCCAATGGACTGAAAACCAGAAAGGGCGGTCCAGGCAAAAGTTAGGGAGTTAAAGCGTATTACTATGTCCCGTCGGATCATTTGACGAACAACCTATGGCTTCTAGTGACAAACTCAGAGTTTTTGATCAATTTAATCATCTTCGGACGAAGCAACAAATAGACAAGATATTCGGAGATATGAAGGCTATAGCAGAATGGGAACCCCATGGGATTATTACACATAATCATCTTTCTTCGTATCAAAGTTTTCTTGTTTTACGACAACATTCTATTACTAGAATGTTTGTCTCCTTTGTACAAATATATTCAAAATCAATACAAAGATATCCCTTTGAAAGTGCAAAAAAACTATTTGTCTTTTCTTTACGCTTCTGTTTTGTTTGCAAAAAACGTCCAATGATTCATTGATGAACATATGCATTTGAACATGATTGCTGTTTACAAATAAACAAAATGAGAGAGACAATTATTGATGGTTTGAATGGATAGGGAAATACCTCTAGATTATTACCCAAGAAATCCCCACAGTACGTCATTTAAATCCCTAGCGGAACAAAATTTCAAATTATTAATCCTCAGTAGGAATCGTCAAATTTCTCAGGATTCCCCAAACAGATCTTACAGGCGGTACATGGCGTTGCCCTCACAATAGAATTTACTTCTCTCAACAAGAGTTCGTCAGTACTTCAACTTCAAGACACGAAAATTCACATATCCTCATTAACATTCAAGGATTTATTTTCCTCAATCAAATAACAATACAACAAATCAGCTTGCATGCGCATACATTACATCCATATATCATAAACATTTATAAAGGAAATATATTGCATCATACATTTAATGCAACATAACTTTGTGTTTTAGCTAACATTTTACCCTTTTCAGGATAAGACTAGAAGTTACCATTGGAAAATATGCAATCATGATACAGTACAGATACGTTCCAGACACGAATGCCATTCTGATACTCATTCAGATTCAACTTTCAGATACAGTACAGATACGCTCCAGACACAGATGCCATTCTGATACTCATTCAGATTCAACTTTTAGATACATTATAGATACGCTCTAGACATGGATGCCATTCTGATACTCATTCAGATACAACTTACAGATACAGTTCAGATACGCTCCAGACATGGATGCCATTTTGATACTTATTCAGATTCAACTTTCAGATACAGTTCTGATACGCTCCAGACACGGATGCCATTCTGATACTCATTCAGATTTAGTCTTCATAATACAGTACAAATATGCTCCAGACACGGATGCCATTATGATACATAGTCAAAATCAAATCCCAGATACAGTTCAGATACGCCCCAGACACGGACTCTGTTTTGATACTCATTCTTTCAGCTTACAACTTACAATTCAACAAACATTCTTGGATGGCATCTACAAGCCCATCTCCAACAAGATTCTATCACTTCTCCAAATGGCATATGTAAGCCCATTCTTTCTATCATCACATCATCGAGTCCAAATTTATGGGCACTCTAGTGTCCAATCATTCTTTAACCTTCGAGTCACGAATGGCAAAACTCGCCAATCTAACTCTTCAGGTTCAAGAAGATTGAACAGGGGAAGCTCTGGTACCCCAAAATTTGCCCTCTCATTTATAAAGATTTTCTCACAAGATCTCTTTAACTCAAGACTAGATTAGGGTTTGATCAGCTCAAGATACCTCATCATGCACTGATGACCCAAAATTAGGGTTTGAGATTGTACAAGGATTTTTGGACTATCAATGCTTCATATTACTTTCAAACATCATTTTGGACCCCTAAGATTACTCATGGCAAGTTTCAAGCCTTAAACCACATTTTTGATCAGTCAATTGGACAGTTGACCTAAAAATCAACTATATTGGGGAAAAAGTCAACCATGGCCAATTTACATTCAAACTTCATAATTTTTGATCCACATCAACATTTTAGACTCATATGTATTATTTGGTCAAGTTTGGACCATAATTCCTCAAGAAATTTGATCAAATCGTCAAAAGGGCAAAATGGTCAAAATTAGGGTTTTGACCGAGAAAGGGCAATTTCTAATTTTTTGACCTAGCAAATGACCAATTATTTGAGGCATGATTCAAAGGGCTCAATTGCACCATCATGACCTAATGACATGGTTCAAGACATTGCAAATCCATTGGATTAACAGATGAAATTCGCAGTCAACTAATCAAAAGTCAACTGTATACTGAAAAGTCAAACATTGACTTTTTGGTCAAAATCAAATGCCAAGGATCACAATTCATCAAAACATGTCAAAATGTGAAACTTTCTCGTCAAGGAATCAAATATTGAAGATTTTGTTTTAAAATTTGAAAATTTCTTAACTTAGAAATTTCTCTAAGTATAGAAAATTTCTTATTTTTTCTCAACTTTAAGCCAATTTTTCACCATGATACAAGATGATTCAAAGAAAGTTCCTAACATGAAAGTTGTATATCTCCATGAAATATATAACTTTGCTTCACAAATTTTCCCATAAAGATTCTTGGATCTCAAGATACAATTTTGTGAATACATGCTCATGAACTAAAATAACTTAGTGAAATTTTGCCCTAATTTAGGCAGGTTTTTGACCTAACTTCATGGAAATTTTTCACCTAGTTCCAAGAGGAATCTTGAAATGCATTTCAAATATGAGTTATATAGCACATTGCAAGCTTTCCAAAATATCCAAGAACTATTTGAGATCATTCTTGAGTATGGAGAATCGAAGAGAGGAAGTTGACAATTTCTCACTTTGATTTCAAGCCATTTCATGAAGAACAAAATTCAAATCTGAACCTATGATGCCTAATCCTTGCTTTACAGGTCTCAAACTTGTTTCTCACTTCATAATTTAATGCTTACGCAGATGATAAAGCCTTAATCCAAGCACAAGAGTCTTTGTCCAAGCTTTAATTCCATAAATGGCACAAAGTTGCCATTGCCATCTTAGAAAAGCATAACTTTTGCAACTTTTCACTTCTTGAGCATTGGACCTGTTTTATCTGCACACACAAGTCCTATAAACCAAATACAAGTTGTCTAGGATTTGTACTAACTCCAAGAAGGCTTGTACAAGCATGTAGGGAGTGGTCTCTTCACCTTTCTTAAATAAGCAAGTAAGAGTGCAAAAAGCCTATAACTGAGAAATCTGTGGTGGCGTGGATTAGAAACCTTCCTTATACTTATACACAAACATATTACAACTTAGAACACGATTGCTAAAGGCCAGAAACACTCAAAAACTCCCTATCACCAAAAACCTGTCAAAACCTGCAGTTTGAGACAAAGCATATCAGTCCACAAATCTACTCGTGCGTTTCAAGTTTTAATCACACAAATACCTTAACTACCTCATATCTAAGTGTTCCAGACCATCATCCCTTCACTGTAATTCCTCCTTCTTCATCTGCCATTTTTGTTTTTCAAGCTTGCAGGTTGACTTGGATAGAGAGATTCAGGCACTTTCAAAGCAAGGCAAGGATTGGAACACACTCAAGAAGGTTCAGGAAAGCTAAAGGAATCTTCAGGCCTTCATAAATCTCACTCAAACTCCATTCACGATCTCAGCTGAAAGAGGTAAGAACTCCAACTTCTATCTCTTCATACAGGCATCTATTGGTCACGATTTGTGAAGAAAAAATATAGATATTATTGTGCTAAAGCTAACCATGTGCATAGGTTTCATTTCTGACCATTATGTATAGAGAATTTTAGAGTTTAAATTTCTGTGAAAATTAGGGCCTTTGAAATTAGTTGTGACCATTGACTGTTAGCTTACATAAGTTACACGTTTGAAATCGTGGGAAAGAGTACTATCATTTTCATGTTGGAAGTTTCCATTTTCATGGAGAAATGAGGAAGATACAGAGGTTCTGGCCAGCTTGAGGAAGAAGATGAAGTACATGGCAAGAAGGCTTTTTATGTTATGTTTTTTTTATTTCATATGAACTAACGGATGTACAGCCACCCCAGTTGCAAGGTAGCGCGCTGGAAATGCATAGGTCGTGGGTTCGAACCTTGACACTCACTACCTTTTTGCATTTTCATATTTTCCAGTTTCATTTTTTTTGCCATTTTTGCAGGGTCGGCTCAACCATTGGTCTTCATATTTTTTTTCTGATACTTACGTCCTGTTTACTCAGGATACCCCCTGGCCCATGCATTTTATTTATTTGTTTTTATTTTCATTTTTTATTTTATTAGATATTTTCTTTAACATAAAAAAAATCACAAAAAATATAAAATGTGACAAATATTGCATTTTGATTTATTTTATTTTTATTTTCACATAATTTTTTATTATTATTATTAAATTATATATTGACTAGTTTTCTTAAATAAAACTTTTAAAATAAAATAGACTTAGGATAATTTTTTGAATTTCTTTTTCACACTTGTAAATATCTTTTCCTAACATATAAAAAGACTATATTTTCACAAAAATATTATTTATTATTTTTTATATAAAATATACAAAAATGATACTTAAAGAAATTTATTTTCTTTTAAGCAAACTAGAATTAGGGTTAACCAATTTATAAAAATAATTTCCTTTTCTTAAATTATTAGGTTTATTTGAAAACTCTTTTTCATATAAAACAACAAAACAAATTTCTTTTTATTGCCTATACATACTATTGCATATTTAATTTATATTGTATATCATTTGTTTAAATACTTGTACAAATTCGATTTGGTTGTAATAGGTTAATTAGATTTACATTATTGCAAATCCCCATTCATAATTTGTATTTCCCCCTCCCATACAATATTGTAATAGCGTAGTAATCTTTAAATTACTCAATTTACCGCCGTTATATACCATGTTAGTAACTAGGGTTTGAATGACAAGATCAAAACAAATCAAATAGAAAACCCTAATCCAAGACAAAATCAAGCATGAAAATAACACACTTGCACACAAGCATCCCTTAGGGTTTCTCCACTTGGTTGCCTTATACAAAAATAACCATATTACACACGCAGAGTATCTTGGCAAAACAAATAAACATAAGATCATAGTCCCTCGATGACGCTATTCAAGGTTGCCTTACAAAATGATATTGGTCCCCCAAAATGATAAGATACTTTGCAACATTGCTAATCATGGTTATACGATGACCCATGCCCGTCCTATTTACATCCAAAGATAGGTTTGCTTACCAAATCGATGGTAAGACAACGATGCCAAAGGAATAGAAAATGAACAAGAAAGACATTTGAGTAGGTAGATGACTTCTATTTACTTGCTCCATTTCAAAATAACTATCCTTGCTATTTTCAAAACACACACATTTTAAAACATCTTACAAACATTGAAAATATTTTCAAAAAAGACAAACATCTTTGTATACATTCTTACGAACGAGAATCATTACAAAGATTTCCTAAACAATGGCATCATTTACAAAATAATTTCAAAACCACACAAAGCACAATTTCAAAACAAAAAGTAAGTGATCTAGAAAGTAACTAAGAGCCCATGGAGAACCATGGATGAAAAGGGCGCTAATACCTTCCCTTTTCATAATCTACCCCCCGAACTCAAGAAACAATCTCAAAGGTCTTTCCTGTGCTTTTTAATCTTTCCTTTTGGATAAAAGAAAAGTCGGTGGAGACTCTTGCTAACCGCAACATTTGCGATAAAAAGAAAAACCCTCAAGTCAGTTCTCCCACCGTATCACAATTATTCCTCAAGAAATGCTCCCAATTTATCAAAAGTAATGAATTACTAAATTATGGTTTCTATAGGAAAAGTCAACAGAACTTTGACCAGGCATAAATTTCACATACATCATCCATTTTCCCCAAGAAAAGCTTATTTTGAAGATAACCCAATTCCCTAAAACTTCTCTTTTGACCTCAAGTCCAAGAGATGCACCATTTGAAAGATACAAGCTCATACATTATAGGTCATTTTTAGAAAGTCAACAAAAGACACTTTTTGCCAGGACCATTTACATTACGATAAAGTCTTCAAATGCAAACTTTAACAGAATAGGGATTGAAGTTGACATCTTAGGCTTTCCAAAAAGTCAGAGATCGTAATCATGAGATAAAAATTGAGCAAGTTATGGATTGCCTAAGTTGGGAAAATTTTGGAAATTTCAAGAATTGTGCATGGAGCAAACATAAACTTTTAGGTTAATGGCTCAATTTCTTGGACTTCAAACATCTTCCTAACCTTATAGGGGACCTCTAATCTCATTTTTACATTGCCTTATACTTTTTATTTATTTTGTCCTTATTTATTTTGATTTATTTCAAATAAATATAAAATAAACCGTACAAAATAAATAGAGATGGGCTTTGGCATTTGGGCTGATGTTTTGTCTTGCCTAGAAGCCCATAAATTCGTGCAAATATAACCAGGTACATCCAAGTCCCAACATGGCATGGAGTCTTCATTTTTGGCAATTTTTCAAAATAAGGATCATGGCTTTATCATGGCCTTTATGGGCTTGATTCTTTCCATGTAACCTTGCTCCCTCCATCTCCTCTATATAAGGATCATCCTTGCAAGCATCTCACATGCTGAAAGCGACCTCAAAGAGCCATATAAAAATCGCAAAAAATCCATCAAAGTCGTGAAATTCAAAAATCAAGTTCCAGCCTCTTTTAGCCCATTTCAGGTCTTCCATCAACATCCTAAGATTCCCAGGAGCACATACCAACCTTCATCCATGTTGTTCCACGCCCAGAAGTGCTCAACCGAACCTCCACTTTGGTAAAATTTTTGTGATCTCAAACTTTCTCTACATGTAATATAAATGATTCTAATTTGCATTTTCATATTCATATCATCATTTTGCTTGTTTATAACGTGTTACATGAAAGGATAGGGGCCTAAACCAGGATTTTCCATGTTTAGGGCATAATCCAGATCTTGATGTGAATTGAATAATTAAGGCACGATCTGTTAAAACTAAGGTCGGATTTGAATTCAGAAGACGATTTTAAGTGGAATAGGCCTTTGATTTTGGGTTTAAAGCCTTTAAAATCATGAATCTCATTTTTGTGTGCCCGAAGAAGTTGACTGGAGGTCTCCTTCGGCGTCGTTGACCCTTTAACTCCATTTGGTAGCAGGCATGGCATTTTTGTGCTACCTGATTGGTTCTTTTGAATTCCATAACGTGCACATTTTAATTTTTAAAGTATTCTGACCCATTCTCATATATAATATTTTAGTTTTATTTGTATTAACGAATGGAACAACAGCTCGGATGGAAAGGCAACACATGTAAAAGGGAAAAGGCTTGGGTTCGAGTCCTAGGTCCATCATTTTTTTATTTTTCTAACATTGCTTTGGAGATTCCATGCGTTGCATAACCCAGTGACCACCATATGCCTTCATATTTGGACCATTAAATGCCAGTAGATGGAGATCCAACGTTCCAAGCATGATATACATGATGAGCCCTCAAGGGGCAAGCCACACGGGATCAGGCAGACGTTGGGCTCCTTTCATTTGGGCCCAGCGAATTCAAATCTCACACCTCCCATTTTAATTATGCACATCCATGCCCAATCCATTTCATTTTTTATTTTACTTATTTGATTGTTTTCTAGGCTTTTCTTTCAAATCTTTTTTTAATATAAAATAAAAAATAATAATAATATTAGACTTAGAATTTTTTCTAAAAATTAATTAACTTAATTATTTTGACTTGTTTTTATCAATCTAAAATCAATTAGAAATATGTTATTTAATTCAAATATTTTCTTAATAAAAATACAAAAATATTAGAATTAGGTTTAAATTCATTTAATATTTATTTTTTAATTAAATTTATATTTAAGGTAGTTAATCAAAATTAAATAAAAAAATATTTCTTTATTCATCTAGAACTTTTTTAAGGTTTTTTTAGACGTTTCTTTCCATTTCGCACGTGTTGTTTATTTTCGCATTTTTATATACTAATGTATCTGCTGATGGAATGTAATAGAATTAACTACGGCTTTAGCGCTTTCTTTATTTTCCCTCATTTTTTGGACATGTAAATACCCCCTCCCTGAAGCATTGTAATAGAGTAGATTTAAATTCCTACATTTTAAATTACTGTATATATTACTGCTAGACTAATAGGATTGTATGGCAAGAATAAAATTAAATGCTAGAAAACCTAACATAAAAGACTAAAATAACTGAACATAATATATATGCACATATACACCTCTAGGGTACACCCACCTTGGTTGCCTTTCGGAAAATAAAATAGTCATGTCCCTCGAAAGTGGGGACTGTGATACGGTGGGAGAACTGACTTGGGATTTTGCGCTTGTGTTCGCAAATGTTTTGATTTATAAAGAGTCGCCACCGACTTTTTATTTTATCCTAAGGAAAGGTCAAAAAGCACAGGAAAGACCTTTGAGATGTTTTCTTGGGTTCGGGGAGTAGATTATAGAAAGGGAAGGTATTAGCACCCTTTCTATCCATGGTTATCCATGGGCTCTTAGTTACTTGTTTTAGATCACTTGCTTTGCTTTTCAATTGTTTGAAATGGTGCTTTGCGTGTGTGGTTTTGAAAATGTTTTGAAAAAGATGCCTTGTCTAGGAAACCTTTGTAATGACTCTTGTTTGAATGTATACAAAGGTGTATGTATTTTTGAAAGGTTTTCAATATTTTGAAAGTTGTTTTGAAATTGTGTTGTGGAGTGTGTTTTGAAAAATAGCAAGGATGTTTTGCAAGATTTTTGATCAAGTAACTAAGAGTTGTCTACCCTATTTTACTCAAAGATCTTTCTTATGTTTTCAACCCTTTTAACAGTGTTGTTTCACCATTGTATTTGGTGAACAACCTTGTGTTAGGATGTTTAACGGGATAGGCGTGGGTCATCGTATTGACCATGATAGCAATGTTGTGAGATGACTTAGCACTTTTCTTTTAGGGACTAAGATCATTTTGAAAGGAAACTTTGATAGCGTCATCGAGGGACTATGATCTTGTATTTCGATTGTTTGTGCTAAGACATCCCACATGCATAACATGGTCACTTTTTAGGCAACAAGAGGAATTACCCTAAGGGTGCATGTGTGCAAGTGTGTTTGATTGCATGCATTTGTCTTTGACTTTTAATGATCTACTTATTGATTTTATCTTGCCATACATATCCTAATTACTAGCATTTGTATAAAGCAATAAAAGTTCAAGAAATAAATACTACACTATTACAACCATATTGAAAGGTAAGAAAATGTAAAGGAAAAAAATGAGGAAAATGAGTGTCTTTCGACCCAGGCAGTAGCAGCCTTCGATTGGCATTCTGCTGGCCTCCTTCGATTGGGGCTAGCACCAGCAAAGTCACGTCTTTCGATTGGGCCTTGGCAGGGGCGAGGTCCTGTCCTTCGATTGGGCTTTGGCACCAGCCAGGTCATGTACTTCGATTGGAGGCTGGCACCAGCATGAGAGTACCTTTCGATTGGAGGCTGGCACCAGCAAGTGTGCCTTTCGTCTGAGCCTGGACTTAGTTCAAGTGTGCCTCTGGCTGGGACTTTCTGCCTTGTTGCCTTATTCGATTGGGCCTGGAATCTGTGCAAGATGCAATCTGTCTTTCTGTCTCCTTTGACTGGGCCTGGAGTCAGTGAGGAAGCCTGAGGCTTCGTTTCATATTCCTGTCTCCTGCTTATTTCGTTTGAGATATTAAATAACAACATGGCCCAAGGCCATGCTATCATTACCTCAGGGCCAGGTTAGTTCTTAGAGCATTTGTAACAAACCAAAGAACGAAACCAAAAGGAGAGACATAAAAATAAACTAAAAGAGTGGAAACGAAAAGGTAACAAACACTATGTACATATTTGAAACGAAAAGGAAGCTTATTTACATGTTATGCCATGAAACGAAAAGCTCAAAGGTAAGAATAACTTACCTTGCTTCAGGCTGGAACCTGTGCTGGGACCTTGAGTGGAGGCACAAGGTTCTGGTTTTGACAGAGGGGACCAACAGCTGCGCTGGGAATGTTGGATTCGAAGGAATGAAAGAAACAAGTCTTATGTTTCTTTCCAAACTGGGTTTAGAGGATACTGAAGAGTATTTGTTTTTCAGAATTGAAGGAAGTAAGTATGGGATTCTTGATTTGCTCTCACAAGTGTTGAAGTGTTTGAGAATTTTGTGGTGTGTGAGAATTTTGAAGATACGTTCTCCTCCTTCTCTCCTTCCCCCTTTTTTTTCCTTGTAAATGTTCCTCTATTTATAGAGAAAGAATGGACATGTTGTCCAAAGCTAGCCTTGCAAATAAATGGTAAAATAATGTAACGTGACAGTACCTGTGGGGGCCTCTTGGTAGTTAGGGTGCAGAAGATAATAATAAAATAAGGCCCAGCTGGAAAGTAAATGTCCAACTTGTGCCACAAAAGCAAGATGAACGGTTCAGGATGGATTACTTCATTCTGAAGGAAAATAAGCGCAAGGACCAAGTCAAACTTTTCTAAAAGGTGGTACTGTGCTATGCAAGTGGTCTTAGACAGCAAACATGCCTAAAAAGGGAAGACACGTGGCCTAGCCTATGGGTCTATATGTTCAACTTGATCTTCTGGGTCAAATCCTCCATCTTTCTGAGACAGCACTGCATTCGTTTCCACCAGCTGTGTGTCCTTCAAATGGACCAACTGTGTGTTCTTCGAATGGCCCTTTTCAGAAGGTTATTAACTTCTGAATCGAAGGATGCTTTCAGAACATTATTGACTCTTTGAATTGAAGACAACCCACATGAGGCTTTTACTTCCTGATTCGAAGGACATTCCTGAGTCGAATGCAAGAGTGAGATCGAAGCACACATGTTCGAAGGAAACCTTTGCCTTAGTCGAAACTTGTGGTCGAAACAAGCTTACTCGAAGGAAGCTAATGCCCAGTCGAAAGCTCACGCTCGAAGGAAGCATATTTTCCAATCGAAAGTCCGTGCTCGAAGGAAGCAATGTTGCCCAATCGAAGCATGTTTGTAGGCAGTAAACTTGTCCAAATCGAAGCAGGCATGTAGGCAGCTACTTGTCCAAATCGAAACAGGTTTATATGCAATACGCTTGGTGAATCGAAAAGGGTTTCCTTGCAGGGGGCATGTGTGGCCAGTAAGTCATGGCCTTCGATTGCAAGCATGCAGGCAACAAAAGGCACCAACGAAACAGGTTTGTGGGCAGCAAAAGGCACAAACGAAGCCTGCAACAAGAAGTCACATGCCCAAGCGAAATAGGCACGCTAGCAGCCACTTTGAGCAATCGAAAGAGCCCAAGAGTCAATCTAAGTATGCTGAATCGAAGGAGACATGTATTCCACCAAATTTGTCAAAATGTTATTTTTATCTGTTTTCTCCATTTTTGACAGTTTCCTTTTAATTTTGGTACTGGAAAATCCCAATGCACTTGTTCAAGCTTGAACCTTGACAATCCTTGTGAGAAAGGCCTTGGAGAATGAGAGGGAAAATTTTGGGGTACAACAGCTGCCCCTGTTCAATCTTCTTGGACCTGAAGAGTTAGATTGGCAAATTTGCCTTTCGTGACTCGAAGGTAAAAGAGGATTGGACACTAGAGTGCCCGTAAATTTGCACTCATCTAGAATATAATAGAGGAAATGGGCTTAAAGATGCCATTTGGAGATAGTAGAATCTTGCTGGAGATGGGCTTAAAGATGCCATCCAAGAGTGTTTGTTGAGTTACAATGCTGTAGGTCAAAAGAATGAGTATCAAGATGGTATCCGTGTCTGGAATACACTCGAACTGTATCTGGAGACTGAATTTGTATGAGCAAAAGAATGGCGTTCGTGTCTGGTGCATATCTGAGCTGTAACTGTATTTGGATTTTGAATGAATATCAGAATGACTGCTGTGTCTGGAGTGTATCTGTATTCTGAATGGGTAACAGAGAAAAATCTGTGCATGGAGCAACCGTGTGCTGAGGATAAGTTCTGAATGAGTGACAGAATGGCAACCATGTCTGGAGCGTATCTGGACTGTATCTGAAGTTGAGATCTGTATGAGTAGCAGAACGACTTCCGTGTCCGGAGTGTATCTGAGATTGTAACTGGGATCTGCATGAGTGACAGAATGGCAACCGTGTCTGGAGCGTATCTGGACCGTATCTGAAGTTGAGATTTGTATGAGTAGCAGAATGACTTTTGTGTCTGGAGTGTATTTGAAACTGTAACTGGGATCTGAATAAGTGAAAGAATGACTTCCGTGGCGATTGCACCGGGGAGAATCAAACTACTGGTGTAAAGGCCAGAATGGCTTCCGTGTTTGGAGCGTATCCGAACTTGAAATTGATAATTGAATCTGAATGAGAGATAGAATGGTCGTCGTGTCTGGAACGTATCTAGTCTGAATCGGATTGGCGAAGTCTGAATGGGTAGTAGAATGACCGCCGTATCTGGGGTGTATCCATACTGTATCTGACTTGAAATTCTGAATGAGTAATAGAATGACCGCCGTATCTGGAGTGTATCCATACTGTATCTGACTTGAAATTCTGAATGAGTAATAGAATAACCGCCGTGTCTGGGGTGTATCCATACTGTATCTGACTTGAAATTCTGAATGAGTAATAGAATGACCGCCATGTCTGGGGTGTATCCATACTGTATCTGAATAATTGTTAACGATAGCCTTTTAATCTTATCCTTAAAAGGGTAAAATGTTAGCTAAAACACAAAGTTACGTTGCATGATGTGTATGATACAATGAACTGTGCTTCATCAATGTTTATGATATATGAATGTAATGGTTATGTATGCAGGCTGAGTAGCCGTCTTGCTGAGGAAAATGAATCCTTGATAGCCGGAGATAATGAATTCCTTGACTGCTGTCGGGGAAAGTAAATCTTTGACCGAAGCTGGGGATTCCAAAAATCTTTGACTGTTGAAGATGAGAAATCCTTGCTGACTGCTTGGGGATTAAAGATCTTCGATTGTTGAGGACTCTTAGGACCACTGCTGGGGATTAAAAAAAATTCTTTGGCCGCCGCTGAGGACTTGGAGAGGAGAAACCCTTGCTGACTGCTTGGGAAATAAGGGACCTTGAAAAATCTCTATTGGGGAGTTGAAACCTGGGAGGCTTATGATGTAGAAATGAGACTGAGAATCTTCAATCTGCTAGGAAATAACTCTGTGGGGAGAATGCTTAGACTATTCTGGCTCCGCTGGGGATAGGATTTCAGGATCTTCGGGCTCCACTGGGGATAGGATTTCAGGATCTTCGGGCTCCACTGGGGATCTCGAAGCTTAACTCTGATGGGAATTTTGAAATTCAGATCATCTGGGGAATCAAGTTCTAGACTGTACCGACTCTGTTGCGGATCTTGAAGCTTAAATCCGTTGGGGAAATGTACTCCTAATCTTAGCTTTGTCAAGGATCCGAATGATGTGTCGTGGGGGATTTCCTCTGGAATGGCACAAAGATATCTTCCTCCACCTTCAACCTATCAGTAATTATCCTTTTTTTAAATTTGTAAGCAGTGATTATATTCAAATGCATATGCCTATTTAACAAAACATTGGACGTTTTTCAAATAAAACATAAGTGTAAAAAGAAAAGAAAGGCCAACAAATTTCTGCACTTCGAAGTACATTTGTATTTAACTTTTGGTGAGTATCTTTGTATAAAGGAGACAGACATCCTAGTAAGAGAATGTTGTCGTAAGAATTGAAAAAATCTTATACAAAAGAAAGATGTCTATGTGTAACAATTCCATGGGATTCCCATTCTGCCACAGCCTTCACAACTCTGAATATTTGTCCATTCGCTGCTTCGTCCGCCGATGACTGGATTGATCAGAAGCTTGGAGCTTGTTGATGAAGAGATTGTTCTTAAAGTGATCCGACGAGACATAGTCATACGCTTTAGTTCCCTAACTTTTGCCTGAATTGCCCTTTCGGGTTTTCGATCCACCGGGAAACCCTTTTTTGCCCAAGTCGCCCTTTCGGGTTTTCAACTTGCCGGGTGTACAAATTTTTTTTTGTTTTATCCTTAATTTTTGCCTGAACCGCCTGTTGTACCCCAAAATTTGCCCTCTCATGTTTTCCAAAGTCTTCCCCCTGCATGGTTGATCACAAACTCTTGCCTAAGGAAAAGGAAAATTTTGGAGTGTTGCTCTAAGTACATTTCGATTGGCATTCTGAAAGATCCTTCGATTGGCATTATGAAGGAGCATTTCGATTGGAATTCTGAAGGAGCATTTCGATCGGCATTCTGAAGGATCATTTTGATTGGTATTCTGAAGGAGCACTTCGATTGGCATTTTGAAAGACCCTTCGATTGGCATTCTGAAGGAGCATTTCGATTGGCACTCTGAAGAAGCATTTCGACTGGCATTATGGACAAATACTCCGATTGGCATTACAACAGCGTCCTTTGATTGGAATTCCAAAAAAGGTATATTCGAAGAAGCCTTCAAAGGCTCCATTCAAAGAAGTTTTTTGAAGAGCGTTCGAAAGAGGCCATCAGCCCATTCGAAAGGGAGTATTCGAAGGAGATCCTCAGCCTATTCGAAAGGGAGCGTTCGAAGGCCAGTTGCATGTCATTCAAAATTCAAAAAGGGACAGAATCCCATGTGTTTAGCCAACATTACAAACTCTCATTCATGGCTTTCAAACACACAATTAACGTTACAAATACTCCTTCATGGCTGTCAAACACATATTCAAGGTCATTTAAACCTTTGTCTTCCTGTCCCCTCCACCCCCTCTATATAAAGAAATCATAAATGCTGCAAAGACACACGGAAAATATACAGAAAAATAGAGAACTTGGAGAGATGCTGCCCAGAATTTTCCAAGCCAAAGCTGCCACCTAGCGAACGCCTCCCCCCTCAGAACTACAGGTCGAAGCACCTCTGTTTGGTAAAAGAAAAATCTAATCTCAAGCTCACTCTCAAATTCATTTCGATTGCATATTCATATTTTTATTTCTGTTTGTGAATGATTTAATGTGCTTAATGTGAGCTACAGTGCAGAGTTGAGATTGTGCCATTGCTTGGGCACAATCTGAGTTTATCCTTCGAATCCCAGGATAAAACGAACCCAGACCCAGATTCAGCAGGTGCGAATAAGAGGAGATTCGAACCAGGGGGGGTTAAGTCCCCCCTGGACTTTTAATATGTGTTTCGTTTTGCAGGAACCATATGCTCAGCTTCTTGTTCAGAGCTTCGAAGCTCAGCAGTTTAGCTTCGAACTGGACCCAGGACTTCCAGTTCGAAGGATGACATGTCCAGATCGAACCCCCTCAGAGTGCAGCCCGTCATGCACCTTCGATCCAGACTCTTCACTGGGTCGAAAGACAACCTGCATCTCTTTCGACCCAGGCCTCCATAATTAAATTTTTTTTCCTTATTTTGCTGCCTGGCCCATTTGTGCTCTGTTTATTCCTTTTAGTTTTAGTTTTAATTAACATAAAAAATCATAAAATATAAATAACTTAGAATTAGGATTTAATTTAGTTAATTATTTTAACTTATTTTCTCCAATTTTTAAAATCAGTAGACTTAGGATTTATTTAAAATTCAAACCTTTTCATAAACAAAAAATGCAAAAATATTAGGTACGTTTTAGAGTTAATTTTAATCATTTTTTTAATTAATTAATTTGACTTAGTATTTCCCAAAAATAAAATAAAACAACAAAAAAAGAGTTCTTATTCTTAGGATTTTTTTTATAGATTCATGCGCGTTTATTTTATCGTAACAGCTTATTATTCCCCCATTTTTGGACATGTAAATAACCCCCCTCCCCGAAGCCTTGTAATAGCGTAGTATTTACAGTTTCCGCACTTTAAATTCCTGTATATATATTAACTGCTTAGATGTATGCTAACTAGTATTGTATGACAAAATCTAAAAATAAATGGTAGAACACCTAAAAATACAAAGATAATATAAACTGAAAATTGACACACTTGCACATGCCACTCCTAGGGTACGCCTCATTTGGTTGCCTCGAATGTGGTCGTTAAGTATAGGATATTTTAGAGGTCGTCCTTTTGTCCCAAGATCATAAGTTGTCTCGAAACGGTTGCCTCGGAAAATTGATATAAGACATTAGGATTACCACCAAAGCGTCCTAACGTTGCTTTAGTGACCACAAGTCCCTTAAATCGAATTGACCCGAAAACTCCAACGACGGTGCTACCTACTCCTTAATAGTGGGATAGCACTGTCTAAAGGACGTTTGCACAATTTAATTCCTTTTTGAGTAGGTAGATGTTCTTAGATACTTGCTCTTTCAAAACAAAACAAACTTTTCACACTTACACTTTTCGAACAAAGTTTTCAAAAGCACTTCATACACTCTTGTGGACATAAACAAGAGTTAAATTGAAGTTTTCAAACAAAACTTTTTAAAAACCCACAATCACAAAAAAAAGCAAACCTTTTTGAAAACATAGTGAGCAAGTACCTAAGAGCCCGTGGATAACCACAGATAGAAAGGGTGCTAACACCTTCCCTTTCTATAATCTACCTCCCGAACCCGAGAAAAATCTCGAAAAGGAATTTTTTCTGTGCTTTTGTCCTTTCCCTTGTTGGATAAAATAAAACACGGTGGCTACTCTTGCTTACCGCGACACTTTGCAAACGCAAACGCGAACCAGCATTAAAAAAAAAGTCAGTTCTCATTCCCACCGATCACAGAACTGGCGACTCTGCTGGGGATATATTAAGTGAGGTGTGCCTTAGGACTAGATCACTTGTGTTTTTCATTTGTATTACTTTGTATGCTTTTAATTTTGTGGGCTTGTATCGGAGATCTATAAATCCTCCACCCGGATTTTGGGAAACATTCATAGATAGCAATACGTTGTGGAAACTGTGCGGGGTATACTGACACGGTTGAAGCAATAACTATATTAGTGCGACATATTTGTGAGTACCGGTAGCCTTTGAGTCAATCAAAGAGAATACGGGACCGATGAGTGATGTCACTAAGCACTAATGTCCTAGAACCTTACTTGACCATCTTGGCCTTTTTTAAGGGTAGTGAGATGACCGACTTTGGTGCAGTCCGAAGTTGGTAGATACTCGATACTACACTCATTGAGGATTGTTTTCTTGGAATATTTTGGTCGCTAGTTCAGTGGCTAAACCAAAACAATGAACATAGAAAACAATCCAATGATATTGAGCTCCTTAGAACCCGGTTACTATTTATAAGACAGGTTTTGAGCCAACTAAACTCAAGAGGGTACTTACCTATGAAACCTCCTGCAAGCCTGAAACTAGGGTTTTTGTGTGATTTGCTTGTACATGTGTTTTTGCATACATCATAAAGCATCATATGCATCTACTAACCATTTCAAGGGTTTAGATCTTCATCTTTGTTCTTGTTTTGTAGGACATGGAGTCTCTCCGCAGGAAAACAATTCAATTCAACCTTGTAAGGGTCCCTCCTCAACTCAAAGAGCTTACATCCAGGATTCCCGAGAATTCTCTCTTCAGTGAAAGACATGGTAGACTCCTCAGCTTAGTCAACACCAAAATTGAAGAAGACATGATGAAAGTTCTCTTCCAGTTCTTTGACCCCCTACACCACTGTTTCACATTCCTTGATTATCAATTGGTGCCTACTTTGGAGGAATTTTCTCAACTCTTGAGAATTCCTATTCTTAGTCAACTACCCTACAACGGTACGGAAAAGGAACCAAAACTTGAAGATGTTGCTCAAGCATTACGCTTAGAACCATCCGACATCAAAGGGCATTGGGAAACCAAAAGTGGTATCAAAGGATTCTTGGCAAAGTTTCTGTTTGAGAAGGCACGAGAATGCTGGAATTCTCTTGATCTACAAGCCTTTGAAGAGATTGTGGCACTCCTTATCTATGGTTTGGTTTTGTTCCCAAATCCTGATCAACTCATAGATGTGAATGCTGTCAAGATTTTCATATTCAGGAATCCCATACCTACATTGCTTGGGGACATCCTCCACTCATTTTACACACGAACAATGAGGAAAAGAGGTGTTCTCATGTGCTGTACTCCTCTCCTAGCAAGGTGGTTTATTTCTCATCTTCCACAATCAGTTTTGAAGAATGAGCAGGGTTTAAGGTGGTCACAATGATTGATGACCCTCACACATTCTGATGTACATTGGTGTTCTCGGTCTAGAAAAAATGTCACCATCATTGATCGTTGTGGAGAATTTCCTAATGTTCCATTACTGGGAATTATGGGAGGCATTACCTACAACCCTTGTCTAGCTTTGAGACAATTTGGATATGCTCGGAGGGATGACCCTCATGACATGCTGATTCATGACCTAGTTTTTGACTTCGACAACGATACGCAAGGACTTCGACAAAGGTTCATCAGAGCTTGGAGGATGCCTAACAAAGTGGATAGTAAGACACTGGGGCACAAGAATTCTATTCCCCTTGAGCCTTACCTCAAGTGGGTACGAACCCGCTCCCAGAATCTTATGATGCCATATCCTCACATTCTCCCCTTGATCAAAGAGCCTATTATGGAAGGAGAGGTTCCCTATGCCATCCTACATCCTGACATGCCAACATCGTGGGAAGAAATGCAAAAGAGTTGGATCCAACTCAAGGAAGAGCGGAATAATTTTGAAGCCAGCTTCTATGCCAGTGAAAAGAAGGTTTCGGAACTTACCCGCCGACTTCACGAGGAGGAGGCCCTCAACACTTACATTTCTCCAAAGAGGATGCGCAATGTCTTTCTACATTAAGAATTTTGTAATATTTCGCCCATGGGGGCACTTATGTACTAACAAATTTCTTCTTAGTATGACGTGTGTTCTTTTTTGTCTGCAACAAATTTGAATTTTTGAACCCTTGAATATATTACATAAATAGCATACCATTCATCATATGCATAACAGGTACCCTTTTACAGGTCTCTTATCTTCTTCGCTGTTTATTTCAGCAATCATCATGTCTGCTGAAACTTCCACTGAGCAAGCTATCAAGGCCCTCCAGGCCCAGAATGCCCAATTTCAAGAGTTGGTCATGAATCTAGCTAAGGGTCAACAGGACCTGAAGACCCTGCTTCTTAAAAAGAAGAAGAAGAGGACCGTCCTGTTCAACACTGGACGCAGGTTTGGAAACGGGCTGCAAAATGAAATTGATCTGGCCACCCCGTCTGGAGAGAAATACAGTCCACAAGAAAGGAGGGCTCCTAGCCCTGAAGTCTCCGACAATGAGACAGACTATGATGAAGAACAGTATCCTCCTACTGAGGATAAGTACAAACAGCTGGAAGACCGTTTGAACACTATGGAAGTACAGAAGGTGCCCGGTTTGGACTTCAGAGATTTGGGTTTATCATCTGGGGTGGTGATTCCCCACAAGTTCAAGGCACCTGCCTTTGCCAAATATGACGGAGCTTCCTGTCCAAAGCTGCACCTTCGGTCATATGTGAGGAAGATCCAACCTTACACTACTGATAAGAACTTATGGATCCATTTCTTTCAGGACAATCTCTCAGGTACTCAGCTTGAGTGGTTCTATCAGCTGGACGAAGCCAGTATCCGCAGCTGGGAGGATTTGGCTGCTGCATTCTTTAAGCATTATCAATATAATTCTGACCTCGCTCCTACGCGTACCCAACTCCAGGGTATGTCAATAGGGACGGGCGAAGGATTTAAAGAGTATGCTAAAAAATGGAGAGACCTTGCTGGAAGGGTGCAACCACCTTTAGCGGATCGTGAACTTGTTGATATGTTTTTGGGGACCCTGTCCGGTCCATTATTTAACCATTTGATTGGAAGCTCTTCAGCCGGGTTTACAGACCTTATCTTGACTGGTGAGAGGATTGAAGCTGGGATTAAGGCTATAAAAATACAGAAGGGTGCCTCCTCGAGCACCGAGAAGAGACCGTTTAAGAAAGAGTCCAGTGCTGTTTACAGTTCAAGAAGACAAAGCAGACCTGAACACCGCCAAGCTGTCAATGCGGTTGTTATCTCAAAACCTGCCGGTGCTCCTCAGCATCACAACCAACAAAGGGACGAGAGACCTCAAAGGCAATTTACTCATCTCAGCATGACTTTGTCTCAAATGTTGCCACAGTTGCTGAAGACTAATGTGGTGACTCTAAGAGAAGCTCCAAAGAATCAAAATACTGCATCACCAAAATATAACCCTAATTCCCGCTGCGCCTTTCACTCCGATAGCCCGGGGCATAATACAGATGATTGTTGGAGTCTGAAGAACAAGGTGCAAGACTTAATCGATGCAAAGGAGATCGAGTTTGAGGCGCCCGAAAGGCCTAATGTTGTGACTGCTCCCATGCCCAAACATGGAGTAAATGCTGTGGAGGAAGACTTGTTCGTAGTTTCTGTGGATGATGTTGTTACCCCTCTGATGACTATCAAGAAGAACCTGTTGCTAGCCGGTTTATTTTCGGGCTGTGGTGAAGGTTGCCCTATGTGTTCTGCTTTACCTAATGGTTGCCCATCTTTGAATTCAGGTATCCAAAACCTGATGGATAGTAAAAAGATTCTTTTTGAAAAGACTGTTGTTCTACCCGTTCATTCTGAAGAAGTTTCAATCATTACCATTTTCGACAATTCTTCCAAGGCTCCCTCGAGGACGCTTATTAGAATTACATCTGTTCCGAAGACCGCACCCATAATCATCATTGTTCCAGGGCCCATCCCCTATACCTCTAACAAAGCTGTCCCTTGGCACTATGGGGCAAATGTTTATGTTCTCAGAGTTAAGCAAGAGTTTGATACCGGCATCAGCAACCTTACCGGGCCTGCTAAAGTCACCCGCAACGGTAGACTTTTCTCACCTGATATTGCTATACCAGCTGTCCGAAGACCTGTTGTCATTAAGCCTGCAAGTATACCTGCTGCCATTTCTGATCAAGTCCCTGTTCCTACCCCTGTCGCCAAGTCATCTAGCGCTCGGGGAAAAGGGATCGCTACTGATATGCCTTCCCAGACGGAGGCGCCAAAGACAGTCAATGTTGAAGCTTCCAAACAGGAGATGGAAGAGATTCTGAAGATCGTTAAGAAGAGTGATTATAATGTGGTTGAGCAACTGGGGCAAACCCCATCCAAGATTTCTATGTTATCATTGCTGCTGTGTTCAGAGGCCCATGCCAAGGCCCTGATTGCCTTCCTGAAGACGGCCCACATGCCACAAGAGACATCAGCTGATCAATTTACCGATTGCGTGTCCAATTTAACTGCTGATAATGGTTTAGGTTTCTCTGACGCTGACCTGACTGCTAAAGGGAAGAACCATAATGATGCCCTGCATGTCTCCATTGAATGCAGGGGCACTACTCTTGCACATGTGTTGGTTGACACTGGTTCCTCGTTGAACGTCTTGCCCAAGAAAGCTCTAGACAGGCTGGATTGCGAAGGTTTGGAGCTAAAGCCGAGTAACATTGTTGTCCGGGCCTTTGATGGGTCTAAGAGGATGGTGCATGGTGAGGTTGATATTCCAATCAAGGTCGGTTCTCAGGTCTTCAACTCTACATTTTACGTGATGGACATTCGGCCGTCCTATTCTTGTTTGCTGGGTCGTCCATGGATCCACAAAGCTGGAGCCGTAACCTCAACGCTCCACCAGAAGTTGAAGTACCCGGTCGGAGAAAAGATTGTAACAGTTTAAGGGGAGGAGGAGTACATGGTCAACCACCTCAACTCATTCCGGTACATAGAGATGGATGGGGAGTTCATTGAGACCCCATTTCAACACTTTGAAGAGGTTCCTCAGACACTGGCGTTAGCTGAGACTGTGATTGAAGGTTCTCCCATGAAGATGGCTTCCTTAAAGGATGCCCGGGCTGTTATTGAGAAGGGTGAGTATGCAAACTGGGGCCGACTTCCTGATTTCACTCAGAAGACTAACAAGTTCGGTTTGGGTTTCACTGCAGAAGCTCAGAGGGCTGTTCGAAGTGCAAGGATTGGAAGACCTCATGTGCTCATCAGTAACTCGGGAGTAAATGCCATCGAAGATGAAGTGGAGGAGTCTGAATTCGACAACTAGATCTATCCTACGACCAACGGTGGACCAAACAACTAGACAGCAAAGGATTTCATCCCTATTACTTTTATTACTCAATAATGAGCTCTTTGTTTCGAATTTGTAACAGACAATGTTTTGAAACTTTATGGCTCGGTGTCTTACCCGAGGCACTGTGGCTTCATTTGTGAGGGCTTTTGTACGCCATTTTCATATGCCATTAATAAAAGCATTGGATGTTTTTGCATTTCAAATTTTGTGCTCCTTGTCTTTCTTTATTACATATTGCAAAAACAACTATTTTACACACACACTCACATATACAGGTCTTAATCCACTCTGGATCTCACTGGTAACGACTCTGCTACTGCCAGTTATAACTTCGAAAATCCGATCAACTTAGCCGAAGACGAAGGTGAAGATGATTGCGAAGTGCCTGGTGAGCTTGCAAGACTGCTACTCCAGGAAGAGAGGGCCATTCAGCCACATGAAGAGCCAGTGGAAACAATAAATCTGGGTACCAAGACAGACAAGAAGGAAGTCAAGATCGGTGCAAATCTGGAGCTTAGTGTGAAATAGCGGTTGATTCAGATGCTGCATAACTACATGGAAATCTTTGCCTGGTCTTACGAAGATATGCCTGGGTTGGATACCGACATTGTTGTTCATCGCCTGCCTACCAAGGAAGAATGTCCTCCCGTAAAACAGAAAGTTCGCCGTATGCGCCCAGAGATGTCCGAGAAAATCAAGGCTGAGGTTATGAAACAATTTGACGCCGGTTTTCTAGCAGTAACTTCTTACCCTCAGTGGGTCGCCAATGTGGTTCCAGTGCCGAAGAAAGATGGTAAGGTCAGAATGTGTGTTGATTATAGAGATTTGAACAGGGCAAACCCTAAGGATGACTTCCCTCTGCCTCACATCGACGTTCTGGTTGACAATACTGCTCAGCACAAGGTATTCTCCTTTATGGATGGTTTCTCCGGTTATAATCAAATCAAAATGGCTCCTGAAAACATGGAAAAGACCACTTTTGTTACTCAGTGGGGTACCTTTTGTTACAAGGTCATGCCTTTTGGGTTGAAAAATGCTGGGGCAACATATCAGTGTGCCATGGTTGCTTTATTTCATGACATGATCCATCATGAGATTGAAGTATACGTTGACGATATGATTGCGAGGTCCCAAACTGAGGAGGAACACCTTGACCATCTACAGAAGCTGTTTGACAGGCTAAAGTTGTACAAGCTGAGATTGAACCCGAACAAGTGCACCTTCGGGGTGAGGTCTGGAAAACTGCTAGGTTTTGTCGTGAGCGACAAAGGTATTCAAGTGGACCCTGCCAAGGTGAAAGCCATACAAGAGATGCCAGCTCCCAAGACAGAGAAAGAGGTCAGAGGCTTTCTAGGACGTCTGAACTACATTGCCCGATTCATCTCGCACCTAACTGCTACTTGTGAGCCAATCTTCAAACTGCTGAAGAAAGATCAAGTGGTACGTTGGAACGATGAATGCCAGGCCACTTTCAAAAGAATCAAAGAGTACCTCCAGGAGCCACCTATTCTTATGCCACCAGTGGAAGGGAGACCTCTAATCTTATACTTGACAGTCCTTGACAACTCAATGGGGTGTGTGCTGGGGCAGCATGACGAGTCTGGCCGAAAAGAGCATGCTATTTATTACCTTAGCAAAAAGTTTACCGACTGTGAGACCCGATACTCACTGCTCGAGAAAACTTGCTGCGCTTTGGCATGGGCTGCTCGCCGGCTGAGACAGTATATGTTGACTCACACTACTCTGTTGATTTCAAAAATGGATCCAATCAAGTATATCTTCGAAAAGCTTGCCTTGTCCGGAAGAATAGCAAAGATGGCAGATGATCTTGACTGAATATGACATCCAGTACACGACTCAAAAAGCAATCAAGGGAAGTGTATTGGCAGACCATTTGGCACATCAGGCAGTGGATGATTACCAGTCTATGAACTTTGAATTTCCAGACGAGAATATCATGTTCATAACTGATTGTGAAACACCTGGACCGGATGAAGGACCCGAGGAAGGATCCCGATGGTCTATGCACTTTGATGGAGCTTCAAATGCTTTGGGTAATGGCATTGGCGCTGTGATTATATCTCCTAAAGGCTCTCATACTCTGTTTACCGCCCGACTATGTTTTAACTGCACCAACAACATGGCAGAGTATGAAGCATGCATTTTGGGTCTCCGAGCTGCAATTGACCTAAGGATTAAGTTTCTAAGTGTCTTCAGAGATTCCGCTCTCGTGATCAGTCAGATCAAAGGAGAGTGGGATACGAAACACCCAAATCTTATTCCTTACAAGGAGTATGTGTTGACGTTACTTCCCCATTTCGAGGAGATAACCTTTGAACACTTCCCAAGAGAGGAGAATCAGTTGGCGGACGCGCTAGCTACAATGTCTTCTATGTTCAAAGTCAAGTGGGACAACGAGGCTCCCCGAATCATTATTTGGAAATTGGATGAACCTTCACATTGTTGTGATCTTGAGACTGAAGAGGTAACGGAAAAACCGTGGTATCATGAAGTGAAGAGATACCTTGAAACTCAAGAATACCCCGAGGGTGCATCTGTTAGTGACAAGAAGTTTCTGAGAAGGTTCGCGGCAAAGTTCTTCATCAGCAATGGCATTCTTTAAAAACGTAACCATGATTCAACCTTACTGCGTTGCGTGGACAAAATTGAAGCAGAAAGGATCATGGCAGAGCTGCATGAAGGTACTTTCGGAATTCATTCCAGTGGGCATACGATGGCAAAGAAAATCCTCCGGGCAGGATATTACTGGTCCACAATGGAAGCCGACTGTTATCAACATTCTCGGACATGTCACAAGTTCCAGGTCTATGCTGATAAGGTGCATGTTCCTCCAGTTCCTCTGAATGTTTTGACAGCACCTTGGCCTTTTGCAATGTGGGTCATTGATATGATCGGTGAGATCAGACCTACGACATCCAACGGGCATCATTTCATCCTGGTAGCAATTGATTACTTTACAAAGTGGTTTGAAGCAACTTCCTTTGCTACGGTAACTAAGAACGTCGTGGCCCGGTTCATTCGGCACAACCTGATCTGTCGATACGGTGTGCCGGAGAGAATCATTATGGACAATGGTACCAATCTTAACAACAAGATGATCACTGAGTTCTGCGAGCAATTCAAGATACATCATCATAACTCTTCTCCCTACCGGCCGAAGATGAATGGGGCTGTAGAAGCAGCTAATAAGAACATTAAGAAGATTTTGCAGAAGATGACAATGACATACAAAGACTGGCACGAGATGTTACCATTTGCTCTTCATGGGTACCGTACCTCAACATGGACGTCAACAGGGCAACACCCTATTCCTTGGTTTATGGCATGGAGGCAGTCTTGCCCATTGAAGTTCAGATACCTTCTCTTTGGATCATGAATGATGCAGGTTTGAGCAAAGACGACTGGATCCAGACCCGGCTTGATCAATTAAATCTAATCGTCGAAAAAAGACTTACTGCTATTTGTCATGGTCAGACGTACCAAAAACGAATGATCAAGGCATTTAACAAGAAAGTCAGACGACAAGAGTATCAAGTTGGAGACCTGGTAATCAAGCGCATTATTCTACCTCAAGGTGATCCCAGGGGCAAATGGACTCCTACTTATGAAGGGCCATTTGTGGTTAAGAACATTTTCTCAGGAGGAGCGATGATTCTAACCACCATGGATGGTGACGACCTTCCTCACCCCGTCAATGCAGACATAGTAAAAAGATACTACGCATAATCAAAGACCCGCTAGGTTGTCTGGTGTGGTATGGTGGGAGAACTGACTTGAATTTTGCGTTTGTTTTTGCAAATGTTTCGGTTGAGCAAGAGTCGCCACCGACTTTTTATTTTATCCTAAGGAAAGGTTAAAAAGCACAGGAAAAACCTTTGAGATGTTTTCTTGGGTTCGGGGAGTAGATTATAGAAAGGGAAGGTATTAGCACCCTTTTTATCCATGGTTATCCATGGGCTCTTAGTTACTTGCTTAGATCACTTGCCTTTGCTTTTCAATTGTTTGAAATGGTGCTTTGTGTGTGCGGTTTTGAAAATGTTTTGAAAAAGATGCCTTATCTAGGCAACCATTGTAACAATTCTTGTTTGAATGTTTTACAAGGGTGTTTGTCTTTTTGAAAAGATGTTTCAATGTTTTTGAAAGTTTGTTTTGAAGTTGTGTTTGTGAAGTGTGTTTGAAAATGGCAAGGATTGTTTTGCAAGATTGATCAAGTAACCAAGAGCTATCTACCCTAAATTTCTCAAAGATCTTTCTCATGTTTTAACCCTTTTAACATTGTTGTTTCACCATTGTATTTGGTGAACAACCTTGTGTTAGGATGTTAACGGGACAGGCGCAGGTCATCGTTTAGACCATGAATGCAATAGTGTCAAGTATCTTGGCAGTTTTCTTGAGGGACTATGATCATTTTGTTTAGGCAACAAGATAACGTCATCGAGGGACTATGATCATTTTGTTTGTTTTTGCTTTGTTTTGTTTTGCCAAAGTACTTGACATGCAAACATGACCCATTTTTGAAGGCAACAAGTGGAGTAACCCTAGGGGTGCAAGTGTGCATTGTGTTTGTTTTTTCATGCATATTTATCTTGAATTAGGTCAAGCTATTTGTTGATTGATTTTGGCATATAAACCCTAGGTCTATCATGGCATAATTGAAAGATTTTAAATGCGGAAATTTAAATACTAAGTTATTACAACAATGATTATGGGGATGGGGGTACAAGTTTGAATTTGGGGATATTTGACAAGAAATTAAATTCTAAGCTATTACATCCATATTGAATATACAAGACAAATATCTAATATTTAAATAAGTACAAATAAATAAATATCAAATAAAAATGCATTATTCTAAAAAGGGATTTTTCATATATATAAAAGTATTTTTCAATGTGAAATATAAACAAAAATAAAAAGGGTCAAATTTGAATATTTTTTGTCATTTAGGGCAAAACCCTAGTTTTTAAATAAATAGTAATATTTATTAATTATGTACAATATATGTTAATTTATGCACAAAATAAAAAGTATATGGTGAAAAAAGTATTTTTGATGTCAAATATAAAATAAAAATAAAATGTATTATTTTTGTATTTTTACCCTAAAAATAGGTGTAAGTATATATTATATATATTTAATAATGCTAAATATGTACAACAATATAATATTAATTATTTACAAAAATGTATATTTTTAGAAAATGTTTTCAAAATGTAAATAAAAAATAATAACTAAAAAATAAATATTTTTTGTATTATTTTCTAGGGTTTTAAAAAGAAAAGGAAACCTATTTATTTATATATACATATTTAATAAAACAAATAAATGCCAAATAAATGTAAAAAAAAATGTGGAAAAATATTTTTAATGTTTTTTATGTTTGAGCAAAAAATATCAAGTCAGAATAAAAAATAAAAAGTCAAAAATGACAAATATTTCACACAATGGGCCAGGGGGGTGCAAATGGAAAAAAGGGGTGCAAAAAGTAAGTTGACTCAGGCCCAGCCCAAGTCAACTCTGTCTTCAACCTCCAACAACCTTTGAATAACAAAAACACGCGCCTCTTTGATCAAGCACCAACTCCTGATTCTTTGACTTTTAGCAAAAACTCATAACACAAACAATGTAGAGCATCAAATCACGATTCCAAATATGTAAAAAACTTGTCCTAACTCTAAGAAACCAGGGAGAATTTCTTCACCCCCAATTTCTGACCTAATTTTTCTTCAATGTTCATGGCTAAAATTCTCACAGCACGCTTAACATAAATGAAAAGTAATCATATGTATGGCTTCAGGGCTATGAGTAGGACATATTTCATTCACAAACCTAAGCTTAACTCTTCCTAGATTGAGAGATAGAAGTTCATAGATTACCTATTTCAGCTTGAGTCGTGTACAACAATGTGGCCAACTTCAATGGAGTTTGAGCTTTTGTATAACTTGCATGAGGTCCAAGGATGCTTCCCAAATGCCTAGCTTGCTTTGAATCACTCTGTATTATGCTATAGAAGTCCACCTGCAAAACTGAAAACTGAAAATGGAAAGTGAGATTAGGGGTGTTACAGCTCATGTTTAGGGCTTGGAATAGTTCAGGTGGATGATATGGAGTGTGTTTGAACTTGCTTTGGCCAAAACGCACGAGTGAATTGAGTTGTGCAACTCAATCTGCAGGGATGCCCTGTTTTTGCAGCAAAACAGTGTTTTTATGCTTTGGGAGGTATGAGGGATGGTTCAATCGTGTTTTAGGCTTGGCTTGAGGTATGAAAAATGTTTACAAGGTTTGTGTTTGGCTGTGTTGAGAGGAAATGGAAGTTGGAGTGTTTTTGCCAAGTTTCTTCAAAGTGAAGCAAAGAAGTGTAAGTGTGTAATGCAGGTCTGTACCACCCCTAATGTATGCTGCACATCATGCCCTTGAGACTTGTAATTTGTGGGCTCTATCTGGCCTCAAAGATCTGGCCCTATGCCTCAAGGATTCACTTTTGACATAAAGTGACATTAAGCCAAAAATAGGAACTTTGCTTTTTCTAGTTAGGGATTAGTTTTGCATGTATTGTCCAAATGAACAAAATAAACCCTCAACTCAATGTTTATGCATTAAATTAAGGTGTGTAAAACTGGTTTTGAGGCCTGCAAGCTAGCATTGTACAAGCTGATTTGAAAATGCAAGTTGCCATGAACATGCTTTGGCCATGAACAAAAGTGAATTTTGCCCAACTTTGTAAATTAGATTCTCTCTAACCACAAGGGTGTTTGAGAAGTTCTTGGACAATTTGGAAATCTTGGAATTTGTACTACAATCCATCTTTGTAATTCAAATTGAAACTCCAAGTGGAACCATGTGAAAAATGGCCAAGAAGTTGGACAAAAATCCTGCCTAGAATAGCGCAAAATTTCTCTAAGTTAAAAATGTTTTGTACCCTTATTCCAAAAATCATAACTTGAGATACAAGCTTCCTTTGAGAAAACTTTGTGAATAAAAGTTGTAGATTTTGCAATGGACTACAACTTTCATGTTTCAAGTTTTGTTTGAATCCATTTGCATCTTGGTGAAAAAATGGGACAAAGTTAGGAAAAAATAAGGAAATTTCATAACTTAGAAAAATTCTAAGTTATGAACTTTTTTCATTTTAAACCCTAATTTGCAATTTTTGATTTCTTGATGAACAAGTTTCATAATTTGACATGTCTTGATGAAAAATGAATCTTGGCACTTGATTTTGACCAAAAAGTCAAAGTTTGACTTTTCAGTATACAGTCAAATTTTGATCAGTTGACTGAAAAATTCATCTGTCAATCCTATGCATTTGAGATCTTTTGAACTTGTTGAATGGGTCAAGACAATGCCATTGAGTCCTTGAGTCCATGTGTGAGCTTGGTTTGCCATTGGTTAGGTCAAACAGTCAAAAATTGCCTTTGTGCAGTCAAAACCCTAAAAATGACCATTTTGCCCTTTTGGTGATCTGATCAAATTTCTTGTGGAGTTGTGATCCAAACTTGACCAAATGGTTCATGTGAGTTCATAATTTTGATGTGGTTAAAAAATCATGAGGTTTGACTGTCAATTGGCCACAATTTACTTTTTCCCCAATACAGTTGATTTCTAGGTCAACTGTCCAATTGACTGGGCAAAGATTGGAATCAAGGCTTGAAACTTGGTATGGATAAACTTGTAAGTCCAACATGAAGCATGAAAGTCACTTTGGGAATTTTAGGTCAAAACATCCTTGTGCAAACTCAAACCCTAATTTGGGTCAACAGTGCAAGGAGGGGCCTTGAGCAGAGCAAACCCTAACTTGATCTTGAGTTCCAAGAGTCTTGTGGTGAGAAAATGTTGATGAAATGAGAGGGCAAATTTTGGGGTACAACAACTGGCCTAGGAAAAATAAGGGCTTCTCGGCGAAACAAAAGGGTTCGGGCAAAAATAAGGGATGAAAATAAAAAAATCTGTATACCCGGCAAGTCGAAAACCTGAAAAGGCGGCTTGGGCAAAAATGGGTATCCCGGTGGACTGAAAACCCGAAAGGGCGGTCCAGGTAAAAGTTAGGGATTAAAGCGTAACACTATGTCTCATTGGATCACCTCGCATCCGGACTTCGGTATCAACTATCACGCTCAGACGACACCAGCCAATCAGTTTCATCTTCAACTAAGTAGCAAAGGGATGAGATGCTTGAAGATATAAAGGCAATAGCAGAGCTGGAACCCAGTGGAATTATTCACATAGCTGTCTTGTTTTCTTTTCACAAATTGTATAAATCCTATTTGTTCGGCGGCGTTCTCTTACTAGGACGTCAGCCTCTTGTACGAAACGCCTATTTACAGGCCAAACTTCAAAGTCAATACAAATTCATTTTCAAACAAATTTCAAACTGTTTTCCCTTCATCTGTTTTGTTTTGCAAAGAACGTCCAATGTTCATTTTTGATATATGCATTTTACATTAATTGCCGCTCATAAATATTTACATACGAAACAAAAGACAAATTACGGGTGATATCAGAAGTAATGGCAATGAGAATTGTCTGAGCAACCTAGTTGCTCTGTCCACCAGGTACCAAGGTATATATTCAGCTGAAGAATATGGTCGAGATACCTTCACTCCCCGCAGGATAAGACGGTAATGGTAGCTCTCCCAGCCAAGACATGCAACTATGAACAAATCAGCAATGCTCTCCCCAAGCAGAGCTCACCCACCATCAGCGCTAAAAAGGGTCGAGTATCCCCAGAAGATCTTAATTTTCCCCAGCGGAGTATAAAGATTTTTCCCAACGGGGTATAAAGACATTCTCCAGCAAGTGTAAGAGCATCCTCGACGGTCTTAATATTCCTCAACAGAATATAAGAATGTTCCCCGACAGAATACAAGATACCCCCAGTGGAGCCATTTCCCCAGCGTAGTCTAAAAAAGCTTCCCCAATGGAATTGAATCATTTCCCCAGTAGATTCTGGAAGCTTATCCCCTGCAGAGTACAAAATAAATCTCCCCAGCCAAATTCAGAAGGTTATCCTCACAAGAGTCTAACGGGGTTATCCTCAGTAGGTTGCAACTGAAAGATCATCCCCAGCGAAGTTTTCTCTTTCCCCAAGTAGGACTTCTATCCTCAACAGATTCAATATTACCAGCAATGGTAATCAATCCCCAGCGGAGCTCATCATCAGAATCCCCAACAGAGCTTATCAACGGAATCCCCAGCGGAGTTTATCGTTAAAATCTCAGGAAAGTATCTCTGCCCCCACAGAGTATTTCCCCTCGGAGTAATCTCTTCATCATGTTTATTCCCCAACGGAGTTCTTCTCTCCTACAGGTCAATCATCTTAGTTCACCATCCCCAGCGGAAACTAAGAACTCAACTCTATTCTCCAGCAGCTCCGGGATTTATTTTCCCCAGCTGAAACATCACATTTCCATACATCATGATACATGCATATATGCATCATACCATACAATCTCATTCATGTTGAGAACATCACTGCTTGATCCATATCATGCATTGCATATGACTGACCTTTTACCTTTCAGGAAATATCCAGTTAAGTTCTCAGCTATTCCAAGACCTCCCCTGGTTCAGTTAAATTGATTCCTAAAGATTTTTCTGATGCCGATCCAGTTGAAGTTATTCCAAGACCTCCTCTGGTTCAGATAAATCGATTCCCAAAGATTTTTCTGATGCCGATCCAGTTGAAGTTATTCCAAGACCTCCTCTGGTTCAGATAAATCGATTCCTAAAGATTTTTTTGATGCCGATCCAGTTGAAGTTATTTCAAGACCTCCTCTGGTTCAGTTAAATCGATTCCCAAAGATTTTTCTGATGCCGATCCAGTTGAAGTTATTCCAAGACCTCCTCTGGTTCAGATAAATCGATTCCCAAAGATTTTTCTGATGCCGATCCAGTTGAGGTTATTCCAAGACCTCCTCTGGTTCAGATAAATCGATTCCCAAAGATTTTTCTGATACCGATCTAGTTGAAGTTATTCCAAGACCTCCTCTGGTTCAGATAAATCGATTCCTAAAGATTTTTCTGATGCCGATCCAATTGAAGTTATTTCAGGACCTCCTCTGGTTCAGTTAAATCGATTCCTAAAGATTTTTCTGATACCGATCCAGTTGAAGTTATTCCAAGACCTCCTCTGGTTCAGTTAAATCGATTCCTAAAGATTTTTCTGATGCCGATCCAGTTGAAGTTATTCCAAGATCTCCTCTGGTTCAGTAAAATCGATTCCTAAAGATTTTTCTGATACCGATCCAGTTGAAGATATTCTAAGACCTTGTCAAAGTCAGTTAAATCGATTCCTAAAGATTTTTCTGAGGTGAAGCCAGTCAATGGAGACAAGATCAGTTAAATTGATTCCTAAATTTTTTTCTGAGGTGAAGCCAGTCAATGGAGACAAAGTCAGTTAAATCGATTCATAAAGATTTTTGTGGCCAAACTCGTCAACAAGGATAGAACCACCTACCAACGATCTCCAAATGGCATCTGTAAACCCATTCCCGACATCACAATGCTGATACTTCACCATGCGAGTGCAAATTTCTGGGCACTCTAGTGTTCAATCATCTTCCACCTTTGGATCACGAAAGGCCCGCAAGCCAATCTACATCCTCAGGTTTAAGAAGATTGAACAGGGGCAACTGTTGTACCCCAAAATTTGCCCTCTCATGTTTTCCAAAGTATTCCCCCTGCATGGTTGATCACAAACTCTTGCCTAAGGAAAAGGAAAATTTTGGAGTGTTGCTCTAAGTACATTTCGATTGGCATTCTGAAAGATCCTTCGATTGGCATTCTGAAGGAGCATTTCGATTGGAATTTTGAAGGAGCATTTCGATCGACATTCTGAAGGATCATTTCGATTGGTATTCTGAAGGAGCACTTCGATTGGCATTTTGAAAGACCCTTCGATTGGAATTCTAAAGGAGCATTCCGATTGGCACTCTGAAGAAGCATTTCGACTGACATTATGGACAAATACTCCGATTGGCATTACAACAGTGTCCTTCGATTGGAATTCCAAAAAAGGTATATTCGAAGAAGCCTTCAAAGGCTCCATTCGAAGATGTTTTTCGAAGAGAGTTCGAAAGAGGCCATCAGCCCATTCGAAAGGGAGTATTCGAAGGAGATCCTCAGCCTATTCGAAAGGGAGCGTTCGAAGGCCAGTTACATGTCATTCAAAATTCAAAAAGGGACAGAATCCCATGTGTTTAGCCAACGTTACAAACTCTCATTCATGGCTTTCAAACACACAATTAACGTTACAAATACTCCTTCATGGCTGTCAAACACATATTCAAGGTCATTTAAACCTTTGTCTTCCTGTCCCCTCCACCCCCTCTATATAAAGAAATCACAAATGCTGCAAAGACACACGGAAAATATACAGAAAAATAGAGAACTTGGAGAGACGCTGCCCAGAATTTTCCAAGCCAAAGCTGCCACCCAGCGAACGCCTCCCCCCTCAGAACTACAGGTCGAAGCACCTCTGTTTGGTAAAAGAAAAATCTAGTCTCAAGCTCACTCTCAAATTCATTTCGATTGCATATTCATATTTTTATTTCTGTTTGTGAATGATTTAATGTGCTTCATGTGAGCTACAGTGCAGAGTTGAGATTGTGCCATTGCTTGGGCACAATCTGAGTTTATCCTTCGAATCCCAGGATAAAACGAACCCAGACACAGATTCAGCAGGTGTGAATAAGAGGAGATTTGAACCAGGGGGGTTAAGTCCCCCCTGGACTTTTAATATGTGTTTCATTTTGCAGGAACCATATGCTCAGCTTCTTGTTCAGAGCTTCGAAGCTCAGCAGTTTAGCTTCGAACTGGACCCAGGACTTCCAGTTTGAAGGATGACATGTCCAGATCGAACCCCCTCAGGGTGCAGCCCCTCATGCACCTTCGTTCCAGACTCTTCACTGGGTCGAAAGACAGCCTGCATCTCTTTCGACCCAGGCCTCCAGAATTACATTTTTTTTTCTTATTTTGCTGCCTGGCCCATTTGTACTCTGTTTATTTTGTTTCTGTTTATTCCTTTTAGTTTTAGTTTTAATTAACATAAAAAATCATAACAAATAAATAACTTAGAATTAGGATTTAATTTAGTTAATTATTTTAACTTATTTTCTCCAATTTTTAAAATCAGTAGACTTAGGATTTATTTAAAATTCAATCCTTTTCATAAACAAAAAATGAAAAAATATTAGGTACGTTTTAGAGTTAATTTTAATCATTTTTTTAATTAATTAATTTGACTTAGTATTTCCCAAAAGTAAAATAAAACAACAAAAAAAGAGTTCTTATTCTTAGGATTTTTTTTATAGATTCATGCGCGTTTATTTTATCGTAACAGCTTATTATTCCCCCATTTTTGGACATGTAAATAACCCCCCTCCCCGAAGCCTTGTAATAGCGTAGTATTTACAGTTTCCGCACTTTAAATTCCTGTATATATATTAACTGCTTAGATGTATGCTAACTAGGATTGTATGACAAAATCTAAAAATAAATGGTAGAACACCTAAAAATACAAAGATAATATAAACTGAAAATTGACACACTTGCACATGCCACTCCTAGGGTACACCTCATTTGGTTGCCTCGAATGTGGTCGTTAAGTATAGGATGTTTTAGAGGTCTTCCTTTTGTCCCAAGATCATAAGTTGCCTCGAAACGGTTGCCTCAGAAAAATGATCTAAGACATTAGGATTACCACTAAAGCGCCCTAACGTTGCTTTAGTGACCACAAGTCCCTTAAATCGAATTGACCCGAAAACTCCAACGACAGCACTACCTACTCCTCAATAGTGGGATAGCACTGTCTAAAGGACGTTTGCACAACTTAATTCCTTTTTGAGTAGGTAGATGTTCTTAGATACTTGCTCTTTCAAAACAAAACAAACTTTTCACACTTACACTTTTCGAACAAAGTTTTCAAAAACACTTCATACACTCTTGTGGACAGAAACAAGAGTTAAATTGAAGTTTTCAAACAAAACTTTTTCAAAACCCACAATCACAAAGAAAAGCAAACCTTTTTGAAAACATAGTGAGCAAGTACCTAAGAGCCCGTGGATAACCACAGATAGAAAGGGTGCTAACACCTTCCCTTTCTATAATCTACCTCCCGAACCCGAGAAAAATCTCGAAAATGAATTTTTTCTGTGCTTTTGTCCTTTCCCTTGTTGGATAAAATAAAAGACGGTGGCGACTCTTGCTTACCACGACACTTTGCAAATGCAAACGCGAACCAGCATTAAAAAAAAGTCAGTTCTCATTCCCACCGATCACACCGCCCTTTCAGGTTTTCGGTTCACCGGGATGCCCATTTTTGCCCAAGTCGCCCTTTCGGGTTTTCAACTTGCCGGGTCGTTTTATGCGTAGTATCTTTTGACTATGTCTGCGTTCGCAGGGTGTGGAAAATCGTCGCCGTCCATGGTGGTCAAAATCATTGCCCCACCAGAAAAGATACTCTTGATCACAAATGGTCCTTCGTAAGTAGGAGTCCACTTGCCCCTGGGATCACTTTGCGGTAGGATGATCCGCTTGATTACAAGATCTCCGACTTGATATACCTGACGCCTGACTTTTTTGTTTAAAGCCTTGATCATGCGTTTTTGATACGCCTGACCATGACAAACAGCCGTAAGTCGCTTCTCGTCGATCAAATTGAGTTGATCAAGCCGTGTCTGAATCCAATCGTCTTCACTCAAACTAGCGTCTTTCATGATCCTTAAGGAAGGAATCTGAACTTCCATGGGTAGGAAAACCTCCATGCCATACACCAAAGAAAATGGGGTTGCCCCCGTTGAAGTACGTGCCGTGGTACGATATCCATGCAGAGCAAACGGTAACATCTCGTGCCAGTCCTTGTAGGTGACTGTCATCTTTTGAATGATCTTCTTGATATTTTTGTTCGCAGCTTCAACAACACCGTTCATCTTCGACCGATAGGGAGATGAATTGTGATGATAAATCTTGAACTGTTCGCATAGAGCGATGATCATAGTATTGTTCAGATTTGTACCGTTGTCTGTGATGATCCTGTCGGGGACACCATACCGGCATTTGAGGTTCTGCTTGATGAAGCGGGAAACCACATTCTTTGTAACAGAGGCAAAGGAAGCTGCTTCGACCCACTTGGTAAAATAATCAATGGTGACCAAGATGAAGCGATGTCCATTGGACGCCGTGGGCTTGATCTCTCCAATCATGTCAATGCCCCACATTGCGAATGGCCAAGGAGCTGTCAGAACGTTGAGAGGAATAGGAGGAATATGTAATTTGTCGGCGTAGACTTGGCATTTATGGCAAGTACGGGAATGTTGATGACAATCAACTTCCATGGTGGACCAGTAGTAGCCCGCCCTTAGAATCTTCTTTGTCATTGTATGTCCGCTCAAGTGGGTGCCAAATGTGCCACTGTGTATTTCAGTCATGATCAACTCTGATTCAACTTTGTCTACACATCGAAATAAAACACAATCATGGCTGCGTTTATAAAGGATGCCATTGCTTAAGAAGAACTTGGCAGCAAATCTCCTTAAGAACTTTTTGTCATTGCCTGAAGCTTCTTCAGGATATTCTCTAGTCTGGAGATACCTTTTGATTTCGTGGAACCAGGGTTGTTCTTTGGTATTAATCTCATGACAGTGCGCAGGTTCGTCCATTCGCTCAATGGTAATTTGGGGAGCCTCGTTATCCCAGTTGAGTTTAAACATGGAAGACATTGTAGCTAAAGCATCTGCTAGCTGATTCTCTTCTCGCGGGAAATGCTCGAAAGTAATCTGCTCGAAATGAGGCAACAACATCAGAACATGTTCTTTGTATATGATAAGATTAGGATGTTTGGTGTCCCACTCTCATTTGACTTGACTGATAACCAAAACCGAGTCCCCAAATACGACCAAAGATTTGATTCCCAAGTCTATAGCAGCCTTGAGACCAAAGATGCAAGCTTCATATTCGGCCATGTTGTTGGTACAGCTGAAACAAAGTCGGGCAGTGAAGGGTGTATGGCAACCTTCCGGAGAGATGAGTACCGCACTGATATCGTTGCCAAGTGCATTTGAAGCACCATCAAAGTACAGGGTCCATCGGGATCCTTGTTCAGGTCCGTCATACGGTCCGTTACTTTCGATATTGTCCAATGTCATGATGTCCTCTTCCGAGAAGTCGAATCTCATAGATTGATAATCTTCGACGACTTGATGAGCTAGATGGACAAATAGTACACTCCCCTTTATAGCTTTTTGGGTAGCATACTGGATATCATACTCAGTCAGGATCATTTTCCATCTAGCGATTCTTCCAGATAAAGCAGGCTTTTCGAAGATATACTTGATCAGATCCATTTTGGAAATCAACAAAGTGGTATGAGTCAACATGTACTGCCTTAGTCGGCGAGCAGCCCATACCAAAGTGCAGCAAGTTTTCTCGAGCAGTGAGTAGTGAGTCTCACAGTCGGTAAAATTTTGCTAAGGTAATAAATGGCATGCTCTTTTCGACCAGACTCGTCATGTTGGCCCATGACACATCCCATTGAGTCATCCAAAACAGTCAGATACATGATCAACGACCTTCCTGCGACGGGTGGCATCAGAATAGGAGGTTCCAATAAGTATTCCTTGATCTTATCAAAAGCAACTTGACAATTGTCGTTCCATTCAATTACCTGATCCTTCTTCAACAACTTGAAAATCGGCTCACAGGTGGATGTCAGGTGAGAGATGAACCTTGCAATATAGTTCAAGCGTCCCAGGAATCCTCTAACCTCCTTTTCAGTACGGGGGCTGACATTTCTTTTATAGCCTTCACTTTAACAGGATCGACCTCAATACCTTTGTTGCTGACAATAAATTCCAAGAGCTTACCAGACCTAACTCCAAAAGTGCACTTGCTTGGATTCAGTCTGAGTTTATACTCCTTCAGCCTGGCAAACAACTTTTGCAAATGACTAAGGTGCTCTTCTTCTGTCTGTGATCGAGCTATCATGTCGTCCACGTAAACCTCGATATCATGATGTATCATATCATGAAACATAGCTACCATGGCGCGTTGATAGGTTGCCCCTGCATTTTTCAGTCCGAACGGCATCACTTTGTAGAAGAAGGTACCCCATTGCATAACAAAGGTAGTTTTCTCCATGTCCTCGGGGGCCATTTTTATTTGGTTGTAGCCAGAAAATCCATCCATAAAGGAGAAAACTTTGTGCTGAGCGGTGTTATCAACCAAGACGTCAATATGAGGTAGAGGGAAATCATCTTTAGGGCTAGCCCTGTTCAAATCCCAATAGTCCACACACATTCTGACTTTGCTGTCCTTTTTGGTTACGGGCACAATGTTGGCGACCCATTGTGGATAGGTTATAACAGCCAGAAAGCCATCGTTGAATTGCTTCATTACCTCAGCTTTGATCTTCTCAGACATGTCGGGCCTCATTCGGCGGACCTTTTGCTTGATCAGTGGACAATCCTCTCTGGTAGGGAGACGGTGAACCACGATATCTGTGTCTAATCCCGGCATACCTTCATAAGACCAGGAGAATATTTCAACATATTCGTTCAACAACTGCACTAAGCGCTCCTTGACACTTGGTTCCAGGTTGGCACCCACTTTTACTTCTTTCCTATCTTCCTCTGTCCCTAAGTTGATGGTTTCTAACAACTCTTCATGAGGCAAGATGACCCTCTCTTCTTGTTGTAGAAGTCTGGCTAACTCTCCCGGCACTTCACAATCTTCGTCAACTTTGTACTCAGCTTGATTGACCAGATCTTCAGAGTTATCGAAGGCTAAAACAGAATATTCACCCATGGAATCCGGAGTGGATGGGTACCTGCATTTGTGAATGTGGGTATGTGTAAGGGATAACCATCCTTAAACAAACAAAAATGCAAAAGGAAAGAAAATGAACACAACAGTTTATAGATGAAAAACGTCCAATGATTCATTAAAACATGGCATATGATTATGAAGAGAATCAAGCCCTTACAAATGGACCTACATGCCCCAGGCCAGGCATGAGGTGAAAAAGTATGCAGATTGTTTTAGTTATTACAGACCATAAATTGGAAATTGTTCAAAGATAAAATTATTGGTTGATAAAGGTGACAAACAAAATCCTTTGCTTCCCAATTGCTCAAACCCCCTTCGACAGTCGGAAAGATCCAATCTTCAAAGTGGCTCTCCTCATCTTCATCTTCTACAACATTGATTCCATGGAGAGAAATCTTGACGGGTGATTTTTTGATCTTAGAGCGACGCATAGCCTTTTGTCCCGCAGCAGTAAACCCCAACCCAAACTTGTCTGTCTTATAAGGAATGTCGAGAAACTGTCCCCATACTGTACTCTTCCCCTCCTTAATCACAGCCTCTGCGTCTTTGAGAGATGCCATCCTAGCCATATGCTTGGGAATGATAGGTACCTCAACCAATGTCTTCGCGACTGCCACCTCGGGAGAAACTTCCTCAAAATGCTGAAAAGGCGTTTCGATGAACTCGCCATCCACTTCCACATACCGAAAGGAATTGAGATGACTGATCATATACTCCTCCTCACCGTGTACAGTTATGATCTTACCCTTATTAGGGTACTTCAGCATCTGATGCAAAGAGGAGGTGACTGCCCCGACATAATGGATCCATGGTCTTCCTAGCAAACATGAGTATGATGGACGGATGTCCATTACATAGAAAGTGGATTTGAACACTTCGGTGCCTACCTTGATTGGAATTTCGACCTCTCCATGCACCATCCTTTTAGACCCGCCAAAGGCCCTGACAATGATATTACTTGGTTTCAGCTCCAAGCCTTCACAATCCAATCGGTCCAGAGCTTTCTTAGGCAGCACATTTAGGGAAGAACCAGTATCGACCAAGACATGGGCGAGAGTGGTTCCTCGGCACTCAACTGAAACATGTAATGCATCATTGTGCTTCCTTCCCTTAGGAGTTAAGTCAACGTCAGAAAAGCCCAGGCCATTGTCAGCAGTAAGACTGGCCACACAGTCCTGAAATTGGTCAGCCGAAGTCTCCTGAGGCACATGTGCCGTCTTTAAGAACTTGATCAGGGCCTTAGCATGGGCCTCTGAATAGAGCAGGAGGGCCAACATTGAAATTTTAGAGGGTGTCTGCCCCAGTTGTTCTACAACGTCGTAGTCACTTTTTCGGATTATTTTTAGGATCTCATCCATCTCTTTCTGAGTGGTTTCAGGTATAGCTACAACATGAGCCTTCGTCCTGACAGGCTTTTCTAGTATCTCCTTACCCTTGTTGGTATTATCAGCAGATGGTCTTTCATCGGGAGTAACCGCTTCTTCAATCACTGGGTCTTGCACAGAGGGTCCAACAGGTGCAAAAGCTTTTAAGGGTTTGAAAACTGCTCGGGGAGGAGCAATCTCCGGAGAAAAGATCCGACCACTGTGGGTTATCTTGCTTGTACCCGCGATGTTCCCTACATCAGGGTCTTCTTCAAAAATCTCTTGGACTATTTTGATTTGTTTGATGCCGTGGTAGAAGATTTCTCCCCCATAGTTCCACGGTATCATTTTGCTTGACTGGTACGGGACAGGTCCCGGCATGGTGATCTTGAGAGGTACACATTCGGAGTTGGGTGTAATCCTGATAGGCCTTTTGCAAGCCTTGGGAGGATTGTCGGAAATGGTTATGATAGCAATATCGTTGGTTGAAGTATCACAAGTATCACGAGTAATTGGATTGGAAGTGTTAACAGGGGTTTTCTGGAAAAGAATCTCTTGAGTATCCATCAGGCGATGGACACCCGACTTCAACATTGGACAAATATCTTGAACATTTAAACAAAAACGACAGTCTTCACCACAACCAGGAAAAATCCCGGCTCTCAAAAAATTTTCTTTGATCACAATCAGAGGAGTCAACAGATTGGCAATATCAGTAACATGGAGGTATTCCAAAATAGCATACACATTGTGGCCGTGCTTAGGCATTGGGGCAGATATAACATTGGGCTTCTCAGGAGCATCAAATTCAACCTCTTTGGCGTCAATTAAGTCCTGAATTTTGTTCTTGAGTGCCCAACAATTATTGGTATCGTGCCCAGCACTGTCAGAATGGTAAGCACACTTGGCGTTTGGATTGTAGGATGGTGAGGTGGTATTTACATTCTTTGGCGCCTCTTTTAAACTAGAAAGGTTCAATTTCAAGAGATGTGGAAGGATATGAGCAGGTGTCATGTTTACTGGGGTAAACTACCATGGTGGCCTTTGCTGATAAGTTCTAGGCTGATCGTTCCTCGGTTGATTGTTTCTAAACTGGTCTGATGTGGCCTTCTGTATCAATATGGCCCCTACAGTCGGCCGACGCTCAGTTCTTCCTAACCCCTTCTGGGAGTACACAGCAGATGCTTCCTTCTTGGTTGGAAAAGGTTTTTTAACAACTGTGGATGCAGAGGCATCCTTTTGAATCTTTCCACTCTTAATACCGGCTTCCACCCTTCAGTTCAGTAAATCCCGCAGAAGAGCTCCCGATTAGATGTTTGAAGAAAGGGTCAGACAGGGTCCCCAAAAACATGTCCACTAATTCCCTATCTGATAGTGGTGGCTGCACCCTTCCAACCAGGTCGTGCCACTTCTGGGCGTACTCCTTAAACCCTTCATTTGAAGCCATCCCCATACTTTGTAGCTGAGTACGGGTAGGCGCCAAATCAGCATTGTACTGATACTGACGATAGAAAGCGGCTGCCAAGTCTTCCCAATTGTGCACCTCTGATCTCTCGAGCTGATAAAACCAGTCTAACTGAGTGCGAGACAAGCTGTCTTGGAAAAAGTGTACCCATAGGTCTTTATCGGATGAATGAGGTTGGATCTTTCTAACATACGACCTCAAGTGCATCTTAGGGCAAGACAGACCGTCGTACTTGGCAAATGTTGGCACCTTGAACTTGGGAGGGATTACAATTCCAGCTACCAGCCCCAGTTCCTCAAAATCCAATCCGGGCACCCTCCGCAGCTCCATAGCTGCCAATCTGTCTTCAAGATTCTTATATTTGTCGTCCGCTGGTGGATACTGTTGTTTTGAATAATCTTCGCCTTCTTCGTCTTCCTCTTCTTCAACCTCGGATTCAGAAGGTACAGCAGCCCCTTTTCCTTTGCCAATCCCTTCGTCAGACGTGGAAGGGAACTCAAGAGTCCTTCTAGCATCACCCTCAAATCTTCTTCTGAAAGTGGCAACCCCCGGTCTCTTTTTCTTTTTCTTTTCTTTATTCTTCTCTAGCAGAGCTTTGAGATCCTCTTGACCCTTTGCCAAGGTCATGAGGAGTTGCTGAAATTGTGAATTTTGTGCCTGTAGATCTTTTACTGTTTGCTCCAAATCCATCTTGCTGAAATAAACAACAGAAAGATAAGGAAACCTGGCGTGAAGACCTGTTTATGCACATGATGAATGATATGTTTATTCATGTAATGCATTCAAGGGTTCAAAAATTCAAATTTGTTGTAAACAAAAAGAATGCACATCATATTAAGAAGAAATTGTTAGCACATAAGTGCCCCATGGCCAAAATATTACAAAATTCTTAATGTAAAAAGACATTGCGCATCCTCTTTGGTGCAATGTAGGTGTTGAGAGTTTCCTCCTCGTGAAGTCGGCAGGTGAGCTCTAAAACCTTCTCCTCACTGGCATAGAAGCTGGCCTCAAAAATATCACGTTCTTCTCTGAGTTGGATCCAACTCTTTTGCATTTCCTCCCATGATGTTGGCTTGTTAGGATATAGGATGGTGTATGGAACCTCTCCTTCCTTAACGGGCTCTTTGATCAAGGGGAGAATGTGAGGATATGGCATCATAAGATTCTGGGAGCGGGTTCGTACCCACTCGAGGTAAGGCTCAAGGGGGATGGAATTCTTGTGCCCCAGTGTCTTACTATCCACTTTGTTAGGCATCCTCCAAGCTCTGATGAACCTTTGTCGAAGTCCTTGCGCATCGTTGTCGAAGTCAAAAACTAGGTCAGGAATCAGCATGTCATGAGGGCCATCACTTCGAGCATATCCAAATTGTCTCAAGGCTAGACATGGGTTGTAGGTAATGCCTCCCCTAATTCCAAGTAATGGGACATTAGGGAATTCTCCACAACGATCAATGATGATGACATTTTCTCTGGACCGAGAACACCAATGTACATCAGAATGTGTGAGGGTCGTCAACCGTTGTGACCACCTTAAACCTTGCTCATTCTTCAAAACTGCTCGTGGAAGGTGAGAAATAAACCACCTTGCTAGGAGAGGAGTACAACACATAAGAACACCTCTTTTCCTCATTGTTCGTGTGTAAAATGAGTGTAGGATGTCCCCAAGCAATGTAGGTATGGTATTCCTAGATATGAAAATCTTGACAGCATTCACATCTATAAGTTGATCAGGATTTGGGAACAAGACCAACCCATAGATAAGGAGTGCCACAATCTCTTCAAAGGCTTGTAGATCAATAGAATTCCAGCATTCTCGGGCCTTCTCAAACAGAAACTTTTCCAAGAATCCTTTGACACCGCTTTTGGTTTCCCAATGTCCTTTGATATCAGATGGTTGCATGTGTAATGCTTGAGCAACATCTTCAGGCGTTGGTTCTTTTTCCGTACCGTTGTAGGGTAGTTGATTAAGAATAGGAATTCTCAGGAGTTGAGAAAATTCTTCCAAAGTAGGTACCAATTGGTAATCAGGGAATGTGAAATAGTGGTGTAGGGGGTCAAAGAACTGGAAGAGAACTTTCATCATATCTTCTTCAATGTTGGTGTTGACTAAGTTGAGAAGTCTACCATGTCTTTTACTGAAGAGAGAATTTTCTGGAATTCTGGATGTAAGCTCCTTGAGTTGAGGAGGGATTCTCACAAGATTGACTTGAATTGTTTTCCTGCGAAGATATTCCATGACCTACAAAACAAGAACAAAGATGAAGATCCAAACCCTTGAAATGGTTAGTGGATGCATATGATGATTTATGATGTTCATGATGTATGCACAAACACATGTACAAGCAAGTCACACAAAACCCTAGTTTTAGGCTTGCATGAGGTTTCATAGGTAAGTACCCTCTTGAGTTTAGTTGGCTCAAAACCTGTCCTATAAATAGTAACCAGGTTCTAAGGAGCTCAATATCATTGGATTGTTTTCTATGTTCATTGTTTTGGTTTAGCCACTTAACTGGCGACCAAAATATTCCAAGAAAACAACCCTCAATGAGTGTAGTATCGAGTATCTACCAACTTCGGACTGCACCAAAGCCGGTCATCTCACTACCCCTAATAAAAGGCCAAGATGGTCAAGTAAGGTTCTAGTTCATTAGTGCTTAATGACATCACTCAGCGGCCCCGTATTCTCTTTGATTGACTCAAAGGCTACCGGTACTCACAAATATGTCGCACTAATATAGCTATTGCTTCAACCATGTCGGTATACCCTGCACAGTTTCCACAACGTATTACTATCTATGAATGTTTCCCAAATCCGGGTGGAGGATTTCAAGCCCAAACAAGAGAACCAAAATGTAAAGCAATCAAAGCAAACAATTAATCATGCAAAAGGTGATCTAAGCCCTAAGGTAACTCCACTTTTAGAAATTCTCCCCAACAGAGTCGCCAGTTCTGTGATACGGTGGGAGAACTGACTTGGGATTTTGCGTTTGTGTTCGCAAATGTTTCGGTTTAGCAAGAGTCGCCACCGACTTTTTATTTTATCCTAAGGAAAGGTCAAAAAGCACAGGAAAGACCTTTGAGATGTTTTCTTGGGTTCGGGGAGTAGATTATAGAAAGGGAAGGTATTAGCACCCTTTCTATCCATGGTTATCCATGGTCTCTTAGTTACTTGTTTTAGATCACTTGCTTTGCTTTTTAATTGTTTGAAATGGTGCTTTACGTGTGTGGTTTTGAAAATGTTTTGAAAAAGATGCCTTGTCTAGGCAACCTTTGTAATGACTCTTGTTTGAATGTATACAAAGGTGTATGTATTTTTGAAAGGTTTTCAATGTTTTGAAAGCTGTTTTGAAATTGTGTTGTGGAGTGTGTTTTGAAAAATAGCAAGGATGTTTTACAAGATTTTTGATCAAGTAACTAAGATTTGTCTACCCTATTTTACTCAAAGATCTTTCTTATGTTTTCAACCCTTTTAACAGTGTTGTTTCACCATTGTATTTGGTGAACAACCTTATGTTAGGATGTTTAACGGGACAAGCGCGGGTCATCGTATTGACCATGATAGCAATGTTATGAGATGACTTAGCACTTTTCTTTTAGGGACTAAGATCATTTTGAAAGGCAACTTTGATAGCGTCATCGAGGGACTATGATCTTGTATTTCGATTGTTTGTGCTAAGACATCCCACATGCATTGAATGGTCACTTTTTAGGCCACAAGAGGAATTACCCTAAGGGTGCATGTGTGCAAGTGTGTTTGATTGCATGCATTTGTCTTTGACGTTTAATGATCTACTTATTGATTTTATCTTTCCATACATATCCTAATTACTAGCATTTGTATAAAGCAATAAAAGTGCAAGAAATAAATACTACACTATTACAACCATATTGAAAGGCAAGAAAATGTAAAGGAAAAAAATGAGGAAAATGAGTGTCTTTCGACCCAGGCAGTAGCAGCCTTCGATTGGCATTCTGCTGGCCTCCTTCGATTGGGGCTAGCACCAGCAAAGTCACGTCTTTCGATTGGGCCTTGGCAGGGGCGAGGTCTTGTCCTTCGATTGGGCTTTGGCACCATCCAGGTCATGTACTTCGATTGGAGGCTTGCACCAGCATGGGAGTACCTTTCGATTGGAGGCTGGCACCAACAAGTGTGCCTTTCGTATGAGCCTGGACTTAGTTCAAGTGTGCCTCTGGCTGGGCCTTTCTGCCTTGTTGCCTTCTTCGATTAGGCCTGGAATCTGTGCAAGATGCAATCTGTCTTTCTGTCTCCTTTGACTGGGCCTGGAGTCAGTGAGGAAGCCTGAGGCTTCATTTCATATTCTTGTCTCCTGCTTATTTCGTTTGAGATATTAAATAGCAACATGGCCCAAGGCCATGCTATCATTACCTTAGGGCCAGGTTAGTTCTTAGAGCATTTGTAACAAACCAAAGAACGAAACCAAAAGGAGAGACAATAAAAATAAACTAGAAGAGTGGAAACGAAAAGGTAACAAACACTATGTACATATTTGAAATGAAAAGGAAGCTTATTTACATGTTATGCCATGAAACGAAAAGCTCAAAGGTAAGAATAACTTACCTTGCTTCAGGCTGGAACGTGTGCTGGGACCTTGAGTGGAGGCACAAGGTTCTGGTTTTGACAGAGGGGACCAACAGCTGCGCTGGGAATATTGGATTCGAAGGAATGAAAGAAACAAGTCTTATGTTTCTTTCCAAACTGGGTTTAGAGGATACTGAAGAGTATTTGTTTTTCAGAATTGAAGGAAGTAAGTATGGGATTCTGGATTTGCTCTCACAAGTGTTGAAGTGTTTGAGACTTTTGTGGTGTGTGAGAATTTTGAAGATACGTTCTCCTCCTTCTCTCCTTCCCCCTTTTTTTTCTTGTAAATGTTCCTCTATTTATAGAGAAAGAATGGACATGCTGTCCAAAGCTAGCCTTGTAAATAAATGGTAAAATAATGTAACGTGACAGTACCTGTGGGGGCCTCTTGGTAGTCAGGGTGCAGAAGATAATAATAAAATAAGGCCCAGCTGGAAAGTAAATGTCCAACTTGTGCCACAAAAGCAAGATGAACGGTTCAGGATGGATTACTTCATTCTGAAGGAAAATAAGCGCAAGGACCAAGTCAAACTTTTCTAAAAGGTGGTACTGTGTTATGCAAGTGGTCTTAGACATCAAACAGGCCTAAAAAGGGAAGACACGTGGCCTAGCCTATGGGTCTATATGTTCAACTTGATCTTCTGGGTCGAATCCTCCATCTTTCTGGGACAGCACTGCATTCGTTTCCACCATCTGTGTGTCCTTCGAATGGACCAACTGTGTGTTCTTCGAATGGCCCTTTTCAGAAGGTTATTAACTTCTGAATCGAAGGAAGATTTTAGAACATTATTGACTCTTTGAATTGAAGACAACCCACAGGAGGCTTTTACTTCCTGATTCGAAGGACATTCCTGAGTCGAATGCAAGAGTGAGATCTAAGCACACATGTTCGAAGGAAACCTTTGCCTTAGTCGAAACTTGTGGTAAAAACAAGCTTACTAGAAGGAAGCTAATGCCCAGTCGAAAGCTCACGCTCGAAGGAAGCATATTTTCCAATCGAAAGTCCATGCTCGAAGGAAGCAATGTTGCCCAATCGAAGCATGTTTGTAGGCAGTAAACTTGTCCAAATCGAAGCAGGCATGTAGGCAGCTACTTGTCCAAATCGAAACAGGTTTATAGGCAATACGCTTGGTGAATCGAAAAGGGTTTCCTTGTAGGGGGAATGTGTGGCCAGTAAATCATGGCCTTCGATTGCAAGTACGCAGGCAGCAAAAGGCACAAACGAAACAGGTTTGTAGGCAGCAAAAGGCACAAACGAAGCCTGCAATAAGAAGTCACATGCCCAGGCGAAATAGGCACGCTAGCAGCCACTTTGAGCAATCGAAAGAGCCCAAGAGTCAATCGTAGTATGCTGAATCGAAGGAGACATGTTTTCCACCAAATTTGTCAAAATGTTATTTTTATCTGTTTTCTCCATTTTTGACAGTTTCCTTTTAATTTTGGTACTGGAAAATCTCAATGCACTTGTTCAAGCTTGAACCTTGACAATCCTTGTGAGAAAGGCCTTGGAGAATGAGAGGGAAAATTTTGGGGTACAACAGGGACGCTTTAGCAAAGACCCGTAAATCAGAAGATCATAGTCCCTCGATGACCCTACAGTGTTGCCTTTCGGTAAATGATCTAGTCCCTTAAATAAAATTGCTAAAGCATCTCCATAGGTTGGCTTTATGACTGTACATCCCTTCGAATGTCCCTCAAACATCCAACGATAGGGCTACCTACTCACTAATAGTAGGATATCATTGTCTAAAGGATAAGAGGAAAAGAACGAACCTTTTCGAGTATAAGTAGATAGTTCTTAAATTATTGCTCAAAAAACAAAACAAACTTTTTACACTTACATAAGACATTTCAAAAACACTTTCAAAAAACGTGTTATCAACACTCATGAGGGCTGATACAAGAGTTATAATAAAGCCGCACTAAGGCATTTTCAAACTAATTTTTCAAAACACACAAAAGCACAAGGTATTTCAAAAAATGAGCCAAGCATCTAAGAGCCCGTAGAAAACTACGGATGAAAAGGGTGCTAACACCTTCCCTTTCCATAATCTACCCCCCTTACTCAGAAAATTCTCGAAAAGGTCTTTTTCTGTTCTTTTCACCCTTTCCTTTGTTAGATAAAAGAAAAGTCGGTGGTGACTCTTGCTTTCTGCAACATTTGCAAATACAAACGTAAACCAGTATAACAGTCGGTTTTGCCACCGTATCACAGAACTGTCGACTATGCTAGGGAGATATAAAAAGTGGGGTTACCTTAGAGCTTAGGTCATATTTAAATTTCTTTCCTTGTATGCTTTGCTTGCTTTAACTTTAAGGGTTTTCTTGGGTTTACTTGTAAAGATCCTACACCTGGATCTGGGACACCTATTAGGTAAGTAGCAATAGATCGTGGGGACTGTGCGAGGTATACCGACACAGTTGAAACGATAGCTACATTGATGTGACACATTTGTTGGTACCAGTAGCCCTTGAGTAGTCAAGGAGAACACGTGGCCGTTGTGTGGTGTCATGAAGCATCAACTGACCTTAGAACCTTTAATTGAACCAACTTGGCCATTAGGAAGTAGTGAGATAGTTGGCTTTGGTGCAGTCCGAAGTTGGTTGATACTCATTACTATACTCATTGAGATCTGACTTCTGGAATATTTCGGTTGCTAATAAAGAGGCTTGCACTGAAACAATGCCTGGTGAAGAAAGATCAGTGATATTGAGATTCCCTAGAACCTGGTTACTAGTAATAGGACAAGTTGAACCAACTATACTTCAAGAGGGTACTTACATATGGAATCCATGCAAGTCTAAATCTAAGGATCTGTTTGTGTGGTTGTATCTATTTTGTTTGTACATAACATTATAACATCATAACATGGCATATCACACTAACCATTTTAAGGACTTTTATGAGTTATCTTTGTGTCTGTTTTGTAGGACATGGCTCCCATTCGCAGAAATACTATCCAAGTTAACCTCGTAAGGGTACCTCCTCAAATCAACGAATTGGCATCAAGGGTTCCTGAGAATTCCCTATTCACTAAAAGACATGGTCGACTCCTCAGTTTGGCCACTTCAAGCCCTGATAAAGACATGGTGAAAGTTCTCTTCCAATTCTTTGACCCTTTACACCACTGCTTTACATTTCCTGACTACCAGTTGGTACCTACCATGGAAGAGTTTTCTTATTTATTGGGTGTGCCTATCCTTAATCAGTTACCCTTCAACGGTATGGAAAGAGACCCAAAGCCTGAGGAAATTGCTGAAGCCCTGTATTTACAATGGTCCGACGTCGTGGTATATTGGGAAACAAGAAGCGGTATCAAAGGGTTTCTGGCCAAGTTCTTGTTTGAAAAAGCTCACTATTTCTGGGATACTTTGGATTTACAAGCCTTTGAATAGGTATTTTCCCTTCTCATCTATGGGATGGTACTATTTCCTAATCCAGACCAACTCATAGACGTCAATACAATCAAAATTTTCATGTCTCATAATCTGGTGCCTACTTTGCTTGGAGACATTCTGCACTCTTTTCACACTCGCACGGTAAAGAGAAGAGGAACCCTCATGTGTTGCACTCCTCTGTTGGCTAGGTGGTTTATTTCGCACCTACCCTGATCTGTGTTAAAGAATGAGCAAGGCATGCGGTGGTCTAATAGGTTGATGTCTCTCACGCATTTGGATATTCACTGGTGTCCTCGATCTGTGGAAGACGTTACTATCATTGATCACTGTGGGTAAATCCCCAATGTCCCTCTCCAAGGCATTATGGGAGGAGTCACTTATAACCCTTGTTTGGAATTATGACAGTTTGGGTATGCTAGGAGGGATGGTCCTCATGATGTATTGGTTCAAGGCATTGTGTTCAACTACGAGGATGATGTTCAAGGGTACCGTCAGAGGTTCATCCGAGCTTGGGGCATGGTGAACAGAGTGGATAGCAAGACAATAGGGCATAAAAACTCCATCCCTTTGGAGCCTTATCTTAAGTGGGTGTGAGATCGCGCTCAAAATCTCATGATGCCTTACCCCGCCATTCTACCCATTATCATGGAACCCATTGCAGATACAAATTCACCTCATACCATTCTCAATCCTAACATGCCGACTACTCTTGAGGAATTGCAAAGATCTTGGATTCGACTCAAACAGGAACAAGATACCTTTGAAGCCCAGTTCTATGCAAGCGAGAAAAAGGTTTTGGAGCTTACAAGACAACTGCATGAAGAACATAGTTTGAATGCCTACATTGCACCAAAGAGGATGCACTCATGGAAAGCCTGAGTCTTGGTTGATTTAGGAGTTTTTTATTTCACTTTTGTCTCTTCCATTGTAAGCCCAAGAGGCATCATTGTAATCATTTAAACTTATGAATGCAATTATTGTTTGTTCTTCTCCTTGACTAAGCAAATTTAAGATCTTAAAAGTCCTTGAAAACATCGCATAAACATTATCATGCATTTCATTGCATAAGCAGGTATTTCAAGACAAGTTTCTTATCTTTTTGTTGTTTATTTCAGCAAAAGAAATGGCTCTTGAATAAACAGTGAAGGATCTCCAAGCTCAAAATGCTCAATTTCAGCAAATGTTCCTGGCTCTGGCTAAGGGGCAAGAAGACTTAAAAGCTCTGGTCGTCAAGGAGAAGCCAAAGAAACCAGCTGGTGTCTTGAATTTGGGTAGAAGGTTCAGAGGACCGGCGAAGAGAGTTCTAGATTTCTCGACCCCGTCAAATGAGGGGGATAATCAAGAAGAGAAGCCAACGGAAGAAAACAACAATCTAGGGTCTGAGGAAGATGAAGTTGACTATTCCGAGGAGCAGTATCCTTCTGCTGATGATAAATACAAACAACTGGAGGATCGACTCAATGCTATGGAGATTCAGAGGATACCCGAGATGGATTTTGAAGAGCTATGACTGATCTCAGGGGTGGTCATCCTGCAGAAATTCAAGATCCCCACCTTTGCTAAGTACGATGATGTCTCCTATCCTAAGCTGCATTTAAGGTCATATATCAGGAAGATTTAACCCCACACTACTGATAGGAATATGTGGGTACATTTCTTCTAGGAAAGTTTGGCAGGGACTCAGCTGTAATGGTTCTATCAACTGGAAAAGACCAACGTTCGTAATTGGGAAGATCTGGATGCTGCTTTCTACAAGAAGTACCAATATAATGCTGACCTTGCCCTAACTCGTACACAGTTGCAAAGTATGCCTATGGGTTCCGGTGAAGGTTTTAAAGATTATGCCCAAAAGTGGAGAGACCTTGCGGGAAGAGTCCAGCCTCCTTTGTCGGACAGAGAGCTGGTAGACATGTTCTTGGGCATGTTATCTGGTCCATTCTTTAACCATCTGATTAGAAGCTCGTCTGATGGGTTTACTGTATTGATCTTGACTGGTGAACGGGTAGAAGCTGGCATCAAAAGTGATCAAATATAGAGAGATACATCCTCCAGCATAGCAAAGAAACTTTTCACAGGAAAGAAGGAGGTCAATGCTGCTTATGGCCAAAGAAATCACAATAAAACTGAACGTCGTTCGACGGTAGGGGCTGTTATGATTTCCAATCCTGCATCAAACCGGAAGCAAAACAATCAGCACAGACCAGATGCGCCCAAAAGACAAGTTACTCAGATCAACATGAACCTATCCCAGGTTTTGCCACATCTGCCGAAGTCCAATCTAGTGACCCTAAAGGAGGCCCCTAAGAATCCTAATATTGCATCTCCCCGCTACGACCCAAACGCTCGATGTGCCTACCACTCTGAAACTTCGGGACATGATACAAACGACTGTTGGGCTTTAAAGAATAAGGTACAAGATCTCATTGAGGCGAAGGAGATTGAGTTTGACTTTACAGAGACACCTAATGTAATAACTTCACCCATGCCCAAACATGGCCAAGGTGTCAATGTTGTTGATGATGATTGTTTTGTTTCTTCTGTGGATGAGTTTGTGTAACATGGTGGGAGAAATGACTTGGGTGTTTTGTGTTTGATCACAATTGTTGCGGATAGCAAGAGTTGCCACTGACTTTTCTTTTATCCAATAAGGAAAGGGTGAAAAGAACAGGAAAGACCTTTGAGATTATTTCTTGAGTTCAAGGGGTATATTATGAAAAAGGAAGGTGTTAGCACCCTTTTCATCCATAGTTATCTATGGGCTCTAGGTTGCTTTCTAGATCACTTGCTTTTGTTTGAAAAATGTGCTTGTGGTGTGGGTTTGAAAGTATTTTGAAAACGTCTTTGTAATGATTTTTGTTTCTATAAGAATGCGCACAAAGTGTTGGTTTTGAAAATAGTTCAAAAAGGTGTTTGTAGAATGTGTTTTTGAAAGTGATTTTAAAAAGTGTCTTTGTAATGATTCTCATCTCTATAAGAATGCGTACAAAGAGCTTTGTCTTTTGAAAATGTTTCAAATGAAAGTATTGGTGTGTAAAATGTTTTTGTTGTGAGCAAGCGAGCAACTATGAGCATCCTACCTACTCAAAAGGTCTAGTGTTCTTTTCCTCCTCCTTTAGATGTTTCTATACTATCATTGATTTGGTAAGAAGCCCCGCCGTTGGATGTGAAGGGACGGGCGTGGGTCGTTTGTATAGTCATAAAAGGCAACCTATGGGACATTTTAGCAATTTTGTTTAGGGACTAGATTGTTTACCGAAGGGAACATCGAGGGACTTCGATCTTTTATCGAGGGTCTTTGCTAAAACGCCCATATTCGAGGGACATGACTATTTTTTTGAGGCAACAAGTGAGATTACCCTAGAGGTGCATGTGTGAATAGTGTGTTTGATTGCATGCATTTTGTCTTTGATTTTTTTGGGTTGTCTACTTGTTGGTTTTATCTTGCCATACATCCTAATTACTAACATTTGTATAAAGCAAATAAAAATGCAGAAAATAAATATCCTCCACTATTACAACCATATTGAATAGAAAGAAAATGTAAGAGACAAAACAAAATAAAAGAAGGGAAAGTAAGCCTTTAGATTTAGGCAGCAACACCCTTCAATTATGTTGTTCCTGGCTTCTTTCGATTTGGCCTGGAAGCAGTAAGGACACGCCTTTCGATTTCATCTTTTTCCTGTTTGTTTCGAATGGGACCTGGAAGTCAGTGTGTGGGTAGCTTTCAATTCTGCCTTTCTGCTTCCTTTGAATGGTCTGGAAGTCAGTGTGTGGCAAAGCCTAAGGCCACACTCTTTGTCCTGCTTGCAAGTGTGAAGTAGCCAAGGATGAAGCCTAGAGATTAAATTCACACCTCCTTCCTCCTATTTTCTTTAGTTTGGGATTTTAATAGCAACATGGCCTGATGCCATGCTAGTATTGTCTCATGGCCAGGTTAGTTCTTAAAAATGTTTGATAAACCAAGAAGCAAAACCAAAAGGTTAGAAATGAAAACAAACTGAAAAGGTGGAAACGAAAAGGAAACAAATGTTATGTAGATGTTTTGAAACGAAAAGCTTAAGGTTAGAGTGACTTACCTTGATTGAAGTTGGGGTATGTGAGTTGGACCTTTAGCTGCTGCCCTGGATGCTCCAATATTCGAAGGGAAGAAACGAAGATGATATTTCTAGTGCTGGATTCGAAGGTCCAAAAGAGTAGGGGTGTGTTTGTTGTTTCTGGATTAGAATGAGAAGAACAGGTGTAGTGTTCTTTCTACTGGATTCGAAAGAGAAAAAAAGTGTGGGGTTGTTCCTGGATTCGAAAGGGAAAAGAAATAGGTGTTATGTTCTAGTGTTGGATTCGAAAGGGTCAGAAACAAAGGTATGGTCTTTTGAATCTCAGTATGTTAATGTGTTAAGTGTTTGATAATTTTCACACTATCAAAGTTTTTCCCAGCTACCAAAAGCCTATGGATATGTTGTCCAGCCCCTTAGACATGTTATGGATCCTCTTATTTATAGGCGAAATTGGCTGAAGTTTAGGAGGGAAAACAAAAGAATTTGAACAAAATGGGAAAACTATTTTTGTAGCTTTCGAGGGGCAGTATTCATATGCCAAATTGGTGCAAGAATAGGGGCAGTGTTGCAGGACTTCTGTGCAGCAGTTTTGGAGTGTTATGGCCAGTGTATCAGGCCTGAACTTGGCAGCAAGCATCTTTTGACATCTCAACCTTTCGTCTTGACCACCTAGGTCCAACCTTCGACCAGATTCTTCTTCAAATAATACTATTTGATTTTCACCCAACAAGTGTGTGATACAGTGGCAGAACCGTCTGTTTAATACTGGTTTTACGTTTGTATTCGTAAATGTTGCGGTAAGCAAGAGTCGCCACCGACTTTTCTTTTATCCAATAAGGAAAGGATGAAAATAACAGGAAATACCTTTGAGATGTTTTCTTGAGTTCGAGGGGTAGATTATGAAAAGGGAAGGTGTTAGCACCCTTTTCATCCATAGTTATCGATGGGCTCTTAGTTGCTTTCTAGATCACTTTGAAAATGCTTTGTTTGAAAATTTGTTTGTGGTGGGTTTTGAAAATATTTTTGAAAAGCGCCTTCGCTTAGGCAATCTTTGTAATGATTCACGTCTCTATAAGAATGTATACAAAGTGTTTGGACTTTTGAAAATATTTCATGCTTTGGACGTGTTTGAAAAATGTTTTGTTTTTGAAAATGGATTGTGAGCAAGCAACTAAGAATATTCTACCTACTCAAAAGTCTTTTGTTCATTTCTCCCGTCCTTTGATATTGTTATCTTACCATTGATTGGTAAGCAGCCTTATCTTTGGATGTAGAGGGACGGGCGTGGGTCAATTGTATAGTCATAGAAGGTAACCTATGAGACGTTTTAGCAATTTTTGTTTAGGGACTAGATCATTTACCAAAGGTAACATTAAGGGACATCGAGGGACTACGATCTTTTTATCGAGGGTCTTTGCTAAAACGCCCATATTCAAGAGACATGACTATTTTCCGAGGCAATAAGTGAGATTACCCTAAAGGTGCATGTGTGTGAATAATGTGTTTGATTGCATGCATTTTTATCTTGAACTTAAAGTTGTCTACTTGTTAATTTTATCTTTCCATACATCCTAATTACTAACATTTGTATAAAGCAATAAAAATGCAGAAAATAACTATCCTACACTATTACAACCATATTGAATAGCGAGAAAAAAACAAAACAAAATAAAGGAAAGGAAAAAACAAGTCATTCGATCCAGGAAGTAAGCACCCTTCGATTCAGCTCTTCCTGGATTCTTTCGATTGGATCTGCACAACAACATGAATATGAATCCTTCGATCACACCCTTTTCTCTGCTTCCTTCGATTGGACCTGTAAAACAGTATGAATATGTGTCCTTCGACCACACCCTTTTCTCTTCTTCCTTCGATTAGACCGGTAAACAAGTATGAGTATGTGTCCTTCGACCACACCCTTTTCTCTTCTTCCTTCGATTGGACCTGCAAAACAGTATGAATATGTGTCCTTCGACCACACCCCTTTCATTTGAGGTTAGATAACAGCATGGGGTGAAGCCTAAAGCTTCGATTCACACATCCTTCTTCCTATTTTCTTTCGTTTTGGCTTAAATAGGAACATGGGTTAAAGCCATGCTAATATTGTTTCATGGCCAGATTAGTTCTTAAAATATATTTGGTAAACAAAGAAAACCAAATAAAAAATTCGCCAAGAAAACAAACAGAGAAGGTGAAAATGAAAACAAACCAAAGGGTAATGATAATGCTTGAAATGAAAATAAATCGTTATTCACATATTATGCTTGAAACGAAAAGAAATGGTTATTCACATGTTATGCTTGAAACAAAAAGAAATGGTTATTCACATGTTATGCTTGAAACGAAAGGTTTAAGGATAAGAGGACTTACCTTGCTTGAAGCTGGAATATGGGTCTTGGACTTGAGTGATTCCCTTGGTGTTATTAGATTTAAAGAGGAAGAAACAAGTGTAATGTTTCTTTAGATTCTGGGTTTGAGAGGATATTGAGTGTTTGAGAGTTTTTTTTTTAATATTCCCTCCACACAGCCAAAATCTCTCCCTGATCTTTGCAAAGGATCTCTCTATTTATAGAGAAAGGTCATGGGAAGTTTGGGAGTAAAATAATAATATAAGGCTTAGCTGGAAGGAAAATTATCCACTTGTGATATGATCCCAATATGAGATAGCAAGATTAATGGCTTAGATGGATTGCTTTATGCAGAAGGAAAACAGGCGCAAGGATCAAGAAAGACTTTTCTAAAAGTAGTATTATACTATTAAGGGCAAGTTGTCTTGGACAACAAATGGGTAAAAGCCTAATTTAATTGTATAAACAATTAAATATAGAGTGAGTCATAGGTTTGAGGCCTGAAAAGAAGAAACACGTAGCCTAGCCTATGAGTCTAATGTTCAACTTGATCCTTTGAATCGAATCCTGCATCCTTCCATAACTTTTGACCAGACTAAACCAAACAATATTCGTTCCCACTAGTTATGTGTCCTTCGAATGGACCAACCATGTATTCTTCGAATGGCCCCTCTTCAGTTGAATATGCCACTTTGAGTCCTTATGCTTTGACCACTTAAATCCAAACCTTAGACCATACTCAAAAGCAGGCAAAACTAAATGTTCAACCATGGAAATTCCTTCGAATGGGCCACCAAATTGCGTGTCATAGTGCAAAAGCTATGTGTGTTGAAGGGTTTGCAGATGGATTCGAAGGTTACATGAAAATGGATTTGAAGCAAACCTGAAGATTGATTCAAAGCCAGCATGTAGATGTATTCGAAGGTGACATAAAGATGATAATGCCTTGTGCACGCTAGCATGAGAAAAAACCATGCTTTGTGAATCAAAGCAAACACGTAAGGGGCCAATGGTGAAATCAAAACTTGCATGCAGGAGGTCCCTGCTCTGTGTCAAAGGAAAACCTTCAGAAGGCCATTGCCCTCTAAATCGAAAGAAGCTTTCAGAAGTCCATTTCCTTATGAATTGAAAGAGACCAGTAGGAAGTCACTAACTTTCTAAATCTAAGGAGACCAACAAAAGGCCTTTCTCTTCTGAATCGAAGGAAACTAGTATGAAGGTCGTCTCCTTCTAAATCGAAGTAAGCTTTTCAAAAGGTAATTTCCTTCTAAATCGAAGGAAGCTTTTCAGAAGGTCATTTCCTTCTGAATCGAAGAAAGCTTTTCAGAAGGTCACAATGCCTAGTCGAAGCTAGCATGCAAGAGGCAACTGCTTTATGAGACAAACATTCAGGAGGCCATTGCTCTTTGAATCGACGCTTTCATGCATGGGCCATTTTAGTGAATCAAGGCAAACCTGCAGGAGGCCACATGCTTCGTGAATCAACGCAAGCATGTAGAAAGCCATACGCCCAAATGAAGCTTGTGGACCAAAGCTTGTTCGAAGAGGCGAAATGCCCAAACGAAGGATGTAAATCAAGTTAGCTTGAAGAAAGTAACAATGTCCAATCAAGAGATGCAAACCAAGCATGCATCGACGGGGGTCAAATGCTCCATCGAAGATTGTGAACCAAAGCTTGTCCGGAGGAGCCAAATTCTCCATCGAAGCTTATGGATCGAAGCATACTTGTTCTTCTTTAATTTGATGATTGAGAGCCCAATTGTACTTGTGCCAACTTGAACTTTTGAAAATCCTTGTGAGAAAATGCCTTGAGAAATGAGAGGGCAAATTTTGGGGTACAACAGCTGCCCCTCTTCAATCTTCTTAAACCTGAAGAGTTAGATTGGAGAGTCCTCCAGTTGTGACTTAAAGGTGGAAGATGACTGAACACTAGAGTGCCCAAAAATTTGCACTCGATGATGTGGTGGTTTAGTGTGTAGGAAATGGGCTTAAAGATGCCATTTGGAGAGATGACTGAGAGTTGTCTGAGATGGGCTTAAAGATGCCATCCAAAGTAGATGCTGACTTCATAAGAGGTCTCTTTGTGGGGATTCCTGTTCCTGCTGTCTGAGGAGGAGTCCACTGGAGAATGTTGATTGTTGCTGTTCTCCTGCTTGAGGAAAACTCTATGGGGAATAGAGTCTAGGAACTTCAGTTGTCCATGGCTCTACTGAGGAGTTATCTCTGGACTGGAGAGATGAAAGTTTGTTGTTTTCTGGTTGAAATATAGGCTTTACAGTAACTTGTTGGGGATAATGGAATTAACCGTTATCTGAAAATATATTAGAAAGAGCCTGTGTAGTGCTATTTCAGGACGAGTCCGTGTTAGACTGCATCTGGATGACGAGAAGGAATCCGTGTAATATTGCTTCAGGGTGGTCATGTAGATAGTTTTCCTGTCTATTTTTAGGTGTTAATCTACAACCGATCGTCCACAGATAGTTTTCTTGGCTTGTTACCGGTATTAATCTGGAACTTGAAAATGGTTGATCGTTGAGATAATTGTCCTGGCTGGTTTCAGGTATTAATCTCTGGCCTGAGAAAGAAAGATAATTTTCCTGGCTCGTTACAGGTATTAATCTTCAATCTCCTTATGTAGATAGCTTTCCTGGCTTGTTACAGGTATTAATTTACACTCGGTCGTCCACAAATAGTTTTCCTGGCTTGTTACAGGTATTAATCTGGAACTTGAAAATTGTTGGTCGTCGAGATAGTTCTCCTGGTTTATTATAGGTATTAATCTCTGACATGAGAAAGAAAGATAGTTTTCCTAGCTCGTTACAAGTATTAATCTTCAATATTCTTATGTAGATAGATTTCCTGGCTTGTTACATGTATTAATCTACAATCGATCGTCCACATATAGTTTTCCTGGCTTGTTACATGTATTAATCTGGAACTTGGCAACATTGATCACATAGATAGTTTCCCCGTCTGGTTTCGGGCATTAATCTGTGGCCTGCTGTATTTATTGGTAAACCCGTCTGTCTACGAATTCAACATGAAAAGGTAAAGTTGGTTTCATGCAATGTCATGATGTATGAATTTCATGATGCTCTCAAAATAAATAAGATTGTGATATATGCATTTGTGCTGTATATGCTATGATGTTTGTAGAAATGATGTATGGATGCAATATATGAACGTGTCAGTGGTTCCATTGCAGTGTTATCGAACTAGGGACACTCAATCCCGATTGTTGCTGGAGATGAAGAACGTAGGTCTTCAGATTTTGTTTGAAGTTGACATGCTTGGAGATGAACTTCTGTTGTTAGAGAAATAAACTCTGCTGGGGAAGGTGAACTCCGTGAATTGCTTGGGTATTTTGTTCCTGTTGGGGAATCCCGAGAAGCTTGACGACTTTACTGGGGAATTTTTTTGGAGATTGTTGCTTGGCCGGGGATATGAGAACCTGACGCCATTAGGTTGCATATTGAGAATATGGCCATGATCTTGTAGTAGAATGTCCCTATATTTGTGCCTGCTAGAGAATGTATCTGCTAGAGAAAAGATCTTCGGGGATTTTATGGATGGCCCTTAGATATTCTCCTATCTCTTAAAGTTGTTTGTAAATGTCTTTTTGTTTTTAGGTGTATATTTGCAAGCAGTAATCACATTCAAATGCATATGTTCAAAAATAATCACTGGACGTTGTAACACGGTGGGTGAACTGACTTGGGTGTTTTGCATTTAATCACAGTTGTTGCGGATAGCAAGAGTCGCCACCGAATTTTCTTTTATCCAAAAGGAAAGGTTAAAAGAACAGGAAAGACCTTTCGAGATTATTTCTTGAGTTCGGGGGGTAGGTTATGAAAAGGGAAGGTGTTAGCACCCTTTTCATCCGTAGTTATCTACGGGTTCTTAGTTGCTTGCTAGATCACTTGCTTTTGTTTGAAAAATGTGTTTGTGGTGTGGGTTTTGAAATTATTTTGAAAGGAATTTCTTTGTAATGGTTCTCGTCTCTATAATAATGCGTACAAAGTATTTTGTCTTTTGAAAATAATTCAAAGTGAAAGTGTTAGTGTATAAATTTTTTGTTATTGTGAGCAAGCGAGCAACTAGGAGCCTCCTACCTACTCAAAGGGTCTGAAATGTTATTTTCCTTCTCCTTTAGATGTTGCTATCTTACCATTGATTTGGTATGAAGCCCCATCATTGGATATGAAGGGATGGGCATGGGATGTTTGTATAGTCATAGAAGGCAACCTATTGGACGTTTTAGCAATGCCGTTTAAGGACTAGATCGTTTACCGAAGGCAACATCGAGGGACTATGATCTTTTGTCGAGGGTCTTTTCTAAAACACCCATATTCGAGGGACATGACTATTTTTTTGAGGCAACAATTGGAATTACCCTAGGGGTGCATGTGTGTGAGTAGTGTGTTGATTGCATGCATTTTGTCTTTTGAACTTTTGGTTATCTACTTGTTGTTTTTATCTTACCATACATCCTAGTTACTAACATTTATAAAAAAATAATAAAATGCATAAAGATAAAATCCTACACTATTACAACCATATTGAATAGCATGGAAATATAAAGGAAAAAATAAAATAAAGGAAAGAAAAAAATGGGTTTTTCAATTTAATCAGAAACACCCTTCGATTCTGCATTTTCTGGCTTCCTTCGATTTGGGTTATGGAGTTAGTGGAGTCATGCCCTTCGATTTTCCTTTCTGCCTCCTTCGACTAGGGGCTGGAATCAGTGTGGGCATGCCTTTCGTCTGGGCTTGGAAGTCAGCATGGATTTGTCCTTCATTTGACGCTTGGAGACAACAAGGTTCTGTATTTCACCCGAGGCTTGGAATCAACAAGGTTCATTCCTTCATTTTGAGGCCTAGAAGCAGCAAGGCTCATGCTTTGTCACAGGATCCTTGCTGACTCCTTCGACTGTAAGCATGTTAGGCCCTCAGATTGTGACTCGAAAGGCTTGTGCAGCTAGCCAATCGAAGGGTATAACAAACTTGTCTTAAGTTCTTAAAATGCAACATCCAAACATAACTACAGTCCAGGGGTTAGCATAAAAACCAATGGGTCTCAAAGTCCAAAGCATAACTAATTAAGGTTGAGTTTTCAGCATATGGGCAGTCAGAATCGAAAGCTAAAACATGGTCTAGAAATATCTACATTTTTCTTTATTGGCATGTGCATATGATATTAAAATGGAATAGACTCAAGTTTGAAGGAAACTTACCTCTTGAAGTTCTTAAATTAAAGGGAAATGCAAGTGCTCTCTTTGATGAAGAATGGGAGTTCGTTGGGACCTTCCTGAGGCTAATCCAGTTACTACTTTGTGAAAGTAGTGACTGGATCAAAATAGGTTATGTGAGTGGATCGAAATCTCTTTTATAACAAGTGATGGAATGACTCAAAGGCCTACTGTATGGTAGCTGGGGGAGTGGGTCGAAGGGTAGTTTGATGGTCACTTGGAAGGTGAATCGAAGGTTTTTTATTAGTGTATAGAAGTGTTTAAAAAAGAATGTTGGGAAGTGTTTGAGAATTTTTGAGAATTTTCACAAGTGTTTTCTTGCAATCCTTTAGGCGACCTTCACATGTGTGGTGACGTCTCCTATTTATAGATGGCATGGGCTGATGCTTTGGGAGGGAAAACAAAAGGTTCAAACAAAAAAGGTATGTTGCATTTGTAGCTTTCGAGGGACAGTGTTTTTATGCCATTTTGGTGCAAGGAATGAGGCAGCGTTGCAGGAATGCTGTGTAGCAGTTTTGGAGTTTTATGGCTAGTGTATCAGGCCTAAACCTGGAAGCGCATGGGACTTGGTCAACAAATGCCTTTGGCATCTGAACCTTTTGTCTTGGCCCCCTAGTCTTGCCTTTCGACCAGACTCTTTAACAACCAATTCCTTTTCAAATTAAAGTGTCATTTGAATGGCTCATGTGGATATCCTTTGAAGGGGGCCAAATTAGTACCTTTCGACCAGGACCTTCATGGGTTCCTTCGAATGGTCCAAATGAAGGCTCTTGGGATGGATTAGTAAAACATGTCATTCGATTAGGACATCCAGACATGCCTGGCAAGCCCTTCGAATGCACCACCATGGTATTTCTTTCACATGAGACAATGGCATAGTGCAAAATTTATATGTTGAAGTAGGTAATTTCCAAAGGAGATACTACCCACTCGAATTTGCCTGCAAAGGGGCCATATGGCCAAACGAAAGAGTGTATGCAGGAGGTTCCTTCCTTGTGACCTTATGCAAATATGTTCAAACGAAAGCTTGTAAAGAGGGACCCATATGCCTAAACGAAAGGCATGACTAAGAGTTTGTGCTGAAGGATTCACACGCCCCAAACGAAGGATGCATGCAGGGGATGAAAGGCTCAATCGAAGCTTGCAATACTGGGAAGGCCATTGCCCCAGACGAAGGAGGCCTAAAGGAAGCAAGATGTGTAATCGAAAGAGGGCAGAAAAGAGGCTTTGGCTCCTGAATTGAAGGACATCATCAGGAGGCTTTTTGCCTTGTGAATTAAAGCTGTTTGATGGGAAGTGTTTCCCTGTCGAAGCTTGTAACAAATTGCTTCAAAGGGGACTTTGGCCTTATGCATGTTATTATGGTAGGAAATTCTGCCTTGTATGTCTTGGCTAACATGCAGGAAAAAGTTGCACATACGTTCAAGCGAAGTCAAGTACCCAACGAAGCAGGAAATGAACTTTCCCAAACGAGTCTAGTGCCCCAATTGAAGTGTGAAAGTTACTTGCCCCAGTGAGTCCAGTACCCCAATCGAAGCATGAAATGAGCTTGCCCCAAAGGAGTCCAGCACTCAAACAAAATACGCAACCAAAGCTAAAGTGTCCAATCGAAGGATTCAAAATCGAAAAGAAATTGTTTTCCTTTAATTTTGTCAAAAGAGTATTTTCATTTGTTTTATCCTTTTTTAGCAATTTCTTCCTTAATCTTAATGCTGAAAAATCCAAATATATTTGTATAAGCTTGAATTTTTGGGAGCCCTTTGTGAGAATTGTCTTGAGGAATGAGAGGGAAAATTTTAGGGTACAACAGTTGCCCCTGTTCAATCTTCTTAAACCCGAAGAGTTAGATTAGCGAATCTGCAATTCGTGACTTGAAGGTGGAAGATGATTGAACACTAGAGTGCCCAGAAATTTGCACTTGATGATATTATGGTTGAGGTGTAAGGAATGGGCTTAAAGATGCCATTTGGAGAAATGATGGAGAACTGGCGGAGATGGGCTTATAGATGCCATCCAAAGGTGATTGTTACCAGAAAATTAGACTAAGTCTAAACTTGACTTCAATTGGGAAAAGAATCAGAATAAACCTTTGGTCGATTTAAAACTGAACCTAGCAGAAGTCTTAAATAATCTTTAACTGGAAAGAATCAGGATAAATCTTTGGAGTGATTTATCTGAACAAGGGAAAGTGTCTACTGGGAAAGCATCAGGATGAACCATTGAGGGATTTAAACTGAACAAGAGAAAATGTATACGGGAAAGAATCAAGATAAACTATTGAGAGATTTAAACTGAACCAGCAGAGGTCTTGAATGTTCTTTAACTGAGAAGAATCATAATAAATCTTGGAGCGATTTATCTGAACCAGAGAAAATGTCAACGGGAAAGAATCAGGATAAATCATTAAGAGATTTAAACTGAACCAGTGGAGGTCTTGGGTATTCCTTAATTGGAAAGAACCAGAATAAATCTTGGAGCGATTTATCTTAACCAGAAAAGATGTCTACGGGAAAGAATAAGGATAAACTGTTGAGAGGTTTAAACTGAACCGACAGAGGTCTGGAAAAAAATCAGAATAAATCTTGAAGCGATTTATCTGAACCAGAGAAGATGTCTATGGGAAAGAATCAGGATAAACCATTGAGAGGTTTAAACTGAATCGACAGAGGTCTGGAAAAGAATCAGAATAAATCTTTGGAGTGATTTATCTGAACCAGAGAAGATATCTGCGGGAAAGAATCAAGATAAATCGTTGAGAGATTTAAACTGAACCGACAGAGGTCTGGAAAAGAAACAAAATAAATCTTTGGAGAGATTTATCTGAACCAGAGAGGATGTCTAACGGAAAGGAACCAGGATAAACGAATGATCGATTTAAACTGAACCAACAGAAGTCTGAAGGAAGTATTTGTCATGTAGATAGTCACCCAGTCCTGTCTCGAGAATTAATCTGTAATTAATTTGTCCATAAATAGTGATCATGTCTTGTTGAAAATTTGATGATAATCTTCTATTGATTGATCTTTCTTGAAAAGTTAAAGAGTTTGTATGTAATGCCATGATGTATGAAATGTATGGTGTAATGATTTTTCTCAAAATAAATGAGATTGTGATATATGTATTTGTGTTGTCGATGTTTATGATGTATGAATGCAATGTATGCACATATTAGTTGCTATGCTTCAGTGCTGTTTAGATTGGGGAAAATAAATCCCTAACTGCTGTTGGGAACGCGGATTGTAAGCCTTCATATCTTGTTGAAACAGAAGTATTGATAGATGGGTTTCCTTCATTAGAGAAGTAAACTTTGTTGGGAAACTGTTGGCTCCTAAATTCGACACCCTTGTTTCATTAATGTCAGCCATTAAAGCTGAAGGATGTTTTCGACTAGCTAGGTCCGTCGAAATGCCCATCGAAAGATGGCAAGGTACTTAGAAGATTTCTTCCAAGGGAGAAGTTGGTTGCCTTCGACGTCGAAGGTGTTTCTCGTCGAAGATGCTTCTCGATGAAGGTGTTCGATGGTTCAGAGTGGAACGGTTTGAAATTCAAGCGTTTGGAGGGAAAACGGTTTCTAGCGGTTACCAAGTGCAACGTGCAAAGATCTGGAGCGTCGAACGTTGAGAATGTGCCAAGTGGAATCATCTCGAAGCAGTGTAACTGCCCGACGGTTACTTGGGATGTTTTAGTATAAATAGTAGTAGTCATGTAGTTTCTCGCGTGTGTTCACAATTCTATACAAAGTCACTCATATAGATTCGAGTACCCAGCGTGTGAGAAAGAATTGTTGAGAAATGTATGTGTGAAACACCAACTTTATTAATCTAAGTCATTTACTTTTCCAGAAATTTACTTGCTTTCTTCTTTACTTTCCTGTCGAAATCCTCTACTTTAAGCCTTCATTTCTTTTACCAAGTCATTTCTTCATGCAATTTACTTAAAGCCTCTTTATTTTATTGTCATTTAACCAATATCCAATTTAATCAAAACTTCAAAATCAACCTATGTCCTAGGATCAATTTGATCGATCCTGCGAGTAACCAAATAAGTAACCATTTGGAGGATCAGCGGTTGTTTACCAATAACCACGGTATACAAATTGGCACACCCGGTGGGACAGTGTGTTGATTGTTGAAAATAATCTCATCTTTTCGAGGAGTGTTGCATGTTATTGAGAAGTGGTAGAATATACACTAACGATAACAATACTGCCAGAAGAAGGGAAGAGATGGCGAATCCGCCAAACAATAACGAAATCCCACAAACGAATGTGGGAGTAACGGTTAGCACAACCGTAAGTGAAGCGACAACTGTTGGTTCGACACCAGCAGTAACGGTCACAGCAACGGGGCCATTACCTCCGTTCACAGGCCCCAGAGTGCCTTTGGGAACTCCCCCACCAAGGGGAAATTTAGGCACAAGGCCTTTTGTTCCCCCAGGATTTATGCCACTCTATGGCATGCCAACTTCTGACTTGGCTAGCCTGACGAATGCTGCGTCCACTTTTTCAGACCCTTTAGTGAGTGCCTCTTCGCCACTCCAAGGCTCTGGAGTAGGTATGGCGAATAGAAATAGGACCCAACTCTTAGGAGGAACGTCCCAAGTAGCCCATGGCCTTACAAATGCCTCGACAGCAGTCTTGAGGCAACAAATGGACGAAAGCAACCATGATATGGTGCAAATGTTGGCACAAACTTTGAGTACAGTGCTAAACCCTCTAATACAAAACACTACTCAATCGAATCAGCAAGTGACAGCGCAAATGACGCGTTTGGCTGATTTCTTTGGAGTACCCCAACCTATTCGACAGCCCCAAAGGGCGCAAATAAGGGGAAACCATGGGATATTCTTAGAGGAAGAAACCACCATCAACCAGGTTCAACAGCCTGTCGAAGAAAACCTTAGGGCACATTTGGAGCAACCTGTCGAGGGACCTAGGGTAATAACCCCAGAGGTAAGGTTAGTTAACAGAAACCAAAATGCTGACGAAGTAGTCCAGCATATCCAATACCAAAATACGGGTTTGGAAAATAATCTGGCAACCATGATCGAAAGGATCATGACTCAAAATGGGATGAACATGGGCTTTCGAAGGCCCAACTTTACATCCCCATTGTCAGAGTACGTGTTACAAACAGACTTACCTCCTAGATGCAAAGTCCCCAAATTTACTAAGTTCTCTGGGGACACGACAGAATCTACTGTCGAGCATGTGGCGAGATACTTGATCGAAACAGGTGACATTTCGAATAACGAAAACCTGAGGATCAAGTACTTCCCAAGTTCTCTAACAAAGAACGCTTTTACTTGGTTTACAACTCTCCCCCCCAATTCGATCCATCATTGGACCCAGTTGGAAAGATTGTTCCATGAACAATTCTACATGGGGCAAACCAAGATAAGCCTGAAAGAATTGGCCAGTGTAAAGAGACGTTTCACTGAACCTATAGACGAATATCTAAATAGGTTTAGGATGCTTAAGGCGAGATGTTTTACACAAGTGCCAGAACATGAGTTGGTCGAAATAGCCGCAGGCGGTTTAGATTATTCCATTAGGAAGAAGCTAGACACCCAATACCTGAGAGACATGGCCCAACTGGCCGATAGAGTTCGATAGGTAGAACGCCTCAAAGCTGAAAAAGCAAAGGCAACGAAAACTCATAAGAGAGAGAGGATAGCGTATGTTGATATGGATGACGAAGATCCAGAATCCTTCGACGATACTATAACTGTCGAAGAAGGAGAAGTCGATTTAGCGGAACTAAAACAAGGGCCGCCATACTCCTGTAAACTGTTAGTCCCCTCAAGTGGGAAAAATCCCATTGGTCCAGAAAGGACCAACGATAGGTTCCCCAAAAAGACTTATAGTTTTGACATCACAAAATGCGATGAAATATTTGACTTGCTTGTTAAAGATGGCCAAATGATAGTACCCCCAGGGGTAAAAGTGCCTCCTCTCGATCAAAGAAAGAAGAGAGGTTTTTGCAAATATCATATTTTTTTGGGCCATAAAACTTCTCAATGTTTTCTTTTCAGGAATCTTGTGCAAGACGCTATCGAAGAAGGGAGGTTGAAGTTTGCGGACAAGACCCCCATGGCTGTCGACTCAAATCCATTGCAGGCTGAAGCCCACTATGCTGAGCCTTCTGAGGTGAACGTGATAGAGGCAACCAGGAGCCAGTCGAAGAGGCCAGGAATCACAATGGTCGAAGTCTCAAAGGACCATATCAACATGCCAATCTTTGGCAGTTTTTCTGGAAATTTATCCAGAAAGACAATTGAAGCAGTTCAGAAAGCGGTCGAAAGCCCAAAGCTGGAGACCGTTGAAGCACAAAAAACTGGACCAAAACCCAGTTCTCACTTGGCCACAGTTCAAGGCCAGACGGAGAATCTGGAGATGCAAATGAAGCAGTTAACTCTTGCCAACAAAGATACAATGAATATCAACATGGTCGAACTCTCTGACCCAAAAGCATCAGAAGAGGCCATGAGGCAAGAACAAGCTAATAAGACTGCTTTCCCTCGGGAAAATGAAAATCTGGCAGATTTTCTACAAAGATGCCAGAAAAAGAAATCAGAGGTGATGTTGTGTCCAAGATGCAGTTCAATCTTTGACAAAAAGGCTACTGAGCACATTCAAGGCGTAAGAGCAGCGAATAAGAGAAGGGAACATGTTGATCTTCGACACGACCCTAGAAGAGCCTCCCAAAGAGGTTCAAACCAAGAAAAGAGGCCACTGACTTTCAGGCCTCCAACGAATGTGCCAGTAGATACCTGGTACAAAACCTCCGGTCGAAAAAGGCCAAGTGAGGAGAGATGGCACTCTTTCGACGTGCCAAGGGGTTCATCTTTAACCCAAAAGAAAGAGCCTCAAGTTGCTGCACCCAAAGTTGCACAAGTGTCAAGCAACTACAAAGGGAAAAATCCCATGTCTCGATCTCAATGGAGGAGATACCAAAGGAGATGAAAAGCTGAAAGGGAGGCTGCCAATGAACCAAAGGCAGAAACCAGTTCGAATGTTCCTCAAAGGAAGCAAAGGAAACCTCTAGAAAGAGAGCCAGTAACCAACAGGCTAGTTTGGCCTAACCAAGGTGAAGTCGAGGACGAAGACGATTCTGAGTCTGATGATACTTTGGACATAATGGTGAATATAGTCTCAGTGCTGCCCAGAGAATTCAACCGACAAGTGGAGGTCGAAGCAAGTGACTGGGAAGTGGAGCAAGAAATGGCCAAACACAGGCCAGTGTGTTATTTCGTCATGGACAATGGCACCACTGAGGAACAAAATGGATTCTTCGAACCACCCACAGAGGCGATGAAAAATCACCTCAAGCCTTTATTTATAAGGGCTAAACTCGAAGAAACTACTGTGAATAAAATATTGGTGGATTGTGGGGAAACCATCAACATTATTCCTCACTCTATGCTAAGGAAAATTGGCAAAAGGGATGAGGACATTAAGCCTCACAATATGGTCCTGTCGAACTATGAGGGCGGCATAGGGACCACTATGGGAGTGATCCAGCTAGATATAAAAGTAGGGTCTATCCTTCGACCAACAATGTTTATGGTCATATCGGCCAAACCTAACTATAATCTTTTGTTGGGCCGTGAATGGATTCATGGTGTTGGAGCTGTGCCATCATCAATGCACCAGAGGCTGCTGCTATGGCGTCCAGATGGGATGGTTGAAAACATAGAGGCAGATCAAAGCTACTACCTGGGCGAAGTGAATCACCTGGGGTTGGCAGATTTCGACAAGAACTTGGCTCACATAGGGCCATGTCCAACACCTGACTTCGACATGGCGCCAGCGCCAAACACTTTTTGTTCCCTATACCTGCATCCTGAGCATGGTTTCCAATGGGACAGAGAAGACTTGTCCCACATAGACTTCAGTGGGTTAACTGATATCCAACCAACTGGTTGGGGAAGTGAATTCAATGATAATGACTGAGTCACAATCTTTGAAGCGAATTTCGGCTTATGTAGCCGAAACAAAGATGATAACGGCTCTCGAAGCCGAAGTGAAGTACATGGCCACACAGGCCAATGATCAACAGTTATCTGCTGCAGGTCCAGGAAAGGATTTCGATCCAGAACCCCCTGATATCATGCCAGAAGAAATGCAGGAACAGAGGCTCGACGCCATCTATGACGATGAGCCTTTGGGCTTCGAAAAGGACCCCTTGGCGAACAACATTAAAATGTTAGCGTAAGATCCTTTAGAAGAAATCAACTTAGGCGAAGGGTCAGAGAAGAGGCCAACTTACATCAGCGCCAAAATCGACCCAGAACTTAGGTTGGAAGTAATCCAATTGTTGAAAGAGTTCAAGGACTGTTTTGCATGGGATTACAACGAAATGCCTGGTCTCGACAGAGGATTGGTAGAACTTCAGTTGCCAATCAAACCTGGGAAGAAGCCAATCAAGCAAAATCCAAGACGCTTCGCTCCAGAAATACTATCGAAGATCAAAACGGAAGTCGAAAGACTGCTGAAATGCAAATTCATACGTGTTACAAGGTATGTCGAGTGGATTGCAAACATTGTGCCAGTAATTAAGAAAAATGGTACATTAAGGGTGTGCATAGATTTCAGAGATTTGAATGCTGCTACACCCAAAGATGAATATCCTATGCCTGTGGCGGAAATGCTAGTCGATTCTGCCGCTGGCTATGAATACCTGAGTATGCTCGATGGTTATTAAGGATATAATCAAATATTCATTGCTGAAGAGGATGTGTCGAAAACAGCTTTTCGATGCCCTGGGGCCCTAGGCACTTACGAATGGGTAGTGATGCCTTTTGGCCTAAAGAACGCTGGGGCAACGTACCAGCGAGCAATGAATACTATCTTCCATGATTTTATTAACACTTTTATGCAAGTATATATTGATGACATTGTTATAAAATCTGTTTCCAGGAAGAATCATATTGACCACCTTCGACAATCATTCGAAAGAATGAGAGAACATGGTCTGAAGATGAACCCTTTGAAGTGTGCGTTCTGTGTGAAAGCTGGGGATTTCTTGGGCTTCGTTGTCCACAAGAAAGGAATCGAAATCAACCAGAACAAGACGAAGGCAATTCTGGAAGCGAAAGCGCCATCGAATAAGAAGGAACTGCAATCTCTGTTAGGCAAGATAAATTTCTTAAGGAGGTTTATATCTAACCTAAGTGGGAAAGCTCAGGCCTTTTCACCCTTGCTTCGACTGAATAAAGAGGGGTTCGAATGGGGGCAAGAGCAACAAGAAGCCTTCGACAAAATCAAAGGGTACCTCACTAAGCCACCTATTTTGGTGCCTCCTTGCAGCAATAGGAGTATGAGATTGTACATAGCTGCATCCGACAAAACTTTGGGAAGCATGTTAGCCCAAGAAGATGAGAATGGAGTCGAAAGACCCATTTACTATCTTAGTAGAGTTTTGAACGATGCAAAAACTAGATATAGTGAAGTTGAAAAATTGTGTCTATGTCTGTATTTCTCTTGTACAAAACTCAAGCAATATATAAAACCAGTTGATGTGTATGTTTCGTCTCATTTTGATGTTTTCAAGTATATGTTGTCGAAACCTATCTTGCACAGTCGAATTGGCAAGTGGGCATTAGCATTAACTGAATACTCCTTGACCTTTATGCCTCTTAAGGCAGTGAAAGGACAAGTGGTTGCAGACTTTATAGTCGACCACTCAATTCAAGTTGAGGATATTAATTATGTGGAGATAGAACCCTGGAAATTCTACTTCGATGGTTCCAGCCATAAAGATGGAACAGGAGTAGGGGTCTTAATCATTTCTCCTGAAAAAATTCCAACAACATTCAAGTACAAGATATCAGGTTCTTGTTCGAACAATGAGGCTGAGTATGAAGCTCTAATTACTGGCCTTGAAATATTGTTGGAATTGGGGGCAACTCGAGTCGAAATAATGGGAGACTCAGAGTTAGTCATTAAGCAAGTCACAAAGGAATATAAATGCATAAGAGAGAATCTCATTATGTACTTTGTGATAGCAAATCGTTTATTGAAAAAATTTGAAACGGTCAATATTCGACACATACCCAGAGTCGAAAATCAAATAGCCAACGACTTGGCACAGATTGCATCTGGGTATAAGATTTCAAAAACGAGATTACAAAGAGCAATCGAAGTTCGAGAAAAGATAAAAGCAACTTGTCTATCACCAACAGATTTGGAATCGACAAGGCTAGGATATGCTGATCAAAGTAACTTCGAAATTTCGTTCATAGATAATTTGTCAGAACAAGATTGGAGGAAACCCATTGTGGATTATCTTCAAAATCCAGGAGCTTCGACAGAACGAAAAACAAAGTACAGAGCGTTGAGTTATGTACTCATGGGTAATGAGTTATTCAAGAAGACGCCTGAAGGGGTATTGCTAAAATGCTTAAGTGAAACTGAAGCATACATAGCCCTTTCGACTACGCATGCTGGAGCATGTGGGGCTCACCAAGCAGGCCATAAGATGAAATGGTTGTTGTTTCGACAAGGACTATACTGGCCCACTATGCTGAAAGATTGTGTTGAGTTCGCCAAAGGTTGCCAAGAATGTCAAGTCCATACAGGCATCCAGCATGTACCAGCAAGTGAACTTCACTCGATAGTGAAACCTTGGCCCTTTAGAGGATGGGCGTTGGACCTCATTGGAGAGATTCGACCAGCATCATCAAAGAGTCAGAAGTATATACTTGTAGGCATTGATTATTTTACTAAGTGGATCGAAGCTATCCCTTTAGTCAATGTAGACCAAGAAAATGTCATTTAATTTATTCAAAAGAACATTATCTTTAGGTATGGAATCCCTGAGACTATAACAACTGATCAAGGATCAGTTTTCACTGGTCGAAAGATGCAGGAGTTCGCTCAGGAAACAGGTTTCAAACTCCTAACATCAATGCCTTATTATGCACATGCAAATGGTCAAGTCGAAGCGGCAAACAAAGTAGTGATTGGCTTGATAAAAAAGCATGTTGGGAAGAAACCAAAGAATTGGCATAAGACGTTAGACCAGATTTTGTGGGCTTGTCGAACGTCCCCAAAAGAAGCCACAGGTACAACACCATATAGGCTAACTTTTGGCCATGATGCAGTGTTGCCAGCAGAAATTTGTCTTCAATCTGCAAGGGTTCAGAGACATTATGATATTCCCTCTGAAATTTATTGGAATATGATGTTGGACGAACTAGTGGATTTAGACGAAGAAAGATTGCGTGCTCTTGACCTACTCAGGCTTCAGAAGAAAAGAGTAGAAGACTCTTATAATAAAAAGGTGAAACCTAAGGTATTTTCGCCTGAAGAACTAGTTTGGAAGGTGATTCTTCCCATGGATCGAAGGGATCGAAGCATGGGGAAATGGTCACCCAAATGGGAAGGACCATTCAGAGTTACCCAAACTTTTTCTGGTGGAGCCTATGAAGTCGAAGAGTTAGGTGAAGATAAAAGGCTCTTGAGAGTAAATGGTAAATATTTGAAAAAATACAAACCTACACTCCAAGAGATAAAAATAAAATAACAAGACTAAATTAACCATAAAAAAGCCAAAATGGAATTTTTTTATAATTTTAGCCAAGATGGCAATGTTGTCGAATACAGATTACAAAATATGGTTAAGAAGCAGAATCAATCAAAAGGGAATAGAGTCCTTGAGTCGAAGGTATTTGATTTGCTGCAGCTCCAATCTTTTCTTGCACCAGGCATTCGCCTGCACAAGCTTGGCAATCTGATCATCGAAGCCTTGGGCTTTCTAAGGCAAATTCTAGGCCTTGTTTGATTTCAGTTTGACTTTCGGTGTCTGGGACGGTCGAGAGAAGTTCCTCCTTGCGCTTAGTGTTGGCATTTATCTTAGCCTCTATTTCTTCGATTTGTGCCCTGAAGGAAGCATTCTCTCGATCGATGGCATCAACTTCTTCCTGTGTAGATGCTTTTTGCTTCGACAACTCCGCAATTCGAGAAGTTGTCTCCGAAACAGCAGTCCATGCAGAAGAGCTTTTGCCATATAACACCTCAAGCTGGCTATTAAAGCCCCTTTGTCGCCTATAATCTGCTGAGACTTGATCAATAATGGAGTGTAACTCCATGATCAAGCCTGAAACTTCTGGAGCTACAGCTAACAAGTCGACAGCATTCAAAACATCCCTCAAGTATGATGGAGCAGTAGGGTCCCCCTCCAAAGCTTTCATCAAGTCCTTCTTGAAAAACTGAGCCTTAACTTTCGCCAAAGCCTCATCGAGAGGAGAAGTTTCAGTGGACTTCCCCGACAGGGTAGGAACCTCCTGACTAGCATCAGACGAACTCTTACTCTCGATGATGGCGTTGAGATAGCTAACAGGGTCAGTTTGCTTCAAGAGTTCTAAGTCCTCTTTCGACCCGTGCTTCGTTGAGGTAACAACCCTTGCAACAACATTGTCTTGGGTTTGAGGCTGTTGAGTGATAGGTGCTTCGACTTGATTCCCTTCGACTCGGACTGGGGCAGTACCAGCGTCATCTTGGTGCCCTTCGCCAGCGTCACCTTGGTTCTCTTCGCCAGCGGCACCTTGATCCTCTTCGCCAGCATTGCCATGGTCCCCTTCGTCACGATTCTCTTCCGACAGATCCACCACCTGAACCTCTTTTGGCTGTTGTTCTTCCGTTTGAGGATCTTCTGCTGGTTTTTCTACCGTCTCAGCATTGGCCTCATTTATTTCAGTATGGGCTTCGTCATTCTCCAAGCCTTTTTCTTGTGGCCTGCTGAGTTCAGCAGACTCCAATGTTTCAGAAGTCCTTGGCGGTGAGCTTTCAGTGGTGTCCTGAAAAAGAAGAAATGGAATCTTCAAAATTCGAAAGAGACATAGTCGAATGTAGGTATCTACACCTAAGTTACAAAAAGGTCTAAGAGATTACCTGTAAATTAGCTTCAGCCCCATGGCTGGAATTGTCGCTTTCGACAGGCTTATTGAGAAGAACGTTTAGTTCCTCCTCCGTTGGCTCCTCAATGATCACTGGAGGTGGCCTGGGCTTTCTCCCAGCAACCTTTATTCTAATTGTTCGACCCTCAGGAGCAGGAGCAGGAGCGTCCTTCGTCAGTTTTCGCCTTTTTAGAGGAGCAGGGGGAGAATCATCTTCTTCGTCGCTCCCAGATTCGACCACCAGTGCTGGCCGTTTCTTGGGCGAAGGTGCCTAAAAAAAAAAAAAAAAAAAAAACCAATGGGAATTCGATTTAGCAATTGCATCGAAAGTCAAAAAATTGAAAACCAGAAGAAAATAATGAAAGTCTGGTTACCGATACAGAAGGCTTTTTCGAAGGGCCTTCCCCCTGTTGGTTTGTTGTGGTCTTCGCCGGCGCTATGGTCTTCGCCGGCGGTGGAGGTTTTGTTGAGGGGCCTCCTCCCTGTGGGCCTTCTGCAGCCTTCTTGGCTGCAGGCTTTCGAACAACTGAAAGCAAATAAAATAGTTAACAGGCTAGCAGTCAAAAGAGAAAGACAAAGTAATGTGAAAGGATGAACTTACATTTCTTTATTTTGTCCAAGACAAGGACAAAGGATTTCTGAAGCTCATCCATGAAGTCCTTCTCGTCTAAAAACTCCTCAGCGTAATAACTTTTCCACCACTCCTCGAAGGATGGTGAGCAAAGAAAGTTGAGCTGGTAGTCAAACAACGAGAGAACTGTTTGACCAGCATATCTTCCGATATGTTTAGTGGCAGCTTCTTCGGTGTAGTCATTGCAGAAGTACAACATAGACTTCTCTGTTGGAAAAATTGGAGAAGGTAGGGTTTGAATAATACCAAACTGGCGAGACACCAGGTTTGGTTGATATGCAATCAGACTCAAGTGAGTCTTAGAGCTCCTGAATCAAAGAGGCATGATCCTTGGTGTGAGGAACGCCTCCCACATTGTTGTATGTTCGTCAACCTGAGGACCACTCGACGTCCTAGGATGTGGCCTTGTGAACCACGCTGGGCCTACCTTCCGTCGAGCAAACGGAGCCATAGTCGAAGCAAACTCTTTCCTTCGAGCAAACATCAGAACAAAGTTTGTGAAAGTTTGCTGAAGCTCCAGTCCATCTTCCATCGGAGTCAACAGAGCCAGTCTGGTTCCTTCGACACGTCTGTTCGCTATCTCTGGAGCCTGCTCATTTATTTGAACCTTCTTAGGCAAGAAAGATTCGAAGGTGGCATTGAGCCACAGTTGGAGCAGCCAAAAAGGCCCAGCAAGCAGCAAACTGGCCCTGTTCTCGATAATTTTCAGAAGAGTCGCCCCATTACTAATCGAATCATAGAGGCTAGCCAAAATCAATTCTGCCAAATAGATATTTTGGCCATGATGGAGTTGAGTGGCGAGAGTGACCATCTTCTTGGTCACCTGTAAGGACTTCGAGAAAAATACAAAGCGAGTCAGCCATAGGGCTAGAAACGCAATGTGTTCGACATCCGACACAGCATCTGTCGACCTGTCGTGGTAGTGATTGATGAAGGTGGTATAGGTTGGTTTTGTGGCAGAGAATCCAATTTGATCCTCCGACATCTCCTCCGGGTCGAAGTAGTCCCCGGTGGGTCGAAGGCCAGTAATAGCAGCCACATCGAAGAGTGTAGGAGTCAGCATCCCACAGGGAAGATGGAAAGTGAAGTGGGAGTAGTCCCAGAAAAGTAGAGAAGCTATCAACATCTCCGGAGAATAGTTCAGACCTGTCTTCGACAGCATAACCAGGTCGAAAATTCCCATATCTTTCCAGGTCGAAGCTTGGCGTTTCTCCATTTTTTCCAACCAAGCAACGTAATCAGGAGTAAGGCTAGGGCCAGACCTGAAAGCCCTAACACCTTTGTTGAAGAAACGGAGGTCGATTTTCTCTTTAGCAGGGTCTTCATTATCCTCTGCATATTTCTTGGCGCATGCAACCGGTTTGAGTCTCTCAACTACCGGAAAATAACTCTTGATCTTCATGGCCTCAGCAATACTTGGATACAAGGGGCCAGACATAACAAAGATCTGGTTGGAATATCCAACCGGGATCATAAGGTGGTGTGAGTAAGCATCACGAACAGCGATGTCCAAAGGTTCAGGGACCCTTCGTTGGCCCGTGGAAGTTACTACTGGAGCGGTGACGAAAACCTTAGGTTTGACGTTTCCAGATGGTACGGTGGCGCTAGGAGCATTGGAGGGACCAGATGCCATTGTTAATGGTGAGGATGAAGACGAAGTGAAGAAAAAAGGGTTTGCAAAGTTGACAAGTTTGTATGAAAATGGAGAAGTCTGAAAGCTAGATAACGTAAAGAGTCCCACAGTGGGTACTTACTGCTATTTATAGTAGTGGGGGAAAATCCCCAAAACCGAGGACATTAAATGCCATTTAATGTTGCAGAAGTAGTGGGACACGTGGCGTCCCCCTGTTGTTTTAGCCGTTCTGCAGAAATGGAGGGGTGCAGCGTGCGCCCTCGTTTTTGGGAATTGTCATAATGACAAATTCTGAAATGACGTTTGGCACTGCACGCCGTACTGAGGTGACGTCTTAGGTACGGATAAATGATGGTTTTCTTGGGATTGCCAGTGGTTGGTAGAAGACAACAAAAAGTGCACAATTTAATTTGTGACTAAGCATGAAAAGACAGGTGTCGAATGGCGTTTCAAAGAATGCCTTTTTCTTTCAGAGTCGAAATAAGGCATTCTTGGGGGGCAATTTGTTGGCTCCTAAATTCGACACCCTTGTTTCATTAATGTCAGCCATTAAAGCTGAAGGATGTTTTCGACTAGCTAGGTCCGTCGAAATGCCCATCGAAAGATGGCAAGGTACTTAGAAGATTTCTTCCAAGGGAGAAGTTGGTTGCCTTCGACGTCGAAGGTGTTTCTCGTCGAAGATGCTTCTCGATGAAGGTGTTCGATGGTTCAGAGTGGAACGGTTTGAAATTCAAGCGTTTGGAGGGAAAACGGTTTCTAGCGGTTACCAAGTGCAACGTGCAAAGATCTGGAGCGTCGAACGTTGAGAATGTGCCAAGTGGAATCATCTCGAAGCAGTGTAACTGCCCGACGGTTACTTGGGATGTTTTAGTATAAATAGTAGTAGTCATGTAGTTTCTCGCGTGTGTTCACAATTCTATACAAAGTCACTCATATAGATTCGAGTACCCAGCGTGTGAGAAAGAATTGTTGAGAAATGTATGTGTGAAACACCAACTTTATTAATCAAAGTCATTTACTTTTCCAGAAATTTACTTGCTTTCTTCTTTACTTTCCTATCGAAATCCTCTACTTTAAGCCTTCATTTCTTTTACCAAGTCCTTTCTTCATGCAATTTACTTAAAGCCTCTTTATTTTATTGTCATTTAACCAATATCCAATTTAATCAAAACTTCAAAATCAACCTATGTCCTAGGATCAATCTGATCGATCCTGCGAGTAACCAAATAAGTAACCATTTGGAGGATCAGCAGTTGTTTACCAATAACCACGGTAAACAGAAACATAGAAATGTTGTGCATTGCTTGTGGACTTGGTGAAATCCTACTAGGGAATTCCTGAGCATCTGGGCGACTTTCACTAGGGAACTTTCAGAGCAGTAATTGGAAGCAAAAGATACCATTAGGTTGTATACTAGAGATGCGACAATGATCCTGTAGTAGGATGTCCTTGCTTCTGCTTCATTAGAGAAAGTACCTGCGGGGATTTTATGGAATGGCCCATAAATATTATCCTATTTCTTAAAGCCATTAGTAATTGTCTTTCTGTTCATTTTTCCTTTTTTATGCGTTTGTTTGTAAACAGTAATTATGTTCAAATGCATATGTTCAAAAATAATCGCTGGACGTTTTTACAAACAAAACAGGAAAGTAAAGGAAAAATAGATAGTTTTGTACTTTTAAAGGAATATCTTTGTATTAGCTTGAATAAGTATTTTTGTACAAAGAGACGATCATCCTAGTAAGAGAATGCCGTCATAAAAATGAAAACTGATACAAAGGAAATACAAATATGTGAAATAATCCCATGGGGTTCCAACTCTGCTATAGCCTTCATGTCTCTGAGCGTCTCATCCACTTGCTCCTTTGTATGAAGCTGATTGGATTGATTAGAACCGTTCGAGTTTGACGATTGTGTCTGAAGATTGGCTGTAAGGTGATCCAATGGACATATTCATACGCTTTAAATACCTAACTTTTTCCTGGACCTCCCTTTCGGGTTTTCAGTCCACCGGGATACCCCTTTTTTGCCCAAGCCGCCTTTTTAGGTTTTCAGCTTACCGAGTGTACAATTTTTTTTTTGTATTTATCCCTAATTTTTGCCTAGGACAGTCAGTCTAGAGGGTCTTTTCCATGCGTAGTATCTTTTAACTATGTCCATGTTTACAGGGTGAGGAAGGTCGTCGCCGTCCATAGTGATCAAGATCATTGCCCAGCTAGAAAATATGTTTTTAATCACAAATGGCCCTTCGTATGTAGGAGTCCATTTGCCCATGGGATCACCTTGTGGCAGTATGATGCGCTTGATTATCAAGTCACCAACCTGATATACCCGACGTATGACCTTCTTGTTAAAAGCTTTAATCATACTTTTTTGGTACATCTGGCCATGACAGACAGTCGTAAGCCTCTTCTCATCAATCAAGTTCAACTAGTCAAATCGATTTTGAATCCATTCATCTTCATTCAACCCTACATCCCTCATGATTCTCAAAGAAGGTATTTAGACTTCAATTGGTAAGACAACTTCCATGTCGTATACCAAAGAGAAAGGAGTTGCCCCTGTTGACGTGTGCGCCGTGGTACGGTAGCCGTCAACAGTAAATGGTAACATCTCATGCCAGTCCTTGTAGGTCACTGTCATTTTTGTATGATCTTCTTGATGTTTTTATTAGCGGCTTCTACAACGCCATTCATCTTCGACCGGTAAGGAGAAGAGTTATGATGCTGGATCTTGAATTGCACGCATAGTGCGGTGATCATAGTATTGTTGAGATTGGTACCATTATCTGTAATGATTCTCTCCGAAATACCATACCGACAGATAAGATTCTGTTTAATGAATCGGGCCACAACGTTCTTGGTAACAAAAGCGAATGAAGCTGCTTCGACCCACTTCGTGAAGTAATCAATGGCAACCAAGATGAAGTGGTGTCCATTATAATCTATAGGTTTGATCTCTCTAATCATGTCAATGCCCCACATTGCGAATGGCCAAGGAGAAGTCAGGACGTTTAGAGGAACTAGAGTCACATGTACTTTGTCAGCATAGATCTGACACTTGTGACAGGTTCGTGAATGTTGATAACAATCTGCTTCCATGGTGGACCAGTAGTATACTTCCCATAGGATCTTTTTAGCCATCTGTGCCCACTAGAATTGGTGCCAAAGGTACCTTCGTGTAAATCAGCCACGATCTTATCTGCCTCACTCTTGTCTATGCACCAAAGCAAAGTAGAGTCGTGGTTGCGCTTATAGAGAACTCCGTTACTGAGGAAGAACTTAGCAGAGAATCTTCTCAGGAATTTCTTATCGTTGACTGAAGCTCCCTCCGGATACTCTTAGGCCTCGAGATATCTCTTAATTTCGTGGAACCAAGGCTTCTCCACCACTTCTTCCGTATCAATCTCGTGACAATAAGCTGGTTTGTCCATCCTCTCAATAGTGATCCGAGGAGCCTCATTATCCCACCTGATTTTGAACATGGACGACATAGTGGCTAGCGCGTCTGCTAGTTGATTTTCCTCTCGTGGAAAATGCTCATAGGTAATTTCCTCAAAATGTGGGATTAATGTGAAGACATGTTCTTTGTAGGGGATGAGATTAGGATGCTTCATGTCCCATTCTCCTTTGATATGACTGATGACTAAGGCTGAATCTCGAAATACACTTAAGGACTTTATTCACAAATCTATGGCAGCTTTGAGACCCATAATACACGCTTCATATTCTTCCATATTATTGGTACAATTGAAACACAATCTAGCAGTGAAGGGAGTATGGCAGCCTTCAGGGGATATGATCACAACGCCTATGCCATTGCCGAGTGCGTTGGAAGCTCCGTAAAAAACCATGGTCCATCGATATCCTTGTTCAGGTCCTTCATATGGTCTGAGTTCTTCACAATTATTTACCACCATGATGTCTTCGTCTGGGAATTCGAAATTCATGGATTGATAGTCATCCACAGCCTGATGAGCAAGGTGATCGGCTATCACACTTCCCTTTATTGCTTTCTGGGTAGTGTATTGAATGTCGTATTCAGTCAGGACTGTTGTACCCCAAAATTTGCACTCTCATATTTCTCCAAACATTGCAAGAAAAATCTCCAAGTTGCTCAAGTTTGCTCAAGAGTTGGACAAACAAGCTATCTCCTAAGGCAGTCAACCCCAAATTAGGGTTTTGTGTTGCATCAAGATCTTTGAGTCCAAATGATCTCAATTTCTCCCGAATGTTCTAATATGTTCTCAAGGTCATCCGTGCCAAATTTCAAGCCTTGCAGAGGAAGTTTGCTCAGTCAATTACTCAAAAGGTCCAAAAATCGATTGTGCTAGGGCAAAAGTCAACTGTGACCTATATACAGTCAAACTTCAAACTTTTTTGTCAACATTATCATTTTGAAGGATATTTCATCATTTGATCAAGGGTTGATCATGATTCATCAAGGATTGCTCAAAATTCATCAAGATTCAAAAGTTGCTAAATTAGGGTTTTGTAGGAAAAGTCAACTCAACTTTGACCAAGCATAACTTTCTCATACTTTATGAGAAATGACCCATCAAAAGCTCATTTTGAAGAGGATTCAATTTTCTACAATCCAATCTTCATATCCCAAGATCAAAAAATGCACTCACAAGAAGTTATAAATTTGGACATTATAGGTTATTTTTGAAAGTCAACAAAAACACCTTTTTTACCAAAGCTTATAACTTGAGCATGGAATATCAAAATGAGATGATACCAAAAGGGTTGGTTAGAGGATATCTCAAGATTTCTAAAAAGTCCAATAACACTTCCAAAAGTTCAAAATTGAAGAAGTTCTGCATTGTTGAAGTTGGACATTTTTGTAAAATTACCAAAAGTCAACTATCCCCAAAACTTCAAATTTTCCACTTTATTTTTATTATTTAATTTGATTTTTTATTGAATTTATTCATTTTAAATCAAATTAAATCATATAAAATCCAAACCTTTGATTACATAAGATTTTTTGGCTGTTTCAGGTTGTAATTATCATCATTATCATCATCAAACTCGAATCATACAATATCATGTGCAAAAAGATTGAGATTTGGCAAATTTGGAAAGGTTTAAAGGGTGAATCAAATCAAATTGGCAAGCATTGATGGGAGAAGATTTGAGCCAAGTTTGTTACCCTAACACACTGTACAATACATAAGCAAGCCACAGAGATCGAAACAAGGGTTAGAGGCTGCAGGCAGAGGCAAAACACAACTTGAAAAATATACAGAAAAGCTTGGAATCAAATTGATAGCTAGAGGCATTTTCAGAAGCCAAGACATATCTCAATCGTTTCCTGGGTGTTCACACGAGCGATCTGGATTAAAAGCAAGCTTCCTCAGACCCTATAACGCGCTGTAAGTCCCACGCTACCTAGCTCTGTTCTTGGATTCGATTTGGCCCATTCTGGCATCATTTGAATGAGATAATTGCATATTCATAACCCTCATGTTATTTGTAAACCTTTGGCAATAATCAATTTGGTTTATAGGCGTTGTAACCCCAAAACACCATAGCTAGGGTTGCCTTTTTGTTTTTAGAGATTCTTATTTCAGGTGAAATTGGTCCATATAATGGGCATGGTTGCACTCAGGAGAAGGAGACGAACCCAACCATGCCCTTGAAAGTCATTCTTATTGCCTGGAAGTGATTTTTAGATCGAGCTGCGTTTTTAGCTACGGATTCAAATCCGCAGGTAAAATTACAATAGTGGAAGGACAGGGACGAAGAGCTGGCAGTCACCCATTGGCCAATTCAAATAACTTTCGCGCATTTTTGTTTTGCTGGCACATTAACTTATTTTATCTTATTATATTTTCTTTGTATGTTATTAACAAATAAACAAAGCGGCCTAGTGGTAAGCGTGCATGTCCAATACCCTCAGGACCTGGGTTCGAATCCAAGGTCCCCCAATTTTTATTTGATTTTGTATTTCATGTACTCCTGTGCATATCCAAGCGTGCAGAACACCATACTCCCTCAGGCATCCAACAGCCAGATGGCCAAAGGCCAAATCTGGTGGCCAAGATCTGAAGGTCTACCATGGTCCAAGTCAGCGCATGCACACCAAATCCAAAAAGTCAAACAAGGCCAGCGTGTTTTGGGCCTTCAGATTGCTATCCAAGCTCCCAATTCAGGCCCATACCCCCCCTCTCTTTTATTTTACTTATTTTGCTTTATTAATTTATTTTTATTATTTACTAACCAATCAAAAATTCTTTTCTTTATAAAATAAAATCACAAAAATATTTTATTTATCAAATCAAATTTTAATTTTTATTTTATTAACAAACACTAATTAAATTGACTTAGGTTTTAATTAGAATAACTTTAACATATTTTTGTAAATAATTAAAATTAAATTAGATTTAATTAGGTTTTTACCAATTCCATTAATTTTATTTTTCTTTCTTAAAATAACAAAAAACCAAAAATAATTTATTTTTATTAATTAATTTATTTAATTTAATTTAGTAATTAATTTAGATTAATTTCTTTCCTAAAATAAAAACAAAAAAGATGTCTTCTTTAAAGGGTCAAAACCCTAAACTCGCACTCGATCTAATTTCTCGCACGTTATTTATTTAATCCAATAATGTACTTGTCTCCGATTTGTAATAGTTAATAGGACCTTTATTTATTTTTTATCGCTTTATTTATTTTTAAAGGGTTTGTCTTTGGCGATGTAAATACCCGACACCTTGTAATTTAAATTCCGCACTTTATTTCCGCAAATTATAATTGTTAGATGTTTGATAATAGGATGGCATGATAAGACTGAATGTTTTAACCTAAAAACAACTTAGATCACCATTAACATGTACAAAGATAAAAATAACTGAAACGACACACTCGCATATGCGCACTCTTAGGGTACACCCCACTTGGTTGCCTTCGTACACGATCATTGAGCATAGGTTGTTTTAGAGGTCGTCCTCTTGTCTAAAAGATCATAGTCGCCTCGAAATTGTTGCCTCAGATATTGTTGCCTCAAACAAATGATCTAAGACAGTAGGGTTACCGCTAAAGCGTCCTAACATTGCTTTAGTGACCGTAGGTCCCTCATTCGAATTGACCCTAAAACTCCAACGACGATGCTACCTACTCATCAATAGTGGAATAGTATTTCCTAAAGGAAATTAGCATAGAACGATTCCTTTTTCGAGTAGGTAGATGGTTCTTAGATACTTTCTCAATCAAAACAAAACTTTTTCATACTTACACTTTTATAAACAAGTTTTCAAAAAACACTTCATTACACTCTTGAGGACAGAAGCAAGAGTTAAATCGAAGTTAAAACAAAAACTTTTCAAAACCCACAAGCACAAAGAAAACAAATTTTGAAAACAATTGAGCAAGTACCTAAGAGCCCGTGGATAACCACGAATAGAAAGGGTACTAACACCTTCCCTTTCTATAATCTACCCCCCGAACCCGAGAAATATCTCGAAAAAGGAATTTTTCTATGCTTTTTCCTTTCCTTGTTGGATAAAATAAAAGTCAGTGGCGACTCTTGCTTACCGCGACATTTTGCGAAAACAAACGCAAAACGCAAACCAGCATTCCAAAAAACAGTTAGTTCTTCCCACCGTATCACAGAACTGGCGACTCTGCTGGGGAGTAATATAAGTGGGGTGTACCTTAGGATTAGTTCATCATATTGTTTTCAATTGCTTTGATTTGTATGCTTTATCTTTGTGGGTTGAATCAGAGTTACTATAGATCCTAACCCGGATATGGGGGACACCCTTTAGGTAAGTAGCAATAAACTGTGAGGGAACTGTACAGTGTAGACCGATACGGTTGAATTAGTAGCTACATTGGTGTGTCACTTTAGTTTGTACCGATATCCCTTGTGGCGCAACGAGGAGAATATGGGTCTTCTAAGGGGTCATTAAGCACCAACTGACCTTAGCACCTATAATTGACCAACTTGGCCATAGAACAGTAGCAGTATGCTACACTCATTGAGACCAAACTCTCGCGATGATTCCGACTGCAAGAAAAGGTTGCCAAACTGGAATTATGACCGATCGAAGGTGGTCAGTGATATTGAGATCCTCTAGAAACCGGTTACTATTTCTAGGACAGGGTTGAACCAACTAAACTGAAAGAGGGTAATACCTAAACTCCATGCCAGCCTGAAATTTAAGGGCTATTGTGTGACTTGTGTGCTTTCAACTTGAACTACTTGCACATGTTTGTTACCTAACAACTAGAGTTCCTTGCAGGTTTTGTTTACAGTCCTTATCCAATAACTTAGATTTCTTGCCAAGTTTACTTGTTTACGTCACCTCGCACTTTTGCTTAAAAGCATAACATACACATCATAACATCATGCCTTAACATTTCCTTAACCATTTCAAGGATCTCAAAGGTTTGTGATGCAGGTTATGGTAAATCATACGTCTAGCAAGGGGAAAGGGGATTTATTTTCCTCTAGCCAATGTCGTCTAGAGATCAAAACACGATAACTTGAGTCAGGGGCTATGACCCACTCGATATGGTGAGCTTGACTCTTGAAGAAGGACTCTTAACAACATGAAGTTTCTTCAATCAAAGCTGCAAAATTCAAATTCTAACAAGTTTCTTGTTTACCCCGCGAGATCCTTGAAAACATTGCATACATATATCATACATATCATTGCATAACAGGTCTCCCAGTACAGGTCTCTCATGTTCTCGCTATTTATTTCAGCAATGGCTTTCCAACCAGACAACCAAGATCTTCAAACTCGAGAAGCTCAGTTCAGGGACGTATTCCTAAACCTATCCAAGGGGCAGGAAGAGTTGAAAACACTCCTCGTTGGGAACTTGGTCAAGAAAAGTCCTGAAGACAATAAGGACGAACGACTGGAACAACTGCAAGCTGAGTTCAGTGCCATGAAAACCCAGATGCTGGGGCAGATGGCTCTTATCCAAGGCTTAGCTCGGGAACAAGGAGAGTTGAGAATCATTATCAACCAGCTTCATCAAGACCGACACAATAGTATGAAGCAAACAGTCGGGGCTGGGGACCAAGTCATTGGTCAGCCTCCAAGAAGACAAGGGTCTGGTATGGTGAAGAATAGACCTCTCCAAGTTTCTACTACCTCATGGGTCCAACAATAACCTTTCCATAAACAACGGGCTAATCAGAAGCCGTTTACCAAGCTCAACATGCCGCTGTCCCAAGCTTTGCAACACCTGTTGAGATTGAATCTGATGACGTTGGTAGGACCTCATCTGAATCCTAAGACTTCTTCACCCAACTATAATCCTGATGCAAGGTGTGCATACCATTCTAACAGCCCGGGGCATGATACTGACGACTGTTGGAAGTTGAAGTACAAAATTCAAAACTTGATTGATGAAGGAGCATTGGAATTCACATAAGATGGTCAGGCTGAGTTCTTCTACCATCCCTCCAAGGCACGTCCTCTGAAGTGACAAGACCAGACGAGAAGACTTTTGTTCATTAGAATTTTCAATTTGTAATTTTCTTTTGATTGTTCAAACATATATTCATGTCAAACTTTGTTACTTTATCAATGCATCGCATACGTCTGTTTTGAATCAATCCATTCGTATTCACTATATTCAAATTGCTTTCATTTTTGTGATGATCAACTCTCGATTTAAAAATTCTAAGCCTTTAGAGGGAGGATGACGAAAATGATACCAAAATATCTACAGTATACTTTTGAACAGACCTCGCTGATGATGTACATGCATTGTTTCAAATCCTAAATAGTGGAGTTATAAGGAAGATAATCCCTCGTCAACCCCTTTGAGCCAAGGAAGTTGGAGTTTTTCTTTTCACAAATTAAAACCCTTAATTATAACCCGGGGCAGGGTAGTTTTCTCAGTTAATTCAGGTGCACAATGAATGGAATCAAAGAAGTCCTTCCGAAACAAAAGACGGTGATGGTTCCGTATAATCGTAGGGACAGGCAGTCATTATCTCTCAAAAATAAAAGCCCATTAAGTCAAAACCTGTGAAGGAGACTTAAGAAAAAACGGGGGCATCTCGCTGACTGTAATCACAAAAAGAAACAGTTCAGGCAAAAGACAGGGATAATAAAATCAAAAAGAAAGAGATCCTACAAACTCTCAACAAAAATGACTGTCTGTTCAAAATAAATTGTCAGTATCCGAACCGTCGCTGGAATATTAGAGCAAAGACTCAAATAGGATCTAAATACACAATTAGCTGAGTTTAGGATCGAAGAACATCACGAAGAATGGGTGGGTACAAATAAAATTTGAGCCTTTATCCTTTGTTTCTTGAACCGTGAACCAGACCACATTATAACCCTTAAAAGTCCTAGCTGAGGCATGGGTTAGTTTAAAAGCATACTGTTACAAAAGGTATTCTGACTCCTGCAGGGCTTGCTATAAAATCCTAAGTTGACATCACATTTTACAAAAATTCGCTTGTTTTATTGAAAACTGCATTTTCAAAGAACTTCAAAACAGACATAAGCTTTACATTCTTAAAATAACATCGTTTGAATATGACTATTTGTTCAAACAACAGAGAAATTCGCACGACGAATATCTAGTGAATAAAAAAACTCCTCAATAAAAGGATCACCTCAAGTGGAAAAAACACTTCCAACCAAGGGGCACGACATGATCATCGTCCATCATCTGGAGCAGTCAAGTCAAGATTCAGGAAATCTCTCAAAGATGCCAAATAGCCAGGGGTAAATCTCCATCTGAATCACTTGGAGCATTGGACATAAATTCCAGCAACAAATCTTGCACGATCAAACGAACATCTTCTGGTAGTATGACAACACAATGCTGCCGACAATGACAGCTCCCTACACTCTGAGAGCGTGGACATAGTCAGAAAATACCGCGCATGAATAAAGACCCGCTAGGTTGACTGGCCTAGGCAAAAATAAAGGCTTCCCGGTGAACCAAAAGGGTTCGGGCAAAAATAAGGGATGAAAACAAAAGAAGCTTTGTACACCCGGCAAGTCGAAAACCCGAAAGGGCGGCTTGGGCAAAAAAGGGTATCCCGGTGGACTGAAAATCTGAAAAGACAGTCCAGGCAAAAGTTAGGGATTAGAGTGTACGACTATGTCCCGTCATCTCGTCCTTTGCCTACCAGAAGAAGATTTGTCATTTCAATCGGCAATTACCAAACACCTCATAGGTTGGGATAATACTTGATCCACAAGGCCTCCGCAGGTACTTTCTCCCGTAGATACAGGGGCAGAAAAGTCTTGATATGAAGCCATCGTCATACCCTTAACATGCATCTCAGTAACATTCACTCCCCGCAGAGTAAGAAAAGACAATAATGTTAGCTCTCCCCAGCTGAGACTCACAATCGCGAATGAATCGGTAATATTCTCCCCAAGCAGAGTTTATCTACCATCAGCACTTAAAGGTATTAATATTCCCAGCGAAGTATAAGAATATTCCTCGGCAGAATACAAAATATCCCCAGTGGAGTTTGAAATTTTTCCCAGCGCAGTCTGAAAAGCTTCCCTAGTGGAGTTTTGAGAATCATCCCCAGTAGACTTTGGAAGATTGTCCCCAGCAGAGCTCAAAGGATTATCCCCAATAGAGTCTAAAAGGTTATCCCCAGTGAAGTTGCAACTGAAGATCATACCCAACGAAGTTCTTTCCCTTCACAAACAGAAGTCAATCCCCAACAGGATTCAGTATCACCAACGACGGTAATTCATCCCCAGCAGGAATTTATCGGTGGAATCCTCAGAAGAGCATCTCTTCCCCACAGAGTAACCTCCTCATCAGTTTATTCCCCAACAGAGTTATCCTCTCCTGCAGGGTTATTCTCGCAATCGTCTTCATTCGCCGTCCCTAGCGGAAACGAAGAATTCAGCTCTTTTCTCCAGCAGCTATCCGGGATTTATTTTCCCCAACTAAAAACATTACATTACATACATCGTGACACATGCATATACGCATCATACAACACAATCTCATTTATTTTGAGAACATCATTGCTTGATATATATCATGCATTGCATACGACTGACGTTTACCTTTCAGGAAGGATGCAATTAAGTTCTCAGCGATGAAGATGTTTCACCCAGTCGAAGTACTGACCGGTTCTTAAATCTCAACTAAATTATCCTCGGTTGAATTACAGATAAGGTTCTAAATCTCGATAATTTTCCTTCGTCAAAGTGTGGACAAGTTCTTAAAACTCAATAGAATTATCCTCCGTTGAAGTACAGACAGTCCTAAATATCAATGAAGATGTTTCCCTCAGTCGAAGTACTGACCGATTCTTAAATCTCAACTGAATTAGTCTCGGTTGAATTACATATAAGATAAGGTTCTAAATCTCAAAAATTTTCCTCCGTCGAAGTATGGACGAGTTCTTAAATCTCAACAGAATTATCCTTCGTTGAAGTACAGCCAGTTGCTAGATCTCGATGAAGATGTTTCCCTCAGTCGAAGTACTGACCGATTCTTAAATCTCAACTGAATTAGTCTCGGTTGAATTACAAATAAGATAAGGTTCTAAATCTCGGCAATTTTCCTCCATCGAAGTGTGGATGAGTTCTTAAATCTTAACAGAATTATCCTTCGTTGAAGTACAGACAGTTCCTAGATCTCGATGAAGATGCTTCCCTCAGTCAAAGTACTGACCGGTTCTTAAATCTCAACTGAATTAGTCTCGGTTGAATTATAGATAAGGTTCTAAATCTCGACAAAGTTCCTCCGTCGAAGTGTGGACGAGTTCTTAAATCTCAACATAATTATCCTCGGTTGAATTACAGACAGTTCCTAAATCTCGATGAAGATGTTTCCCTCAGTCGAAGTACTGACCGGTTCTTTAATCTCAACTGAACTATCCTCGGTTTAATTACAGATAAGGTTCTAAATCTCGACAATTTTCCTTCGTTGAAGTACAGACAATTCCTAGATCTCGATGAAGATGTTTCCTTCAGTCGAAGTACTGACCGATTCTTAAATCTCAACTGAATTAGTCTCGGTTGAGTTACAAATAAGGTTCTAAATCTCGACAAAGTTCCTCTGTCGAAGTGTGGACGAGTTCTTAAATCTCAACAGAATTATCCTCCGTTGAAGTACAGACAGTTCCTAGATCTCTATGAAGTTGTTTCCCTCAGTCGAAGTACTGACCGATTCTTAAATCTCAACTGAATTAGTCTCGGTTGAATTACAGATAAGGTTCTAAATCTCTACAATTTTCCTCCATAGAAGTGTGGACGAGTTCTTAAATCTCAATAGAATTATACTCCATTGAAGTACAGACAGTTCCTAGATCACGATGAAGATGTTTCCCTCAGTCGAAGTACTGACCGGTTCTTAAATCTCAATTGAATTAGTCTCGTTTGAATTACAGATAAGGTTCTAAATCTCGACAATTTTCCTCCGTCGTAGTGTTGACGAGTTCTTAAATCTCAACAGATTTATTCTCCATTGAAGTACAGACAGTTCCTAGATCTCGATGAAGATGTTTCCCTCAGTCGAAGTACTGACCGGTTCTTAAATCTCAACTGAATTAGTCTCGGTTGAATTACAGATAAGGTTCTAAATCTCGACAATTTTCCTCCATAGAAGTGTGGACGAGTTCTTAAATCTCAACAGAATTATACTCCGTTGAAGTACAGACAGTTCCTAGATCTCGATGAAGATGTTTCCCTCAGTCGAAGTACTGACCGGTTCTTAAATCTCAACTGAATTAGTCTCGGTTGAATTACAGATAAGGTTCTAAATCTCTACAATTTTCCTCCGTCGTAGTGTGGATGAGTTCTTAAATCTCAACAAAATTATTCTCCGTTGAAGTACAGACAGTTCCTAGATCTCGATGAAGATGTTTCCCTCAGTCGAAGTACTGACCGGTTCTTAAATCTCAACTGAATTAGTCTCGGTTGAATTACAGATAAGGTTCTAAATCTCGACGGATGTCCCCCAGTTGAATTACGGGCAAGTTCTTAAAACTCAGCAGAGATGTTCTCTCAGCTAAGGTACAAGCAAGTTCCTAAATCTCAACAAAGATCAGACTTCCCCAGCAGAATCTTCCACAACAACAGGTATGCAAGCTCTCGCTAAGGAATCTCTTATGCGATCGACATTCCTGCAGATGGCATATTTAAGCCCATCCTCCCCTCAGCAATCTCCAAATGGAATCTGAAATCCCATTCCCGACATCACAAGGCTGATACCACTTCATGCAAGTGCAAATTTCTGGGCACTCTAGTGTTCAATCATCTTCCACCTTCGGATCATGAAAGGCATGAAAGCCAATCTACATCCCCAGGTTTAAGAAGATTGAACAGGGGTAGCTGTTGTACTCCAAAATTTGCCCTCTCATATTTCTCAAAACATTGCAAGAAAAATCTCCAAGTTGCTCAAGTTTTCTCAAGAATTGGACATACAAGCTATCTCCTAAGGCAATCAACCCCAAATTAGGGTTTTGTGTTGCATCAAGATCTTTGAGTCCAAATGACCTCAAGTGATCCCCAATGTTCTAATATATTCTCAAGGTCATCCTTTCCAAATTTCAAGCCTTGCAGAGGAAGTTTGCTCAGTCAATTGCTCAAAAGGTCCAAAAATCGATTATGCTAGGGCAAAAGTCAACTGTGACCTATATACAGTCAAACATCAAATTTTTTTGTCAAAATTCTCATTTTGAAGGATATTTCATCATTTGATCAAGGGTTGATCATGATTCATCAAGCATTGCTCAAAATTCATCAAGATTCAAAAGTTGCTAAATTAGGGTTTTGTAGGAAAAGTCAACTCAAATTTGACCAAGAATAACTTTCTCATACTTTATGAGAAATGACCCATCCAAATCTCATTTTGAATAGGATGCAATTTACTACAATCCATATTCATATCCCAAGATCAAAAAATGCACTCACAAGAAGTTATAATTTTGGACATTATAAGTCATTTTTAAAAGTCAACAAAAACACCTTTTTTGCCAAAGCTTATAACTTGAGCATGGAATATCAAAATGAGATGAGACCAAAAGGGTTGGTTATAGGACATCTCAAGATTTATAAAAAGTCCAAGAAAACTTCCAAAAGTTCAAAATTGAAGAAGTTATTCATTGTTGAAGTTGGACATTTTTGTAAAATTACCAAAAGTCAACTATCCCCAAAACGTCAAATTTTGTCAAATGGGCCCATTATTTTCCACTTGATTTAGGCTTGCATCATTGTCCACGTGTCCTAGCTTCAGCCATGAGCCCATATTTTATTTTTATTATTTAATTTGATTTTTTATTGAATTTATTCATTTTAAATCAAATTAAATCATATAAAATCCAAAGCTTTGATTACATAAGATTTTTTGGCTGTTTCAGGTTGTAATTATCATCATTATCATCATAAAACTCGAACCATACAATATCATGTGCAAAAAGATTGAGATTTGGCAAATTTGGAAAGGTTTAAAGGGTGAATCAAATCAAATTGGCAAGCATTGATGGGAGAAGATTTGAGCCATGTTTGTTACCCTAACACACTGTACAATACATAAGCAAGGCACAAAGATCGAAACAAGGGTTAGAGGCTGCAGGCAGAGGCAAAACAAAACTTGAAAAATATACAAAAAAGCTTGGAATCGAATTGATAGCTAGAGGCATTTTCAGAAGCCAAGACATATCTCAATCGTTTCCTGGGTGTTCACACGAGCGATCTAGATTAAAAGCAAGCTTCCTCAGACCCTATAACGCGCTGTAAGTCCCACGCTACCTAGCTCTATTCTTGGATTCGATTTGGCCCATTCTAGCATCATTTGAATGAGATAATTGCATATTCATAACCCTCATGTTATTTGTAAACCTTTGGCAATAATCAATTTGGTTTATAGGCGCTGTAACCCCAAAACACCATAGCTAGGGTTGCCTTTTTGTTTTTAGGGATTCTTATTTCAGGTGAAATTGGTCCATATAATGGGCATGGTTGCACTCAGGAGAAGGAGACGAACCCAACCATGCCCTTGAAAGTCATTCTTATTTCCTGGAAGTGACTTTTAGATCGAGCTGCGTTTTTAGCTACGGATTCAAATCCGCAGGTAAAATTACAATAGTGGAAGGACAGGGACGAAGAGCTGGCAGTCACCCATTGGACAACTCAAATAACTTTCATGCATTTTTGTTTTGCTGGCACATTAACTTGTTTTATCTTATTATATTTTCTTTGTATGTTATTAACAAATAAACAAAGCGGCCTAGTGGTAAGCGTGCATGTCCAATACCCTCAGGACCTGGGTTTGAATCCCAGGTCCCCCAATTTCTATTTGATTTTGTATTTCAGGTACTCCTGTGCATATCCAAGCGTGCAGAACACCATACTCCCTCAGGCATCCAACAGCCAGATGGCCAAAGGCCAAATCTGGTGGCCAAGATCTGAAGGTCTACCATGGTCCAAGTCAGCGCATGCACACCAAATCCAAAAAGTCAAACAAGGCCAGCGTGTTTTGGGCCTTCAGATTGCTATCCAAGCTCCCAATTCAGGCCCATACCCCCTCTCTCTTTTATTTTACTTATTTTTCTATATTAATTTATTTTTATTATTTACTAACCAATCAAAAATTCTTTTCTTTATAAAATAAAATCACAAAAATATTTTCTTTATCAAATCAAATTTTAATTTTAATTTTATTAACAAACACTAATTAAATTAACTTAGGTTTTAATTAGAATAACTTTAACATATTTTTGTAAATAATTAAAATTAAATTAGATTTAATTAGGTTTTTACCAATTCAATTAATTTTATTTTTCTTTCTTAAAATAACTAAAAACCAAAAATAATTTATTTTTATTAATTAATTTATTTAATTAAATTTAGTAATTAATTTAGATTAATTTCTTTCTTAAAATAAAAACAAAAAAAGATGTGTTCTTTAAAGGGTCAAAACCCTAAACTCGCACTCGATCTAATTTCTCGCGCGTTATTTATTTATTTTATCCAATAATGTACTTGTCTCCGATTTATAATAGTTAATAGGACCTTTATTTATTTTTTATCGCTTTATTTATTTTTAAAGGGTTTGTCTTTGGCGATGTAAATACCCGACGCCTTGTAATTTAAATTCCGCACTTTATTTCTGCAAATTATAATTGTTAGATGTTTGATAATAGGATGGCATGATAAGACTGGATGTTTTAACCTAAAAACAACTTAGATCACCATTAACATGTACAAAGATAAAAATAACTGAAATGACACACTCGCACATGCGCACTCTTAGGGTACACCCCACTTGGTTGCCTTCGTACACGGTCATTGAGCATAGGTCGTTTTAGAGGTCGTCCTCTTGTCTAAAAGATCATAGTCGCCTCGAAATGGTTGCCTCGGATATTGTTGCCTCAAACAAATGATCTAAGACAATAGGGTTACCTCTAAAGCGTCCTAACATAGCTTTAGTGACCGTAGGTCCCTCATTCGAATTGACCCTAAAACTCCAACGACGATGCTACCTACTCATCAATAGTGGGATAGTATTGCCTAAAGGAAATTAGCATAGAACGATTCCTTTTTCGAGTAGGTGGATGGTTCTTAGATACTTGCTCAATCAAAACAAAACTTTTTCATACTTACACTTTTACAAACAAGTTTTCAAAAAACACTTCATTACACTCTTGAGGACAGAAGAAAGAGTTAAATCGAAGTTAAAACAAAAACTTTTCAAAACCTACAAGCACAAAGAAAACAAATTTTGAAAACAATTGAGCAAGTACCTAAGAGCCCGTGGATAACCACGGATAGAAAGGGTGCTAACACCTTCCCTTTCTATAATCTACCTCCCAAACCCGAGAAATATCTCAAAAAAGGAATTTTTATGTGCTTTTTTCCTTTCCTTGTTGGATAAAATAAAAGCCGGTGGTGACTCTTGCTTACCGCGACATTTTGCGAAAACAAACGCAAAACGTAAACCAGCATTCCAAAAAACAGTCAGTTCTTCCCACCGTATCACAAGGACCATCTGCCATCTTGCTATTCTCCCAGAGAGGGCGAGCTTCTCGAATATGTACTTAATTGGATCCATCTTGGATATTAATAAGGTAGTGTGAGTCAACATATACTATCTTATCCGGCGAGCATCCCATACCAGAGTGCAGAAAGTTTTCTCGAGCAGTGGATATCTGGTTTCACAGTCAGTAAACTTTTTGCTCAGGTAGTATATTGCATGCTCTTTTCGAAAAGACTCATCATGCTTCCCCATGACAGACCCCATTGAATTTTCCAAGACTGTTAGATACATGATCATAGGTCTTCCCTCAACTGGCGGCCTCAAAATGGGAGGCTATTGAAGGTACTCCTTGATCCTGTCGAATGCAGCTTGGCATTCTTCGTTCCATTCCACCACTTGATCTTTCTTCAGTAATTTGAAGATTGGTTTACAAGTAGCGGTTAGATGGGAAATGAACCTGGAGATGTAGTTTAGCTGTCCTAAGAATCCCCTAACTTCCTTCTCAATGCGAGGAGCAGGAATTTCTTGTATTGCTTTTACCTTTGTAGGGTCCACTTCGATACCTTTGCCACTGAAAACGAAGCCTAAAAGCTCGACGAACCTCACTCCAAAAGTGCATTTATTCGGGTTCAGCCTTAGCTTATATTTCTTTAGTCTTTCAAACAATTTTTGTAGATGGTCAAGATGTTCCTCTTCAGTTTGAGACCTGGCTATCATGTCATCCACGTAGACCTCCATCTCGTGATGGATCATATTGTGAAATAAAGCTACCATGGCATGCTAATAGGTTGCCCCGACGTTCTTCAGCCCAAATGGCACAACTTTGTAACAAAACGTGCCCCACTGTGTGACGAAGGTCGTTTTCTCCATGTCCTTAAGTTCCATTTTGATCTGATTTGGAGAAACCATCCATGAAGGAAAATACTTTATGTTGTGTGGTGTTGTCAACCAGAATATCGATGTGGGGAAGCGGGAAGTCATCCTTGGGGCTTGCCTTATTCAAGTCTCTGTAATCCACACACATATGTGTTAGAACAATGTTTGAATCTACTACCCTATATTTAAGTTTTGATGATAACAAAGTGAAAAGATATAGTATTTATATGTTTTATGTTTGAACTATCTGCTGCCTAAAATTATTATGCTCTGACTTGCAGATACTCTGATTGATATAAGCAAGATCACGTTTATTCAGCATTAGAATTTGATTTCATACACCAGCATCAGAAGTTGCTACATCAGAACGTCAAGATCAGATGATCAACTCACGCACATGCTGAAGCTTGATGAACAAGACTGCGCTCAAACACTCTGATACAGAAACACAATAGTTCATCAGCAGCGAAGCAGAATCAGAATGAGCCAAGCCAGAACGTGCATTGAAGAAGCAACGGTACTGTGCATTAAACGCTAATTAATTCCAACGGCCTCATTCCAGACAAGATCTGCTCAATAAGGAAAGCTTGTTATTAGCATTGAATCAAGAATATTGCATTCAACGTTCATCTTCTCAAAGTTCTATATAAACAAGGCTTCGAAGATTATAATGACTAATGCTCTCCAAATCTCTACACGCACAAAGCTGAACCATAATCTTCGTTCTACCAGTTTTGCTAAACCACAAACTCTGATACTCCATTACAGTTTAGCAATCCAGTTTCTAAGCTTCATTTGTGTATACATCACAGTTGTGATAAAGTTTTGTAGAAAACATTCACACACATTGTTTTATTCATTTGTAAGAAAGTGTTGCCTTGACAAACCGGGTTGTGGTTTGAATCAAGAAGGCTTTAGCAGTTGTTAAAGCAGTCTGTAATATTCAGTTGAATATAGTGAATTAAGACCTCGTTGGAGAGAGGCGAAATCACCTTGACGGGTGGACTGGAGTAGTTTGAGATCAAACGAACCAGGATAAAAATATCTTGTCAATTGCTTTAGATTTCAGTTTTACAATTCAACCCCCCCTTCTTGTGTTTTTCACCCCTTCAATTGGTATCAGAGCGCCTGGTTCTGAGCTAAAACACTTAACCGTGTCAGTACAAGATCCAGCGTCAGAAAAACACAATGGTAGGAAACAATTCTCACTTCAGCAATGACAATAATGAGGACAGAGACAGATTCAGCGGCAAACCTCCAGTCTTTGATGGAGAAAACTTTGATTACTGGAAAGACAGAATTGAAAGCTTCTTTCTAGCACATGATGCTGATCTGTGGGATATGGTGACAGATGGATACACGCACCCTGTGAATGCAAGTGGTCAGAAGATTGATAGAAAATCAATGACTGATCAACAAAAGCGTGATTTCAAGAATCACCATAAGGCCAGAACCATCCTCCTCAGTGCCATCTCCTATACTGAGTATGAAAAGATCTCCAACAGAGACACAGCAAAGAACATCTTTGATTCTCTCAGAATGACGCATGAGGGCAACGTTCAAGTCAAAGAAACAAAAGCTCTGGCGCTCATTCAGAAGTATGAGGCGTTCAAAATGGAAGAATCTGAATCCATTGAAGCTATGTTCTCTAGATTCCAGATTCTGGTAGCTGGTCTCAAAGTTCTGGACAAAGGATACTCTACTGCTGACCATGTCAAGAAAATAATCAGAAGTTTACCCAAGCAGTGGAGGCCTATGGTTACTGCTCTGAAGCTAGCTAAAGATCTCAACAAGATCACTCTGGAGGAACTTATAAGCTCCCTCAGAAGTCATGAGATAGAGCTAGAAGCTGACGAGCCTCAGAAGCAAGGTAAGCCTTTAGCTTTAAAATCTAACAGAAAATCTGAGTCTAAAGTTTTGCAGGCAGTTGAAGAAACATCTGATGGATCCTCATCAGAAGAAGACGAACTTTCCCTTCTCTCCAGAAGAGTAAATCAACTGTGGAAGCAAAGACAAAGGAAGTTCAGGAATCCCAGAAGATCTGATCAGAACGAGTCTTCTTCCAGATACAGAAGGACAGACTCTTCCTCTGGATACAGAAGATCTGAAGGCTCCTCCAGTAGCAAGAAGCCAAATACCAAAGACATCATCTGCTATGAGTGCAATGAGCAAGGACACTACAAGAGTGACTGCCCAAAGCTTCAGAGGGAAAAGCCCAAAAAGAAGTTTGGAATAGAGAAGAAGAAAAGTCTCATGGCCACATGGGATGACTCTGACTCGTCTGAAGCTGACTCAGAATCAGATGATGAAAGGGCAAACATAGCGCTCATGGCTAATATCTCAGAAGATAGTGAAGCTTCTGAATCAGACTCAGAATCAGACACAGAAGAGGTATTTCCTAACTTCGCTGTTAATTTTACAAAGGCTGAACTTGCTGAAAGCCTCAATGAAATTCTGGAACGCTATCAGCAGATTAGAGCTAAATTCAGAGACCTGAAAAGGAATCTTGAATCTGACTCTAATAAGTCTGAGAGTCTCAAATTGGAAAACTCTGAGCTGAGAGATAAAATTTCAAAATTAGAAAACTCTTTACAAAACTCTCAGAAGGAACCAATTTCTGAAACTCCCAGCAACGCTGATGAGATCATCAAGGAGTATGATCATAGTTTCCAGAAGTTCTTAGCTAAAAGCATAGATAGAAGCAGAATGGCTTCAATGATCTATGGAGTTAGCAGAAATGGCAGGAAAGGAATAGGATACCAAGGTAAGGTTCCTACACCTAAGAATGTCATGGATTTAACCATTAAACACACTCCTCTAAATTCACACTTTGTGTATGGTCACACACACGACATCAAATATACTAGCAGTAAGCACTCTGTGAAACCAAAATTCAACCAGAGTTTTGGTAAAACTAACAAGTCAGGACCCAAGAAAATCTGGGTACCTAAGGATAAAATAATACATGTTGCAGATATCTTTAGCAGCAAGTCAGAAACACCAGTCATGGTACCTGGACTCTGGCTGCTCACGACACATGACGGGAAGAAGGCATATGTTCCAAAGCCTGGAACTTAAGCCTGGAGGCCACGTTGGCTTTGGAGGAAATCAGAGGGGAAAGATAATTGGCTCTGGAACTGTAGGTAATGGAAATCTTCCCTCTATTAATAATGTTCTGCTAGTAGATGGATTGATGCATAATCTGTTATCCATAAGTCAATTAAGTGATAACGGTTATGATATAATCTTTAATCAAAAATCATGTAAAGCTGTTAGTCAGAAAGATGGGACTATCCTGTTTAATGGTAAGAGGAAAAACAACATTTACAAAATCAAACTTTCTGAACTAAAGAGTCAGAACGTAAAATGTCTTCTGTCTGTTAACAATGAGCAGTGGATCTGGCACAGAAGATTGGGGCATGTTAGCATGAGAAGAATATCTCAGATTAACAAACTCAATCTGGTCAGAGGACTTCCAAATTTGAAGTTCAATTCAGATGCTCTGTGTGAAGCATGTCAGAAAGGTAAATTTGCAAAACCTTCTTTTAAATCCAAAAATGTTGTTTCCACCTCTAAGCCATTAGAACTTCTGCACATTGACTTATTTGGACCAGTTAAAACTGCTTCAGTCAGTGGTAAGAAGTATGGGTTAGTAATCGTAGATGACTATAGCAGATGGACATGGGTAAAGTTCTTAAGACACAAGGACGAGTCACACTCTGTGTTTGTTACCTTCTGTAACCAAGTTCAGAATGAAAAAGATCTTAGAATCGTTAAAGTCAGAAGTGATCATGGTGGAGAATTTGAAAATAAAGATTTTGAGTCATTCTTTAATGACAAAGGCATTCTGCATGATTTCTCCTGTCCTAGAACTCCCCAACAAAATGGAGTTGTAGAACGAAAGAACAGAACATTGCAAGAAATGACCAGAACCATGATCAATGAGACAAACGTTGCTAAGACTTTCTGGGCAGAGGCAATAAACACAGCGTGCTACATTCAGAATAGAATCTCAATAAGACCTATTCTGGAAAAGACTCCATATGAATTGTGGAAGAACAGAAAGCCCAACATTTCATATTTTCATCCATTTGGATGTACTTGCTTTATATTGAATACAAAGAATTATTTGAACAAGTTTGACTCTAAGGCACAGAAGTGTATTATGTTAGGATACTCTGAACGCTCAAGAGGGTACAGAGTATACAATACAGAAACACAGATTGTGGAAGAATCAATCAGTGTTCGTTTTGATGACAAGCTTGACTCTGAAAAGTCAAAGCAGAATGAAACTTTTGCAGGTATAGAAATTGAATTTGCAGGTTCTGAAGACAAGTCATCAGAAGCTCTCAACATAGACATTCCTTCAACGTCTGAAAGGAGCACTGCTAGAAATCCTACAACAGCTGCTGATCAACCTCAGAAGAGATTGCCCAGAAGTAGTTTGGATCACCCAGAAGAGACTATCCTAGGAAGAAAGGAAGATCCAATCAGAACAAGAGCAAGCTTCAGAAACTCTGAAGAAACTCTTATGGGACTTGTGTCTCTGATTGAACCTTCTTCTATTGATGAAGCACTTCTGGACAATGACTGGATTCTGGCAATGCAAGAAGAGCTGAATCAATTCACCAGAAACGACGTATGGGATCTCGTTCCCAGACCAAAAGGATTCAACGTCATTGGAACAAGATGGGTGTTCAGAAACAAGCTTAATGAGCAAGGTGAAGTCATCAGAAACAAGGCACGACTGGTTGCACAAGGATATAGTCAGCAAGAGGGGATAGACTATACAGAAACCTTTGCCCCAGTCGCCAGGTTAGAATCTATCAGACTTTTAATTTCATTTGCTGTTAATAGAGGCATCACTCTGTATCAGATGGATGTCAAAAGTGCATTCTTAAATGGTTATATAGAAGAAGAAGTTTATGTTCACCAACCCCCAGGTTTTGAAAATACAAAACATCCAGAACATGTTTTCAAACTAAAGAAGTCACTGTATGGTCTGAAACAAGCTCCCAGAGCTTGGTATGAAAGGCTAAGTAACTTTCTGCTTGAAAATGAATTCACCAGAGGGAAAGTGGACACTACTCTATTCTGTAAAACAGTTAAGAGTGACATTTTAGTCTGTCAAATTTATGTTGATGATATAATTTTTGGTTCTACTAATCCTTCTCTTGGAAGAAAATTTGCTAAGTGTATGCAGGCAGAATTTGAGATGAGCCTCATGGGGGAACTGAAATTCTTTTTAGGAATTCAGATCAATCAAACTCCAGAAGGAACTTACATTCATCAGAGCAAATACATCAGAGATCTTCTGAAGAAATTTGACCTCTCAGAATGTAAGCCATCAAAGATTCCAATGCATCCCACGTGCATTCTGGAAAGAGAAGAGGTAAGCAAAAGTGTAGAACAGAAAGTCTACAGAGGTATGATTGGTTCTCTCCTCTATCTGACTGCTTCAAGACCTGACATATTATTCAGTGTTTGCATCTGTGCTAGATTCCAATCAGATCCTAGAGAATCTCACTTAACAACTGTTAAGCGAATTTTCAAGTATCTGAAAGGTACTACTAATCTGGGTTTGTTTTATAGAAAATCTAGTGATTACAGCTTAGTAGGCTACTGCGATGCTGATTTTGCTGGAGACAGAGTGGAACGTAAAAGTACTTCTGGAAGCTGCCAGTTTCTGGGAGAAAATCTGATCTCTTGGTCCAGCAAAAGGCAATCAACAATTGCTCTGTCAACAGCAGAAGCTGAGTACATAGCAGCAGCAGGATGTAGCACACAAATGCTCTGGATGAAAAGTCAGCTTGAAGACTTCCAGATTTTTGAGAGTAACATTCCTATACTTTGTGATAATACTTCTGCTATTTGCTTAAGTAAGAATCCTATTTTACATTCTAGAGCTAAGCATATAGAAATAAAGCATCATTTCATTAGGGACTATATTCAGAAAGGTATTTTGAACTTAAAATTTATAGATACAGACCATCAATGGGCTGATATCTTTACTAAACCCCTTTCAGAAGATAGGTTTAATTTCATTCTGAAACATCTCAGCATGAAAGTATGCCCAGAATGAAAATGTTTTAATTCCATATATTTATCTTCAGAATGTAATTATATTACTGTGAACTTCTGATCAATCTTCTTCAGAAAGATAGAACATGCAGATTGTATCAGATGCAAGTCTAAAGATCTGAGAGTTTAATCTCAAAGACAGACGTGCTGATCACTACATCAAACAAGTGTCATCCAATCATCAGCATATCTCTGAAGCAGAACGCGTGCACGCTTCTGAGAAGGCAAAGCGCTGATTGGGTGCATTGAGACACATGTCTGGTAACCGTTTTTAAGTATCTTTCTCAAATCCCCCAAAATCAGCAAGCATTTAATGAAAAGTAATCATTCTTTTAAATGGCAATCATGATTTTTTTTTCTCTCTCTTAAAAACGTTTAACTTTTCAAAACAATTTTGAAAAACTATATTTAAGCACATTAATCTCTCATTTACTCTTTACGCTTTCTCACAATCACTCAAGCATTTTCTGCATATTTCTGAGTTCATCCTTGCAAACTTTTTTCTCTCAATTCAGTCTCAAAGCTTTTTTAGTGTGAACAATGGCATCCTCCAGCATTTCTGCAGGCAATCAGAAGAAAGAAACCTCTGAACAATATCAGGTGCCCCTCAGAACTCTTCTCACTCCGGTAAAGAACCTTGAAGTGCTTTCTGAGTTAATCATTGACTTTGAAAGCTTGAAGGAAAATGGATTTGACCTAACTGAAGAAATTAGGGCTCAAAAGTGGGAAAGGTACTTCGATAGGTTGGTTGGACCAACATTCCCAGCGCTAGTCAAGGAATTTTGGATTCACGCCAAAGTTGCAAAACATCTAGTCATTTCTTCTGTTATGGGAAAGAAGATCGTGATTTCTGAAGATCTCATTGCAAAGCTAATCGGTCAAAGTGGTGGTGGAGTCCGTTGTGTGGACATGGCCGAAAGATGCGCTGATGTAGGTGTGGTAGCCAACAGGATTTTCACTCTTGGAATGCCCAGCAGCAAGATTAAGGATCTGAAGGACCACTGCAGAGTATGGGCTAAGATTATTCTGGGATGCTTCAACCACAGGAAACCAACAAGTTCTCCTGATTATATAAACGTGGATCAGCAGTTTCTGATCTACTTTATTGATCAGAAGGTTAAGATCAATCTGGCTCACTTCCTGTTCAACCATCTCAAAACCAGTGTGAAAGAAACAAGAGAAGAAGAAAGAACCAAGAGGGACTGGATACCGTTTGGAAGGCTTATATCAGATATTCTGACAGAGAATAGGCTGATTGAACATCTGATTGAAGCTCAGGAGCTGAGCACTATTGAACCAACCATTGGGAAACCTCTGAACGCTAAGAATCTAAAAAAGATGAAGCTGATAGAAAATATTCAGAAGGAACCCAGAGCTACTTCAACTGCTGATATCTCCAGCAGAAGAGTGCCTCTGAGTAATTTTCCAGTATTTTCTGAAATGGAATCCAAACCAGAGATGTTTCTCAGGTACCCAGATACGTACAAGGCAGAGGATACAGGTTCAAAGCTGAAGATCAAAGATCTGAGTCAACCCCAACCAGAAGTGACTCAGAAGAAGACAAAGAAGAGGAAAGCGCCAACAGAAGGATCATCTCATTAGACTCCAAAGAAAAGAGGTATTTCATCTGCTGCCCCTGTTTTAATTTCATCTACTATTCCAACATCTGCTGCTCCTTCTCAAACTTCCCACAGAATATCCATCCCAATCCCTACTATTGATGAAACCATACCAGAAGACCCTTCTGAGGCCTTACTACTCAGAAGACCCAGAACCAAACTCCCCAAACAACCAACAGTTTCAACAACACCAGCACTTGACCGAGTGCTAGCTGATATTGAGCGTGAACATGCTTCTGCTCAACCACTCTCTGAACCACTAAATGTTCCTCCTCCACAACCAGAACAACAACAACAACCAGAACCAGAACCACAACAACAACAACCACTCTCAGAAGAACCTCTGATCCCTGAGCAATCAGAGATTCCACCTCTCTCTCCCCAACCAGAAATAAATCCACCTTCACCACAAACAGAGTTTCACCACTATGAAACCCCTTCTCCTCATCATTCTGACCCTCACTCACCTCAACCATCACCGTTGGCAATCCAGTTGCCATGTGGAACCACTGTTTTCAGGCCCCAGTTGCCATCCTCATTAGAATCAACACCTCCAAAAACTCCAACCACTCCAATAGAAATATCTGACTCTGATACCCCTCCTCCAAAACAAACAGCCTCTCAGAAATCCGCTGAAAACCCCAGCAGAACTTTCATTGACTTAACCAGTCTTGAACGTCTTGCTGATTTAAGACACAAAATTGCCATCCCAAAACCAAAGCAACCAGATGTTGGCTCTGGTATTTTGAATTTTGAAACAGGTGTGCTGCAATGGATTGCTTCTTTGAAGCAAGCTTGCCCTGGGATGATTGACCCAGCTGCTTCTGATCAGCTCTGGTCACAGTTCAGATCTTAGGTACGTGCTGTAACCCTCAAGTTGCAGGACGTCAACTATGAGCAGGCTCAACAGAACTTCAGCAAGCTGCTGAAGGAAGTTGAAAGTCAGCTACCTCAGGAAGTTGTGCTCCCTCTGGACTCTGAACCTTGGTCTGAGAAACAGCAAGCTGCTAAGGTGCAACCATTAGAAGAAGACAAGACCATTCAGGCTGAAGAAAATCCAGCAGAAGATGTCGCTGAAAGTTCTGAGAAGCCTCCTCCTTCTGATGCTTCTCAAGCTGCCTTGGACAGGCAGACTCTGGAAGAATTAAGGCTGAATGACTTGCGTCTACAGCAGCGGATGGAAGAGAATGATCAGAAGATGAAAGCAAGAATGGATGTGCAGGACAGCAAGATCGACACTGTTGTCAACATGGTTCAGAAGCAGAATGAAACTTCTGAAAAGATTCAAGCGATGCTGGAGAGCCTGTTCTCACGCATGCCTCCTCAACCTTAAATTTTTTTTTCATGCATAACCTTTTTCATGTTTTCTTGATTTTCTGATGTACTGTTTTGATTATGTTTTTGTAATATTTTTCTTGCTCTGATTCTGAACTATCTTAATATGATTAGTTTTTCTGATCAAATTGTTTTAGCACATCACCAACACTTTTTGATTGCTGACAAAAAGGGGGAGAACAAGAATGATATTTAAATCAATAACGGGCTAACTAGACAGAAACTCTCAAACATTCTAACTCTATTACTTGAAATGTTTTTCTGTTTTGTTTAAAGTCTACAGGCACAAGGAAGCTCCTGGACACTCTGAAGACTAGAAGCTCTTATCAAAATGTAGAAGCTCTGATCAATGTTGCTCTGATCAATATGAAGTTCTGATCGTCTTAATACTCTGATCCAAAGCAAAGCTCTGACAGGAAAAGCTCTGAAGCTCTGCTATCTGATGTTCAAAGAAAGAAAAAGATCCGATCCTGAAGAACACGTATATCAAAGGGAAGCAATAAACTCAGGGGGAGTATTTCTTAACTCTGACTTCTCCGTACCTCTTTAATCTGATACATTTTTCCAGATACCTTTTCACGTTATTTTTCATTTAAAATATCTAGTTTTTGTCATCATCAAAAAGGGGGAGATTGTTAGAACAATGTTTGAATCTACTACCCTATATTTAAGTTTTGATGATAACAAAGTGAAAAGATATAGTATTTATATGTTTTATGTTTGAACTATCTGCTGCCTAAAATTATTATGCTCTGACTTGCAGATACTCTGATTGATATAAGCAAGATCACGTTTATTCAGCATCAGAATTTGATTTCATACACCAGCATCAGAAGTTGCTACATCAGAACGTCAAGATCAGATGATCAACTCACGCACATGCTGAAGCTTGATGAACAAGACTGCGCTCAAACACTCTGATACAGAAACACAATAGTTCATCAGCAGCGAAGCAGAATCAGAATGAGCCAAGCCAGAACGTGCATTGAAGAAGCAACGGTACTGTGCATTAAACGCTAATTAATTCCAACGGCCTCATTCCAGACAAGATCTGCTCAATAAGGAAAGCTTGTTATTAGCATTGAATCAAGAATATTGCATTCAACGTTCATCTTCTCAAAGTGCTATCTAAACAAGGCTTCGAAGATTATAATGACTAATGCTCTCCAAATCTCTACACGCACAAAGCTGAACCATAATCTTCGTTCTACCAGTTTTGCTAAACCACAAACTCTGATACTCCATTACAGTTTAGCAATCCAGTTTCTAAGCTTCATTTGTGTATACATCACAGTTGTGATAAAGTTTTGTAGAAAACATTCACACACATTGTTTTATTCATTTGTAAGAAAGTGTTGCCTTGACAAACCGGGTTGTGGTTTGAATCAAGAAGGCTTTAGCAGTTGTTAAAGCAGTCTGTAATATTCAGTTGAATATAGTGAATTAAGACCTCGTTGGAGAGAGGCGAAATCACCTTGACGGGTGGACTGGAGTAGTTTGAGATCAAACGAACCAGGATAAAAATATCTTGTCAATTGCTTTAGATTTCAGTTTTACAATTCAACCCCCCCTTCTTGTTGAGTCCTCTGCTGATGGTTGGAAAAATCCACTCGTCCATGTCACAGCTGCTATCACTGTCTCCCACTACATTGACTCCCTGATTGCTGATACGTAAAGGTGGTCCCCCAGTGTGAGTTCGTCGAACAATTCTCTGGGCCTCCGAAGTAAAACCCAAACCAAATTTTTTGGATTTGTAGGGAATATCCAGAAGTTGACCCCAAATGGTGCATCCACCTTCCTCAACTACGGCTCTAGAATCCTTCAGAGAGGCCATTTTCAATGGAGGTCTGGTAACCTTTGGAGTTTTGGTAGTAGTCTTGGCTACCGCAACTGTTTGTGGGACCTCCTCAAAATTCTGACATGGGGTCTCAATGAACTCACCATCCATTAACACATACCTGAAAGAGATCAAGTGGCTAACCATGTATTCCTCCTCCCCATGGACTATGATGATCTTTCCCTTGATTGGGTACTTCAACATCTGATGTAGGGTAGAAGTGACAACACCAGCGCCATGGATCCAGGGTCGGCCCAATAGACATGAATATGAAGGATGGATATCTATCACATAGAAAGTTGAATCACAAGTATGAGTTCCAACTTTTATAGGGATGTCTACTTCTCCGTGCACTGTTGTCTTAGAACCATCAAAGGCCCTCACCACAATGTTGCTAGGCTTTAAAGTGAGTCCCTCACAATCTAACTGGTCAAGAGCATTATTTGGTAAGACATTATGTGATGAACCCGTATCCACCAAAACATGGGCTAACATAGTGCCCATGCACTCAATGGAAACATGCAAGGCATCGTTGTGTTTTCTTTCTTTGGGAGTTAAATCAGCGTCAGAAAAACCTAGCCCATTGTCAACACTCAAACTGACCACACAGTCTTCAAATTGATCAGCGGAGGTTTCTTGGGGCATGTGGGCGGTCTTTAGAAACTTTACTAAGGCCTTGGAGTGGGCCTCAAAACACAAAATTAAGGCCAACATTGATATTTTCGAGGGGGTCTTCCCCAACTATTCCATGATGTTGTAGTCACTTTTCTTGATTATTCTTAGTATCTCTTCCATCTCTTTGCTATAAGCTTCAAGAATGACCTTTGGGTGTGCCTTCTTCTGGATAGGCTCAAACAATACCTCTTTTCCCGTTGTCTCGATAGCAGGGATAATAGTAGGACTATCAATGAGAGTATCACTGGGTATGCTGGTAGGAGCGGTAACGAGAATAATTATAGGAGTAGCAATGATTTTTGGAGAGATCTCAGGTGAGAAGACTCTTCCACTTCTTGTTATCTTACTGTTCCCAACGATATTGACGATGTCAGGATCAGTGTCTTTCACAATTTTGTCTTTGATAGCCAATAGATCTTGCCTGACACCATGGTAATAGACGTCAGCCCCATAGTTCCAGGGAACAACTTTATCTGAAGAATATGGTATTGGTCCCGGTATGGTGATGATTAGGGGAGAATATTTTTGAGCAAATGTAATCCTGACGGGTCTTTTAGTGGAGACCTTGGGAGGATGGTCAGAAATGGTGATTATTGAGACATCTTCACAGGAATTTCTGGCAAGAGGAACTTTTTCAAACAGGATTTCTTTGTTAGCCATCAGGCGCTGGACGCCCATCTTCAGTAACAAACAACCATTTGGTAGAGACATACATAAGCGACAACTTTTGTCACATCCCAGAAACAGGCCGGCTTGGAATAGATTTTGTTTAATAGTCAAAAGGGGAGTAGTTAAATCATTCACGGATGAAACAAAACAATCATTATCAACAACGTTAACACCTTGACCATGTTTGGGCATTGGAGCCTGTTGTACCCCAAAATTTTCCCTCTCATTTTATCAGGATTTCCCCTCACAAGACTCTTTGGACTCTAGACAGGATTAGGGTTTACTCAGCTCAAGACATCTCCTTGCACTGATGACCTGAAATTAGGGTTTGAGTTTGCACAGGGATTTTTGGACTTTCAATGCTCAATGTGACTTTCATACTTCATGTTGGACCTCTAAGATTGCTCATACCATGTTTCAAGCCTTGAATCAAATTTTTGCCCAGTCAATTGGATAGTTGACCTAAAAATCAGCTGTATTGGGGAAAAAGTCAATTGTGGCCAATTTACAGTCAAAACTCATAATTTTTGATCCACAACAACATTATAAACTCATATTAACCATTTGATCAAGTTTCGACCACAACTCCTCAAGAAATTTGATCAGATCATCAAAAGGGCAAAATGGTCATTTTTAGGGTTTTGACTGTAGAAGGGAAATTTATGATTTTTCACCTAGCCAATGGCAAATTGGGTTCAAGCATGGATTCAAGGACTCAATAGCATCATCTTGACCTAATCACAAGGTTCAAAAGATCTCAATTGAATTGGATTGACAAATGAATTTTCCATTCAACTGATCAAAAATCAACTGTACACTGAAAAGTCAAACTTTGACTTTTTGGTCATAATCAAGTGCCAAGGGTCATTTTTCATCAAGATGTGTCAAAACATGAAACTTGTTCACCAAGAAACCTAATTTTGAAAATTAGGGTTTAAAATGGAAAATTTTCATAACTTAGAAATTTTCTAAGTTATGAAAATTTCTTATTTTTCCCCAACTTTTCCCAACTTTTTCACCATGATGCAATTGGATTCAAAGAAAACTTCCAACATGAAAGTTGTAGTCCTCCACAAAATATACAACTTTGATTCACAAAGTTTACCAAAAAGATTCTTGGATCTCAAGTTATGATTTTGTGAATAAGGGTCCATGAAACTTTTAACTTAGTGAAATTTTGCCCTAGTTTAGGCAGGATTTTGACCTATCTTCATGGCAATTTTTCACATAGTTCCAATTGGAATCTCAAAATGAATTTCAAATATGGATTGTAGATCATATTACAAGCTTTCCAAAATGTCAAAGAACTCTCCAAGATCATTCATGGTTAGGGAGAATCGAAAGTTTGAAATTGGCAAATCATCACTTTTGTCCAAGGCATTTTACACCATGCTACAAGTTGCAAAATCTGTCCAAACCTTGCTTGTACTTGTTTACAGGTCCTTAAACCTTTCCAAACTCATAAATTAAATGCAAACACATTGGATTAGGGCATTGTTCTAATCTATGAAACATTACACAAAGGTTTAATCCATTTTTGGCAAAAAGGCAACAATGCCATTTACATAAAGCACACCTTTTGCAAATTTGTTTCTATTGAGCATTGGACCAAGCCTTTTACTGCAAACAAAGTTACCTAATATCAGGAATAGTACACTAACTATGTGCATGCTTGGAACTAGTCTGTACAGGCCATAGCATTGTCAAAATCACCTTTTACTTCAAAACCAAGCAATTGTGCAAAAGGTCAATAACTCTTCAATTTGATAAGAGCAAGTGTTGAAAGGATAGGAAAACGTCTTTAAGCTATTCCAAGAGAAATCCCCTACAGTACATCATCTAGATCCCCAGCGGAGCTAAAACATTGAAATACATATCCCCAGTGGAGTTAAATTTCAAATTCCTCACCAGAGTCGAAACTTCAAACTCCCTATCCCCAGGCGAGTCACAATGCAAATCCTTTATCCACCATCAGAGTTAAACCTCCAAATTCCCAATCCCCAGCGGAGCAAAACTTTGAACTATAGATCCTCAGTGGAGATGAAACCTTCTTCCCCAACGGAGTAAAATTTCCAACTATCAATCCACAGCGGAAACCATTCAGTTTTCCCCAAATTCCCTAACAAGTTGTCTTAAAGTCTGAGAATCAACCAGATAACAATTAACTTTTATCCCCAACCTATGGATAATTCCCCAGTAGATTGGCATACAACCCAAACTCCTGAACTTTTTCCAAACAGGAATAAGCTTTTCCCCAGAGAGTCTTGAACTTACTTTCCAGCAGGATAACTTCCCCCCAGCAGTATAGCTATTCCCCACAGAGTTTTTACTCCCCAACAAAATGAAGGTTCTTATTCTTAACTCCTCAGCTTGAAGTCCCCAAGGATTCAAATTCCCCTAGCAGATTGAAGATTCTCAGTCTGGATTCCCCAGTGAAGTTGCCAGAATTTTCATTACTTCCCAGCATAAATTTGTCAGAATTTTTAATCCCCTGCAGATCGAAGATTCTCATTCTCAAGCCCCCAAGGGTTCTTTTCCCCAGGAGATCGAAGTTTCTCATTCTTAATTCTCCGTAGAAGCCATCAAAGTCTTCCTTTTTCTCCAGCAGATCATGGTACTTCTGTCATCTAACCCCCAATAGAGATTCGTCAGAGTTTCCTTATTCCCTAGTCGAGTAAGGATTCCCATTGTGTAATCTCCGGCCATAGTCATCAAAGTTCTCGGGATTCCCCAAGCAGGTTTCTCAAGCAGACTTGAAGGATCCCTGTATCCCCAGGAAAGTCATGAAGGATTCTCACATCCCCACAGAAGTTGTCAAAGTTTTGATAAACCCCACGATTTGCCAAGGATTTTCTGTCCCCAACAATAGTGAGCAAGGATTTCTCATCCTCAGCAATCAAAGATTTTTAATCTCCAGCAGCGGTCACGGATTTACTTTCCCCGGCAACAGTCAAGGATTTTATTATCTCCAACTATCAAGGATTTATTTTCCTCAGCAAGACAGCTATTCGGCTTACATGCGCATACATTACATTCATATATCATAAATATTGATAAAACACATTTATTGCATCATACATGTCATGCGGCATAACTTTGTGTTTCAACTAACATTTTACCCTTTTCAGGATAAGATTAAAAGCTATCTTTAACAAATATTCAAATATTTCAGATACAGTACGGATACACTCCAAGACATGGAAGCCATTCTGTTACTCATTCAGATCTCTTATTCAGATACAGTATAGATACACCCCAGACACGGAAGTCATTCTGCTACTCATACAAATCTCAACTTCAGATACAGTCCAGATACGCTCCAGACACGGATGCCATTCTGTCACTCATTCAGACTTCAACAATCAGATACAAATTAGATACGCTCCAGACGCGGAAGCCATTCTATTTCTCATTCAGATTCAACTATCAATTTCAACTCCAGATACACTCCAGACACAGAAGTCATTCTGTCACTTATTCAGATCTCAGTTACAGTACAGATACACTCCAGACGCGGAAGTCATTCTACTACTCATACAGATCTCAACTTCAGATATAGTCCAGATACGCTCCAGACATGGTAGCCATTCTGTCACTTATTCAACTTTTTCCCCAGCCCAGAGATGCTCCAGACACGGAAGTCATTCTGCTACTCATACAGATCTCAACTTCTGATACAGTCCAGATACGCACCAGACACGGAAGCCATTTTGTCACTCATTCAGACCTTTTCCCCAGCCCAGAGATGCTCCAGACACATATGTCATCCTGCCGCTTATTCAAATTTCAGATTCAGATACAATACAGATACACTCCAGACACGGCAGTTATTCTGTTATTCATTCAGATTCAATCTCCAGTTACAACTCGGATACGCTCCAGACACGGACGCCATTCCATTGCTCATACAAATTCAATCTCCAGATACAACTTAAATACGTTCCAGATACGGATACCATTCTGATGTTCATTCTCTTGATTTTCAACAAAAATTCTTGGATGGCATCTTTAAGCCCATCTCCAACAAGATTCTACCATCTCCAAATGGCATCTTTAAGCCCATTCCCTCAACCACATTTTGACGAGTGCAAATTTACGGGCACTCTAGTGTCCAATCATCTTTTACCTTCGAGTCACGAACGACAAACTCGCCAATCTAACTCTTCAGGTTCAAGAAGATTGAACAGGGGAAGCTGTTGTGCCCCAAAATTTTCCCTCTCATTTTATCAGGATTTCCCCTCACAAGACTCTTTGGACTCCAGACAGGATTAGGGTTTACTCAGCTCAAGACATCTCCTTGCACTGATGACCTGAAATTAGGGTTTGAGTCTGCACAGGGATTTTTGGACTTTCAATGCTCAATGTGACTTTCATACTTCATGTTGGACCTCTAATATTTCTCATACCAAGTTTCAAGCCTTGAATCAAATTTTTGCCCAGTCAATTGGACGGTTGACCTAAAAATCAGTTGTATTGAGGAAAAAGTCAATTGTGGCCAATTTACAGTCAAAGCTCATAATTTTTTATCCACAACAACATTATAAACTCATATGAAACATTTGATCAAGTTTGGACCACAACTCCTAAAGAAATTTGATCAGATCATCAAAAGGGCAAAATGGTCATTTTTAAGGTTTTGACTTCAGAAGGGCAATTTTTGATTTTTCACCTAGCCAATGGCAAATTGGGTTCAAGAATGGATTCAAGGACTCAATAGCATCATCTTAACCTAATCACAAGGTTCAAAAGATCTCAATTGCATTGGATTGACAGAAGAATTTTCCAGTTAACTGATCAAAAATCAACTCTACACTGAAAAGTCAAACTTTGACTTTTTGGTCAAAATCATGTGCCAAGGGTCATTTTTCATCAAGATGTGTCAAAACATGAAACTTGTTCACCAAGAAACCTAATTTTTAAAATTAGGGTTTAAAATGGAAAATTTTCATAACTTAGAAATTTTCTAAGTTATCAAAATTTCTTATTTTTCCCCAACTTTTTCACCATGATGCAATTGGATTCAAAGAAAACTTCCAACATGAAAGTTGTAGTCCTCCACAAAATCCACAACTTTTATTCACAAAGTTTTCCCAAAATATTCTTGGATCTTAAGTTATGATTTTATGAATAAGGGTCCATGAAACTTTTAACTTAGTGAAATTTTGCCCTAGTTTAGGCAGGATTTTGACCTATCTTCATGGCAATTTTTCACATAGTTCCAATTTGTATCTCAAAATGCATTTCAAATATGGATTATAGAGAATGTTACAAGCTTTCCAAAATGTCCAAGAACTCTCCAAGATCATTCATGGTTAGGGAGAATCGAAAGTTTGAAATTGGCAAATCATCACTTTTGTCCAAGGCATTTTAAATCCATGCTACAAGTTACAAAATCTGTCCAAACCTTACTTGTACTTGTTTACAGGTCCTTAAACCTTTCCACACTCATAAATTAAATGCAAACACATTGTATTATGGCATTGTTCTGATCTATGAAACATTACACAAAGGTTTAATCCATTTTTGGCAAAAAGGCAACAATGCCATTTACATAAAGCACACCTTTTGCAAATTTGTTTCTCTTGAGCATTGTACCAAGCCTTTTGCTGCAAACAAAGTTCCCTAATATCAGGCAAAGTACACCAACTATGTGCATGCTTGGAACTATCCTGTACAGGCCATAGCATTGTCAAAATCACCTTTTACTTCAAAACTAAGCAATTGTGCAAAAGGTCAACAACTCTTCAATCTGATAAGAGCAAGTGTTGTATTCATTTCAAACAAGTTTTACAAATTGCCTAAGGTCAGAAACACGAGATCTAAGCCTCTCAAACACCCTCTAACATCAAAACACCAAGTTCTTGTCAAAACAAGGCAGGTTCTGCAGATTGACTTCCACAACCAAATCCGCTCGTGTGTTTTGTCCCAAACCACTTCAAACACTTTCTAAATAATACACCTAAGCTATCCCAACCATTCCTGAGCCACTGTAATTCCATTTACACACTTCACCATTTTCAAATTCTGAGTTTGCAGGTTGAGTTCTACATGAAGTTTCAGACCATTTCAAAGCAAGCCAAGCATTGGGAAAGGTCAAGGGAACATCAAGCAAGCTTAAAAGAACCTCGGGCCTCACTGAAAGTTGCTACATTGCCATACTCGAGCTTGACTGAAACAGGTATTTCTCAAACTTCTATCTCTTTATTTAGGAATCATTAGGCTTAGGTTTGTGAAGAAAAAATGTAGTCCTCATTGTCCTTGAGCTGCACATATGCATAAAATTCATTTATGTTAACTGAGGTAAGAGTATTTGATAGTTGAACTTTCTGAAAAAAACTAGGTCAAGATTTAGGGCCAATGAAATTCACTCTGGTCTTTGAGAGTTAGATTAAGTTTTTACATGGTTAGAATCGTGTGATCAAGAGATATAACTTTCATGTTGCAAGTTTTTATTTTTAAGCACAAATGCAGGAGATACAAGATTTGAACCATGGCGCGTGTTTTCTGATTCTCAAGGACAGGGATGAAGAGGAATGTGGGCTGGGCCTGACTTGGCCTTGCTATTTGCACCCCTTAGCTTGCTTTTCACGCCCCCTTGGCCCATTTCATTATTTTTCCATATTTTTCATTTCTTTTTTTTTTTTATTTTCTGACTTTTATTTATTTTTTCCAAATATTAAAAATCACTAAAAAATATTTTCTTAAATTTTCACATTTTTATTTTATTTTTTTCTTTTACTTTTGGCATAATATTTAGTTTATTAGGTTTAATACATTTATTTTCTTAAATAAAAACTTATAATTAATACAAAAATATTATATATTATTATTTTTATTATTTATACACTTAAATAATATTTTCTCACACATTTTAATTTTTTAACATTTTCGTATATATTTTATTTATTTTCTTGTACATAAATAAATAATATAATATATATATTTTCTTAAAATCAAAATTAGGGTTTCCACCCTTTCAAAAATAATCATTTAATTTCTTATTATTTTTAGACAAAAATAATTTATTTTACATACATAAAACAAAAATACAAAAACATTTTGCATATTTATATTTAATTGCTTATTTAAATATTTGTCAATTTATTATTTGTACAATAAATTCAATATGGTTGTAATAGTTTTAGGGCTTTATTTTTGAGCAATATCCCCCTATTCAAACTTGTATCCCTTTCCCATATCAATGTTGTAATAGTCGTAGATTTACTTTTACGCATTTATTGCTTTTATATGCATGATAGTAAGATTAGGGTTTGTATGCAAGACCAAAATCAAAACGAATAGCATGAATAAACACAAGATAAAAATGCATGAAAAATGACAACACAATGCACACAAGCACCCCTAGGGTTTCATCCACTTGTTGCCTTAAAAATGGCCATGGTATACATGCTAGGTATCTTGGCAAAACAAAATCAAAACAAAAGATCATAGTCCCTAGATGACGCTATCTTGGTTTCCTATACAAAAATAATCTAGTCCCTCAAAAATTTGCTAAGATACTTGGCAATATTGTTATCATGGTTATACGATGACCCACGCCCGTCCCGTTTAACATCCAAATACAAGGTTGTTTACCAAATACAATGGTAAAACAACAATGTCAAAGAGTTAAAAATGTTTAGGAAAGATCTTTGAGTAGGGTATACAACTCCTAGTTACTTGATCAAACTTGCAAAACATCCTTGCTATTTTCAAAAACACACAACAATTTAAAAACATTTTCCCAAACCAAATTTTCAAACATTGAAACATTTTTCAAAAGACAAACACCTTTGTATACATTCAAACAAGAATCATTACAAAGGTTGCCTAAACAAAGGCCTCTTTTCAAAATATTTTCAAAACCACACACAAAAGCACCATTTCAAACAATTGAAAAGCAAAAGCAAGTAATCTAAAACAAGTAACTAAGAGCCCATGGAAAACCATGGATGAAAAGGGTGCTAGCACCTTCCCTTTTCATAATATACCCCCCAAACCGAAAAAAAATCTCAAAGGTCTTTCCTGTGCTTTTTGACCTTTCCTTTGGATAAAATAAAAAGTCGGTGGCGACTCTTGCTAAACCGAAACATTTGCAAACACAAACGCAAAACCTCAAGTCCATTCTCCCACCACATCACAGAACTGTCGACTCTGCTGGGGAAAAATCTAAAAGTGGGGTTACCTTAGGGTTTAGATCACCTTTACATGCTTATCTTGTTTGCCTTGATTGCTTTACATTTGGTTCTATTGTTTGGGTTTGAATCCTCTACCCGGATTTGGGAAATATTCATAGGTAAATAGCAATACGTTGTGGAAACTGTGTGGGGTATACCGACATGGTTGAAGCAATAGTTATATTAGTGCGACGTATTTGTGGGTACCGGTAGCCTTTGAGTTAATCAAAGAGAATACGGGGCCGCTGAGTGATGTCATGAAGCACTAATGGACTTTTAGAACCTTTACTTGACCAACTTGGCCTTTTTAGGGGTAGTGAGATAACCGGCTTTAGTGCAACCCGAAGTTGGTAGATACTCGAGACTACACTCATTAAGGGTTGTTTTCTTGGAATATTTCGGTCTCCAGTAAAGTGGCTAAACTGAAACAATGAACACAGAAAACAATCCAGTGATATTGAGCTCCTTAGAACCCGGTTACTATTTATAGGACAGGTTGAGCCAACTAAACTTCAAGAGGGTACTTACCTATGAAACCCCATGCAAGCCTGAAACTAGGAACTTGTGTGATTTGTTTGTACATATATACTTGTGCATAACATCATAACATCATGAAGCATCATATGCATCCACTAACCATTTCAAGGATTTGGATCTTCATCTTTGTTCTTGTTTTGTAGGTTATGGAATCACTTCGCAGAAAAACTGTCCAAGTCAACCTTGTAAGAATTCCTCCTCAACTCAAGAAGCTTGCTTCAAGGATTCTTGAGAATTCTCCATTCACCGAGAGGCATGGTCGTCTTCTCAACTTAGTCACTGTCAACGTTGAGGAGGATATGCTGAAAGTTCTCTTCCAGTTCTTTGACCCCCTACACCACTGCTTCACATTTCCTGATTACCAGCTTGTGCCTACTTTGGAGGAATTTTCTCAACTCTTGAGGATTCCTATTCTCCATCAACTACCCTACAACGGTATGGAAAGAGATCCAAAGCCTGAAGATGTTGCTCAAGCCTTACACTTGCAACCATCCGATATCATAGGCCATTGGGAAACTAGAAGTGGTGTCAAAGGTTTCTTGTCAAAGTTTCTGTTTGAGAAGGCCCAAAGCTGCTGGAATTCATTGGACTTACAAGATTTTGAGGAGATTGTAGCTCTTCTCATCTATGGGATGGTCTTGTTCCCAAACCTTGACCAGCTTATAGATGTCAATGCTGTCAAAATTTTCATGGCTCGTAACCCGGTGCCTACATTGCTTGGGGATATCCTCCACTCATTTCACACTCCAACAATGAGGAAAAGAGGTGTTCTCATGTGTTGTACTCCTCTACTGGCAAGATGGTTTATTTTTCATCTTCCCCAATCAGTTCTGAAGAATGAGCAAGGTTTGAGGTGGTCACAACGATTGATGACTCTTACACATTATGATGTTCATTGGTGTTCTTGATCCAGAGAAAATGTTATCATCATTGATCATTGTGGGGAATTCCCTAATGTCCCACTACTTGTCATTAGGGGAGGCATTACCTACAACCCTTGCTTGGCTCTGAGACAGTTTGGGTATGCCCGAAGGGATGGCCCACATGACATGCTGATTCCAGATCTGGTTTTTGACTTCAAAAATGACGATCAAGGACTTTGACAAAGGTTTATCCGAGCTTGGAGGATGCCCAACAAGGTGGACAATAAGACCTTGGGACACAAGAATTCCATCCCCCTTGAGCCTTACCTCAAGTGGGTACGAACCCGCGCCCAAAGTCTTATGATGCCTTACCCTTACATTCTTCCTGTGATCAAAGAGCCTGTTATGGAAGGAGAGGTTCCATACACCATCCTACATCCTAACATGCCAATATCACTTGAAGATTTGCAAAGGAGTTGGATACAGCTCAAGGGAGAGCGTGATTCTTTTGAAGCCCAATTCTACGCAAGTGAGAAGAAGGTTTTGGAACTTACTCGTCAACTTCACGAAGAGCAGACTCTCAACACCTACATTGCACCAAAGAGGATGCGCAACGTATTTTTACATTAGAATTTTGTATTATTTTGTCCATGGGGCATTTATGTAATAACAAATTCTATCTTATTAATAGGACGTGTGTTCTTTTTTGTTTAAAACAACTATGAATTTCTGAATCCTTGAATGCATTACATGAATAAATATCATTCATCATATGCATAAAAAGGTCTTCACACTAGATTTCCTTATCTCTCTACTGTTTATTTCAACAAGATGGATATGAAGCAGACGGTCAAAGACTTACAAGCGCAGAATTCACAGTTCCAACAACTACTTCTAACCTTGGCAAAGGGGCAGGAGGAGCTCAAAACTCTACTGGAAAAGGAGAAGAAGAAAAAGAAGAGGGTTGGTGTGGCTACCATGGGTAGAAGATTCAAAGGTCAAGCTAGAAGGATCCTGGATTTCCCCTCAACATCTGATGAAGGGGTAGGAAAGGGTAAAGGAACTGCCGTGCAATCTGAGTCTGAGGAAGAAGAAGAGGAGGAGGATGAAGACTATTCTGAGCAGTAGCACCCTCCTGCAGACAACAAATACAAGAATCTGGAAGAACGTCTGGCAGCCATGGAGGTGCAGAGAGTGTCGGGGCTGGACTTTGAAGAGCTAGGCTTGGTTGCTGCGATTGTAATTCCCCCTAAGTTTAAGGTGCCTATATTTGTTAAATACAATGGTTTGTCTTGTCCAAAGATGCACCTGCGATCTTACGTCAGAAAAATCCAACCGCATTCTTCTGACAAGGATCTGTAGGTTCATTTCTTCCAGGACAGTCTTTCTGGGACGCAATTAGATTGGTTTTACCAGCTAGAGAGGTTTGATGTGCACAATTGGGAGGATTTGGCAGCTGCCTTTTACAGACAGTATCAATATAATGTGTATTTAGCACCAACCCGTACTCAATTAGAGTATGGGCATGGTCTCAAATGAAGGTTTCAAAGAGTATGCCTAGAAATGGAGAGACTTGGCGGGACGAGTACAACCACCTCTATCTGAGAGGGAGATAGTAGATATGTTCTTGGGTACACTATCAGGCCCCTTTTTCAATAACCTGATTGGAAGTTCATCTGCGGGGTTCACCGAGTTAATTTTGACTGGTGAGAGAGTTGAAGCCGGCATAAAGAGCGGGAAAATTCAAAAGGATGCATCTTCTTCCGCTGCCATCAAAAAGACGTTTCCAACAAAGAAAGAGGTCTCGGTTGTCTACTCCCAAAGAGGTCAAGGAAGAGTTGAGCGCCGACCAACGGTGGGGGCTGTGATGATTCAGAAGTCTACAACTTATCAGCCTAGAAACAATCAACCCAGAACCAACCAAGCAAGACTAGAAAGGCCTTCACGACAATACACCCGGATAAACATGACTCCTGCTCAGGTTTTACCCCATCTGTTGAAGTTAAACCTTGCAAGTTTGAGGGAGGCTCCTAAAAACCCTAACACTTCATCACCATACTACCATCCGAATGCCAAGTGTGCTTATCATTCAGACATCCTGGGGCACGACACCAACAATTGTTGGGCCCTCGGGAATAAGATTCAGGATTTAATAGATGCTAAGGAAGTTGAATTCGACGCCCCTGAAAAGCCTAATGTGATCTCTGCTCCAATGCCAAAGCATGACCACAATGCCCATGCTGTTGAAGAGGATCTTTTTGTTGCTATTGTTGATGATTTGATGACTCCGCTACCGATAATCAAGTTGAATTTGCTGAAGGCTGGGATTTTCCCAGGTTGTGAAGAAAATTGCTGCCTTTGTTCATCCTTACCGACCGACTGTCCGTTGTTAAAGTTAGGCATCCAGCGCCTAATGGATAACCAAGAAATCCTTTTTAAAAAGACTCCTGTTACACCGACTCCTGTCAATGATGTTTCGATAATTACCATATCCTCCAATCTTTCCAAGGTCTCCAAAATACCTGTTAAGATTACATCCGATCCGAAGATTGTGCCTTTGAAGATGACTATGTCGGGGCCTATCCCGTACAAGTCTAACAAATCAATACTGTGGAACTATGGGGGAGAGATCTTTTACCACGATGTTAAACAAATTGAATCGAATGAAGAGAGTTCTGATGAAGAGACTTTCGACATTGGAAACATTGCCGGAACGAGTAAAATCACCCGCAGTGGAAGAATTTTCTCTCCGGAGATTGTGCCTCCAAAGGCAATCTTCGGACCTTCAGTCGCTCCTAAGGTTACCCCTGTACCCGTCAACATATCTGCGAGAACTCCAGTTATTGAAGAAGTTGTAACTCCTATGTTTGTCCACTCTGCTACTGCTGATGATAGAGGGAAAGGGATCCAAGAAGAGCTTGTCAGGACGAGGGCTCAGCCGTTGATCATCCCTGAAACCTCTCAAAAGGAAATGGAAGAGATTTTGAAAATAATCAAGAAAAGCGATTATAATGTTGTAGAGCAACTGGGGAAAACCCCCTCAAAGATCTCTATGCTGGCCTTACTACTTTATTCAGAAGCTCATGCCAAAGCTGTAATCATATTCTTGAAGATGGCCCATGTGCCCCAGGAAACCTCTGTGGATCAGTTCCAAGAATGTGTAGCTAGCCTAACAGCAGACAATGGTTTAGGATTCTCCGATGCTGATCTAACAATCAAAGGGAGAAAACATAATGACGATTTACATGTCTCGTTAGAATGCAGAGGGACTACTCTGGCACACGTTCTAGTAGACACTGGTTCATCGCTGAACGTCTTACCAAAGAAGGCATTGGATAGGCTAGATTGTGAAGGTTTAACCTTCAAGCCCAGCAACATCATTGTCAGAGCCTTTGATGGTTCTAAAAGGATGGTTCACGGGGAAGTGGACATCCCGATTAAAGTGGGAACTGAAACCTTCAACTCCACATTCTATGTCATGGACATCCGTCCCTCCTATTCTTGCTTGTTGGGAAGACCCTAGATTCATCATGTTGGAGCCGTTACTTCTACTCTGCATCAGAAGCTCAAGTACCCTGTCCAGGGGAAAATTGTAACTGTTCACGGCGAGGAGGAATACATGATAAGCCATCTTAATTCTTTCCGCTATGTAGAATTGGATGGTAAATTCATAGACACCCCCTTTCAGCATTTTGAAGAGGTAGTTCAGGAGATTGCAGCAACCAAGACAATGTCTTCTGTACCCGTGATTACCAGACCTCCGCCGCGGATGTCGTCTCTCAAAGATGCAAGGGCTGTGATTGAAGAAGGAGGAAGCACAATCTGGGGGCAACTTCCATACTTTCCCATTAAATCTGATAAATTCGGCTTGGGTTTCACTACTTCTACTCAAAAGGTTGTGCGTCGCTCCAGGGCTGGAGGGCCACTAGTGAAGATCACCCATTGTGGAGTCAATGCTTTGGAGGATGATGAAGAGGAGAGCAACCTGGAAGACTGGATTTTCCCTACCGTTGAAGGAGGATTGTGCAATTGGGAGGCAAAGGACTTTATTCCCATTACTTTCATCAATCAGTAATTTATCTTTCAAACATTTCTGTTGGTTTGTAATAATTCTTAAACAATTCGTACACTCTTAACCTTATGCCTTACCCGAGGTACATAGGTCCATTTGTAAGGGTTTGATTTTTTCATCTTCATATGCCATTTTAATGAATCATGGACGTTTTCATATATAAACTTTTGTGTTCATTGTCTTTCTTTTTACATTTTATTTGTTTAAAGGTGGCTATCCCTTGCACACACCCACACTCACAAATGCAGGTACCCATCCATTCCGGATTCCATGGGTAACAATTCTGCTATGACCTTCAGTGACTCTGAAGATCTGGTCTACCATGCCGAATACGAAGGTGATGAAGATTGTGAAGTGCCGGGAGAATTGGCTAGACTGCTACAACAGGAAGAAAGGGCTATTCTACCTTACGAGGAGTTGTTAGAGACAATTAACTTGGGTACAGAGGAAGATAGAAAAGAAGTTAGAGTGGGTGCCAACATAGAGCCAAGTGTCAAGGAGCGCTTAATTTAGCTGTTGAATGAATATGTTGAAATCTTCGCCTGGTCCTATGAAGACATGCCGGGACTTGATACAGATATCGTGGTACACCGTCTACCCACGTGAAAAGACTGTCCACCAGTTAAACAGAAAGTTTGCCGCATGAGGCCCGACATGTCTGAAAAGATCAAAGCAGAAGTTATGAAGTAGTTCAACGCTGGATTTCTTGCTGTTACCTCCTATCCACAATGGGTTGCTAACATTGTGCCCATGCCTAAGAAGGACGGCAAAGTGAGAATGTGCATGGATTACAGAGACTTAAAAAGGGCCAGCCCTAAAGATGACTTTCCACTACCGCACATTGACATCTTGGTTGACAATACAACTCGGCACTAGGTATTTTCTTTCATGGATGAATTTTCAGGGTACAACCAGATCAAAATGGCCCCTGAAGACATGGAGAAAACTACTTTTGTTACACAGTGGGGTACGTTCTGCTACAAAGTGATGCCATTCGGACTGAAAAATGCCGGGGCAACCTATCAGCGCGCCATGGTAGCTTTGTTTCATGATATGATACATCATGAGATAGACGCCTACGTAGACGACATGATAGCTCGTTCACAAATGGAAGAAGAACACCTCGACCATCTGCAAAAGCTGTTTTTCAGGTTGAAAGAGTACAAGCTCAGACTGAACCCTAACAAGTGCACTTTCGGAGTCAGGTCCGGTAAACTCTTGGGTTTCATAGTCAGTAACAAAGGCATCGAGGTTGATCCTGCCAAATTCAAAGCTATACAATAAATGCCTGCCCGTCGCACTGAGAAGGAGGTCAGATGTTTGTTGGGACGCCTAAACTACATTGCAAGGTTCATTTCTCACCTAACATCTACCTGTGAACCAATCTTCAAGCTTTTAAAGAAAGATCAGGTGGTTAAATGGAACAATGACTGTCAAGTTGCTTTCGATAAAATCAAGGAGTATTTTCTAGAACCTCCTATCTTGATGCCACCCGTCGAAGGAAGGCCGCTAATCATGTATCTGACCGTCCTAGAGAATTCAATGGGGTGCGTACTGGGCCAACATGACGAGTCTGGCCGAAAAGAGCATGCCATTTATTACCTTAGCAAAAAGTTTACCGACTGTGAGACCTGATACTCACTGCTCGAGAAAACTTGTTGCGCTTTGGTATGGGCTGCTCACCAGCTAAGGCAGTACATGTTGACTCATACCACTTTGCTGATCTCTAAGATGGATCCGATCAAGTACATCTTTGAGAAGCGTGCTTTATCTGGAAGAATCGCTAGATGGCAGATGATCTTAACGGAATACAATATATAATACACGACCCAAAAAGCTATAAAGGGGAGTGTGCTAGCCGATCATCTGGCTCATCAAGCTGTCGAAGATTACCAATCCATGAGGTTCGACTTCCCCGACGAGGACATTATGACTTTAGACAACATTGAAGAGAACAGACTGTATGACGGACCTGAACAAGGATCCCGATGGACCATGTACTTTGATGGTTCTTCTAATGCACTTGGCAATGGTATCGGCGCGGTACTTATGTCTCCAGAAGGTTACCATACACCTTTCACTATCAGACTCTGCTTCAGCTGCACAAACAACATGGCCGAGTATGAAGCTTGTATCTTTGGTCTCAAGGCCGCTATCGACTTGGGAATCAAATCCTTGATTGTGTTTGGGGACTCAGCTTTGGTTATCAGTCAAATCAAAGGAGATTGAGATACTAAACATCCAAACCTCATCCCTTACAAAGAACATGTCTTAACATTATTACCACATTTCGAGCAGATTACCTTCGAGCACTTCCTGCGAGAAGAAAATCAGCTAGCAGATACTCTAGCTACAATGTCATCCATGTTTAAATTTAATTGGGATAACGAGGCTCCCAAAATCACCATTGAACGGATGGGCGAACCTGCACATTGTCACGAGCTTAATACCGAAGAAGTAGTGGACCGACCTTGGTTTCATGACGTCAAAAGGTATCTCGAAGCACAAGAATACCCTGAAGGAGCTTTCGTCAAGGACAAAAAATTCTTGAGGAGATTCTCTGCCAAGTTCTTCCTAAGCAATGGTATCCTATACAAGCGCAATCATGATTACATTCTGCTCCGTTGTGTGGACAAGGTTGAAGCTGAGCAGATCATGGCTGAACTGTACAATGGTACCTTTGGCACTCACTCTAGCGGACATACAATGGATAAGAAGATTCTACAGGCAGGCTATTACTGGTCTACCATGGAAGTTGACTTCCATCAACATTTCCGTACTTGTCACAAATGTCAAATCTATGCGGACAAGGTACATATACCTCCAGTTCCTCTCAATGTCTTAACAGCTCCTTGGCCATTCACTATGTGGGGAATCGAAGTGATTGGAGAGATCAAGCCTACATCATCCAATGGACACCGCTTCATCCTGGTGGCCATTGATTACTTTACCAAGTGGGTCGAAGCAACTTCCTTCGCATCCGTCACAAAGAATGTGGTTGCCCGCTTCATCAAGCAGAACCTCATTTGTCGGTATGGTATCCCCGAAAGGATCATCACCAACAATGGTACAAACCTTAATAATACTATGATCATTGCCTTGTGCGAGCAGTTCCAGATTCAAAATCACAATTCATCTCCCTATCGGCCAAAGATGAATGGTGTTGTCGAAGCTGTGAACAAAAATATCAAGAAGATCATACAAAAGATGACAGTCACCTACAAGGACTGGCATGAGATGTTACCGTTTGCTTTGCATGGATACCGTACCATGGCACACACTTCAACTGGGGCAACACCTTATTCTTTGGTATATGGCATGGAAGCTGTTTTGCCTATCGAGGTTCAGATTCCCTCCTTGAGAATCATGAAGGATGCTGGTTTGAGTGAATACGATTGGATTCAGACCCGGCTTGATCAACTTAACTTGATTGACGAAAAGCGACTTACTGATGTTTGCCATGGTCAGGCGTATCAAAAACGGATGATCAAGGCATTCAACAAGAAAGTCAGGCGCCAGGTATATCAAGTCGGGGATCTTGTAATCAAGCGGATCATCTTGCCGCAAAGTGATCCCAGGGGAAAATGGACTCCTACTTACGAAGGACCGTTTGTGATCAAAAACATCTTTTCTGGTGGGGCAATGATCCTGACCACCATGGACGGTGACGACCTGCCGCACCCTGCGAACGCAGACATAGTCAAAAGATACTACGCATAAACGACCCGACAAGTTGAAAACCCGAAAGGGCGACTTGGGCAAAAATGGGCATCCCGGTGAATTGAAAACCCGAAAGGGCGGTTCAGGCAAAAATTAGGGATAAATATAAAAAATCTGTACACCCGGCAAGTTGAAAACCCGAAAGGGCGACTTGGGCAAAAAAGGGTTTCCCGGTGGATCGAAAACCCGAAAGGGCGGTCCAGGAAAAAGTTAGGGAATTAAAGCGTATGAATATGTCTCGTCGGATCAGTTTAAGGACAATCTCTTCACCAGACAAGCTTCGGGCTTCTGATCAATCCAATCATCTTCGGACGAAGCAACGAATGGACAAGATATTCAGAGTTACGAAGGCTATAGCAGAATGGGAACCCCATGGAATTTTTACACATAGCCATCTTTCTTTGTATAAAATTTTCTCAATTTTTATGACAACATTCTCTTACTAGAATGTTTGTCTCCTTTGTACAAAATACTTACACAAAGTTAATACAAAGATAATTCAAAGTGCAGAAAACTATTTCTTTACACTAGTGTTTTATTTGAAAACGTCCAATGATTTATTAAATGAGCATATGCATTTGAATATAACCACTGTTTACAAATAAACGAAATGTGAAAGAATAATTACTGACAGGTTGAAAGGATAGGAAAATGTATTTAAGCTATTCCAAGAGAAATCCCTTGCAGTACATCATCTAGATCCCCAGCGGAGCTAAAACCTTAAAATACATATCCCCAGCGGAGTTAAATTTCAAAATCCTCACCAGAGTCGAAACTTCAAACTCCCTATCCCCAGGCGAGTCACATTTCAAATCCTTTATCCACCATCAGAGTTAAACCTCCAAATTCCCAATCCCCAGCGGAGCAAAACTTTGAACTATAGATCCTCAGTGGAGATGAAACCTTCTTCCCCAACGGAGTCAAATTTCCAACTATCAATCCACAGCGGAAACCATTCAGTTTTCCCCAGATTCCCTAACAAGTTGTCTTAAAGTCTGAGAATCAACCAGATAACAATTAACTTTTATCCCCAACCTCTGGATAATTCCCCAGTAGATTGGCATACAACACAAACTCCTGAACTTTTTCCAAACAGGAATAAGCTTTTCCCCAGAGAGTCTTGAACTTACTTTCCAGCAGGATAGCTTCCCCCAGCAGTATAGCTATTCCCCACAAAGATTTTACTCCCCAACAAAATGAAGGTTCTTATTCTTAACTCCTCAGCTTGAAGTCCCCAAGGATTCAAATTCCCCTAGCAGATTGAAGATTCTCAGTCTGGATTCCCCAGTGAAGTTGCCAGAATTTTCATTACTTCCCAGCATGAATTTGTCAGAATTTTTAATCCCCTGCAGATCGAAGATTCTCATTATCAAGCCCCCAAGGGTTTTTTCCCCAGGAGATCGAAGTTTCTCATTCTTAATTCTCCGCAGAAGCCATCAAAGTCTTCCTTTTTCTCCAGCAGATCAGGGTACTTCTGTCATCTAACCCCCAATAGAGATTCGTCAGAGTTTCCTTATTCCCCAGTCGAGTAAGGATTCCCATTGTGTAATCTCCGGCCATAGTCATCAAAGTTCTCGGGATTCCCCAAGCAGGTTTCTCAAGCAGACTTGAAGGATCCCTGTATCCCCAGGAAAGTCATGAAGGATTCTCACATCCCCACAGAAGTTGTCAAAGTTTTGATAAACCCCACGATTTGCCAAGGATTTTCTATCCCCAACAGTAGTCAGCAAGGATTTCTCATCCTCAGCAATCAAAGATTTTTAATCTCCAGCAGCGGTCACGGATTTACTTTCCCCGACAACAGTCAAGGATTTTATTATCTCTAACTATCAAGGATTTATTTTCCTCAGCAAGACAGCTATTCGACTTACATGCGCATACATTACATTCATATATCATAAACATTGATAAAACACATTTATTGCATCATACATGTCATGCGGCATAACTTTGTGTTTCAACTAACATTTTACCCTTTTTAGGATAAGATTAAAAGCTATCTTTAACAAATATTCAAAGATTTCAGATACAGTACGGATACACTCCAAGACATGGAAGCCATTATGTTACTCATTCAGATCTCTTATTCAGATACAATATAGATACACCCCAGACACTAAAGTCATTCTGCTACTCATACAAATCTCAACTTCAGATATAGTCCAGATACGCTCCAGACACGGATGCCATTCTGTCACTCATTCAGACTTCAAGAATCAGATACAGATTAGATACGCTCCAGACGCGGAAGCCATTCTATTTCTCATTCAGATTCAGCTATCAATTTCAAATCCAGATACACTCCATACGCAGAAGTCATTATGTCACTTATTCAGATCTCAGTTACAATACGGATACACTCCAGACGCGGAAGTCATTCTACTACTCATACAGATCTCAACTTCAGATACAGTCCAGATACGCTCCAGACATGGTAGCCATTCTGTCACTCATTCAAATTTTTCCACAGCCCAGAGATGCTCCAGACACGGAAGTCATTCTGCTACTCATACAGATCTCAACTTCAGATACAGTCCAGATACGCACCAGACACGGAAGCCATTCTGTCACTCATTCAGACCTTTTCCCCAGCCCAGAGATGCTCCAGACACGGATGTCATCCTGTCGCTTATTCAAATTTTAGATTCAGATACAATACAGATACACTCCAGACACGACAATCATTCTGTTATTCATTCAGATTCAATCTCCAGTTACAACTCGGATACGCTCCAGACACAGACGCCATTCCATTGCTCATACAAATTCAATCTCCAGATACAACTCAGATACGTTCCAGATACGGATACCATTCTGATGTTCATTCTCCTGATTTTCAACAAAAATTCTTGGATGGCATCTTTAAGCCCATCTCCAACAAGATTTTACCATCTCCAAATGGCATCTTTAAGCCCATTCCCTCAACCACATTTTGACGAGTGCAAGTTTACGGGCACTCTAGTGTCCAATCATCTTTTACCTTCGAGTCATGAACGGGAAACTCGCCAATCTAACTCTTCAGGTTCAAGAAGATTGAACAGGGGCAGTTGTTGTACCCCAAAATTTTCCCTCTCATTTTATCAGGATTTCCCCTCACAAGACTCTTTGGACTCCAGACAGGATTATGGTTTACTCAGCTCAAGACATCTCCTTGCACTGATGACCTGAAATTAGGGTTTGAGTTTGCACAGGGATTTTTGGAATTTCAATGCTCAATGTGACTTTCATACTTCATGTTGGACCTCTAATATTGCTCATACCAAGTTTCAAGCCTTGAATCAAATTTTTGCCCAGTCAATTGGACAGTTGACCTAAAAATCAGTTGTATTGGGGAAAAAGTCAATTGTGGCCAATTTACAGTCAAACGTCATAATTTTTTATCCACAACAACATTATAAACTCATATGAACCATTTGATCAAGTTTGGACCACAACTCCTCAAGAAATTTGATCAGATCATCAAAAGGGCAAAATGGTCATTTTTAAGGTTTTGACTGCAGAAGGGCAATTTTTGATTTTTCACCTAGCCAATGGCAAATTGGGTTCAATCATGGATCAAGGACTCAATAGCATCATCTTTACCTAATCACAAGGTTCAAAAGATCTCAATTGCATTGGATTGACAGATGAATTTTCCAGTCAACTGATTAAAAATCAACTGTACACTGAAAAGTCAAACTTTGACTTTTTGGTCAAAATCAAGTGCCAAGGGTAATTTTTCATCAAGATGTGTCAAAACATGAAACTTGTTCACCAAGAAACCTAATTTTGAAAATTAGGGTTTAAAATGGAAAATTTTCATAACTTAGAAATTTTCTAAGTTATGAAAATTTCTTATTTTCCCCAACTTTTCCCAACTTTTTCACCATGATGCAATTGGATTCAAAGAAAACTTCCAACATGAAAGTTGTATTCCTCCACAAAATCTACAACTTTGATTCACAAAGTTTTCCCAAAAGATTCTTGGATCTCAAGTTATGATTTTGTGAATAAGGGTCCATGAAACTTTTAACTTAGTGAAATTTTGCCCTAGTTTAGGCAGGATTTTGACCTATCTTCATGGCAATTTTTCACATAGTTCCAATTGGAATCTCAAAATGTATTTCAAAGATGGATTGTAGAGAATGTTACAAGCTTTCCAAAATGTCCAAGAACTATCCAAGATAGTTCATGGTTAGGGAGAATCGAAAGTTTGAAATTGGCAAATCATCACTTTTGTCCAAGGCATTTTACACCATGCTACAAGTTGCAAAATCTGTCCAAACCTTGCTTGTACTTGTTTACAGGTCCTTAAACATTTCCAAACTCATAAATTAAATGCAAACACATTGGATTAGGGTATTGTTCTGATCTATGAAACATTACACAAAGGTTTAATCCATTTTTGGCAAAAAGGCAACAATGCCATTTACATAAAGCACACCTTTTGGAAATTTGTTTCTCTTGAGCATTGGACCAAGCCTTTTTCTGCAAAAAAAGTTCCCTAATATCAGGCAAAGTACACCAACTATGTGCATGCTTGGAACTAGCCTGTACATGCCATAGCATTGTCAAAATCACCTTTTACTTCAAAACCAAGCAATTGTGCAAAAGGTCAACAACTCTTCAATCTGATAAGAGCAAGTGTTGTATTCATTTCAAACAAGTTTTACACATTGCCTAAGGTCAAAAACACGAGCTCTAAGCCTCTCAAACACCCTCTAACATCAAAACACCAAGTTCTTGTCAAAACAGGGCAGGTTCTGCAGATTGACTTCCACAACCAAATCCACTTGTGGGTTTTGTCCCAAACCACTTCAAACACTTTCTAAACAATACACCTAAGCTATCCCAACCATTCCCAAGCCACTGTAACTCCATTTACACACTTCACCATTTTCAAATTCTGAGTTTGCAGGTTGAGTTCTACAAGAAGTTTCAGACCATTTCAAAGCAAGCCAAGCATTGGGAAAGGTCAAGGGAACATCAAGCAAGCTCAAAAGAACCTCAGGCCTCACTGAAAGTTGCTACATTGCCATACTCGAGCTTGACTGAAACAGGTATTTCTCAAACTTCTATCTCTTTATTTAGGAATCATTAGGCTTAGGTTTGTGAAGAAAAAATGTAGTCCTCATTGTCCTTGAGCTGTACATATGCATAGAATTGATTTATGTTAACTGGGCTAGGAGTATTTGATAGTTGAACTTTCTGAAAAAACTAGGTCAAGATTTAGGGCCAATGAAATTCTCTCTAGTCTTTGAGAGTTAGATTAAGTTTTTTACATGGTTAGAATCGTGTGATCAAGAGCTATAACTTTCATGTTGCAAGTTTTTGTTTTTAAGCACAAATGCAGGAGATACAAGATTTGAACCATGGCGCGCGTTTTCTGATTCTCAAGGACAGGGATGAAGAGGAATGTGGGCTGGGCCTGACTTGACCTTGCTATTTGCACCCCTTAGCTTGCTTTTCCCACCCCCTTGGCCCATTTCATTATTTTTCCATATTTTTCAGTTCTTTTTTTTTTATTTTCTGACTTTTATTTATTTTTTCCAAATATTAAAAATCACTAAAAAATATTTTCTTAAATTTTCACATTTTTATTTTATTTTTTTATTTTACTTTTGGCATAATATTTAGTTTATTAGGTTTAATACATTTATTTTCTTAAATAAAAACTTATAATTAATACAAAAATATTATATATTATTATTTTTATTATTTATACACTTAAATAATATTTTCTCACACATTTTAATTTTTTAACATTTTCGTATATATTTTATTTATTTTCTTGTACATAAATAAATAATATAATATATATTTTTTCTTAAAATCAAAATTAGGGTTTCCACCCTTTCAAAAATAATCATTTATTTTCTTATTATTTTTAGACAAAAATAATTTATTTTAGATACATAAAACAAAAATACAAAAACATTTTGCATATTTATATTTAATTGCTTATTTAAATATTTGTCAATTTATTATTTGTACAATAAATTCAATATGGTTGTAATAGTTTTAGGGCTTTATTTTTGAGCAATATCCCCCTATTCAAACTTGTATCCCCTCCCCATATCAATTTTGTAATAGTCGTAGATTTACTTTTACGCATTTATTGCTTTTATATGCATGATAGTAAGATTAGGGTTTGTATGCAAGACCAAAATCAAAACGAATAGCATGACTAAACACAAGATAAAAATGCATGAAAAATGACAACATAATGCACACAAGCACCCCTAGGGTTTCATCCACTTGTTGTCTTAAAAATGGCCATGGTATACATGCTAGGTATCTTGGCAAAACAAAATCAAAACAAAAGATCATAGTCCCTGTGATCGGTGGATCTGGAACTGACTGTTTAACGCTGGTTCGCGAAATGTCGCGGAAGCAAGAGTCGCCACCGTCTTTTATTTCCTCCAATTGGAAAGGACAAAAGCACAGAAAAATTCCTTAAAGAGATTGCTCTCGGTTCGGGAGGTAGATTATAGAAAGGGAAGGTGTTAGCACCCTTTCTATCCATGGTTATCCATGGGCTCTTAGATACTTGCTCATTTGTGTTTTCAAAAATGGTTTGTTTGCTTTTCAATGTGGGTTTTAAAAAGTTTCTTTGAAAATTCCAGTTCGACTCTTGTATCGGTCCTCAAGAGTGTTTGAAAAAATGCTTTCGAAAGCTTTTTGAAAAGGTGTTGGTGTGAAAAGTATTTTTTGAATTTGTTTTGAAATTAGAGCAAGTATCTACGAGTCATCCACCTACCCTAAGGAATTCGTCTGTGTAAATGTCCTTTAAAGTAGTGCCATCCCACCATTGAGAGGTAGGTAGCACCACCGTTGGAGGTGTTCGGGTCAATTCGAGGTTCGGGACATGGTGATCACCAGAGCAATGGGAAGACACCTTAGAAGCTACCCTCATGCCAGGTTCCCGGATCATGAGGACTTACTAAGACATCCTCTACTCGACGATCACCTTTCGAGGCAAGGCAACAGTGAGGCGTACCCTAGGGGTGGTGTGTGTGATTTGTGTGTCGTTTTCAGATATTTTGTCTTTTGTCATGTTATTGGTGATCTAGCGTTTGTTTTTATTTAAGGCCATTCATTCTTGCATGCAATTATTAACAGTTAAAAAATTGCGAAGAAAAGTAAATCTAAAGCTATTACAAATGGCGCGGGTCCACATCGCCAAAATTAAACCGGACCCGATTTGACAGAAAAGTAAATAAAGCAAAAGAAAAAAAAGTGCGAAAAGTAAATGTTACAAAGCTTTGGGAGAGGTACATAATTATTTAAGCGAAATAAAATAAATGTACGAAATAAAAGAATTACCGAAACGAGGGCGTTGGACCCTTTTGCAAAAATGTTGAATTAATGAATTAATTAATTAAGATTAAAAGAAAGCAAGAATTTGTTTTTGGTATTTTTAGGATTTAATGAAAAATAGAATTAATGAAAATCAAAATTGAATGCAAACCCTAATTCTATTTATTTTTAAACTTATTAAGAAAAAGGTTGAAGTTTTTAACCTAATTTAACCTAAGTTATTTATGTACAATTTTAATTGTGAAAATAAATAAAATAATAGTATTATTGTGAAAAAGAAAATTAAAACGGGATAAAACACTTATTAAACCTAATTCTATATTTTTGGATTTTTTATGAAAAGAATTAATATTGCAAAACCCTAATTAAAACTAAATAATTACATATGAATTTATTTATAAAAATATTAAAATAAAAATGTTTATTATGTTTTTTTTTGTCTTTTCTGATTTTTAGGCATTTTTTTATATTTTGTAAAAATAATTAATTAATTTAAACAAATAAAGAAAATAAAACCATAATTGAAAATAAAATAACAAAAATATAGAGAAGGCAAACCAGGGGGGGTGGAAGTCCCCAAAGTGGAGGTCTTGATCCAAAAGTTCTAGCCCAACAAGCTTTGATCCATTTGATTTTCTTGAATAGCGTGTGGATGCGTTGACCAGGGTGTAACGTGTTCCTTAATCCATAGCCATTGATCTGATGAGCCTGGACAGGTGGACATTGATTCCTGAGGGTGTATGATGCGCTTTCACTATTGAGCCTGCACGTGAATTTGTATTGCAAAATAATGGAGAAAATAACGTAGACCTGGGACTCGAACCCAGGTCTTGGACGTGAATGCTATCAACGCCTGCCAGCTGAGCCACTACAACGCGTTCGATATGTTAATAACAAATAAATATTATAAAAAGAAAACGGAGAGTTAGTGGATCCAACGCGCGAAAATTTAAACCAGCTAATCACATGTTGCCACGACTTCGTCTTCTTCACGTTCCCTGTAATACAAAACATATAGGCAACGGTTTTAGACGCGTTTCATTAGGTGGCCTTTGGAAAAATAGCGATTAGGTTATCTTTGAACATAAATTAGGCGCGAGGGTTGGGATCTCTTCGTCCAGATGCACCGGTTTGAATGGTGGTAGTCGCGAATTCTAATTTTTCCTTGGGTGAAAAGCCCCAATCTGAAGCTTGCAAAACCCTAGAACTTGGCCATGGTGAAATCACGTATACAACGTAAAAACTCAATTAAATGCATTGGTTAGTTTCAGGACAAGATAACAATCATGAATCAATGAATAAAAATTACAAAAGATGCTTAAATCATGATGCACGATTCTGAAAATTTCTTGATACGGTTTGAGTTCGTTTTACCAATTCTTCGTGCTTTGAGGGTTGTCTGTGATTAGAACGTGATCAGGAATCTCCAAGGAAGCTATTGGAATGAAAATTATGCTTTGAATCCACCTGTAACAAGGTTTTCAGAATTGAGTTTTATGGAGAAAATTTCAAGTTTGCAAATGTGTTTCTTGCGCAGCTTTCTGTCCATTAGCATTAGGTTTTCACTCAAGCTTATGTACTGAATAGATTAGGTCAACAAAATTCAACCAAATCTCTTGTAATCATGATTTTTGATAATTGATTTTCTAAGGATCTTTTTGAATCTTTTTCATGTGTTCTTGTATCGATTTGCATCCAATCAATCCAATTCTTTCCTAATTAGCATGTGCACGAAATCTTGATGGCAAAACATGTATAAAAAAATTTGTTAAGGCAAGTTAGATATTTTTCATGTATTTAAATAATTTAAATGAATTAATATAAATAATAATTCAAATAAATAAATAAAAAATGAGAAAATACTTCCCTTTGGGCCAAGTGGTCGTGCATATGCTTGGAATGATGAATCATGGAGGAAAAATGGGCCCATTAGCAATTTTAGGTCATTTGAAGTAGTGTTGACTTTTCAAAATATCCAAAAATTTCCCAACTTCCACAAGGCATAACTTGCTGAATTTTTAATCTTTTCTCATGTTCTTGGACATTTTGGAAATATCTTTGAGTCCTCTAACCAATGCCTTTGGTCCCATGTCATTTTGATTTACCAATCTCAAGTTATGGCCTTTGTCTTAAAGTCCCTTTTTGTTGACTTTTGAAAATGACCTATAATGTTGAAATTGATAACTTTTTGTGAGAGCATTTATTGGACTTGAAGTATGAAGATGAGTTGTAGGAAATGTCTTTCTCTTAAAAATGAGCTTTGGATGGAATTTTTCTGATAATCCATGTGAAAGTTATGCCCTGGTCAATTTCAGTTGACTTCTTCAGCTGTCCAAATATAGTAACTTTTGCATCTTGATGATTTTCTGAGCCAAATTTTGAGAATCATGATCAAGCATTGATCAAATGATGTTTGTGGCTTCAAAATGATATGTTGACCAAAAATTTGAACTTTTGACTGTCAAATGACCATTTTGCCCCTACAGTTGACTGTAGTGCAATTAGGGTTTTTGACTGTGCAATTTTGAGCTGAATGCCTTGAAACTTGATATGAGGATACTTGACCATCTTTGTAGGCATGTGAGACTTGATTGGACCTTTGAAAACTTCATTTTCTTGATCAGCACACAAACCCTAGTTTTGACTGTATAGAAGACCTTTGCACTGTGCAACCCTTGGGGAATTTTGTAGCTTGTCTTAGCAAATTCTTGGAGAATATGGGAGGGCAAATTTTGGGGTGCAACAGTTGCCCCTGTTCAATCTTCTTAGACCTGAGGATGCAGATTGGCTGACGTGCCTTTCGTAATCCGAGGGTGGAAGATGATTGAACACTAAAGTGCCCAGAAATTTGCGCTCACATAGTGGCAGTGTGATGGGGGAATGGGCTTATAGATGCCATTTGGAGATTGCTGGATAGGATGATGGGCTTATAGATGCCATCTGGATGTTGATCACGTAGGAGATTCCTTGGCGAGAACCCGCATACCTGCAAAAGAAAAATGAGTACCTGTCATGTTGCAGGAGCTGATTTTTAGATGCTTGGTATAGATGCGTCCTGACTGGTTACAAGAGCTGAGTCTGGAGCTTCAAACGGAGATGAATGAACCAGGGATAGTTGCCATCCTAGTACGAATGGTAAGAGAATCTTGGGCGACTTTAACTTCAACAACGCTCGTTGAGAAAAATCTTAGCGGGAATTACCATCTTTGCAGTATCGGGAAGAGAACCATATGCACTTATAATCTGAAAGGGAATCACCTCACTCGCTGTCGGAGAGGGAATCATAGGAAAAGGAATTGTCACCTCACTCACCGTCGGAGAGGGAACCATAGGAGACTATCACCTCACACTCACCGTCAGAGAGGGAAACATCTGAAAAAGGAATTACCACCTCACTCACCGTTGGAGAGGGGACCATAAGAGACTATCACCTCACACTCATCGTCGGAGAGGGAAACATCTGAAGAAGGAATTACCACCTCACTCACCGTTGGAGAGGGGACCATAACTTCTGCTGAGTCTTTCTCAGAAAAATCTGTTGGGAGTCGATTTAGCTGGACTAGAGAAGGCTTTGAAATATGTTTGAGCATTTTAACTGCGTCTTTCCTGAAAGGTAAAGGTCAGTCATATGCAATGCATGATATGGATCAAGCAATGATGTTCTCAACATAAATGAGATTTGTATGATATGATGCGTCTATGCATGCTATAATGATGTATGTGATGTTTTATGTATGTTTTTGTCTAGGAAAGTAAATCCTTGACGGGTGCCGGGAAGTCATATCCTGGGATGATGTTGAAGAATAGATTTTGCTTCCGCTGGGGATGATAACTGCAAGAATACCGGTAGGAGAAGATGACTCCGTTGAGGAATAAGCTTGGCAAATGGAAGATTCTGCGGGGAGAAAAGATACTTTAGCGACCATGCTGGGAAGCAATACTCTGTGGGAAGAGGGATGCCTTGCCGAGTGTTGATAATAGTTTGCTGGGGATAAGAAGGCTTCGTTGACGACGCTCTTTCCGTGGCTTTTGGCTGAGGATAACCCAGTTATATCCTGTTAAGGAAATAACTCTTTAACTCAAACCGGACGACGCGTTCGTGCGCTGCGAGGGATAAGCTTCCAGAATCTACTGGGGATACGCTTGCTGTTTGGGGATATGAATTCCAATTTTCTTGGGGAAAACTGGGTTGGACTTTTTGGGGAAGTTTTGGACTGTAATTCTGTAAGTTGAAAGGGGGAACCTATGTAGGGTTGCATGCTGATGAGTTTGTGTAAAACTGTATCTGAAATGGAGAAGGAACCTGGGTAGGGTTACTTTGATGATGAGTTCGTGTAAAACTTCGCTTTTTTGGAAAGGGAGAACCTGTGTAGGGTTTCTGGGTGACGAGTCCATGTAAAACTGCATCTTGAAGAGATAGAACCGGTGTAGGGTTGCTTGGTGAGGTAAGTTCATGTAAAACTTCTTGATGAACCGGGGTGAGGTTATCTTGAGACAGGTCCATGTAAGACTTCTGGAGGAACCGGGGTTAGGTTACTTGGATAAGTTTGTGTAAAAACTTCTTGATGAACCGGGGTTAGGTCATCTTGTGGAGGAGGAGTCTGTGTATGACTTTGTCTGAAGGTTGCGAAGAAACCGGTGTAGGGTTGCATGATTTTGATTAAGTGGATGATTGTCCTGTTTGGTTTCGGATGTTAACCCACGATCTGGAATTTGTAAAGGTAGATGGTAATCATCCTTATGTTGATCTTTTCTTTGTACTTTGGTTGACAGAGCAATTGGATCGCCTGGATAACTCATTATTGCCCCTGCTTCGGAGATGAGGGAAGAGGATACCTGTGTGGGTGATTGACAAATCTTCGGGTAGACAAGTGATGAGATACCGAAACATAGTTGTACGCTTTGATCCCTAACTTTTGCTTGGACCGCCCTTTCGGGTTTTCAGTCCACCGGGATACCCATTTTTGCCCAAGCCGCCCTTTCAGGTTTTCGACTTGCCGGGTGTACATGTTTTTTCATTTCATCCCTTCATTCTGCCCGAACCCTTTTGGTTCGCCGGGAAGCCCTTATTTTGCCTAGGCATGTCAGCCTAGCGGGTCTTTGATTATGCGCAGTATTTTCGACTATGTCCCCGCTCTCAGAATGTAGGGAGTTGCCCCTGTTGGAAGTATTTTGCCATGCCCCAGATAATGGGCAATGCTCCTACTGTGCCCCTTGATTGGAGGTACTTCTGTTCACAAGGTGTTCATCGTGCGAATTTCCCTGCTGTTCAAACAAATAGTTATATGCAAACAAGGTTATTTTAAGAATGCAAAAGCCTATGTCTGTCTTGAATTTTGAAAATGCTTTTTTTTTTTTGTAATACAGTGCGGTGTCAACTCAAGGTTTTACAGCAAACCTTTAGGAGTCAGGATACCTTCGTAACAGTATGCTTTCGAACTAACCCATGCTTCAGCTAGGACTTTTAAGGGTTATATCGTGGCCTGGTTCACGGTTTAAGAAACAAAGGATAAAGGCTCGAATTATTTGTACCCACCCGCTCTTCGTGATGTTCTCCAAACCTAAACTCAGTTGATCATACGTTAGACCTTGTTTGAGTCTTTGCTCTGATTTTCCAGTGATGGTTCGGATATTGATGATTTATTTTGAATGGGCAGTCATTTCTCTTTTTTTTGTGTTGAGGGTTTGTAGGACCTCTTTCTTGTCTGATTTTTTTTGTTATCCCTATTTTTTGCCTGAGCTGTTTCTTTTTGGAATTACAGTCAGCGGGATGCCCCAGTTTCATAAGTCCCTTTTTATAGGTTTTGACTTCTTGGGCTTTTCATTTATGATTTTTTTTTTATAACGACTGCCTGTCTTTATGATTGTTCTGAACCATCACTGTCTTTTATTTTGTAAGGACTTCTTTGGTGCCATTCGTTATGCACTTAGATCAACTGAAAGAACTACCCTGCCCCAGGTTATGATTAAGGGTTTTAAATTTCGAAAAGAAAAACTCCTACTTCTTTGGCTCAGATGGGGTTGACGAGGGATTATCTTCCTTATTACTCCAGTGTTTAGGAATTGAAACAATGCCTGTACCTCATAAGCGGGGTCTGTTCAAAAGCATACTGTACATTGTGGTATCGTTTTCGTCATCCTCCCTCAAGAGGTTTAAAATTTTCAGGCGAGAGTTGATCATCACAAAATATGAAAGCAGTTTTAAGCATAGTAAACATAATTAAATCAAGACAGACATGTGTAATGCATTCATGAAATAAAAGAGTTTAACATGATAATTGTTTATCTGAACAAGAAAAGAAAAATACAACTTGAATTCAAATGAACAAAAATCTCTCGACTCTAGCCATGTTTTGGCAATGGAGCATTGATCACGTTGGGGGTTTCGGCAGGCTCGAACTCGATCTCTTTAGCATCGATCATGTTCTGAATCTTGTACTTCAGTGCCCAACAATCCTCGGTATCGTGACCCGGGCTATCAGAATGATAAGCACACCTCGCTTCTGGGTTGTAGCTTGGAGAGGAGGTCTTAGGATTTGCAGGAGGGTTGATCACTGCAATCAAATTCATCTTCAACATGTGCTGCAATGCTTGTGACCAAGGCATGTTGATGTTGGTGAATTGCCTTTTAGGCCCGTCCGGCCTTTGCTGGTTTCCCTTTTGTGGTTGACGGCGTGGTGCAGAACCGGAGATCATGACTGCCCCTGCATGTTGATCACGGCGACTCTTTTGACTGTATGCAGCATTAGATTCCTTCTTTCCCGTGTAAGGCTTTTTATGAATATCAGAAGGTGTGGCCTCTTGAATTTTCCCACTCTTGATACCAGCTTCAATTCTTTCGCCAGTCAGGATGAGGTCGGTAAATCCAGCAGATGAATTACCAATGAGGTGATTGAAGAACGGCCCGGATAGGGTCCCCAAGAACATATCAACGAGCTCCCGGTCAGTTAAGGGAGGTTGCACCCTTCCAGCAAGGTCTCTCCATCTTTGTGCGTACTCCTTGAAACCTTCACTTGACCCCAACGACATACCCTGGAGTTGGGTACGTGTGGGAGCAAGGTCGGCATTGTACTGGTACTGCTTATAGAAAGCAGTCGCCAACTCCTCCCAGTTACGAACTTTGGTCCCATCCAGTTGATAGAACCATTCGAGGTGAGTCCCTGAAAGACTTTCCTGGAAGAAGTGGATCCACAAGTTCTTATCTGCCGAGTATGGTTGGATTTTCCGAACATAAGACCTGAGATGTAGCTTGGGACAAGACGCCCCGTCATATTTAGTGAATGATGGTGCTTTGAACTTCCGAGGGATGATCACACCAGTAGACAAACCCAGATCTCCGAAATCCAGCCCAGGTACTTGTTGTATTTCCATAGCATTCAAACGGTCTTCCAACTGCTTGTACTTGTCCTCAGCCGGAGGGTATTGTTCGTCGTTGAAATCTGTCTCGTTGTCGGAGACCACTGGACTAGGCACCTCTCTCTCATGGTGACTGCTTTCCCTCACAGATGGAGTAGTCCTCTCAGTTGCAGTCTGCAGTGTGTTCCCCGATCTGCGTCTAGGACTGAACAAAACAGTCCTCTTCTTCTTCTTGTCCTTCTTCAAGAGCAGGGCTTTCAGATCTTGTTGCCCCTGGGTCAAATTCATGATCAGCCGTTGGAACTGGGCGTTCTGAGCCTGGAGGGCCTTGATAGACTGCTCAGCTGACGATTCAGGATTCATGACGATCGGCTGAAATAAACAACGAAGAAGGGTAAGCAACCTGTCAAAGGGATACCTGCGATGCAATGAGATGTATGATATGCATGCAATGATTTCAAGGATCTCGCGGGGTAAACAGAGAAACTTGTTAGAGTTGAAAACCGGTAACTTGATCGAAGAAACTTCCTGTTGTAGAAAATCCTTCTTCGAGGGTCAAAGGCTCACCATATCCAGTGGGTCATAGCCCCTGACAACTTTGGCTAGAGGAAAATAAATCCTCTTTGCCCCTTGCTAGATGTTTGATTCATCATGACCTGCATCACAAGCCCTTGAGATCCTTGAAATGGGTTAGGATGTATGCAATGGTATGATGTTATGGTATGCATGGGATGATGTCAGTAACCCTGTTATGAGTCCTAATTAAGGACTGAAACAAAACCTGCAAGAAACAAGTGTTAGGTCATAAGCATGCAGATAGTCAAGTACGAAGGCACACAAGTCACACAAGAGAGAGCCCTTAGGTTTAGGCCAGCATGTGGTCTGGGTAGTACCCTCTTGAAGTTGGTGGGCTCAACCTGTCCTAATCAAAGTAACCGGGTTCTAAGGGTCTCAATATCACGGGATTGCTTTCATTGTTCATCGTTTCGACTTAGCCACTTAACTGGCGACCGAAATATTCCAGGAAAGCAACCCTCAATTGAGTGTAGTATCGAGTATCAACCAACCTCGGACTGCACCAAAGTCAGTTATCTCACTACCCTAATGAGGCCAAGATAGTTCAATTAAGGTTCCTAAGGTCAGTTGATGCTTCACGACACCACGCGGAGGCCCCGTACTCTCCTTGACTGAACTCAAGGGTTACCGGTACACACCAAAGTGCCACATCAACGTAGCAGACTGTTTCAACCATGTCGGTATACCCCGCACAGTTCCCTCACAGCCTTGTTGCTACTTTCTAAGAAGGTATCCCCCAGATCCGGGTTAGGATCTATAGAACTCCCAAGCAACCCACAATAATAAAGCAAGCAAAGAAGACAATTGAAAACACAGTGATGTTAATCCTAAGGTACACCCCACTTTATAAGATGTCCCCAGCAGTGTCGCCAGTTCTGTGATCGGTGGATCTGGAACTGACTGTTTAACGCTGGTTCGCGAAATGTCGCGGAAGCAAGAGTCGCCACCGTCTTTTATTTCCTCCAATTGGAAAGGACAAAAGCACAGAAAAATTCCTTAAAGAGATTGCTCTCGGTTCGGGAGGTAGATTATAGAAAGGGAAGGTGTTAGCACCCTTTCTATCCATGGTTATCCATGGGCTCTTAGATACTTGCTCATTTGTGTTTTCAAAAATGGTTTGTTTGCTTTTCAATGTGGGTTTTAAAAAGTTTCTTTGAAAATTCCAGTTCGACTCTTGTATCGGTCCTCAAGAGTGTTTGAAAAAATGCTTTCGAAAGCTTTTTGAAAAGGTGTTGGTGTGAAAAGTATTTTTTGAATTTGTTTTGAAATTAGAGCAAGTATCTACGAGTCATCCACCTACCCTAAGGAATTCGTCTGTGTAAATGTCCTTTAAAGTAGTGCCATCCCACCATTGAGAGGTAGGTAGCACCACCGTTGGAGGTGTTCGGGTCAATTCGAGGTTCGGGACATGGTGATCACCAGAGCAATGGGAAGACACCTTAGAAGCTACCCTCATGCCAGGTTCCCGGATCATGAGGACTTACTAAGACATCCTCTACTCGACGATCACCTTTCGAGGCAAGGCAACAGTGAGGCGTACCCTAGGGGTGGTGTGTGTGATTTGTGTGTCGTTTTCAGATATTTTGTCTTTTGTCATGTTATTGGTGATCTAGCGTTTGTTTTTATTTAAGGCCATTCATTCTTGCATGCAATTATTAACAGTTAAAAAATTGCGAAGAAAAGTAAATCTAAAGCTATTACAAATGGCGCGGGTCCACATCGCCAAAATTAAACCAGACCCGATTTGACAGAAAAGTAAATAAAGCAAAAGAAAAAAAAGTGCGAAAAGTAAATGTTACAAAGCTTTGGGAGAGGTACATAATTATTTAAGCGAAATAAAATAAATGTACGAAATAAAAGAATTACCGAAACGAGGGCGTTGGACCCTTTTGCAAAAATGTTGAATTAATGAATTAATTAATTAAGATTAAAAGAAAGCAAGAATTTGTTTTTGGTATTTTTAGGATTTAATGAAAAAGAGAATTAATGAAAATCAAAATTGAATGCAAACCCTAATTCTATTTATTTTTAAACTTATTAAGAAAAAGGTTGAAGTTTTTAACCTAATTTAACCTAAGTTATTTATGTACAATTTTAATTGTGAAAATAAATAAAATAATAGTATTATTGTGAAAAAGAAAATTAAAACGGGATAAAACACTTATTAAACCTAATTCTATATTTTTGGATTTTTTATGAAAAGAATTAATATTGCAAAACCCTAATTAAAACTAAATAATTACATATGAATTTATTTATAAAAATATTAAAATAAAAATGTTTATTATGTTTTTTTTTGTCTTTTCTGATTTTTAGGCATTTTTTTATATTTTGTAAAAATAATTAATTAATTTAAACAAATAAAGAAAATAAAACCATAATTGAAAATAAAATAACAAAAATATAGAGAAGGCAAACTAGGGGGGGTGGAAGTCCCCAAAGTGGAGGTCTTGATCCAAAAGTTCTAGCCCAACAAGCTTTGATCCATTTGATTTTCCTGAATAGCGTGTGGATGCGTTGACCAGGGTGTAACGTGTTCCTTAATCCATAGCCATTGATCTGATGAGCCTGGACAGGTGGACATTGATTCCTGAGGGTGTATGATGTGCTTTCACTATTGAGCCTGCACGTGAATTTGTATTGCAAAATAATGGAGAAAATAACGTAGACCTGGGACTCGAACCCAGGTCTTGGACGTGAATGCTATCAACGCCTGCCAGCTGAGCCACTACAACGCGTTCGATATGTTAATAACAAATAAATATTATAAAAAGAAAACGGAGAGTTAGTGGATCCAACGCGCGAAAATTTAAACCAGCTAATCACATGTTGCCACGACTTCGTCTTCTTCACGTTCCCTGTAATACAAAACATATAGGCAACGGTTTTAGACGCGTTTCATTAGGTGGCCTTTGGAAAAATAGCGATTAGGTTATCTTTGAACATAAATTAGGCGCGAGGGTTGGGATCTCTTCGTCCAGATGCACCGGTTTGAATGGTGGTAGTCGCGAATTCTAATTTTTCCTTGGGTGAAAAGCCCCAATCTGAAGCTTGCAAAACCCTAGAACTTGGCCATGGTGAAATCACGTATACAACGTAAAAACTCAATTAAATGCATTGGTTAGTTTCAGGACAAGATAACAATCATGAATCAATGAATAAAAATTACAAAAGATGCTTAAATCATGATGCACGATTCTGAAAATTTCTTGATACGGTTTGAGTTCGTTTTACCAATTCTTCGTGCTTTGAGGGTTGTCTGTGATTAGAACGTGATCAGGAATCTCCAAGGAAGCTATTGGAATGAAAATTATGCTTTGAATCCACCTGTAACAAGGTTTTCAGAATTGAGTTTTATGGAGAAAATTTCAAGTTTGCAAATGTGTTTCTTGCGCAGCTTTCTGTCCATTAGCATTAGGTTTTCACTCAAGCTTATGTACTGAATAGATTAGGTCAACAAAATTCAACCAAATCTCTTGTAATCATGATTTTTGATAATTGATTTTCTAAGGATCTTTTTGAATCTTTTTCATGTGTTCTTGTATCAATTTGCATCCAATCAATCCAATTCTTTCCTAATTAGCATGTGCACGAAATCTTGATGGCAAAACATGTATAAAAAAATTTGTTAAGGCAAGTTAGATATTTTTCATGTATTTAAATAATTTAAATGAATTAATATAAATAATAATTCAAATAAATAAATAAAAAATGAGAAAATACTTCCCTTTGGGCCAAGTGGTCGTGCATATGCTTGGAATGATGAATCATGGAGGAAAAATGGGCCCATTAGCAATTTTAGGTCATTTGAAGTAGTGTTGACTTTTCAAAATATCCAAAAATTTCCCAACTTCCACAAGGCATAACTTGCTCAATTTTTAATATTTTCTCATGTTCTTGGACATTTTGGAAAGGTATTTGAGTCCTCTAACCAATTCCTTTGGTCCCATGTCATTTTGATTTACCAATCTCAAGTTATGGCCTTTGTCTTAAAGTCCCTTTTTGTTGACTTTTGAAAATGACCTATAATGTTGAAATTGATAACTTTTTGTGAGAGCATTTCTTGGACTTGAAGTATGAATATGAGTTGTAGGAAATGTCTTTCTATTCAAAATGAGCATTGGATGGAATTTTTCTGATAATCCATGTGAAAGTTATGCCCTGGTCAATTTCAGTTGACTTCTTCAGCTGTCCAAATATAGTAACTTTTGCATCTTGATGATTTTCTGAGCCAAATTTTGAGAATCATGATCAAGCATTGATCAAATGATGTTTGTGGCTTCAAAATGATATGTTGACCAAAAATTTGAACTTTTGACTGTCAAATGACCATTTTGCCCCTACAGTTGACTGTAGTGCAATTAGGGTTTTTGACTGTGCAATTTTGAGCTGAATGCCTTGAAACTTGATATGAGGATACTTGACCATCTTTGTAGGCATGTGAGACTTGATTGGACCTTTGAAAACTTCATTTTCTTGATCAGCACACAAACCCTAGTTTTGACTATATAGAAGACCTTTGCACTGTGCAACCCTTGGGGAATTTTGTAGCTTGTCTTAGCAAATTCTTGGAGAATATGGGAGGGCAAATTTTGGGGTGCAACAGTCCCTCGATGACGCTATCTTGGTTGCATATACAAAAATGATCTAGTCCCTGAAAAATTTGCTAAGATACTTGGCAATATTATTATCATGGTAATATAATGACCCACGCCCGTCTCGTTTAATATCCAAATACAAGGTTTTTTACCAAATACAATGGTAAAACAACAATGTCAAAGGGTTAAAAATGTGTTGGAAAGATCTTTGAGTAGGGTAGACAACTCCTAGTTACTTGATCAAACTTGTAAAACATCCTTGCTATTTTCAAAAACACACAACAATTTCAAAACATTTTCCCAAACCAAATTTTCAAACATTAAAACATTTTTCAAAAGACAAACACCTTTGTATACATTCAAACAAGAATCATTACAAAGGTTTCCTAAACAAAGGCCACTTTTCAAAATATTTTCAAAACCACACACAAAAGCACCATTTCAAACAATTGAAAAGCAAAAACAAGTGATCTAAAACAAGTAACTAAGAGCCCATGGAAAACCAAGGATGAAAAGGGTGCTAGCACCTTCCTTTTTCATAATCTACCCCCCGAACCCAAAAATAATATCAAAGGTCTTTCCTGTGCTTTTTGACCTTTCCTTTGGATAAAATAAAAAGTCAGTGGCGACTTTTGCTAAACTGAAACATTTGCGAACAAAAACACAAAACCTCAAGTCAGTTCTCCCACCGCATCACAGCACCTTTATCACATTAGGTGTTTCTCGGGGGTCAAACTCAATCTCTTTCACCTCGATAAGGTCTTGCACCTTATTCTTCAAGGCCCAACAATCGTTTATATCATGCTCTGGGCTTTCATAATGATAGGCACGTCGAGCATTCGGGTTGTAGCAAGGAGAAGCAGTGTTGGGGGTTCTTGGGAGCTTCCTTTAGAGTCACTAGATTCGACTTCAAAATATGTGGCAAAACTTGGGACAACTTCATGTTAATCCGGGTGAATCGTCTCATGGGTGCCTCTGGCCTACATTGATAGTTTCACTGCTGATTTGGTACAATATTGGAAATCATAACAACCCCTACCGTCGGGCTACGTTCAGTTTTGTTTTGATTCCTGTGGTCATATGCAACACTGACCTCCTTCTTTCCGGTAAAGGGTTTCTTCATCGTGCTCGAGGATACATCTCTTTGAATTTTGCCACTCTTTATAATGGCTTCTACCCGCTCACCAGTCATGATTAGTTCAGTAAATCCCTCAATAGAGCTTCCGATCAGGAGGTTGAAGAATGGACCAGATAACGTGCCTAAGAACATATCCACCAATTCTCTGTCAGATAAAGGGGGTTGAACTCTTCCTGCGAGATCCCTCCATTTTTTAGCATAAATTTTGAAACCTTCACCAGCACCCATAGACATTCCTTGCAATTGTGTTCGAGTTGGAGCTAGATCAGCATTATACTGGTATTTCTTGTAAAAAGCGGCAGTCAAATCTTCCCAATTGCGAATATTGGTCCCTTCCAACTGATAGAACCAATCCAACTGGGTCCCTGATAAGCTTTCTTGGAAGAAATGCACCCATAGGTTCCTATCAGCAGTATGGAGTTGAATCTTCCTGACGTATGACCTTAAATGCAGCTTTGGACAAGAGACACTGTCATATTTAGCGAAAGTGGGGATCTTGAATTTCTGCGGGATGACTACCCCTGAGACAAGTCCTATCACTTAAAAATCCAATCCTGGTACCCTCTGGATCTCCATAGCATTGAGCCGATCCTCCAGCTACTTGTATTTATCGTCAGTTGGGGGATACTGTTCTTCAGAGTAGTCCACTTCTTCCTCTTCTTCAGACTCTGGGTGGTCATTTACTTCATTGTTTTTCCCTTCTTGATTATCTCCTTCACTTGACGAGGTTACGGAATCTAGAGTTTGTCTGGCTGGTCCTTTGAAACTTCTTCTCAGATTCAAAACACTGACTAGTTTCTTCGCTTTCTTCTTCTTCTCTTTGATCATCAAAGTCTTCAAGTCCTCTTGTCCTTTAGCCAGAGCCAAGAACATTTGTTGGAATTGAGCGTTCTGCGCTTGAATATCCTTTACTATCTGTTCAATATTCATTTCACTGAAATAAACAGTAGAAAGATAAGGAGACCTGTTGTAAGAAACCCGTTTGTGTTATGATGAATGAAAATGCATATGCAAATAATTTCAAGGAAATTAGAGATTTAAATTTGTTTATACAAAAAGGAAACACACGTTATATTAATAAATCCACGTTCGAGTACATCATGCCTTTTTGGGCTTACAATGGAAGAAATAAAAATACAAAAACTCCTAAGACAAAAAGGTTGAACGCATTCTCTTTGGTGCAATGTAGGCATTCAAACTCCGCTCTTCATGAAGCTGCTTGGTGAGTTCCAGAACTTTCTTCTCACTGGCATAGATTTGGGCTTCGAAAGTGTCTCTCTCTTTATTTAGCTGAATCCAATCCTTTTGCAAGTCTTCAAGAGAGGTAGGCATGTTGGGATGGAGGACAGTATACGGGACATCTCCTTCAGCAACAGGCTCCATGATAATAGGGAGAATGGAAGGGTAAGGCATTACGAGACTCTGAGCATGGGCTCGTACCCACCTAAGGTAAGGCTCAAGGGGAATGGAATTTTTATGTCCCAATGTCTTACTATCCACTTTGTTTACCATCCTCCAAGCTCGTATGAACCTCTGACGGTAGCCTTGATCGTCACTCTCGTAGTCGAACACCAAACCTTGGATGAGCGCATCATGTGGACCATCTCTTCGTGCGTACCCAAATTGTCGCAAAGCTAATCAAGGGTTATAAGTGATGCCCTCCCTAATGCCAAGTAGAGGGACATTAAGGAATTACCCACAATGATTGAAGATAGTAATGTCCTACAAGAATCAAGAACACCAGTGGATATCCGAATGTCTGAGTGACATCAGCCTATTGGACCATCTCAAGCCTTGCTCGTTCTTCACAACAGATCGGGGGAGATGAAAAACAAACCATCTGGCCAACAGAGGAGTACAACACATGAGGGCTCCTCTTCTCTTCATGGTGCGAGAGTGGAGAGAATGCAAGATATCTCCCAGCAAAGTATGTAATGGGTTGTGAGATAAGAATATTATGACAGCATTCACATCTATAAGTTGGTCAGGATTTGGAAATAGTACCATCCCATAGATGAAGAGATCCAAAATTTCTTCGAAAGCTTGTAAATCTAGAGCATTCCAACAGTCTTGAGCTTTTTCCAACAAGAACTTGCCTAAGAACCCTTTGACACTACTTCTTGTTTCCCAATTAGCCGTGACGTCAGATTGTTGCAAATGTAAAGCTCGGGCAACCTCTTCAGGGCTTGGGTCTCTTTCAGTACCGTTGAAAGGTAGTTGATTGAGAATATGAATTACCAAGAGTTGAGAGAATTATTCCATAGTAGGTACCAGCTGGTAATCGGGGAAGGTAAAGCAATGGTGCAAAGGGTCAAAGAACTGGAAAAACACCTTCATCATATCCTCATCAAAGCTTGAGGTAACCAAGTTGAGAAGTCGTCCATGTCTTTTGGTGAACGGAAAATTCTCAGGGACCCCTGATGCTAACTCCTTGAGCGGAAAAGGTACTCATACAAGGTTGACTTGGATTGCATTCATGTGAGTGGGAGTCATATCCTACAAAACAAAACAAAGATGAATCTCAAAATCCTTGAAATGGTTAGTCTAAAATGCTATGGTATGATGTCATGATGTTATGTACAAGCATGTGCACAAATTAAATTAAATCAAACAAGTCCTTAGGTTTAGGATTGCATGAGGTTTATAGGTAAGTACCATCTTTAAGTTTAGTTGGTTCAACCTATCCTAGAAAGTAAACGGATTCTAGGGAATCTCAATATCACTGATCTTTCTTCATCAGGCATTGTTTCAGCGCAAGCCTATTTATTGGCGACCGAAATATACCGAAAGTCTGATCTCAATGAGCGTAGTATTGAGTATCAACCAACTTCAGACTACACCAAAGTCGGCTACCTCACTACATCCTAATGGCCAAGTTGTTCAAGTAAAGGTTCTAAAGTCAGATAGTGCTTCATGACACCACACAACGGTCCCGTATTCTCCTTGACTACTCAAGGGCTACAGGTACCAACAAATGTGTCACACTAACATAGTTATTGCTTAGACCATATTGGTATATCCTGCACAGTTTCCACAACTTATTGCTACTTACCTAAAAAAGTGCCCCAGATCCAGGTAGAGGATCAAAACAAGCCCAAACAAGGAACCATAATGTAAAGCAAGCAAGTCAAACAATGAAAAGCAAATAAAGGTGATCTAGCCCTAAGGTAACCCCACTTTTAGGTATTTCCCTAGCAGAGTTGCCAGTTCTGTAACACGGTGGGAGAACTGACTTGGGTGTTTTGTGTTTGACCGCAATTGTTGTGAATAGCAAGAGTCACCACCGACTTTTCTTTTATCCAAAAGGAAAGGTTGAAAAGAACAGGAAAGACCTTTTGAGATTATTTCTTGAGTTCGAGATTATTTCTTGATTTTCATCCGTAGTTATCTACGGGTTCTTAGTTGCTTGCTAGATCACTTTCTTTTGTTTAAAAAATGTGTTTGTGGTGTGGGTTTTGAAAGTATTTTGAAAGGAATGTCTTTGTAATGGTTATCGTCTCTATAAGAATGCGTACAAAGTATTTTGTCTTTTGAAAATGTTTCAAAGTTAAAGTGTTGGTGTATAAAATGTTTTTGTTGTGAGCAAGCGAGCAAATAGGAGCATCCTACCCACTCAAAGGGTCTTAAATGTTCTTTTCCTCCTCCTTTAGATATTGCTATCTTACCATTGAATTGGTAAGAAGCCCCATCATTGGATGTGAAGGGACGGGCGTTGGACGTTTGTATAGTCATAGAAGGCAACCTGTGGGACGTTTTAGCAATTTCATTTAGGGACTAGATTGTTTATCGAAGGCAACATTGAGGGACATCGAGGGACTACGATCTTTTATCGAGGGTCTTTGCTAAAATGCCCATATTCGAGGGACATGAATATTTTTACGAGGCAACAAATAGAATTACCCTAGGGGTTCATGTGTGTGAGTAGTGTGTTTGATTGCATGCATTTTGTCTTTTGAACTTTTTGTTATCTATTTGTTGTTTTTATCTTACCATACATCCTAGTTACTAACATTTATACAAAAATAATAAAATACCGAAGATAAAATCCTACACTATTACAACCATATTAAATAGCATGGAAATATAAAGGCAAAAATAAAATAAAGGCAAGGTAAAATGGGTTTTTCTATTTAAGCATAAACACCCTTCGATTATGCATTTTCTGGCTTCCTTCAATTTGGCTTTTGGAGTAAGTGGAGTCATGCCCTTCGATTTTCCTTTCTGCCTCCTTCTACTGGGGACTGGAATCAGTGTGGGCATGCCTTTCGTCTGGGCCTGGAAGTCAATATGGTTCTGTCCTTCGTTTGAGGTTCGGAGGCAGCAAGGTTCTGTCTTTCGTCTGAGACTTGAAATCAGCAAGGTTCTGTCTTTCGTCCGAGACTTGAAATCAGCAAGGTTCATTCCTTCATTTTGAAGCCTAGAAGCAGCAAAGTTCATGATTTTCCATAGGCTCCTTGCTGACTCCCTCGACTGTAAGCATGTTGGGCCCTCAAATTGTGATTTGAAAGGCTTGTGCAGCTAGCCAATCGAAGGGTATAACAAACCTGTCTTAAGTTATAAAAATGCAACACCCAAACATAACTACAGTCCAGGGGTTAGCATAAAAACCAATGGGTCTCAAAGACCAAAGCATAACTAATTAAGGTTGAGTTTTCAGCATATGGGCAGTCAGAATCGAAAGCTAAAACATGGTCTAGAAATATATACATTTTTCTTTATTGGCATGTGCATATGATATTAAAATAGAATAGACTTAAGTTTGAAGGAAACTTACCTCTTGAAGTTCTTAAATCGAAGGGAAATGCAAGTGCTTTCTTTGATGGAGCATGGGAATTCGTTGGGACCTTCCTGAGGCTAATCCAGTTACTACTTTGTGAAAGCAGTGGTTGGATCAAAATAGGTTGTGTGAGTGGATCGAAAGCTCTTTTATAACAAGTGATGGAATGACTCAAAGGCCTACTGTATGGTAGATGGGGGAGTGGGTAGAAGGGTAGTTTGATGGTCACTTGGAAGGTGAATCGAAGGTTTTTTTCTTAGTGTATAGAAGTGTTTGAAAAAGAATGTTGGGAAGTGTTTGTGAATTTTTGAGAATTTTCACAAGTGTTTTCTTGCAATCCTTCAGGCTCCCTTCACATGTGTGGTGATGTCTCCTATTTATAGATGGCCCGGGTTGATGCTTTGGGAGGGAAAACAAAAGGTTCAAACAAAAAAGGTATGTTGTATTTGTAGCTTTCGAGGGACAATGTTTTTATGCCATTTTGGTGCAAGGAATGAGGCAGCGTTGCAGGACTGCTGTGCAGCAGTTTTGGAGTTTTATGGCCAGTGTATCAGGCCTAAACCTGGAAGCGCATGGGACTTGGTCAACAAATGCCTTTGGCATCTCAACCTTTTTTCTTGACCCCCTAGTCTTTCCTTTCGACCATACTCTTTAACAACCATTTCTTTTTCAAATTGAAGTGTCATTTGAATGGCTCATGCGGATATCCTTTGAATGGGGCCAAATTAGTACCTTTCGACCAGGCCCTTCATGGGTTCCCTTGGATGGTCCAAATGCAGGCTCTTGGGATGGGTTAGCAAAACATGTCATTCGATTGGGACATCCAGACATGCCTGGCAAGCCCTTCGAATGCACCACCATGGTATTTCTTTCGCATGAGACAATGGCATAGTGAAGAATTTGTATGTTGAAGCAGGGCATTTCCAAAGGAGATATTGCCCACTCAAATTTTCCTGCAAAGGGGCCATATGGCCAAACGAAAGAGTGTATGCAGGAGGTTCCTGCCTTGTGACCTTATGCAAATATGTTCAAACGAAAGCTTGTAAAGAGGGAGCCATATGCCTAAACTAAAGGCATGACTAAGAGTTTGTGCTGAAGGATTCGCATGCCCCAAATGAAGGATGCATGCAGGGGATGAAAGGCTCAGTAGAAGCTTGCAATACTGGGAAGGCCATTTCCCCAGATGAAGGAGGTCTAGAGGAAGTAAGATGTGTAATCGAAAGAGGGCAGAAAAGAGGCTTTGGCCTCCCGAATCGAAGGACATCATCAGGAGGCTTTTTTCCTTGCAAATTGGAGTTGTTTGATGGGAAGTGTTGCCCTGTCGAAGCTTGTAACAAATTGCTTCAAATGGGACTTTGGCCTTGTGCATGTTATTATGGTAGGAAATTATGCCTTGTATGTCTTGGCTAATATGTAGGAAAAACTTGCACAAACGTTCAATCGAAGTCAAGTACCCAACGAAGTAGGAAATGAACTTGCCCAAACGAGTCCAGTGCCCCAATCGAAGTATGAAAGGTACTTTCCCCAATGAGTCTAGTTCCCCAATCGAAGCGTGAAATGAGCTTGCCCCAAAGGAGTCCAGTGCTCAAACGAAAGACGCTGTGATCGGTGGAAATAGAACTGGCTATTTAGAAATGTTGGTTCGCGAAATGTCGCGGTAAGCAAGAGTCGCCACTGTCTTTTATGTTCTCCAACAAGGAAAGGACAAAAGCACAGCAAAATTCCTTTTCGAGATGTTTCTCGGTTCCGGAGGTAGATTATAGAAAGGGAAGGTGTTAGCACCCTTTCTATCCGTGGTTATCCACGGGCTCTTAGGTACTTGCTCACTATGTTTTCAAAAATGTTTGCTTTTCTTGTGTTTGTGGGTTTTGAAAAAGTTTAGTTTGAAAACTTCTAGGTAACTCTTGTATCTGTCCTCAAGAGTGTATGAAGTATTAGTTTGAAAACTTTTGTTTGAAAAGTGTAGGTGCAAAAAGTATTTTTGTTGTTTTGAAAGAGAAAGTACCCAGGAGAAATCTACCTACTCAAAAGAAATTAAGCTGTGTAAATGTCCTTTAGACAGTACTATCCCACTATTGAGAAGTAGGTAGCACCGTCGTTGGAGTTATTCGGGTCAATTCGATTATAGGGACATGTATGGTTACCAAAGCAATAGTAGGACGCCTTAGCGGTAACCCTAATGTCCTAGATCCTTTTTTTTTATCCGAGGCAACCGTTTTGAGGCAACTTGGATCTTTAGACAGGAGGGCGACCTCTAAAACACCCTATACTCAATGACCACGTCGAGGCAACCAAGTGAGGTGTACCCTAAGAGTGGCATGTGCGAGTGTGTCAGGTTTCATGTTAAATTATCTTTGCACATGTATTATGGTGAGCTACGAGTTGATTTTAATTTTCAGGCAAGTCTTGTCATGCATAGTTAACAGTTAATAATTATGCGGAAAAAGAATTGCGGAAAGTAAATCTACGCTATTACAAGGCGTCGGATATTTACATCGCCAAAAACATAACCCTTGAAAAGTAAATGCGGAAAATTAAAGGAAGCGATAAAAAGAGTCCTAATTATACTATTACATCCTCGGAGCAATTACATAAGTATGATCAAAAAATAATATGCGCGCGAAGAAATTAAATCAGAGAAGCCCTTAGGGTTTTGACCCTTTTTGAGAAAAGAATGAATTTTGGTCCTTTTTTGCATTTAATTAAACCTAATTCTAATTAATTAAATAAAAGAAATGTTTTTTTTAAAGTTTTTTATGTTTTTAATGAAAATAAAATAAAAAAGGAAACATGATTAAAAGTTGTCAAAACCTAATTCTACATGAATTTTATTTATTGTGAAAAAAAAGTTAAAGTTGACTTAATTAACTAAATTAACCTATGTTAGAATTTATTTACAAAAATAATAAGGTGAAATTAATAAATAATAATAATAATAAAAATATTTACATTTTTTGTGTTTTCTGAATTTTATTATAAAAATAATTAATTTGTTAATTAAATACTAATAATAATAATAATTAATGAAAACAAATAGAAATTAAAATATAAAAGAAAAAGAATAAAGAAACCAGGGGGTGCTGGGCCCTTAGGTATTGCTTGCAATTCTGGCCCATTAAGCTACAAGCCTTGTTGACTTTCTGGACCAGCTGCACGTTCGTTGACTGGGAGTACCATGATCACTCACGCTTGACCTTCAGATATGGGCTTAGAGACACATGGCGGTTGGAGGTTGGCGGTACATGGTAGACACTATTAAGGAACCTGCATGTGAACATGTTATGAAAAATATGATAAGAGTTTTGAGGTGGACCTGGGAATCGAACCCAGGTCCCAATGATCCTCAGCCAGCGCACCATCCACTAGGCCATTTGCCTGCTTTTGTTAATATAATAAGAGGTGAATATAATATATCAAAAATAACAATTATGCTGGACACAACAAAATCACGCGCGCTATTTGAATTGGCTAATCATGTGCTAACACGTCTTCATCTTCATCCTGTGTACCTGTAAAAAACAAATGGATAGCGGGGGTTTTTAACCCCCACAACCTTCAACAACCAATAATAGTGATTAGGGCTACAATGAATATAAATATTTCGCGATGGTGCCAACGTGTTCGTCTTGTTCTGACGGTTTCAACCATATGCCTTAGAGGTTCTAATTTTTCCTGGATAATAAAGCCCCAATTTGGAAGCTCAAGAACCCTAGATTTTGTCAATGGCAACTTACGATTCTACACACTATAATCAAATTAATTAATACCATTAGCTTTATATGAACTCAAGCAATACAAAACAATGAATAAAGCATGTTAATTATGCATGAAATAGCCACTACGATTATGGACATGAGAAGCAAACCGTGGGTCTGTTCTTGAGTATTTCTTGAGCTTTAGCGTATGGTTTTGATTGCAATAGGTCTCTGGGGACTCCTGCAATGTGTTAGAATCAATAAAAAGCTTTGAATTGTGCTAGAATATGGAAATCAGTTTTGACTTTTCTTTGAATTTTCTTGAATGTGGTTATGGCTTTTCTGCAGCAAATTCACGTCTGTGGCATTAGGGTTGGCTTGTGTACTTATAGTAGAATAGAATTAGGTCACAATCTTGCAAAGAAATCCATGGAATTGATGTTTCAATATTTGATTGAAAATCAAATATTTTTTAATCTTTTTGATTGGAAAAACTTGCTGAATTTGGAGATTCTTGTCCCTTTGATTTGCACACGAAATTTCCAGCATATATTGACCACTTTTGCTTCACAAAAAGATTGAGAAATCAAATCTTTGTATTTCCTACAATTTAAATTAATTAAATGAATTAAAATTGATTAAAAATCCAAATAATTAATAAAAATAAGAAAAATAGGTTCAAATAAGCTTGATGGGTCGTGCATAGATCATGGATAAAGTTTCAAGAAGAAATTTGAGGCCCATTAGCAAAAACAAAGTGTTTTGAGCAAAGTTGACTTTTGCAAATTCACGAAAATTTCCCAACTTCTCCAATGCATATCTTGCTCAATTTTGATCATATGAACATGTTCTTGGACATCTTGGAAAGGTCTTGAAGTCCTCTAACCAATGCCTTTGGTTCCATGTCATTTGGATTTACCAATCTCAAGTTATGGTCTTTGACTTAAAGTGCATTTTTGTTGACTTTTGAAATTGACCTATAATGTAGAAATTGATAACTTTTTATGAGAGCATTTCTTGGACTTGGAATGTGAAGATGAATTGTAGGAAATGTCATCCTCTTCAAAATGAGCATTGGATGGGATTTTTATGATGAACCATGAAAAAGTTATGCCCTGGTCAAGATACAATTGACTTTTCTGCTGTCCAAAAATAGTAACTTTTTGCATCTTGATGATTTTTGAGCCATTCTTGAGGAATCATGATCAAGACTTGATCAAATGATGATTGTGGACTCAAAATAAGATGTTGACCAAAAATTCTGACTTTTGACTGCAAAATGACCATTTTGCCCTTGTAGTTGACTGTCAATCAAATAGGACTTTTGATTGTGGAAATTGGCATTGTGAGTCTTGAGACTTGACATGTAGGTGCTTGAGAATGCATATAGGACTATGGGACTTGGTTGAGCCATTGAAAACCTCAAATTCCTTGAAAGAACCAAAACCCTAATTTTGACTGGCTTAGGAGGCAGTTGGACTGTGCAACCTTTGAGAAATCTTGAACCATTTGAAGATGATTCTTGACAAACCTTGAAGAATATGGGAGGGAAAATTTTGGGGTACAACAGTTGCCCCTGTTCAATCTTCTTAAACCTGAGGATGTAGATTGGCTTTCGAGCCTTTCGTGATCCGAAGGTGGAAGATAATTGAACACTAGAGTGCCCAAAAATTTGCACTCGCATGGTGTAGTATCAGCATTGCGATGTTGGGAATGGGCTTACAGATGCCATTTGGAGATTGTTGGTAGGAGGATGGGCTTATAGATGCCATCTGGAGATGTGATAGTTGAATTGTAACTTGGTAGATTGAAAGAAGGAACCTGTGTAGGGTTGCCTGATGATGAGTCCGTGTAAAACTGCATCTTGGAAGAGAAGGAACTGGTGTAGGGTTGCTTCATGATGGCTAAGTAGATAGTTGTCCTGTCTGGTTTTAGGTATTAATCCATAATCAGTCGTCCATAGATATTTCCTGGCTAGTTACAGGTATTAATTCAGAACTTAAGAAGGCTGGCCAATGAGATAGTTTTCCTGTCTGGTTTCAGGTATTAATCTCTGACTTGAGAAAGAAAGATAGTTTTCCTGGCTTGTTACAGGTGTTAATCTTCAATCTCTTCATATAGGTGGTTTTCCTATCTGGTTTCAGGTGTTAACCTATAATCAGTCGTCCACAGATATTTCCTGGCTAGTTACAGGTGTTGATCTGGAACTTAAGAAAGCTTGGTCAAGGAGATAGCTGTCCTGGCTGGTTTCAGGTATTAATCTCTGACCGGAGAAAGAAAGATGGTTTCCTGGCCTATTACAGGTGTTAATCTTCAATCTCTTCATATAGGTGGCTTTCCTGTCTGGTTTCAGGTGTTAACCTATAATCAGTCGTCCACAGATATTTCCTGGCTAGTTACAGGTGTTGATCTGGAACTTAAGAAGTCTGGCTAATGAGATAGTTTTCCTGTCTGGTTTCAGGTATTAATCTCTGACTTGAGAAATAAAGATAATTTTCCTGTCTGGTTTCAGGTATTAATCTTCAATCTCTTCAATGTAGATAACTTCCCTGTCTGGTTTCAGGTATAGATCTACAATCAGTTCATATAGGTGGTTTTCCTGTCTGGTTTCAGGGGTTAACCTATAATCAGTCATCCACAGATATTTCCTGGCTAGTTACAGGTGTTGATCTGGAACTTAAGAAGGGTTGGTCGATGAGATAGTTGTCCTGTCTGGTTTCAGGTATTAATCTCTGACTTGAGAAAGAAAGATAGTCTTCCTGGATGGTTACAGGTATTGATCTTCAATCTCTTCATGTAGATAACTTTCCTGGCTAGTTACAGGTATCGAATCTACAATCAGTCGTCCACAGATATTTCCTGGCTAGTTACAGGTGTTGATCTGGAACTTAAAAAGGTTTTTTTTTATAATGATGTGATGAAGGAATCTGAGACGATTGCTACTCCAAATAGATGATGAAGGAATCGGGGACGATTACTACCTCAGCAGGATGATGAAGGAATCTTGGATGACTTCTACCTCAGCAGGATGATGAAGGAATCTAGGACGATTACTACCTCAGTAGGGTGATGAAGGAATCTCGGACGATTACTACCTCAGCAGGATGATGAAGGAATCTCGGACGATTACTACCTCAGCAGGATGATGAAGGAATCTCGGACGATTACTACCTCAACAGGATGATGAAGGAATCTCGGACGATTACTACCTCAACAGGGTGATGAAGGAATCTCGGACGATTACTACCTCAACAGGGTAATGAAGGAATCTCGGACGATTACTACCTCAGCCGGATGATGAAGGAATCTCGGACGATTACTACCTCAACGGGAAGATAAAGGAATCTCGAACGATTACTACCTCAACGGGATGATGAAGGAATCTTGGATGACTTCTACCTCCGCAGGATGATGAAGGAATCTTGGATGACTTCTACCTCAACAGGATGATGAAGGAATCTAGGACGATTACTACCTCAGCAGGATGATGAAGGAATCTTGATGACTTCTACCTCAACGGGATGATGAAGGAATCTAGGACGATTACTACCTCAGCAGGGTGATGAAGGAATCTCGGACGACTGCTACTCCAAAAGGTTGACTTTTATCGGTCGATTGACCTTTCCTGAATAGGTAAAGAATTAGTTGTATGCAATGTCATGATGTATGCATTGTGTAATGATGTTCTCAAAGTAAATGAGATTTATGATATGATGCGTATGTGCATGTATCATGATGTATGAAAATGTGATGTTTTAGCTGGGAAAATAAATCTCGGATAGCTGCTGGAGAATGATGTTGAATTCTTTGTTTCCGCTGGGGATGATGAACGAAGATGATTGCAAGAATAAACCGGTAGGAGAAGATGACTCCGTTGGGGAATAAACATGGCGAAGAGATTACTCTGCGGGGAATTACTCTGTGGGGAAGAGATGCTTCGCTGAGATTTTAACGGCAAATCCGCTGGGGACTCCATTGATAAGCTCTGTTGGGGAATTTGATGATGAACTCCGCTGGGGGATAGGAAGAACTTCGCTGAGGACGATCATTCCATTGCAAATTGCTGAGGATAACCCAGTTAGACTCTGGTGGGGGATAACCTCTGAATATGGCTAGGGAGAGATATTCGTACTCTACAGGGGATAAGCTTCCAGAATCTACTAGGGAGATGATTCAACTTTCCTGGGGAAACTTTTTGGACTGCACTGGGGAAATGGCTCCACTAGGGTGTCTGTATTCCGCCGGGGAACAATCTTATATTTCTGTCGAGGAATATTAAGACTGCCGAGGATGCTTGCTGAGGAATATCTGTATACTCCGCTGGAGAATATTAAGATCTTCTGGGGGCATCCAACTTTTCCATGACTAGTGGTAGACCAACTCTGCTCGGGGGAGAGTATTGTTGACTTACTGGTGATACCGTGCCTTTTTAGGGCTGATGGGAGACCAACTCTGCTTGGGGAGAGTATTGTCGATCTTGTCTTACTTTGCGGGGAGTGAAGGTATCTTGGTCATATTCTTCAGCTGAACTTACCTTGGTACCTTGGTGGACAGAGCAACTAGATCACTTAGACAATTCTTATTGCCCTTGTTTCTGATGTCACCCGTAATTAGTCCTTTGTTTCGTATGCAAATATTCGTGATTAGCAATTAATGTCAAATGCATATATCAAAAATGAACATTGGACGTTCTTTGCAAAACAAAACCGATAAAGGAAAAACAATTGGCAATTTGTCTGAAAAGTGAGTTTGTATTGATTTGCCTGTAAATAGGCGTTTTGTGTACAAGAGGCTGACGTCCTAGTAAGAGAACGCCGCCGAACAACATAGAGTTTATACAATTTTGTGAAAAGGAAACAAAACAGCTATGTGAAAAATCCCACTGGGTTCCAACTCTGCTATCGCCTTTATGTCTTCAAGCGTCTCATCACTTTGCTGCTTAGTTGAAGATGAAGCTGATTGATTGGTTCCGTCTGAGCCTGGCAGTCGATACCGAAGTCTGGATGTAGGGTGATCCAACGAGACATAGTATTATGCTTTAATCCCTAACTTTTTCCTGGACCGCCCTTTCGGGTTTTCAGTCCACCGGGATACCCATTTTTGCCCAAGCCGCCTTTTCAGGTTTTCGACTTGCCGGGTGTACAGATTTTTTTTATTTATTTATTTTCATCCCTTATTTTTTCCCGAACCCTTTTGGTTCGCCGGGAAGCCCTTATATTTGCCTAGGCCAGTCGACCTAACGGGTCTTTAATCATGCGTAGTATCTTTTTACTATGTCTGCATTGGCGGGGTGAGGAAGGTCGTCACTATCCATGGTGGTTAGAATCATCGCTCCTCCTGAGAAGATATGTTTAACCACAAATGGCCCTTCGTACGTAGGGGTCCATTTGCCCCTGGGATCACCTTGAGGTAGGATGACGCGCTTGATTACCAGGTCTCCAACTTGATACTCTTGTCGTCTGACTTTCTTGTTAAATGCCTTGATCATCTGTTTTTGGTACATCTGACCATGACAAATAGCAGTGAGTCTCTTTTTGTCGATTAGGTTTAATTGATCAAGCCGAGTCTAGATCCAGTCATCTTCGCTCAAACCTGCATCTTTCATTATCTGGAGGGAGGGTATTTGAACTTCGATGGGCAGGACTGCCTCCATGCCATATACCAAGGAAAAGGGTGTTGCCCCTGTTGACGTCCGTGCTGAGGTACGGTACCCATGAAGAGCGAACAGTAACATCTCGTGCCAATCTTTGTAGGTCACTGTCATCTTCTGCACAATCTTCTTGATATTCTTATTAGCTACTTCTACAGCCTCATTCATCTTCGGCCGGTAAGGAGAAGAGTTGTGGTGCTGTATCTTGAATTGCTCGCAGAGCTCAGTGATCATCTTGTTGTTAAGATTGGTACCATTGTCCGTAATGATCCTCTCTGGTACATCGTATCGACAGATTAGGTTATGCCGAATGAACCGTGCCACAACATTCTTGGTTACGGTGGCAAAGGAAGCTGCTTCAACCCACTTCGTAAAGTAATCAATCGCTACCAGGATGAAGCGATGCCCGTTGGATGCCGTAGGTCTGATCTCGCCGATCATATCAATGCCCCACATTGCAAAAGGCCAAGGTGTCGTCAAGATGTTCAGAGGAACTGGAGGAATGTGCACCTTATCAGCATAGATCTGGCATTTGTGACATGTCCGAGAATGTTGATAACAGTCGGATTCCATTATGGACCAGTAGTATCCTGCCCGAAGGATTTTCTTTGCCATGGTATGCCCACTGGAATGAGTTCCGAAGGTACCTTCATGCAGCTCTGCCATGATCTTCTCTGCTTCAGTCTTATCCACACAACACAGTAAGGTTGAATCATGGTTTCGTTTGTAGAGAATGTCATTGCTGAGGAATAACTTCGCCGCGAACCTTCTCAGAAACTTCTTGTCATTAACGGAAGCACCCTCGGGGTATTCTTGGGCTTCAAGGTACCTCTTTACTTCATGAAACCACGGCTTTTCTGTTACCTCTTCGGTCTCAAGATCACAGCAATGTGCAGGTTCATCCAACTTCCAGATAATGATCCTGGGAGCCTCGTTGTCCCATTTGACTTTGAACATAGAAGACATCGTAGCTAACGCATCCGCCAACTGATTTTCTTCTCTTGGGAAGTGTTCAAAGGTTATCTCCTCGAAATGGGGGATCAACGTCAATACATACTCCTTGTAGGGAATAAGATTTGGGTGTTTCGTATCCCAATCGCCTTTGATCTGACTGGTCACGAGAGCGGAATCTCCGAAGACACTCAGAAACTTGATCCTTAGGTCAATTGCAGCTCGAAGACCCATAATGCAGGCTTCATACTCCGCCATGTTGTTGGTGCAGTTGAAACATAGTCGGGCAGTAAGTGGAGTATGAGAGCCTTTTGGGGATATGATCACAGCGCCAATACCGTTACCCAAAGCGTTTGAGGCTCCGTCAAAGTGTATAGACCATCGGGATCCTTTCTCAGGTCCTTCATCCGGTCCAGGTACCTCACAATCAGTTACTACCATGATATTTTCGTCTGGAAATTCAAAGTTCATCGACTGGTAATCATCCACTGCCTGATGTGCCAAATGGTTTGCCAATACACTTCCCTTGATTGCTTTTTGGGTCGTGTACTGGATATCATATTCAGTCAAGATCATCTGCCATCTTGCTATTCTTCCGGACAAGGCATGCTTTTCGAAGATGTACTTGATTGGATCCATTTTTGAAATCAATAGAGTAGTGTGAGTCAACATATACTGTCTCAACCGGCGAGCAGCCCATACCAAAGCGCAACAAGTTTTCTCGAGCAGTGAGTATCGGGTCTCACAGTCGGTAAACTTTTTGCTAAGGTAATAAATAGCATGCTCTTTTCAGCCAGACTCGTCATGCTGCCCCAGCACACACCCCATTGAGCAGTCAAGTATAAGATTAGAGGTCTCCCTTCAACTGGTGGCATAAGAATGGGTGGCTCCTGGAGATACTCTTTGATTCTTTCGAAAGCGGCCTGACATTCATCGTTCCAACGTACTACTTGATCTTTCTTCAGTAGCTTGAAGATTGGTTCACAGGTAGCAGTTAGGTGCGAGATGAATCGGGCAATGTAGTTCAATCGTCCTAGAAAGCCTCTGACTTCTTTCTCTGTCTTGGGAACTGGCATCTCTTGTATGGCTTTCACTTTGGCAGGGTCCACTTGAATGCCTTTGTCGCTCACGACGAATCCTAGCAGCTTCCCGGATCTCACCCCGAAGGTGCACTTGTTCGGGTTTAATCTCAGCTTGTACAACTTCAACCGGTCAAACAGCTTCTGTATATGGTCAAGGTGTTCCTCCTCAGTTTGGGATCTTGCAATCATATCATCGACGTATACCTCAATTTCATGATGGATCATGTCATGAAATAAAGCAACCATGGCACATTGGCAAGTTGCCCCAGCATTTTTCAACCCAAAAGGCATGACCTTGTAGCAAAAGGTGCCCTACTGAGTAACAAAAGTGGTCTTCTCCATGTCTTCAGGAGCCATCTTGATCTGATTATAATCGGAGAACCCGTCCATGAAGGAGAATACCTTATGCTGAGCCGTATTGTCAACCAGAACGTCGATGTGAGGCAGAGGGAAGTCATCCTTGGGGCTCGCCCTATTCAAATCCCTGTAGTCAACACACATTCTGACCTTACCATCTTTCTTTGGCACTGGAACCACGTTGGCGACCCACTGAGGGTAAGAAGTCACTGCTAGAAAACCGGCCTCAAATTGTTTCATAACCTCAGCTTTGATTTTCTCGGACATCTCTGGACGCATATGGCGAACCTTCTGTTTTACCGGAGGGCATTCTTCCTTGGTAGGCAGGTGATGAACCACAATGTCAGTATCCAACCCAGGTATATCTTCGTAAGACCAGGCAAAGATTTCCATGTAGTCGTGCAGCATCTGAATCAACCGCTGTTTCACACTAGACTCCAGATTGGCACCAATCTTGACTTCCTTCTTGTCTGTCTCAGTACCCAGATTTACCGTTTCCACTGGCTCCTCATGTGGCTGAATGGCCCTCTCTTCCTGGAGTAGCAGTCTTACAAGCTCACCAGGCACTTCGCAATCATCTTCACCTTCGTCTTCGGCTAAGTTGATCGGATTTTCGAAGTCATAACTAGCAGTAGCAGAGTCGTTACCACTGAGATCCAGAGTGGATTGGGACCTGTATATGTGTGTGTGTGTGTGTAAATATAGCTGTTTTGCAATATATAATAAAGAAAGACAAGGAGCGCAAGATTTGAAATGCAAAAAAAAACGTCCAATGCTTTTATTAATGATATATGAAAATGACACACAAAAGCCCTCACAAATGAAGCCACGGTGCCCCGGGTAAGACACCGGGCCATAAAGTTTCAAATATTGTTTGTTACAAATTCAAAACAAAGGAGTTCATTACTGAGTGACAAAAGTAATAGGTATGAAGTCTTTATGAGTCCAGTTGTTTGGTCCACCGTCGGCCGTAGGGTAGATCCAGCTGTCGAATTCAGATTCTTCCGCGTCGTCTTCAATAGCATTTACTCCCGGGTTGGTGATGAATACAGGAGGTCTTCCAATCCTTGCCTTACGAACAGCCCTCTGAGCTTCTGTAGTGAAACCCAAACCAAACTTGTCAGTCTTCGGAGTGAAATCAGGAAGTCGGCCCCAGTTTGCGCACTCACCCTTCTCAATAACAGCCCGGGCATCCTTTAAGGAAGCCATCTTCAAAGGAGAACCTTCAATCACAGTCTCTGCTGACGCCAGCGTCTGAGGGACCTCTTCAAAGTGTTGAAACGGAGTCTCAATAAACTCCCCATCCATTTATATGTACCGGAATGAGTTGAGGTGACTGACCATATATTCTTCCTCCCCCTACACTGTAACAATCTTCCCTCTGACCGGGTACTTCAGCTTCTGATGTAGAGTTGAGGTCACAGCTCCAGCCTTGTGGATCCAAGGACGACCCAGCAAGCAAGAATAGGACGGTCGGATGTCCATCACGTAGAATGTAGAATCAAAGACCTGAGAACCAACTCTGATTGGAATATCAACCTCGCCGTGCACCATCATTTTGGACCCGTCAAAGGCCCAGACAACAATGTTACTTGGCTTGAGCTCCAAACCCTCGCAATCCAGCCTGTCTAGAGCTTTCTTGGGCAAGACGTTCAATGAGGACCATGTGTCAACCAGCACATGGGCAAGAGTAGTGCCCCTGCATTCAATAGAGACATGCAGGGCATCGTTATGGTTCTTCCCTTTGGCAGTCAGATCAGCATCGGAGAAACCCAAACCATTACCAACAGTTAAGTTGGCCACACAATCGGTAAATTGATCAGCAGATGTCTCTTGTGGCACGTGGGTCGTCTTCAGGAAGGAAATCAGAGCCTTGGCATGGGCCTCTGAACACAACAACAGTGATAGCATAGAAATTTTAGATGGGGTGTGCCCCAGCTGCTCAACTACATTAAAATCACTCTTCTTGATAATCTTAAGAATCTCTTCCATTTCCTGCTTGGAAGCTTCAACAGTGGTTGTCTTCGGTGCCTCTGTCTGGGCAGGCATATCAGTAGCAATCCCTTTGCCCCGAGCGTTAGATGACTCGGCAGCAGGGGTAGAACTAAGAACTTGGTCAGGAGGAGGAATAGGCACACTTGCAGATGTGATAACAATAGGTCTCTGGATAGCTGGAGGTGCAATATCTGGTGAGAAGAGCCTGCCACTGCGGGTGACTTTGGCAGGTCCGGTGATGTTGCTGACGCCGGTACTAGTATCAAACTCTTGTTTAACTCCAATCACATAAACATCTGCCCTATAGTGCCACGGGACAGCTTTGTCAGATGTATAGGGAATAGGCCCCGGAACAGTGATGATGATGGGAGCAATCTTCTGAGCAGGCATGATTTTGACAGGCTTCTTTGAGGGATCCTTGGGAGAATTGTTGAAAATAGTAACAATGGACACTTCTTCAGTATGGGTAGCAGGAACAACAATCTTCTCAAACAAAATCTCTTTGTTATCCATCAGGTTTTGGACGCCTGACTTCAACAAAGGACAACCAGCAGGTGAAACAGAACATAGATGGCAACCTTTACCACATCCTGGAAATAAACCGGCTAGCAACATGTTCCTTTTGACAGTCAACAACGGAGTAACAATATCATCCACAGAGGCTACATACAGGTCTTCCTCTATAGCATTCACCCCATGCTTGGGCATGGGAGCAGTCACAACATTGGGCCTCTCGGGCGCCTCGAACTTTATTTCTTTAGCATCGATAAGGTCCTGAACCTTATTCTTCAGAGCCCAACAATCATCTGTGTTATGCCCCCGGCTGTCAGAGTGATAAGCGCAGCGGGCGTTGGGATTGTACTTTGGAGAGGTTATGTTTATAATCTTCGGAGCTTCTCTCAGAGTTATCAGATTGGTTGACAGTAACTGTGGAAATATCTGGGACAAGGTCATGTTGAGTCGAGTAAACTGCCTTTTAGGTCTCTCACCCCTTGGTTGGTTATATTGTTGAGGAGCAGCAGCAGGCTTTGAAATTACCACCGCGTTGACAGCTTGGCGATGTTCCGGTTTATTCTGTCTCCTTGAACCATAAACAGCACTAGATTCCTTCTTGAACGGTTTCTTTTCAGTACTCGAGGAGGCACCTTTTTGTATCTTTCCAGACTTGATACCAGCTTCTATTCTCTCTCCAGTCAAGATGAGGTCTATAAACCCGACAGAAGAATTCCCGATCAGATGGTTGAAGAACGGACCAGACAGGGTCCCCAAGAACATATCCACGAGTTCACGGTCAGTCAACGATGGCTGCACCCTGCCAGCCAGGTCTCTCCACTTTTGAGCATACTCCTTAAATCCTTCTCCCGTCCTTAGTGACATACCCTGGAGTTGAGTACGAGTAGGAGCGAGGTCGGAATTATACTGATACTGCTTATAGAACGCAGCAGCCAAGTCCTCCTAGTTACGAATACTGGCTCCATCCAGCTGATAGAACCATTCGAGTTGAGTCCCTGAAAGACTATCCTAGAAGAAATGGATCCACAAATTCTTGTCAGCTGTGTAAGGTTGGATCTTCCTTACATACGATCGGAGGTGCAGCTTAGGACAGGAAGCTCCGTCGTACTTTGCAAAAGCAGGTGCCTTGAACTTATGGGGAATCACCACCCCAGAGGATAAGCCTAGGTCTCCAAAGTCCAACCCGGGCACATGTTGAATCTCCATAGCACTTAAACGGTCCTCTAGCTGTTTGTACCTATCCTCAGCAGGAGGGTACTGTTCATCATTATAATCCGTCTCGTTGTCGGAGACCACGGGACTAGGAACCCCTCTCTCTTGGGGACTGTCTTTCCCTACAGATGGGGTAGTCAGCTTAACCTCATTCTGCAGTGCATTCCCATATCTGCGTCCAATATTGAACAAGACAGTCCTCTTCTTCTTCTTCTTCTTCTTCATAAGTAGGGTCTTCAACTCCTGTTGACCCTGGGCTAGGCTCATAACCATCTCTTGGAACTGGGCATTCTGGGCCTGGAGGGCCTTGATAGCTTGTTCATTAGTAGGTTCAGAAGTCATGATGATTGCTGAAATAAACAGCGAAGAAGATAAGTGACCTGTAAAAAGGGGTACCTGTTATGCATATGATGAATGGAATGCGTATGATTTATGTTTTCAAAGAAAATCGGGATTCAACTTTGTAGACAAAAAAGGAAACAAACTTTATTAGATTCAACTTTGGAATTTAAATTGTTCAACAAATTTCCCTTAGGCGTTACAAGAATGAAAATTTTGAAAAGTAAATAAAACTGTAAAAGAAACATCCAAGGCCCATCAGTGCTCCCATGGCCTCCTCTTCTCAGTGCGGATATAGTCATTCAGGGTCCGTTCGTTCTCCAATTGCTTTGTCAGCTTCTGGATCTTCCGTTCTTGTTCATTGAACCTTTCCCGATAAGAATCCCGTTCTTCCTGTAGTTGCGCCCAAGATCTCTTTAGTGTATCAACATCAGTGGGTATCTGAGGAGGGAGAACAGTTGGAGGAGCCCCGTCTTTATCAGGAAATTCAAGAGTAATAGGCCTGACAGCTTCGTATGGCATACCTAAATTCTGAGCACGGATGCGGACCCATCTGAAGTAGGATTCCATTGGTAGAGAAGTCTTCGGTCCCAACTCATGTGGGTCAGCTTTGTGAATTTTGTCCCAAGCCCGGATGAATCTACGACGCAGCTCGTCACTATCTACCTGAAATTCAAAACTGATGTGAGGTACCAACATCTCATGAGGCCCTGCGATCTGGCTCTTCCAAACTGACGGAGAGATAAACATGGGTTATAAGAGATTCCTCCCTGGGTACCAATCAAAGGAACATTAGGATACTCTCCGCAACGATCAATAACAGCCACCTCATCCAAACCTCTGAGAGTCCAAATGATGTCATTATCAGTAAGAGACATTAACCTATGAGCCCAACCTCTTCCTTCTTTCTTCTTCAGCACAAACTTAGGGAGGTGCAAAATAAACCACCTCACCAACAAAGGAGCACAACACCACAGGGTTCCCCGTCTTCGGGCAGTACGAGCGTAGAGCTGTTACAGGATATCTCCCAAGAGAGTGGGCACAGGGTTCTGAGAGATGAAGATCCTTATGGTGTTGACATTAATGAAGGTATCAGGATTTGGAAACAACACTAGACCATAGATTAAGAGAGCCATAATGTCCTTGTATGCCCTGAAGTCTAAGTCATTCCAGAAACTATTAGCTTTGCCAATCAGAAACTTAGCCAAAAAGCCCTTAACTCCACTTCTAGTCTCCCAGTTATCCATTACCTGTTTGTTGGTCAAGGGAAGGGCTGCAGCAATCTCCTCAAGCCTAAGATTATTTTCCCAACCAGTGAATGGAATCTGTTCCAAAACAGGGATACCAAGCAAATCAGAGAATTCTTCCAGGGTAGGGACCAGCTGGAAGTCTTGAAAGGTGAAGCAATGGTATAACGGATCATAAAACTGGGTCAAGACGCTCATCAACTGTTTGAAGTGACTAAACCGAGAAGAGAACCATGCCTCTTGATGAAGGAAGTAGTATTTGGAATCCTGTCAACCAATTCTTTAAGCAAATCAGGTGGGTGAACAAAGTTGAGCCGGATAGTATTCCTACGCACGGGCATCATGATGTCCTACAAAACAGAGCAAAGATGAAACCCTCTTGTCTTTGAAATGGGTTAGTCCTTATGCAGGATGCATGCAATGTTATGATGGTATGATGTTATGATAAAGCACACCACAAGTATTCACAAAAGGCAAACATGGTAAGGCACACAAGTCACACAAGACAGCCCTTAGAGTTTAGGCCAGCATGAAGTTTAGGTACTACCCTCTTTCAGTTTCAGTTGGTTAAGACCTGTCCTAGAAAATAGTAACCAGGTTCTAGAGGATCTCAATATCACTGACTACCCTCAATCGGTCATAACTCCAGTTTCGCAATCTTTTCTTGCGGCCGGAACCATCGCGAGAGTTTAGCCTCAATGAGTGTAGCATACTGCTACTGTTCTATGGCCAAGTTGGGTCAAGTTAGGGTTCGAAGGTCGGTTGGTGCTTAATGACTCCTCATAAGACCCATATTCTCCTCGTTCCAACACAAGGGATATCGGTACAGACCAAGGTGTCACACCAACGTAGCTACTGCTTCACCTGTGTCGGTCTATGCCGGACAGGTCCCTCACAGCTTATTGCTACCTAAAGGGTATTCCCCATATCCGGGTTAGGATCTATGAAACTCCGATACAAGCCCACAATATTAAAGCAAACAAGGCATACAGTTGAAAACATAAGTGTTCTAATCCTAAGGTACACCTCACTTATTAAGTCCCCAGCAGAGTCACATGGCGCTTGGAGGTTGGCGGTACATGGTAGACACTATTATGGAACCTTCATGTGAACATGTTATGAAAAATATGATAAGAGTTTTAGGGTGGACCTGGGAATCGAACCCAGGTCCCAATGATCCCCAGCCAGCGCACCATCCACTAGGCCATTTGCCTGCTTTTGTTAATATAATAAGAGGTGAGTATAATATATATAAAATAACAATTATGTTGGACACAACAAAATCACGCGCGCTATTTGAATTGGCTAATCATGTGCTAACACGTCTTCATCTTCATCATGTGTACCTGTAAAAAACAAATGGATAGCGGGGGTTTTTAACCCCCACAACCTTCAACGACCAATAATAGCGATTAGGGCTACAATGAATATAAATATTTCGCGATGGTGCCAACGTGTTCGTCTTGTTCTGACGGTTTCAACCATATGCCTTAGAGGTTCTAATTTTTCTTGGATAATAAAGCCCCAATTTGGAAGCTCAAGAACCCTAGATTTTGTCAATGGCAACTTACGATTCTGCACACTATAATCCAATTAATTAATACCATTAGCTTTATATGAACTCAAGCAATACAAAACAATGAATAAAGCGTGTTAATTATGCATGAAATAGCCACTACGACTATGGACATGAGAAGCAAACCGTGGGTCTGTTCTTGAGTATTTCTTGAGCTTTAGCGTATGGTTTTGATTGCAATACGTCTCTGGGGACTCCTGTAATGTGTTAGAATCAATAAAAAGCTTTGAATTGTGCTAGAATATGGAAATCAGTTTTGACTTTTCTTTGAATTTTCTTGAATGTGGTTATGGCTTTTCTGCAGCAAATTCATGTCTGTGGCATTAGGGTTGGCTTGTGTACTTATAGTAGAATAGAATTAGGTCACAATCTTGCAAAGAAATCCATGGAATTGATGTTTCAATATTTGATTGAAAATTAAATATTTTTGAATCTTTTTTATTGGAAAAACTTGCTGAATTTGGAGATTCTTGTCCCTTTGATTTGCACACGAAATTTCCAGCATATATTGACCACTTTTTCTTCACAAAAAGATTGAGAAATCAAATCTTTGTATTTCCTACAATTTAAATTAATTAAATGAATTAAAATTGATTAAAAATCCAAATAATTAATAAAAATAAGAAAAATAGGTTCAAATAAGCTTGATGGGTCGTGCATAGATCATGGATAAAGTTTCAAGAAGAAATTTGAGGCCCATTAGCAAAAACAAAGTGTTTTGAGCAAAGTTGACTTTTGCAAATTCACAAAAATTTCCCAAATTCTCAAATGCATATCTTGCTCAATTTTGATCATATGAACATGTTCTTGGACATATTGGAAAGGTCTTGAAGTTCTCTAACCAATTCCTTTGGTCCCATGTCATTTGGATTTACCAATCTCAAGTTATGGTCTTTGACTTAAAGTGCATTTTTGTTGACTTTTGAAATTGACCTATAATGTAGAAATTGATAAATTTTTATGAGAGCATTTCTTGGACTTGGAATGTGAAGATGAATTGTAGGAAATGTCATCCTCTTAAAAATGAGCATTGGATGGGATTTTTCTGATGAACCATGAAAAAGTTATGCCCTGGTCAAGATACAGTTGACTTTTTTACTGTCCAAAAATAGTAACTTTTTGCATCTTGATGATTTTTGAGCCATTCTTGAGGAATCATGATCAAGACTTGATCAAATGATGATTGTGGACTCAAAATAAGATGTTGACCAAAAATTCTGACTTTTGACTGCAAAATGACCATTTTGCCCTTGCAGTTGACTGTCAATCAAATATGACTTTTGACTGTGGAAATTGGCATTGTGAGTCTTGAGACTTGACATGTAGGTGCTTGAGAATGCATATAGGCCTATGGGACTTGGTTGAGCCATTGAAAACCTCAAATTCCTTGAAAGAACCAAAACCCTAATTTTGACTGGCTTAGGAGGCAGTTGGACTGTGCAACCTTTGAGAAATCTTGAACCATTTGAAGATGATTCTTGACAAACCTTGAAGAATATGGGAGGGAAAATTTTGGGGTACAACAGACGCAACCAAAGCTAAAGTGTTCAATCGAAGGATGCAAAATCGAAAAGAACTTGTTTTCCTTTAATTTTGTCAAAAGAGTATTTTCATTTGTTTTGTCCTTTTTTAGCAATTTCTTCCTTAATCTTAATGCTGAAAAATCCAAATGTATTTGTATAAGATTGAATTTTTGGGAGCCCTTTGTGAGAATTGTCTTGAGGAATGAGAGGGCAAATTTTGGGGTACAACAGACGTTTTCGCACACAAAATAGAAAAATAAAAACAGAAGTTTTGTACTTTCAAAGGAATAGTTTTGTATTAACTTGAATAAGCGTTTTTGTACAAGGAGACGAACATCCTAGTAAGAGAATGCCATTTTAAGAATGGAAATTATATAAAAATAGTATACACAGAAAAACAGCTATGTGAAATAATCCCATTGGGTTCCCATTCTGCTATTGCCTTTATGTCTTTGAGCGTCTCATATCTTCCGCTGCTTGTCCGAAGCTGATTGGATTGATTAGTATCGTTTGAGCTTGATAGTTGATAATGAAGATTGGATGTAAGGTGATCCAGCGGGACATAGTTATACGCTTTAAATCCCTAACTTTTTCCTGGACCGCATTTTCGGATTTTCAGTCCACTGGGATACCCCTTTTTTGCCCAAGTTGCCTTTTCAGGTTTTCGATTCGCCGGGTGTACATATTTTTTATGTATATCCCTAATTTTTGCCTGAACCCTTTTGGTTCGCCAGGATGCCCTAATTTTTTGCTAGGCCAGTCGACCTAGCGGGTCTTTGTTTATGCGTAGTATCTTTTAACTATGTCCGTGTTTACCGGGTGCGGAAGGTTATCCCCATCCATGGTGGTTAAGATCATGGCTCCTCCAGAAAATATGTTCTTGATTACAAATGGCCCTTCGTATGTGGGCGTCCATTTTCCCCTGGGATCACCTTGCGGAAATATGATGTGCTTGATTACCAGATCACCAGCCTGATATACCTGACTTTTGACCTTCTTGTTAAAAGCTTTGATCATACGTTTTTGGTACATTTGACCATGGCAGACATTCGCGAGTCTCTTCTCATCAATCAGGTTTAATTGGTCGAGTCGAGTCTGAATCCATTCATCTTCACTCAAGCCCTGCATCCTTCATGATTCTCAACGATGGGATCTGGACCTCAACGGGTAGGACAACTTCCATACTGTACACCAGAGAGAAAGGAGTTGCCCCTGTTGATGTGCGTATTATGGTGCGGTAACCACGGAGAGAAAATGGTAACATCTTGTGCCAGTCTTTATATATCACAGTCATGATGATGGATCTTGAATTACGTGCAAAGCTCAGTGATCATAGTGTTATTCAGATTGGTACCATTATCCGTAATAATTCTTTCCGGGATACCATACCGACATATAAGGTTATGTTTGATGAATCAGGCCATAACGTTCTTGGTAACAGAAGCAAATGAAGTTGCCTCGACCCATTTCGTGAAGTAATCAATGGAGACCAGGATGAAATGGTACCCCTTAGAAGCTGTAGGTATGATTTCCCCAATCATATTGATGCCCCACATTGCGAATGGCCAAGGAGCAGTCAGGATTTTTAGAGGAACTAGAGGTACATGCACCTTATCAGCATAGATCTGGCACTTGTGACAAGTCCGCAAATGCTGATAACAGTCTGCTTCCATAGTGGACCAATAGTATCCTGCCCGTAGGATCTTTTTAGCCATTGAGTTCCCACTAGAATGAGTGCCAAAGGTACCTTCGTGTAAATCAGTCATAATCTTCTCTGCTTCACCCTTGTCTACACACTGAAGCAAAGTAGAATCGTGATTGCGCTTGTAGAGGATCCCGTTACTGAGGAAGAACTTGGAAAATAACCTTCTTAGGAACTTCTTATCATTGACAGAAGCTCCCTCAGGATACTCTTGGGCTTCGAGATATATTTTGACTTCATGGAACCAAGTCTTGTCCACTACTTGTTCTATACCAATCTCATGACAGTATGTTGGCTCGTCCATCCTCTCAATGGTGATTTGAGGAGCTTTATTATCCCACCTAACCTTGAACATGGACTACATTGTAGCTAGCGCGTCCGCTAATTGATTTTCCTCTCATGGAAAATGCTCAAAGGTAATTTCTTCAAAATGTAGAATCAATGTCAACACATGCTCTTTGTAAGGGATGAGATTAGGATGCTTCGTGTCCCATTCTCCTTGATCTGACTGATTACTAGAGTTGAGTCTCCAAATACACTCAAGACTTTGATCCTTAAGTCGATAGCAGCTTTGAGACCCAAGATACATGCTTCATACTCATCCATATTGTTGGCATAATTGAAACATAACATGGCAGTGAAAGGAGTATGACAGCCTTCAGGACATATGATCACAACACCGATGCCATTTCCAAGAGCATTAAAAGCTCTTTCGAAAACCATAGTCCATCGAGATCCTTTTTCAGGTCCTTCATCCGGTCCAGGTTCTTCATAATCAGTTACTAACATGGTGTTCTCATCCGGGAACTCAAAATTCATGGATTGGTAGTCGTCCACAGCCTGATGAGCTAAATGATCAGCTAGTACACTTCCATTAATTGCTTTCTAGGTTGTATACTAAATGTCGTATTCAGTCAGGATCATCTTCCATCTTGCTATTCTTCCAGAGAGAGCGGGCTTTTCAAAGATGTACTTGATAGGATCCATTTTAGATATCAACAAGGTAGTGTGAGTCAACATATACTGTCTTAGTCGGCGAGCAGCCCATGCCAAAGTGCAACAAGTTTTCTAGAGCAGTGAGTATCTTATTTCACAGTCGGTAAACTTTTTGCTAAGGTAGTATATTGCATGCTCTTTTCGACCAGACTCGTCATGCTGCCCCAGCACACACCCCATTGAGTTCTCTAATACGGTTAAGTACATGATCAGAGGTCTTCCTTCAATTGGCGGCATCAAAATTGAAGGCTCTTGAAGATATTCCTTGATTTTGTCAAAGGAGTTCTGGCAGTCGTCATTCCACTTCACTGCTTGATCTTTCTTCAAAAATTTGAAGATTAGCTCACAAGTAGCGGTCAGATGGGAAATGAATCTAGAAATGTAGTTTAGGAGTCCCAAAAATCCCCTAACTTCCTTCTCGGTGCGAGGAGTTGGCATTTCTTGTATAGATTTGCCCTTTGCAGGTTCCACTTCAATGCCTTTTCCGCTGATGACAAATCCTAAGAGTTTACCGGATCTTACTCCAAAAGTGCACTTATTCGGGTTCAGCCTCAGCTTTTACTTCTTCAACCTTTCAAACAGCTTCTGTAGGTGATCAAGGTGCTCCTCTTCAGTCTGAGACCTGGCTATCATATCATAAATGTAGACCTCTATCTCGTGATGGATCATATCATGAAACAAAGCTATCATGGTGCACTGATAGGTTGATCCAGCGTTCTTTAGTCCAAAGGGAATAACTTTGTAGCAGAAAGTGCCCCACTGTGTGACAAAGGTCGTATTCTCCATGTCCTCAGGTGCCATTTTGATCTGATTGTACCCCGAGAATCCATCCATGAAGGAGAATACCTTATGTTGTGTGGTGTTGTCAACCAGAACATCGATGTGGGGAAGTGGAAAGTCATCCTTGGGGCTTGCCCTATTCAGGTTTCTATAATCCACACAATACATACCTTACCATCCTTCTTAGGTACTGGAACGATATTAGCAACCCATTGGGGATAAGATATGACAGCTAAGACAACGGCATTGAACTATTTCATGACTTCATCCTTGATATTTTCTGACATATCCGGCCGCATACGACGAACCTTCTGTTTCACTAGAGGGAAATCCTCTTTTGTAGCTAGGCGATGAACCATAGTATCGGTGTCAAGTCCCGACATGTCTTTGTAAGACCAGGAAAAAACCTCAACATAGTCATGTAGCATCTGTATTAACCGCTTTTTAACACTATGCTCTAGATCAGCGCCTATCTTGACTTCTTTCTTGTCCTCTTCAGTACCCAGGTTAACTATCTCAACCGGCTCTTCATGAGGTTGTATTACCCTTTCTTCCTGTGTAACAGTATGGCAAGTTCTCCTGGTACTTCACGATCTTCCCCACCCTCGTCTTTGGCTTGGTAGATCGGATTTTCAAAGTCATAATGAGAAACAGCAGAACCATTATCAATGGGATCCAGAATGGATGTGGATCTGCAGTTTGATATGTGGGTGTGTGTAAGAGCATAGCTGTATATTTTTGATAAAGTAAAGAAGCAGAAAAGAAAAACAAAGAGCGTAAAATTTGCATGCAAAATGTCCAATGTTTTATTGATGACATATGAAAATGAAACAATGACCCTCACAAATAGACCATTGTGCCTCGGGTAAGACACAAGGCTTTAACGTTTCAATTGTTCAAATATTACATTTCCTTAAAACAAAAAGACAAATTACTCTTGAATAAAAGAGATGGGAACAAAATCTTTGGCCTCCCAATTGTTGAGTCCACCACTGATGGTTGGGAAGATCCACTTGTCCAGGTCATAATCACTATAAGTGTCTTCCAAAGCATTAACTCCATGGTTTCTGATCCGCAAAGGTGGTCCCCCGGTGCGAGCACGACGAACAACTCTATGGGCTCCTGAAGTAAAACCCAAACCAAATTTTTCAGATTTGTAGGAACTATCTGAAAGTTGGCCCCAAATTGTACACCCACCTTCTTCAACTACTGCTTTAGAATCCTTCAAGGAAGCCATCTTCAACGGAGGTCTACTAGTCTTTGGAACACTGGCAGTGGTCTTGGTTGCAACAACGGTCTGTGGAACCTCCTCAAAGTTCTGACAGGGAGTTTCAATGAACTCGCCGTCCATTTCAACGTGCCTGAAAGAGTTCAGGTGTCTCACCATGTACTCTTCTTCCCCATGGACCGTGATAATTTTCCCATTGACTGGGTACTTCAGCATCTGATGCAGGATCGAAGTAACAGCACCAGCCCTATGGATCCAGGGTCGACCCAATAAACAGGAGTAAGATGGGTGGATCTCCATCATATAGGAAGTGGAATTAAAATTTTGAGTACCCACTTTGATAGGGATGTCCACCTCCCCATCCACCATTCTTTTGGAACCATCGAAAGGCCTCACCACAATGTTACTGGGTTTCAGAGTCAATCCCTTGCAATCCAATCTGTCAAAAGCATTATTGGGTAGAACATTCAGCGATGAACCTGTATCCACTAGAACATGGGCCAAAGTAGTGCCCCTGCACTCGATAGAGACATGCAGAGCATTATTGTGTTTCCTCCCTTGGGAGTTAGGTCTGCATCATAGAATCCCAGGTCATTGTCAGCTGTCAAACTAGCCACACAATTCTCGAATTGATCAACGGAGGTCTCCTGAGGCACATGGGAAGACTTCAGAAATTTTACCAAAGCCTTAGAATGGGCTTCAGAGCACAATAACAGGGCCAGTATTGAGATCTTGGAAGGGGTCTACCCCAGTTGTTCAACCACATTGTAGTCACTCTTCTTGATTATTTTTAATATCTCTTCCATCTCCTTTTTAGAAGCCTCAGGGATGGCTTCTGGATGCGCCTTCATCTGGACAGGCTTAACCAATACATCTTTGCCCTGAGTCTCAGCCGACTTGATAGCAGGGATAACAATTGGAGTAGCCATGGGAATACTGACAGGAGCTGCAACAAGAATAATCATTGGAGTAGTAATAGGAGGACTAGCAGGAGTAGAAGCAGCAGCAGGGATGATCATGGGAGTAACAACAGTTTTAGGAGACATCTCAGGAGAGAAAACTCTTCCGCTTCTTATTATCTTATTGGTCCCAACGATATTGGCGACTTCAGGATCAATACCTTCAGCAACTTTGTCTTTGATAGCCAATAGGTCTTGCTTGCCGCCATGGTAATAGACGTCAGCCTCATAATTCCAGAGAATAACTTTATCCGAGGAATATGGTATTGGCCCCGGAATAGTGATGATCAGGGGAGAAAACTTCGGAACAGATGTAATCCTGACAGGTCTTTTGGTGGAGACCCTGGGAGGATTGTTGGAAATGGTGATTATTGAAACATCTTCATATGAATTTCTGGCAAGAGGAACTTTCTCGAACAATATTTCTTTGTTAACCATCAGGCGCTGGACGCCCATCTTCAACAACAAACATCCATTTGGTAGAGACATGCATAAGTGGCAACCTTCACCATAACCCGGAAATAAACCGGAACTCAATATATTTTATTTAACAGTCAGAAGAGGAGTAGTTAATTCATCCATGGAAGAAACAAAACGGTCATCATCAATAGCATTGACACCTTGGCCATGTTTGGGCATTGGCGTTGTTATTATGTTAGGTGTCTCAGGAAGGTCAAACTCAATCTCTTTCGCCTCAATGAGATCCCGTACCTTATTCTTTAGAGCCCAACAGTCATTTGTATCATGCCCAGGAGTCTCATAATGGTAATCACATCGAGCATTCAAATTGTAGTGGGGAGAGGCAGTATTAGGATTCTTCGGGGCCTCCTTCAGAGTCACCAGATTAGACTTCAGCAGATGTGGTAAAACCTGGGATAAAGTTATGTTGATCCTGGTAAACTGTCTTTTAGGCGCATCTGGTCTGTGCTGATTATTTTTTATTGGTTTGATGTAGGATTGGAAATCACAACAGCCCCTACCGTCAGACGATGCTCAGTTTTGTTGTGATTTCTTTGGCTATAAGCAACATTGACCTCCTTCTTTTTTGTGAAAGGCTTCCTTGCAGCACTAGAGGATGCATCTCTCTGGATTTTTCCACTTTTAATACCAGCCTCTACCCGTTCACCAGTCAGTATCAGTTCAGTGAACCCAGCAGATGAACTTCCAATCAGATGGTTAAAGAATGGCCCGGATAACGTGCCCAAGAACATGTCCACCAGCTCCCTATCAGACAATGGAGGTTGGACTCTTCCCGCAAGGTCTCTCTCCACTTTTGGGCATAATATTTAAAACCTTCGCCGAAACCCATATACATACTTTGTAACTGTGTACGAGTCGAGGCGAGGTCAGCATTATATTGATACTGCTTGTAGAAAGCAGCAGCCAGATCTTCCCAATTACGAACATTGGTTCTCTCCAATTGATAGAACCATTCCAGCTGAGTCCCTGACAAACTCTCTTGGAAGAAATGTACCCATAGATTCCTATCAGTAGTCTGGGGTTGAATCTTCCTGACATACGACCTTAAATGAAGCTTCAGACAGGAGACACCGTCGTACTTAGCAAAAGTAGGGACCTTGAATTTTTGCGGGATGACCACCCCTGAAATAAGTCTTAACTCCTCAAAATCCAGCCCGGGTATCCTCTGGATCTCCATAGCATTGAGTCGATCCTCCAGCTGTTTGTATTTATCATCAGCAGAAGGATATTTCTCCTTAGAATAGTCAAGTTCATCTTCTTCAGACCCTGGATTATTGTTTTCTTCCACATGCTTTTCTACTTGATTGTCCCCCTCATTTGACGGGGTCGCGAAATCTATAGCATGCTTAACCGTTCCTCTGATTCTTCTTCCCAAATTCACTACACCACTGGTTTCTTTGGCTTCTTGCTCTTTGAGGATCAGGGCTTTCAGGTCTTCTTGCCCTTGGTCCAGAGTCAAGAACATCTGCTGAAATTGAGCGTTCTGAGCTTGGAGGTCTTTCACTGTTTGTTCGAGAGCCATTTCTTTTGCTGAAATAAACAACGGAAAGAATAAGAAACCTGTCTTGAAATACCTGCTTATACGATGATATGTATGATATGCAATGTTTTCAAGGGCCTCATAGGATTTAAACTCTTTTAACCAAAACAGAAACAAAGACTTTTTATTAGTAAGTTCAAATGAGATCAAAGTTTACAAAGAAATAACAAATAAAAACTTCTAAGATTCCTAAGTCTCCCAAGGATGCTTCCTTTTGGTGCTAATGTAGGCGTTGAGATTCTGCTCTTCATGAAGTCGCTTTGTCAGTTCCAACACCTTTTTCTCACTGGCATAGAATTGGGACTCAAAGGTATCTCGCTCTTCTTTGAGCTGTATCCAAGATTTTTGCAACTCTTCGAAGTATGTTGGCATATCAGGATGCAGAATGATGCAAGACTCGACCCCTTGAACAATAGGCTCTAAAATCACTGGTAGGATAGCATCATACGGCATCATAAGATTTTGGGAACAAGCTCGCACCCATTTGAGGTATGGCTCCAAAGGGATGGAGTTCTTGTGCCCTAGAGTCCTGCTATCAGTCTTCTTAACCATTCCCCAAGCGCGGATGAACCTCTGATGATAACCTTGCAGATCATTTGAATAGTCGAAGACAATACCTTGGATGAGCATATCATGAGCACCATCCCTTTGGGCATAATCGAACTGACATAAAGTTAGAGAAGGGTTGTAGGTGATCCCCCCTTTAATGCCAAGGAGTGGCACATTGGGAAATTCTCCGCAGCGATCAACGAAAGAGATTTCTTCTTGGAAGCGAGGGCAGCAATAGATATCAGAGTGAGAAAGAGACATTAACCTTTGGTTCCACCTTAATCCTAACTCATTATTCATTACTGACTGAGGAAGGTGCGAACTAAACCACCTATAGAGTATAGGTACACAACATATAAGAGTCCTTCGCTTCTTCATGGTACGGGTATGGAGTGAATGCAGAATATCCCTGAGCAATGTAGGCACTGGATTGTGAGCAAGAAAAATTGTTGATGGCACTGACATCTACAAATTGGTCTGAATTTGGGAACAAAACCAACCCATAGATCAAGAGAGATAAGACATCTTTAAAGGCATGGTAACTCATAGCATCTAGGAACACCTGAGCTTTCTTCATCAGAAAACTTGTGAGGAGGCCCTTAACTCCACTCCTTCTTTCCCAGTTGGACTCAATATCAGCTGGCTTCAAGTGCGAAGCTATAGCAACATCTTCAGCAGTTAGATCTTGTTCTAAACCAGTAAAGGGTATCTGATTCAATATAGGCAAACCAAGTATTTTGGAGAATTCTTCCAGCGTAGGCACCAACTGATAGTCTAGAAATGTGAAGGAGTGGTGCTTAGGGTCGAAGAACTGGAATAAGACACTCATCAAACCCTCGTCAAAACCGGTAGTAACCAAACTGAGCAAATGACCATATCTCTTGTTGAATGATGAACTTTCAGGAACTTTTAAGACCATTTCCTTGAGTTTGGGAGGGATCTCTACAAAAATTGATTCAGATGGTTTTTCTACGAGCTGAATCCATATCCTACAAAACAAATGAGAGATAATTCCACAGGCCCTTGAAATGGTTAGTGTACATGTCATGTTATGATGTTTATGATGTTATGATTATCCTTTAAAATCACAGATAGGTCCAACACAAACAAGTCACACAAAGGCCTTAGGTTTAAAGGCTTGCACGAGTTTTAAAGGCAAGTACCCTCTTGAAGTTTAAGTTGGATCAACCTTTCCTAGAAAAGTAACCGGGTTCTAAGGAGTCTCATATCACTGACCTTTATTTTAGGCATTGTTCTAGCTCAAACGCCGAAGTATTGCCGCCAGAATATCCCAAAAGTCCAATCTCAATGAGTGTAGCATCGAGTATCAACCAATCTTCGGTCGGAACCAAAGCCGACCATCTCACTACTTTCTAATGGCTTAGGATTAGTCAATTAAAGGTTCTAAATGCCAGTTAGCCCTTAATGAAACTAAGGAAGCCTAATGTTATCCTTGACTCACTCAAGGAACATTAGTACAAACCAAAGTATCACGCTAACGTAGCTATCACTTCGTCCATATCGGTCTACACTGTACAACCTCCATGGTTTATTGCTACTTACCTAATAAGGTGCCCCAGGTCTGGGTGTAGGATCTTTTAAGTAACAACCCAAACAAAACCCTCAAAAGTAAAGCATATAAAACACATAATTTAAAGCAATAAAGAATGAACTAACTCTAAGGTAACCCCACTTTATAAGTATCTTCCCCAGCAGAGTCGTCGGCTCTGTGATACGATGGCAAAACCGACTGTTTAATACTGGTTTTGCATTTGTATTCACAAATGTTGCAGTAAGCAAGAGTCACCACCGACCTTTCTTTTATCCAATAAGAAAAGGGTGAAAAGAACAGGAAAGACCTTTGAGAGGTTTTCTTGAGTTTGGGGGGTAGATTATGAAAAGGGAAGGTGTTAGCACCCTTTTCATCCATAGTTATCTATGGGCTCTTAGTTGCTTGCTAGATCACTTTGAAAATGCTTTATTTGAAAATGTGTTTATGGTGGGTTTTGAAAATATTTTTGAAAAGCGCCTGCGCTTAGGTAAACTTTGTAATGATTCTCGTCTCTATAAGAATGTATACAAAGTGTTTGGACTTCTTAAAATAGTTCATGCTTTGGACGTGTTTCAAAAATGTTTTGTTTTTGAAAATGGATTGTGAGCAAGCGACTAAGAATGTTCTACCTACTCAAAAGTATTTTGTTCATTTCTCCCTTCCTTTGATATTGCTATCTTACCATTGATTGGTAAGCAGCCTTATCTTTGGATGTAGAGGGACGAGCGTGGTTCAATTGTGTAGTAATAGAAGGTAACCTATGAGACGTTTTATCAATTTTCGTTTAGGGACTAGATCGTTTACCAAAGGCAACATTAAGGGATATCTAGGGACTACGATCTTTTTATCGAGGGTCTTTTCTAAAACGCCCATATTCGAGGGACATGAATATTTTCCAAGGAAACAAGTGAGATTACCCTAGAGGTGCATGTGTGTGAATAGTGTGTTTGATTGCATGCATTTTTGTCTTGAACTTAAAGTTGTCTACTTGTTGATTTTATCTTGCCATACATCCTAATTACTAACATTTGTATAAAGCAATAAAAATGCAGAAAATAAATATCCCACACTATTACAACCATATTGAATAGCGAGAAAAAAGAAAAACAAAATAAAGGAAAGGAAAAAACAAGTCATTCAATCCAGGCAGTAAGCGCCCTTCGATTCAGCTCTTCATGGGTTCTTTCGATTAGACCTGTACATCAGCATGAATATGAATCCTTCGATCACACCCTTTTCTCTGCTTCCTTCGATTGGACCTGCAAAACAGTATGAATATGTGTCCTTTGACCACACCCTTTTCTCTAATTCCTTTGATTGGACCTGCAAAACAATATGAATATGTGTCCTTTGACCAAACCCTTTCCTCTACTTCCTTCGATTGGACCTGTAAAACAGTATGAATATGTTTCCTTCGATCACACCCCTTTTGTTTGAGATTAGATAGCAGCATGGGGTGAAGCCTAAAGCTTCGATTCACACATCCTTCTTCCTGTTTTCTTTCGTTTGGGCTTAAATAGAAGCATGGGTTAAGGCCATGCTAATATTGTTTCATGGCCAGATTAGTTCTTAAAATATATTTGGTAAACAAAGAAAACCAAAAAACAATATTGGCCAAGAAAACAAACAGAGAAGGTGAAAACGAAAACAAAACAAAGGGTAATAATAATGCTTGAAACGAAAAGAAATGGTTATTCACATATTATGCTTGAAACGAAAAGAAATGGTTATTCACATGTTATGCTTGAAATGGAAAGAAATGGTTATTCACATGTTATGCTTGAAACAAAAGGTTTAAGGATAAGAGGACTTACCTTTCTTGAAGGTGGAATGTGGGTCTTGGACATGAGTGATTCCCTGGGTGTTCTTAGATTTGAAGAGGAAGAAACAAGTGTAATGTTTCTTTAGATTCTCGGTTTGAGAGGATATTGAGTGTTTGAGATTTTTGAGAGTTTGAGAGTTTTTTTTGAAGATTCCCTCCACACAAAAATCTCCCCCTGATCTTTGCAAAGGATCTCTCTATTTATAGAGAAAGGTCTTGGGAAGTTTGGAAGTAAAATAATAATATAAGGCTTAGCTGGAAGGCAAATTATCCACTTGTGTTATGATCCTAATATGAGATAGCAAGATTAATGGTTTAGATGGATTGCTTTCTGCGGAAGGAAAACAGGCGCAAGGCTCAAGAAAGACTTTTCTAAAAGTAGTATTATACTATTAAGGGAAAGTTTTTTTGGACAACAAATGGGTAAAAGCCTAATTTAATTGTATAAACAATTAAATATAGAGTGAGTCATAGGTTTGAGGCCTGAAACGCAGAAACATGTAGCCTAAACTATGGGTCTAATGTTCAACTTGATCCTTTGAATCGAATCCTCCATCCTTCCATAACTTTCGACTAGAATAAACCAAACAATATTTGTTCCCACCAGTTATGTGTCCTTCGAATGGACCAACCATGTATTCTTCAAATGGGCCCTCTTCAGCTGAATATGCCACTTTGAGACCTTCTGCTTTGACCACTTAGATCCAAACCTTCGACCAGAATCAAAAGCAGGCAAAACTAAATGTTCAACCATGGAAAGTCCTTCAAATGGGCCACCAAATTGTGTGTCATAGTGCATAAGCTATGTATGTTGAAGGGTTTGCTGATGGATTCGAAGGTTACATGAAAATGGATTTGAAGCAAACCTGAAGATTGATTTGAAGCCAACATGTAGGTGTATTCAAAGGTGATATGAAGATGATAATGCCTTGTGCACGCTAGCATGAGAAAAAACCCTGCTTTATGAATCAAAGCAAACACGTAAGGGGCCAATGATGCAATCGAAACTTGCATGCAGGAGGTCTCTGCTTTGTGTCAAAGAAAAACCTTCAGAAGGCTATTGCCATGTGAATCGAAGGAAGCTTTCAGAAGGTCATTTCCTTTTGAATCAAAAGAGACCAGTAGGAAGTCACTAAATTTCTGAATCGAAGGAAACCAATAGGAGGCCTTTCTTTTCTGAATCAAAGGAAGCTAGTATGAAGGTCATCTCCTTCTGAATCAAAGGAAGCTTTTAGAAGGTCATTTCCTTCTGAATCGAAGGAAGCTTTTTAGGAGGTCACAGTGCCCAGTCGAAGCTAGCATACAGGAGGCAACTACTTTGTGAGACAAACATTCAGGAAGCCATTGCTCTCTGAATCGACGCTTGCATGCAGGGGGCATTTCAGTGAATCAAAGCAAACCTGTCGGAGGCCACATGCTTCGTGAATCAACCCAAGCATGTAGAAAGCCATAAGCCCAAATGAAGCTTTTCGACCAAAGCTTGTTCGAAGAGGCCAAATGCCCAAACAAAGGATGTAAATCAAGCTAGCTTGAAGAAAGCAACAATGTCCAATTGAAAGATGAAAACCAAGCTTGCATCGCAGGGGTCAAATGCTCCATCAAAGCTTATGAACCAAAGCTTGTTCGAGGGAGCCAAATGCTCCATTGAAGCTTATGGATCGAAGCATATTTGTTCTTCTTCAATTTGATGATTGAGAGTCCAATTGTACTTGTGCAAACTTGAACTTTTGAAAATCCTTGTGAGAAAATGCCTTGAGAAATGAGAGGGAATATTTTGGGGTACAACAAAGTGTCTTTCGAATGGGTCATATGTGCATCTTTGAAAGGGCCAAATATGTGTCCTTCGATTGGACCATATGCATCATTTGTGTGCACCATTTGCAAGTCTTCGAATGGGCCACCAAGACATGTCTTTCGAATGGGATATCCAGACATGTCTTTCGAATGGGACACCCAGACATGTCTTAGTGTATGAATAATGTGTGATCGAAACAGACTGTTTCCAAAGGAAATATTTCCCATTCGAAGCTAGCGTGAAAAATGGCCAATGCTTTGTGGGCGCCATTTCCTTATGAATGCTAGCCATAGGGAAGATTTTGCCTTGTGCATACTGGCCTAAAGGGAATCCTGGATTTTGTGAATCGAAGGAATCATGCAAAGGGCAAATGGCTTCTGAATTGAAGGAAAGTTGTAGGAGGTTATTGCTTTGTGACCTCATAAGCAATAGGAATATAGGAATCCATACAAACCTGCTCTTCTTCAATTTGATGCTTGAGAGCCCCAAAATGATCCAATTGTACTTGTGCAGCCTTGACCCAATAGGAATTTTGTGAGAAAAATCTTGAAAAATGAGAGGGCTAATTTTGGGGTACAACAGCTTCCCCTGTTCAATCTTCTTAAACCTGAAGAATTAGATTGGCGAGTCTGCCATTCGTAGCTTGAAGGTAGAAGATGATTGAACACTAGAGCGCCAAGAAACTTGCACTCGATGATGTGGTGGTTAATTGTGTAAGCAATGGGCTTAAAGATGCCATTTGGAGAGATGATGGAGAATTGTCAGAGATGGGCTTATAGATGCCATCTAAAGGTGATTGTTGACAGAAATTAGACTAAGTCTAAGCTTGACTTCAACTGGAAAAGAATCAGAATAAATCTTTGGAGCGATTTATCTGAACTAGAGAAAGTGTCTACCGGGAAGGAATCAAGATAAACCATTGATCGACTTAAGCTGGACTAGCAGAGGCCTTGGATAATCTTTAATTGGAAAAGAATCAGAATAAATATTTGGAGCGATTTATCTAAACAAGAGAAAGTGTCTACCGGAAAAGAATCAGGATAAAACATTGATCGATTTAAACTGAACTAGCAGAGGTCTTGAATAATCTTTAACTGGAAAAGAATCAGAATAAATCTTTGGAGTGATTTATCTGAATCAGAGAAAGTGTCTACCGGAATGAAATCAGGATAAACCATTGATCGATTAAAATTGAACCAACAGAGGTCTTGAATAATATTTTACTGGAAAAGAATCAGAATAAATCTTTGGAGCGATTTATCTGAACCAGAGAAAGTGTCTACCAGAATGGAATCAAGTTAAACCATTGATCAATTCAAACTGAACCAGCAGAGGTCTTGAATAATCTTTAACTAGAAAAGAATCAGAATAAATCTTTGGAGTGATTTATTTGAACTAGAGAAAATGTCCACCGAAAAGGAATCAGGATAAACCATTGATCAATTTAAAGTGAACCAGCAGAGGTCTTGAATATTCTTTAACTGGAAAAGAATTAGAATAAATCTTTGGAGCGATTTATCTGAACCAGAGAAAGTTTCTACCGGAAAGGAATCAATATAAACCATTGATCGATTTAAACTGAACCGGTAGAGGCCTTGAATATTCCTTAATTGGAAAAGCATCATAATAAATCTTTGGAGCGATTTATCTGAACCAGAGAAAGTATCTACGGAAACGGAATCAGGATAAACCATTGGTCGATGTAAACTGAACCAGCAGAGGTCTTGAATATTCTTTAACTGGATAAGAATCAAAATAAATATTTGGAGCGGTTTATCTGAACCAGAGAAAGTGTCTACCAGAAAGGAATCGGGATAAACAATTGATCAATTTAAACTGAACCAGTAGAGGCCTTGAATATTCTTTAACTGGAGAAGAATCAGAATAAATCTTTGGAGTTATTTATCTGAACCAGAGAAAGTGTCTACTGGAACGGAATCAGGATAAATCATTGATCAATTTAAACTGAACCAGCAGAGGTCTTGAATAATCTTTAACAGGAAAAGAATCAAAATAAATCTTTGGAGAGATTTATATGAACTAGAGAAAGTGTCTACTGGAACGGAATCAGGATAAACCATTGATCGATTTAAACTGAACCAGCATAGATCTTGAATAATATTTAACTAGAAAAGAATCAGAATAAATCTTTGGAGCAATTTTCTGAACCATAGAAAGTGTCTACTGGAACGGAATCAGGATAAACCATTGATCGATTTAAACTGAACCAGTAGGGGTCTTGAATAATCTTTAACTGGAAAAGAATCAGAATAAATCTTTGGAGTGATTTATTTGAACCAGAGAAAATGTACATCAGAATGGAATCAGGATAAACCATTGATCGATTTAAACTGAACCCGCAGAGGTCTTGAATATTCTTTAATTGGAAAAGAATCAGAATAAATATTTGGAGCGATTTATCTGAACCATAGAAAGTGTCTATCATAAAGGAATCAGGATAAACCATTGATCAATTTAAACTAAACCAGCAAAGGCCTTGAATATTCTTTAACTAGACAAGAATCAGAATAAATCTTAGGAGCGATTTATCTGAACTAGAGATAGTGTCTTCCGGAACGGAATCAGGATAAACCATTGATGGATTTAAACTGAACCAACTGAGGCCTTGAATATTATTTAACTGGAAAAGAATCAGAATAAATCTTTGGAGCGATTTATTTGAACTGGAGAAAGTGTCTACCAGAAAGGAATCAGGATAAACCATTGATTAATTTAAACTGAACCAGCAGAGGTCTTGAATATTCTTTAAATAGAAAAGAATCAGAATAAATCTTTGGGGAAATTTATCTGAACCAGAGAAAGTGTCTACCGAAATGGAATCAGGATAAACCATTGAGCGATTTAAATTGAACCAGTAGAGGTCTGAAGGAAGTGTTCGTCATGTAGATAGTCACCCCGTCCTTTTTCGGGAATTGATCTACAATCGATTTGTTCACATATAGTTGTCCTATCTTGTTTTAGGTATTCATCTGGAACTTGTTTTTGTTGGTCGTAGAGATAGTTGTCCTGGCTGGTTTCAAGTATTAATCTCTGATCGTTTTGAAAATAGTTGATGATAGTTATCTATTTACTGATCTTTTCCCTGCAAGGAAGAGGGTTAGTTGCATGCAGATGTATGCATGGCTTGATGATGTTCTCAAAATAAATTAGATTATGTCGTATTCATTTATCATGTATTAATATGATGCATGAAATGTGAAATGTTGTTGAAATGTAATTTTGTCCTGGAAAATAAATCCTTGACAAGTGTTGAGGAGTTTTGGCATGCTGAATCCCGGACTGCTGTTGGAGATGAAGAGTATGTGTATCCTCAAATTTGTTTTAGAATGTTTCCACTGGGGATTCCTATTTTGTTGTTTGAAGAGAAACTCTATTGGGGAGTGTTGATTCCTGCTTGGGAAAAGAGTTCAGGAGTTTTAGTTGTCCGTTACTCTACTGGGGAGCTATCTCTTGATGGAAGTTAATAACTTTTTAAAAATAAAGGAGCTAACTGTTATCTGGTAGTCTCCCAGGCTTTGCAGCAACTCACTGGGGATTGTAGAATAGTCTACTGGGGAACAGGAGTTATGGTCCCTTGATTTATGGTAGTATGAGAGGCAAATTTAAGCTGGGGATTCTTGCTGTTTGTTAGGGAAATAAACCTTGTTGCCAATCTGCTGGAGAGATATTTTCTTTTGGCAAAACTCCTCGAGGATTCTTCTTGAGACCAAACTTAGATGGGAAGAAAGGTTTTCCAGAGATTAAAACTATGGATGGGAATTGCCCGTATCCAACTTTGTGGGGACTTGACTGGGGGTCATCCTATGAAAAGGACTTTGTGGGAATTCGTCTCTGCCCCTAGTAACAAGTGTTTGTAGCACTTCCAGGAAATGCTTGCTTGGTCGCATGTGACCCTTTGTTGGGATTCATGTTCGATTCCCTAAGTGATTCAGATATAGACTTGCCCCTGGTGTATTCAGCATTTCTTAAGATATTTCTTTGAATCTCGACTCCACTTCCCCAGACGAGTTGGATAGTGACATGTCCTGCCCCCTTATTTATAGGGGATTCGCCATTGGAAGTGTCTTCCAATTTGAAATGATTTTGTTCATTGAGAGAGTTTTTTCCGCTGGATATTCGTCATGTGAATTTCTCCACTGTCAAACAATTAGCCATATGCAAACAGTGATATTCAAATAATGCAAAGTTGATGCATGTCTTAAAGTTTTGAGAATGCAATTTTAGCAAGTAAAGAGTTTTGTAGGAATATGAATTCAACTCAGAATTTGGAGTAAAGCCTTACAGGAGTCAAGATACGTTTTGTAACAATATGCTTTCGAACTAACCCATGCTTAAATTAGGACTTTTGAAGGGTTGTAATGTGCCTTGGTTCACGGTTTAAGAAACAAAGGATAAGGCTCAAAGTGTATTTGTACCCGCCCGTTCTTCGTGATGTTCTTCAGTCCCTAAACTCAGGTAATTGTGCCTTTGAACTCCAATTGAGTCTGAAATGACGTTTTTGTGATGGTTCAGACAAATTAAGTTTGTTGGAAGGCAGTCATTTTTGCAACATTTTTCATGTTGTCGAGGATTTGTAGTGTCTTATTTTTTTATTTATTATCCCTGATTTTTTCCTGACTGTTCTTGTTTTGAGATTACAGCCAGCAGAATGCCCCAGTTTTTTTCTTAAGTCTCCCTCGTAGGTTTTGACTCAGTGGACTTTTCTTTTTGAGAGATAATCACTGCCTATGTGATAGGGAACCATCGCTGTCATTTGATTCCAGAGGAATGCTTTTGATGTCATTCGTTGTATACAAAGTGAAAGTTTGCGACTAAACGCGCATTTGAATTAACTGAGAGACTACCCTATCCCAGGTTTTGATTAAGGGTTTCAATTTGTGGGAAAAATAAAACTCCTACTTCTTAGGCTCAAAGGGGTTGACTAGAGGTTGTTTTTTTTATAACTCCAGTGTTTAGGGTTTTAAAGAAACGCATGTATATCGTCAACAAGGTCTGTGCAAAAGCATATTGTATGAGATTATGGCATTGTTTTCTTCATCCTCCCTGTAAAAGGCTTGCAACTTTTAAAACAAGAGTTGAATATCCTAAAGGGAGTAAAAAGCATAGTTTAAATGAAAACAAATAGATTAATTCAAGACAAACATATGCAATGAATTAATGAAACAAAGTTTGACATTAATAGATAAGTGTTTGAACAACAAAAGAGATTAAAATTGAAAATTCAAAAATGAAATAAACGCTCTCAATTTGGGCCATTATTTGGCATGGGAGCGGTGATCACATTGGGAGCCTTAGGCGGGTCAAATTCGATCTCCTTGTTGCCGATCAAATCTTGAATCTTGTTCTTCAAAGTCCAACAGTTGTCGGTGTCGTGTCCAGGACTATCAGAATGGTAGGCACGTCTTACATTTGGATTATACTTAGGAGAGGAGGTATCAGGGTTTTGAGGAGGATCCCTTAGTGTAATCAGCTCAGCTTTCAGCAAATGTTTTAACGCTTGAGACAATGGCATATTAATCTTAGTGTACTGTCTTTCTTGGTACTTTACCCTACGCCTATTGCCCTGTCATTGTTGAACAAGTGTAGGATTAGAGATCAGGATTTCCCCCACGTGTTGGTCATGGTTACTCTGGTTACGACCTTTTTGATCGTACGCAGCATCAGACTCTTTATTCCCATTGAAAGGTTGTTTCCCCGCACTTGAAGATGCCCCCCTTTGGATTTTACTACTCTTAATGCCAGCCTCTACTCTTTCTCCTGTCAGTATTATCTCGGTGGACCCGGCTGAAGAGCTTCCAATCAAATGGTTGAAGAATGGTTCTGTCAAAGTTCCCATGAAGATATCAATCAGCTCCCTGTCAGTTAATGGGGGATGAACCCTACCATCCAGGTCTCTTCACTTTTGGGTGTACTCTTTGAAGCTCTCGTTGGAACCCATGGTCATATTCTGCAACTGCACACGAGTTGGTGCAAGATCAGTGTTGTATTGGTACTGCTTATAGAAAGCAGCAACTAGATCTTCCCAGGTGTGAATGCGAGAACCTTCCAATTTATAGAACCATTCAAGTTGAGTTCCAGCTAGACACTCTTGGAAGAAATGGACCCAGAGTTTCTGATCAATTGTGTATGGTTGAATCTTGCGAACATAAGATCTCAGATGCATCTTAGGACAAGAGACCCCATCATACATGGAAAAGGTAGGGATTTTGAACTTTGGTGGGATGACCACTCCAGAAACCAATCCCAATTCTTCAAAGTCTAGACCAGGTACTCTCTGGATATCCATGGCGTTGAGACGATCCTCCAGTTGTTTGTATTTGTCATCCACAGGAGGATATTGCTCTTCAGCATAGTCAACCTCTTCTTTTTTAGACCCCAGACTTTGATCCCCTTCTTTTGTATGATTGTACCCCTCAGCTGACGAAGTTGCGAATCCTAGAGCTTGCTTTGTTGGTATTTTGAACCTCCTTCCCAAATTCAGGATGCCCACTGACTTCTTTTTCTTCTTGTATTTGAGAAGAAGAGTCTTCGGGTCCTCTTTCCCTTTAGCCAAAGTCAAGAAGATTTGTTGGAATTAGGAATTTTATGCTTGGAGGTCTTTCACCATCTGTTCCATATCCATCTTACTGAAATAAATAGTAGGAAGATAAGGATACCTGTATGGAAAACCTGTCATGATATGATGCATGGTATGTGGATGCGTATTTTCAAAGATGTCGTAGGGTAAACACAAGAAGATGTTAGAAGTTGAATTTTGATCAACATCTTTGATTGGAGAACTTCGTATCAGTGGATGTCCTTCCACGAGAATCAAGCTTACCATGTCAAGTGGGTCACAGCCCTTGACTCAAGTTACCATGCTTTGGTCTTGACGGTGTTTGATTAGATAATGAATCCTCTTGCCCCTTGATAGGCGTCTGGTTCAACATGACCATGCATCATAGGCCCTTTAGATCCTTGAAATGGTTATTGAAAATGCTATGGTATGATGTCATGATGTTATGTACAAGTATGCAGAGCAAGCAAGTTGTTATGTACAAATAGCCATATACATACAAAGCAGACAAGTCCTTAGGTTCGGGCTCACATGGAGTTTGTAGGTAAGTACCCTCTTGAAGTTTAGTTGGCTTAACCTGTCCTAGAAAGTAAACGGGTTCTAGGGGATCTCAGTATCACTGATATTTCTTCATCGGGCGTTGTTTTAGCGCAAGCCTCTTTATTGGCGACCGAAATATCCCGAAAGTCCAATCTTAATTAGCGTAGTATCGAGTATCAACCAACTTCGGACTGCACCAAAGCCGACTACCACACTACTTCCTAATGGCCAAGTTGTTCAATTAAGGTTCTAAGGTCAGTTAGTGCTTCATGACATCACACAGTGGCCCCGTATTCTTCTTGATTACTCAAAGACTATCGGTACCAACAAATGTGTCACACTAATGTAGCTATTATTTTGACAATGTCGGTATACCCTACACAGTTTCCACAATATATTGCTACTTACCTAAAAGGTGCCTCAGATCTGGGTGGAGGATCAATACAAAGCCCAAACAAGGATCCATAATGTAAAGCAAGCAAGTCAAACAAGGAAAGCAAGTAAAGGTGATCTAGCCCTAAGGTAACCCCACTTTTATGTTTTTTGTCCCCAGCAGAGTCGCCAGTTCTGTAACACGGTGGGAGAACTGACTTGGGTGTTTTACGTTTGATCGCAATTGTTGTGGATAGCAAGAGTCGCCACCGAATTTTCTTTTATCCAATAAGGAAAGGGTGAAAAGAATAGGAAAGGCCTTTGAGATTATTTCTTGAGTTCGGCGGGTAGATTATGAAAAGGGAAGGTGTTAGCACCCTTTTCATCCATAGTTATCTATGGGCTCTTAGTTGCTTGCTAGATCACTTGCTTTTGTTTAAAAAATGTGCATGTGGTGTGGGTTTAAAAATATTTTGAAAATGTCTTTGTAATGATTCTCGTTTCTATAAGAATGCGTACAAAGTGTTGGTTTTGAAAATAGTTCAAAAAGGTGTTTGTGGAATGTGTTTTTGAAAGTCATTTTGAAAAGTGTCTTTGTAATGATTCTCACCTCTATAAGAATGCATACAAAGAGCTTTGTCTTTTGAAAATGTTTCAAATGAAAGTGTTGGTGTGTAAAATGTTTTTGTTGTAAGCAAGAGAGAAACTATGAGCATCCTACCTACTCAAAAGGTCTAGTGTTCTTTTCCTCCTCCTTTAGATGTTATTATCTTATCATTGATTTGGTAAGAAGCCCCATCGTTGGATGTGAAGGGACGGGCGTGGGTCGTTTGTATAGTCATAGAAGGCAACCTATGGGACATTTTAGCAATGTCGTTTAGGGACTAGATCATTTACCGAAGGCAACATCGAGGGACTATGATCTTTTATCAAGTGTCTTTTCTAAAATGCCCATATTCGAAGGACATGACTATTTTTCTGAGGCAACAAGTGAGATTACCCTAGAGGTGCATGTGTGAATAGTGTGTTTGATTGCATGCATTTTGTCTTTGATTTTTTTAAGTTGTCTACTTGTTGGTTTTATCTTGCCATACATCCTAATTACTAACATTTGTAAAAAGCAAATAAAAATGCAGAAAATAAATATCCTCCACTATTTCAACCATATTTAAAGCAAGAAAATGTAAAGACAAAACATAATAAAAGAAGGGAAAGTAAGCCTTTCGATTTAGGAAGCAACACCTTTCGATTTTGATCTTCCTGGCTTCTTTCGATTTGTCCTAAAAGTAGTAAGGGACACGCCTTTCGATTTCATCCATTTCCTGTTTCTTTCGAATGGGACCTGGAAGTCAGTGTCTGGGTAGCTTTCGATTCTACCTTTCTGCTTCCTTAGAATGGCCTGGAAGTCAGTGTGTGGCGAAGCCTAAGGCCACACTCTTTTTCCTTCTTGCAACTGTGAAGCAGCCAAGGGTGAAGCCTAGACCTTCGATTCACACCTCGTTCCTCCTGTTTTCTTTCGTTTGGGATTTTAATAACAACATGGCCTGAGGCCATGCTAGTATTGTCTCATGGCCAGGTTAGTTCTTAAAAATGTTTGATAAACCAAGAAGCAAAACCAAAAGGTTAGCAATGAAAACAAACTAAAAAGGTGGAAACGAAAAGGAAACAAATGTTATGTACATGTTTTTAAACGAAAAGGTTAAGGTCAGAGTGACTTACCTTACTTGAAGTTCGGGTATGTGAGTTGGACCTTTAGTTGCTGCCATGGATGCTCCTGAATTCAAAGGGAAGAAACAAAGGTGATGTTTCTAGTGCTGGATTTGAAGGTCCAGAAGAGTAGGGGTGTATTTGTTGTTTCTGGATTCGAAGGAGAAGAACAGGTGTAGTGTTATTTCTACTGGATTTGAAAGAAAAATAAAGTGTCCGGTTGTTCCTGGATTCGAAAGGGAAAAAAACAGGTGTCGTGTTTCTAGTGTTGGATTCGATAGAGTCAGAAACAAAGGTATGGTCTTTTGAATCTGGGTATGATAATGTGTTAAGTGTTTGATAATTTTCACACAATCAAAGTTTTTCGCAGCTACCAAAAGCCTCTGGATGTGTTGTCCGGCCCCTTAGACATGTTATAGAGCCTCTTATTTATAGGCGAAATTGACTGAGGTTTAGGAGGAAAAACAAAAGAATTTGAAAAAAATGGGCAAACTGTTTTTGTAGCTTTCGAGGGGAAGTATTCATATGCCAAATCGCTGCAAGAATAAGGGCAGTGTTGCAGGACTTCTGTTCAGCAGTTATGGAGCGTAATGGCCAGTGTATCAGGCCTGAACTTGGAAGCAAGCATCTTTTGACATCTCAACCTTTCGTCTTAACCATCGAGGTCCAACCTTCTACCAGATTCTTCTTCAAACAAGACTATTTGATTTTCACCCAACAAGTGTCTTTCGAATGGGTCATATGTGCATCTTTGAAAGGGCCAAATATGTGTCCTTCGATTGGACCATATGCATTATTTGTGTGCACCATTTGCAAGTCTTCGAATGGGCCACCAAGACATGTCTTTCGAATGGGACATCCAGAAATGTCTTTCGAATGGGACACCCAGACATGTCTTAGTGTATGAATAATGTGTGATCGAAACAGACTATTTCCAAAGGAAATATTGCCCATTCGAAGCTAGCGTGAAAAATGGCCAATGCTTTGTGGGCGCTATTTCCTTATGAATGCTAGCCATGGGGAAGATTTTGCCTTGTGCATACTGGCCTAAAGGGAATCCTGGATTTTGTGAATCGAAGGAATCATGCAAAGGGAAAATGGCTTCTGAATTGAAGGAAAGTTGTAGGAGGTTATTGCTTTGTGACCTCATAAGCAATAGGAACATAGGAATCCATACAAACCTGCTCTTCTTCAATTTGATGCTTGAGAGCCCCAAAATGATCCAATTGTACTTGTGCAGCCTTGACCCAATAGGAATTTTGTGAGAAAAATCTTGAAAAATGAGAGGGCTAATTTAGGGGTACAACAGCTTCCCCTGTTCAATCTTCTTAAACTTGAAGAATTAGATTGGCGAGTCTGCCATTCGTAGCTTGAAGGTAGAAGATGATTGAACACTAGAGCGCCAAGAAACTTGCACTCGATGATGTGGTGGTTAATTGTGTAAGCAATGGGCTTAAAGATGCCATTTGGAGAGATGATGGAGAATTGTCAGAGATGGGCTTATAGATGCCATCTAAAGGTGATTGTTGACAGAAATTAGACTAAGTCTAAGCTTGACTTCAACTGGAAAAGAATCAGAATAAATCTTTGGAGCGATTTATCTGAACCAGAGAAAGTGTCTATCGGGAAGGAATCAAGATAAACCATTGATCGACTTAAGCTGAACTAGCAGAGGCCTTGGATAATCTTTAATTGGAAAAGAATCAGAATAAATATTTGGAGCAATTTATCTAAACCAGAGAAAGTGTCTACCGGAAAAGAATCAGGATAAACCATTGATCGATTTAAACTGAACTAGCAGAGGTCTTGAATAATCTTTAACTGGAAAAGAATCAGAATAAATCTTTGGAGCAATTTATCTGAATCAGAGAAAGTGTCTACCGGAATGAAATCAGGATAAACCATTGATCGATTAAAATTGAACCAACAGAGGTCTTGAATAATCTTTTACTGGAAAAGAATCAGAATAAATCTTTGGAGCGATTTATCTGAACCAGAGAAAGTGTCTACCAGAACGGAATTAGGTTAAATCATTGATCAATTCAAACTGAACCAGCAGAGGTCTTGAATAATCTTTAACTAGAAAAGAATCAGAATAAATCTTTGGAGTGATTTATTTGAACTAGAGAAAATGTCCACCGAAAAGGAATCAGGATAAACCATTGATCAATTTAAAGTGAACCAGCAGAGGTCTTGAATATTCTTTAACTGGAAAAGATTCAGAATAAATCCAATTGTACTTGTGCAGCCTTGACCCAGTAGGAATTTTTGTGAGAAAAGTCTTGAAAAATGAGAGGTAAAATTTTGGGGTACAACAGTTAGCTACTCCTCTTCTGACTATTAAAGAGAATTTGTTGCGAGCCGGTTTATTTCCGGGTTATGGTGAAGGTTGCCACTTATGTATGTCTCTACCAGATGGCTGTTGGTTTTTAAAGATGGGCGTCCAGCGCCTGATGGTTAACAAATAAATTTTGTTCGAGAAAATTCCCTTTGTAAGAAATTTTTGTGAATATGTTTCGATAATTACCATTTCCGTCAATCCTTCCAGGGTCTCCACCAAAAGACCCGTCGGGATTACATCTGCTCCCAAGTTTGCTCCCTTGATCATTACCCTTCCTGGGCCAATACCGTATTCCTCGGATAAATTTGTTCCCTGGAACTATGGAGTTGATGTCTATTACCATGGCGTAAAGCAAGACCTATTGGCTGTTGAAAACAAAGTTGTTGCAGATACTGACCCTGATGTCGACAATATCGTTGGAACTAGTAAAATTATGAGAAGCAGAAGAGACAGTACACGGAGTTTCCCTTCCCCAAGAGTTTATTTCTCTAACAAAGAAAGTCCGTCTACCAGTATTTCAACTTCAAACAAAATCTGAAGACATACATTCTTCATCCCCAACCGCAATCAGGGATTTATTTTCCCTAATTTAACAACACTGCAATAGAACAACTGATATGTTCATACATTGTATTCATACATCATTTCTACAAACATCATAGCATATGCAGAACAAATGAATATATCACAATCTAATTTATTTTGAGAGCATCATGCAATTCATACATCATGACATTACATGAAACTGACTTTACCTTTCCAGGTTGAGTTAGTAGACAGACAAACACTATCAACTTATGCAGCAGGTCAAAGATTAATGCCTCAAAACCAGACGGGGAAACTATCTACAAGACCAAGTGGTATGAACTCCGAAGCAAGACGGGTTTACCAACAAATGCAGCAGGCCACAGATTATTGCCTGAAACCATACGGGGGAACTATCTATGTGACCAATGTTGCCAAGTACCAGATTAATACCTGTAACAAGTCAGGACAACTATCTGTGGACGATCGACTGTAGATTAACACCTGTAACAAGCCAAGAAAACTATCTACATGAGGAGATTGAAGATTAACACCTGTAACAAGCCAGGAAAACTATCTTTCTTTCTCGGGTCAGAGATTAATACCTAAAACCAGACAGGACAACTATCTCAATGACCAATAAAAACAAGTTCCAGATTAATACCTGTAACAAGCCAGGACAACTATCTGTGGACGATCGATTGTAGATTAACACCTATAACAAGCCAGGAAAACTATCTACATGAGGATATTGAATACTAATACATGTAACAATCCAGGAAAACTATCTTTCTTTCTGGGGTCAGAGATTAATACCTAAAACCAGCCAGGAAAACTATCTCAACGACCAATAATTTTCAAGTTCCAGATTAATACCTAAAACTAAATAGGACAACTATCTGTGAACAGCTGATTTGTATATTAACACCTGAAATCAGACAGGAAAACTATCTACATGACCAGATGAAGCAATCTTAAACGAGTTTCTTCTCATGATCTCCAGATGCAGTCTAGCACGGACTCATCCTGAAATAGCCCTACACAGGCTCTTTCTAATACATTTTTAGATAACGGTTAATTCCATTATCCCAAGCAAGTTACTGTGAAGCCTGGATTTCAACTAGAAAGTAGCAAACTCTCATATCTCAAGTACAAAGATAACTCCTCATTAGATCCCTGGACAAGTGAAGCTCCTAGACTCTATTCCCCACAGAGTTTTCCTCAAGCGGGAGAACAACAGAAACCCACATTCCCCAGCAGAGTCCTCCTCAGACAGCAGGAGCAAGAATTCCCCACAAAGGGACCATTTATGAAATCAGCATCTACTCTGGAGGGCATCTTTAAGCCCATCTCCAACGACTCTCAGTCATCTTCTCCAAATGACATCTGTAAGCCCATTCCCGACGTCATCAACCATCAGTGTTACTTCATGCGAGTGCAAATTTCTGGGTACTCTAGTGTTCAATCATCTTCCGCCTCCAGATCATGAAAGGCAGACAAGTCAATTTAAATCCTTAGGTTTAAGAAGATTGAACAGGGGAAGCTGGTGTACCCCAAAATTTTCCCTCTCATTTTTACTCAAGATATGCTCCTAGAGGTCCTCAATTTCTCAAGGTTGACCAAGAATTGATCAAACAAATTCTCCTCATAAGCAATAAACCTCTAAATAGGGTTTCACTTTTCACAAAGGCATGTGAACTCCAAAGGTCTCAAATGCTTTTCCATGGTCCTAATATGTCTTCAAGATTGTGCATGCCAAATTTCATGCCCTACACTACAAGTTTGCTCAGTCAATTACTAAAATATTTGAAAATCAATTGTACTAGGTCAAAAGTCAACGGTGGCCCATGTACAGTCAAACTTAAATTTTTTGGTCAACATCAACATTTTTAAGTGATATCCATCATTAGATCAAGGGTTGATCATGATTCCTCAAGAAACTCTCTTAATCTATCAAAAGTCAACAATTGCTAAATTAGGGTTTTTATAGGAAAAGTCAATAGAACTTTGACCAGGAAAACTTTCACATACATCATCCATTTTCCCCAACCAAAGCTCATTTTGAAAAGAATACAATTCCATACAACTTCTCTTTTTCCCTCAAGTCCAAGAGATGCACCATTTGAAAGATACAAGCTCATACATTATAGGTCATTTTTAGAAAGTCAACAAAAGGAACTTTTTGTCAAGACCATTTACATCAAGTTAAAGTATTCAAATGCAAAATTGATAAAACAAGGGATTGAAGTAGACATCTTGGGATTTCCAAAAAGTCCAAGATCATCATCATGAAATAAATATTGAGCAAGTTATGGATTTCCCAATTTGGGAAAATTTTGGAAATTTCTAGAATTGTGCATGGAGCAAACATAAACTTTTAGGTCAATGGCTTAATTTCTTGGACTTCAAACATCTTCATAACCTTATAAGGGACCTATAATATCATTTTTGCATTGCCTTATAATTTTTATTTATTTTTTCCATATTTAATTTTATTTATTTCAAATAAATATAAAATAAATTGTACAAAATATATAGAGACGGGCTTTGGCATTTGGGATGATGATTTGTCTTGCCTAGAAGCCCATAAATTCGTGCAAATATGACCAGGTACATCCAAGTCTCAACATGGCATGGAATCTTCATTTTTGGCAATTTTCAAAATAAGGATCATGGCTTTATCATGGCCTTTATGGGTTTGATTCTTTCCATGTAACCTTGATCCCTCTATCTCCTCTATATAAGGATCATCCTTGGAAGCATCTTACATGTTGAAAGCTGCCTCAAAGATCCATACAAAAATTGCAAAAAAATCCATCAAAATCGTGAAATTCAAAAAGCAAGTTCCAGCCTCTTTCAGCCCATTTCAGGTCTTCCATCAACATCCTAAGATTCCCAGGAGCACATACCAACCTTCATCCATGTTGTTCCACACCCATAAGCGCTCAACCGAACCTCCACTTTGGTAAAAATTTCGTGATCTCAAACTTTCTCTACATGATTCTAATTTGCATTTCCATATTCATATCATCATTTTGCTTGTTTCTAACGTGTTACATGAAAGGATAGGGACCTAAACCAGGATTTTCCATGTTTAGGGCATAATTCAGATCTTGATGTGAATTGAATAATCAAGGCACAATTTGTTAAAACTAAGGGCAGATTCGAATTTAGGAGACGATTTTAAGTGGAATAGGCCTTTGATTCTGGATTTAAACCCTTTAAAATCATGAATCTCATTTTTGTGTGCCCAGAGAAGATGACTGGAGGTCTCCTCCGGTGCTGTTGACCCTTTGACTTCATTTGGTAGCAGGCATGGAATTTTTGTGCTACCTGATTGGTTCTTTTGAATTCCATAACGCGCGCGTTTTAATTTTTAAAGTATTCTGACCCATTTTCATATATAATATTTTAGTTTTATTTGTATTAACGAATGGAACAGCAACTCAGATGGAAAAGCAACGCATGTAAAAGGTAAAAGGCCTGGGTTCGAGTCCCAGGTCTAGCATTTTTTATTTTTCTAACATTGCTTTGTAGATTCCATGCGTTGCATAACCCAGCGACCACCATATGCCTTCACATTTCGACCATTAAATGCCAGCAGATGGAGATCTAACGTTCCAAGCATGCTATACATGATGAGCCCTCAAGGGGCAAGCCACACAAGATCAGGCTGACGTTGGGCTCCTTTAATTTGGGCCCAGCGAATTCAAATCTCACACATCCCATTTTAATTTTGCACATCCAGGCCCAATCCATTTCATTTTTTATTTTACTTATTTAATTATTTTCTAGCTTTTCTTTAAAATCTTTGTTTAATATAAAATAAATAATAATAATAATATTAGACTTAGAATTTTTTCTAAAAATTGATTCTAATTTTTGAAAATTAATTAACTCAATTATTTTTTACTTGTTTTTATCAATCTAAAATCAATTAAAAATAGGTTATTTAATTCAAATATTTTCTTAATAAAAATACAAAAATATTAGAATTAGGTTTAAATTCATTTAATATTTATTTTTAATTAAATTTAGATTTAAGGTAGTTAATCGAAAATAAACAAAAAATGATTTCTTTATTCATCTAGAACTTTTTTTAGGTTTTTTTAGACGTTTCTTTCCATTTCACATGCGTTGTTTATTTTCCCTTTTTTTTATATACTAATGTATCTTCTGATGGAATGTAATAGAATTAACTAGGGCTTTACCGCTTTCTTTATTTTCCCCCATTTTTTGGACATGTAAATACCTCCCCGAAGCATTGTAATAGCGTAGATTTAAATTCCTACATTTTAAATTACTGTATATATTACTGTTAGACTAATAGGATTGTATGGCAAGAATAAAATCAAACGCTAGCAAACCTAACATAAAAGACTAAAATAATTGAATCTAACACACTTTCACATATACACCTCTAGGGTACACCCACCTTGGTTGCCTTTCGAAAAATAAAACAGTCATGTCCCTCGAAAGTGGGGATGCTTTAGCAAAGACCCGTAAATAAAAAGATCATAGTCCCTCGATGACCCTACAGTGTTGTCTTTCGGTAAATGATATAGTCCCTTAAACAAAATTGTTAAAGCGTCTCCATAGGTTGCCTTTATGACTGTACGTACCTTCGAATGTCCCTCAAACATCCAACGATAGGGCTACCTACTCACTAATAGTAGGATAGCACAGTCTAAAGGATAGGAGGAAAAGAATGAACCTTTTCGAGTATAAGTAGATAGTTCTTAGATGCTTTCTCAAAAAACAAAACAAACTTTTTACACTCACACAAGACATTTCAAAAACACTTTCAAAAAACGCTTTATCAACACTCTTGAGGACTGATACAAGAGTTATCATAAAGCAAATCGCCGCACTAAGGCATTTTCAAACTACTTTTTCAAAACACACAAAAGCACAAGGTATTTCAAAAAATGAGCTAAGCATCTAAGAGCCCGTAGAAAACTACGGATGGAAAGGGTGCTAATACCTTCCCTTTCCATAGTTTACCCCCCTTACTCAGAAAATTTTTGAAAAGGTCTTTTTCTGTTCTTTTCACCCTTTCCTTTGTTGGATAAAATAAAAGTTAGTGGCGACTCTTGCTTACCGCAACATTTGCGAATACAAACAAAAAACCAGTATAACAGTCGGTTCTGCCACCGTATCACAGTGAAGTTACAAACTCATAAAAGAACGTATGAACTTCTTCAGATGGAAGATAGAAAGAGCATATCTGATTTCTTCACTAGGGTTATGAAACTAGTGAATCAAATCAAGGTTTATGGAGATACGTTAACAATAAGAGTTGTTGTTTCAAATATCTTTAGATATTTGGCTCCAAATTTCAACCATGTGGTATTTTCCATAGAAGAGTCGAAGACATGTCAACATTGTCAAAGGAAGAGCTTCAAGGGACGCTTGAATCTCATGAACAAAGAATGGTTGAAAGAGCTACATGCAAGTCGAAGAGTGATGTGGCTTTGCAGACACATTTAGCAAAAGAAAGTAAAGGCAAAGTAAAATGGTTCGATAAAGGTAGAGGTGGCTACAAAAATTTGTTTGGTAGAGGAAACCAACAGGAAGGAATTGTGTCAAATTAGAGAAAACCCCATTACCAAGGCAAGCAAAGAGGTGATGTTGGAGTTAGAGGAAGAGGTGGTGGTCGAAATCTTGACAAGTGTCACATCCAGTGTTACAATTGTCAGAAGTATGGTATTATTCTAGTGATTGTCCAGAAAAGAAAAAGAATCAAGAAAGTGATGCAAAGTTTGTAAAGTATGAAGAAGAATAGATGATGTTGAGGCTCACAACAAGAGATGAAGATAAATTCAAAGACCAATGATACATGGATTCAGGATGCTCATCACACATGTCTAGAAGGAAATATTGGTTTGTCAACATAAATCCCTCGATGAAGAACATGGTGAAATTTTCAAATGACAATACTCTAGCAGCTGAAGGTATTGGTGATGTTCTAATTATGAGGGAAAATGGAAAAAGGTTAGTGATTTCCAATATGTTGTACATACCAGGTATGAAAAGCAACTTGCTCAGCATAGAGAAATTGGTCAAAAAGAATTATAAAGTGTTGATCAAAGACAAGATGTTGAGAGTCGTCGACACAAGAGGAAGGTTAATCTTGAAGGCTCATATGTCCCAGAATAGAACATTCAAGATTGAACTAAATGTGATAGAGTATAAATGCCTAGCAACTACAGTTAGCATATATAATTGGATATGGAATTATCGACTTGGCCATCTCAACTTCTGAGACATCTGATATTTGAAGAGAAGAAATATGGTTTTAGGATTACCAGAAATCGACATTCCAAATGAGGTGTGTGAGGAATTCATGCAGACAAAGCAGCACAAGAACAACTTCAACAAAGATGTAAGAAGCAAGTCGAAGGCAATACTCAAAGTCATATGCTCTGATGTATGTGGACCAATATAGGTGGATTCAATGGGAGGTAACAAACACTTTGTCATATTCATAGATGATTTCAGTAGAAAACTATGGACTTACCTGATCAAGAAGAAAAGTGAAGTGATTGAGGTATTTTCCAAGTTTAAGTCTATGGTCGAAAGGCAAAGTGGTCTAAAGCTCAAAGTTTTGAGAACTGATAGGAGGTGAGAGTATGTGTCAAAAGACTTCGACAAATTATGTGAAAAAGAAGGGATTGTGCATGAGGTGGTGTTGCACCCCAAAATTTTCCCTCCTAATTTCTCTTATTCTGGCTTAGACTTTGCATTCATCTGCATCATTCCAATAGGTCATGTGTATAGCATGCCTTTTCATAAAAAATAGAGCACCTGAGGTTCAAAAGATCAGTAGTTATGAAGCTAAGGTTTACAGATAATTGGAGGGGTATATGTTGATTATTCTGGTTCTTCTTGGTGTACAAGACTGTGAAATTAGGGTTTTGGTTCATGCTCATTTTTGGACTTCTTCTCCATCAAGTTACAAGGCTATTATCTTCTAATGAACAACTAGTTGCAGGTTTTTCTTGTCAAGAATTCAAGGGTGGGACCTAGCATACATAGTCTTTGAATCAAGACGTCTCCTCATATAAGTGTGCTTATCATTCGATCAGGCTTAATGACTATGACATGGCGTTCGCCCACTCTTCAGTTAACTAATTCAGGTTTTGTTGAATCATGGTTCAAAAGTTCAGTGGGCGTGCAAGCTAGGGTTTTTACAACCGACTAAGGTGTATATGTTCAATAAAGCCCGACTCTTCTGGTTGTCCTTCAAGCAGTGAAATATGGAATTAGGGTTTCAAACTATGGTTATTGAGGGTTCCGTTCTCTTCAAGTTAAGGGGCTATTACTCATTCAGATGCATTCAAGACAAGAGTTAGAGTTTTTCTACACCAAGTTTATGCTTGTCAGCATTTCATCAACTGAGGTTCATTAGGTTTTTAAGTCATGGCCATCTTGGTCATATTTCTTTCTATATTTCCATGTTCATTTCCAAGTTATTCTACGACGTCATCTAAGGGCTACTAAATCAGGAATTCATTATCTCCTTGTGCTCAACATCATCCTTTGATTAGGGTTTATTTCTCTAAATCATGTACCATTCAAGAGAGGTTTCTCTATGAAGTTGTGATTATCAGGAAAGGATATCATCAAGGGATATCGTCCATGAATAACCAGGGTTTCAATTGATATATCTTTGCAAATAAGAAGGAAATCATTTCTTCAATCTCTAGTCATGTGGGCAACAACGGAAGAAGATTCAGTTGGACCTTCTTCACGAATTAGGGTTTGTATGCCTTATAATGCAAAGCTCTTCATCTGGTCGATTAGCCTACTTGCGGTATAATCTACTTTCTTCGGATTTCATTTGAATGCTTTGAGATTAAAATCTAAAAGCTTTGTATGGAAAATTAGGGTTTTGAGTTAAGGACATGCAGACGTCTAAGCATGGATTCATTCAAGTTGATTTGAGGAAACTTATAATCGTTCATTTGAAGATATTCAAGCAAGGGAATCCATCCAAATTGATAGAATGCGAGACATTGGGATTTCAAAAACACAAGTTCAATGAAGGACTTGAGATATCAAACTCAAAAAGAAAGGAAAGCACTTCATTCGCGGGAAACTCAAAATAAAATGAAAAGAAAGTAGTTTGCACCCTTGATAATTTGTCGTTTGATTCAAGAGTTCCCAGTTACATTTGTATTCAAGATCATACTACCTTGGTTTCAAGTGAATTATAAGCGCAAAGCCATTTATAGTTCACGCTATAATATTAAAGTTCATCCAATTTCAATTCAAGTTCCATTAACCATTTCAAAACCTCTTCATTCCATATTCAACAAAAATTCCAACAAGTTCATTCATTTACAAATTCATCATAAACCATTACAAAACTGTAGGAAACTACATGCGAGAATATTACATGGAAAAATTATCTAAAACTTAAATCCAATCTCCGATCTTTCTTCATACGAATTCTGTCTTCCAATCTCCGTGCCAAGCTCTTGACTATCCTTCGAATCACATGATTCACCACCATGCTATGCCAAAGTTCCCCCATCTTCATGTATTCCTTGATATTCATGCCCCAAATGAACCAACCTGCTACATTCTTCAAACTGCCCTGCTGCCCTGTTTCAGACATGTCCAAACCTGCATTCAATCAAACACCAATTCATAATAAACATGTGTTCAATCAAACTGACAGTTAGACTCAACCGGCCCTGCATACAATTTCTAAAGTCGTGCCAAAACGGTTCCAGGCCTACACCAAACTTGAATCCAAATGTGGCAGTCCTGCTATGTTCACAAACTAAATAAACAGCTCAGTTCAACAGTCCATAATTTTGAAACCATAAAATTGTAAATCAGCCCTGCATTTTGTTTATACCAGAAATCAGAAAACAATGAAAATAGAAGAAAGTCAAGAATTAATGGCTAACTGCACTCACGAACAGAAAATTAACAGCTTCCAACAGAAGTCATAACAACTCGACTTTCATTCAAATCTCAACCATTCATTTTTCCTAACTAATTTTCAGATTAACCACTCAAATCAAAACAGGTCCCTAATTGATTTCCTAACCACTAACAGTTTTCTTAACAGTTTCAATAATTGATTTCAACAAAAACAAAAACAAAATTATAAACTAACTGGCTAACTAACTTGTAACAAATTTTAGAACAAACTTCTCAACTCTCAATTGTCCTCTAATCAACTAAACCAAAAACATTTAGTAACTCTTAACTTCCATACATAACTAACTCCAACTATCAATAATAGAAAGCCAATGGTAATAACAAAAATATCCCTCCAACTAACTTCTAACTAACCAATTGCCAGCTCATACTAACTGTCATAACAGAAACTAACTCTAATAGTTTTTAAACTCCTATAACTGAATCAATCATGGCCCTTAATCCTTGTAACCGACTTTTAAATTCAATGGACATGGATTCACTCTACTATAAAAAACTTTGTTAAACACTAACAGAAGTATAATATTGAAGAACTCACCTTTCAGGGGGGATACTTCATTTTTTTCTGAGAAGAATCACAAAAAATCACCACAAGACTCTCTCGAAAATCTTCAACCTTCTCTCTTCTCCTCTCATCTTCATTCTTCAATCTCATCAAGCATTCATATTGTTGTACCCCAAATTTTCTCTCTCATTTTTTATAAGATCTTCTCTTACAGGGGTGGTTACAAATCACTTGCTTGAAGAAAATTACAAATTTTGAAGTTGGTCAAAGTGCCTTTCGACTGGCCTCTCTAAAGTTCCTTTTGATTCGCATATCCAAAGTGCTTTTCGATTAGCATCTCCAAAGTGCCTTTCGATTGGCATCTCCAAAGTGCCTTTCGATTGGCATCTCTAAAATTCCTTTCGATTGGCATCTACAAAATGCCTTTCGATTGGCATGATAACAGTGTCCTTCGATTGGCATTTCAACAAGGCCTTCGATTGGCATTCCAAAGGGTTCATTCGAAGAAGCTTTTAAAGGGTCCATTCGAAGAACATGCAAAGGTCCATTCGAAGAAGCTTTTAAAGGGTCCATTCGAAGAACATGCAAAGGTACATTCGAAGAACATGCAAGGGTCCATACAAAGAAGCTTTCAAAGGGTCCATTTGAAGAACATGCAAAGGTCCATTTGAAGAAGCTTTCAAAGAGTCATTCGAAGGGGGCCATCAGCCCATTCAAAAGGGAGCATTCGAAGGAGGCCATTAGAGCCATTCGAAGGAGCTCAATCAGAGCCATTCGAATGAACTGAATCAGACCCATTAGAAGGAAATGAATCAGAGCCACTCGACGGAGGCCATCAGGGCCATTCGAAGGAGGCAACAATGACTCATTCGAAGGTTGTATAGAAAGGCCACTCAAAGGAGGCCATCAGAGCCATTCGAAGGAGCTGAATCAGAGCCATTCAAATGAACTAAATCAGACCCATTCAAAGGAAATGAATCAGATCCACTCGAAGAAGGCCATCAGGGCCATTCGAAGGAGGCAACAATGACTCATTCGAAGGGTGTATAAGAAGGCCATTCGAAGGAGGCAAGGACACAGTACCAAGGGGGGGAACAAAAGAGAGAAAAAGAAAGAGAGGACAAGAGGAGATACTACATACACACGCTGCCTCAAGAAGCACATCAAAAATCTCAAAGCTCACAGAGTGCTCCCAAACAAAATACATTTCTTACAGGCATCCCCATTCCAAAAGAATACCAGATTCGAATCCACACCCATCACCATAGACTCATACACCACTGTTGGCAAGGAAAATGTAAGGAATCAAGTTCTATACCTTCTTTGCATATCATAATCATTTGATTTTTCATTCATGATCTAAAGGTCTTTGTGGTTGCCTAGGCCCGTATTTGTTTTCTTTTGCTTCTAACCCCTGTTGCAGATCCATCATAAATAAGGTCATAGCGTGCAGGATCGAAAGACTTGGGTTTAGTACCCAGGTCATGCCTTTCGTTTTTGCCAGCATACATTTACAAATTCATTTTCCTCATAACATCCACCCCTGGATCGAAAGACAATCATCTCCTCTTGGGTCGAAGGACACCCATCCTTCCTGGATCAAATACTCCAACTATCTCCAAATCGAAAGCCGCCTTCCTCAGGATCGAAGGAAGCCCTTTTTTCTGAATCGAAGCTCTGATTCCCCCGGGATCGAAGGATCCTCACTCTTTCATATTTTATTTTTGTTCTTTTTTGTTATTTATTTATTGATCTTTTTTTTTACTTTGACATAAAATCAAAAAAACCACAAAAAAACATTAGGATAGTTTTTTTCATTAAATTAATTTGGTTAATTAATCATTTAATTATATTAACATTTTCTCAAAAAACTAAAATTAAGTAGACTTAGATCATTTTCCCAAAATAAAATAAAACAACAAAAAAAATTTATTCTTAGGATTCTTAGACGTTATTTTTAAATTCGCGCGCGTTTATTTTATTGTAAATGTCCACTTGTTTGTAATAGCTTAATTAGGACTTTTACACTTTATTCATTTATTCCCCCAATTTTGGACATGTAAATAATCCTCCTCCCAGAAGCTTTATAATAGTGTAGGATTTACAATTCCCGCACTTTAAATTCTGTACATATATTAACTGCTTAGATGTGTGATAAATAGGATTGCTTGACAAGATCTGAAAACAAACGGTAGAACACCTAAATATTTAAAGATAAAATAACTGAAACACAACACAATTGCACACAAGCACCTCTAAGGTATGCCCACTTTGGTTGCCTTTAAAAAATAGTCATGAGGCAGGAATGCTTTAGCAAAGACCCACAAAAATAAAAAAGATCATAGTCCCTCGATGACCCTACGGTGTTGCCTTTCGGTAAATGATCTCGTCCCTTAAACGAAATTGCTAAAGCATCTCCATAAAATTGCCTCCGTGACTGTAACGTCTCTTCGATTGTCCCTCAAAAACATCCAAAGATAGGGCTACATACACTAATAGTAGGATAGCGCTGTCTAAAGTATAGGAGGAAAAGAATGATCCTTTTCGAGTACAAAAAGTAGATAGCTGTTAGAAGTTTGCTCAAAAACACTTTTTTGCACTTACGCACAAATACTACTTTTTCAAAAACAATTTCAAAACATTTTCTTTGTTAACACTCTCGAGGACCGATACAAGAGTTAAACACAAAGAAAATCTCCGCACTAAGGCATTTTCAAAACATTTTCAAACACAAAGCACAAAGGTATTTAAAAATGAGAAAACCTCTAAGAGCCCGTGGAAAACCACAGATGGAAAGGGTGCTAACACCTTCCCTTTCCATAATCTACCCCCTTACTCAGAAAACATCTCGAAGAGGTCTTTTTCTATTCTTTTCACCCTTTCCTTTGTTGGATAACAGAAAAGACGGTGGCGATTCTTGCTTACCGCACATTTGCGAACCAAAAATGCAAAACAAGTATATAACAGTCGGTTCTACCACCGTATTACAGAATCGGCGACTCTGCTGGGGATTATAATAAAGTGGGGTTACCTTAGAGTTAGTTCATTATTTAACTGCTTTGTGTGCTTTGATTGCTTTACTTTTGAGGGCTCTGTTTGGGGTTACTATAGATCATACACCCGGATCTGGGGCACCTTTTGGGTAAGTAGCAATAGATCGTGGAAACTGTGCGGGGTATACCAACACGGTTGAAGTGATGGCTATGTTGATGCGACACTTTTCTTGGTACCGGTAGCCCTTGAGTTAATCAAGGAGAATACGGGGCGGCCGCGTGGTGTCTTAAAGCGTAAACTGGCCTTAGAACCTTTAAATAAACAACTTGGCCATTAGGACATAGCGAGATGGCCGTATTTAGTGTATTCCCAAAGTCGGAAGATACTCGATGCTACACTCATTGAGACTTGACTCTTGAGTTTTGTTTGGTTGCGAGTCAATCGCCTATCGAACGAAGCTTGTGGGAAAGGTCAGTGATATTGAGATCCCTTAGAACCCGGTTACAATTTATAGGACAGGTTGAACCAATCTAACTTCAAGAGGGTATGTCCTAAAAACCTTACGCAAGCCTAAACCTAAGGTTATTTGTGTGATTTTGTTTGCTTTCAACTTGAACTACTTGCAGGGTTTTATTATATGACAACATGATTTCCTTGCCGGATTTGTTTACAGTCACTATCCAATAACCTGGATTTCTTGCAGGGTTTACTTGCTTACATCACCTTACACTTTTGCTTAACGCATAACATACACATCATAACATCATGCCACAACATTTCCTTAACCATTTCAAGGATCTCAAGGGTTTGTGATGCAGGTTATGATAAATCAGACGTCTAGCAAGGGGCAAGGGGATTTATTTTCCTCTAGCCAATGCCGTCAAAATATCAAAAATTAAATACTTGAGTCAGGGGCTATGACCCACTTGATATGGTGAGCTTGACTCTCGTAGAAGGACACTCAATGATACGAAGTTCTTCAAAGCTATAAATTTCAATTGCTGACGTCTTCTTGTTTACCTCGCGAGTCCTTGAAAACATTGCATACGCATATCATCCATGTTATTGCATAAACAGGTTTCAAAGCAGGGTCCTCATCTTATTTGTTGTTTATTTCAGCAAGTAAAGAAATGGATCTCGAACAAACAGTCAAAGACCTTCAAGCTCAAAATGCTCGGTTCCAACAAATGTTCCTGACTCTGACCCAGGGGCAAGAAGACCTGAGACCTTTGCTCGTCAAAAATAAGGCTAAGAAGGCAAAGAAACCAGTTCGTGTTTCGGGTGTGGGAAGAAGAAGACCAGCTAACCGAGCTCTAGATTTTGCAACCCCGTCAAAGGGAGGGGATAATCAAGAGGAAGAAGACGAGGAATTAGATGAAGGAGACAAAAATACAACATCTGAAGAAGATGAACCTGACTACTTTGAGGAGCAATATCCTCTTGCTGACGATAAATTCAAACGGTTGGAGGATCGACTCAATGCCATGGAGATCCAAAAGGTGCCTGGTCTGGATTTTGAAGAATTAGGGCTAGTTCCTGGACTGGTCATCCCACCAAAATTCAAGGTCCCCACGTTTTCTAAATATGAAGACGTCTCATGTCCTAAGTTACACTTAAGGTCCTTTGTCATGAAGATCCAACCTCACACTACTGACTGGAAGTTATGGGTCCATTTCTTCCAAGAAAGTTTGGCTGGCACTCAACTGGATTGGTTCTATCAGCTAGAAGGAACTGAAATCCATAACTGGGAAGACTTGGTTGTTACTTTCTACAAGCAGTACCAATACAACGTTGACCTGGCACCAACTCGAGTGCAACTGCAGAATATGTCCATGAGCTCAAGAGAAGGGTTCAAGGAATATGCGCAAAAATGGAGGGATCTAGCTGGAAGGGTTCAACCTCCTCTGGCCGGTCGAGAAATGGTGGACATGTTCATGGGCACTCCGATAGGCCCATTCTTCAATTTGCTGATTGGAAGTTATGCATCCGGTTTTACAGAAATGGTTCTGACTGGGGAGAGGATTTAAAATGGTATCAAGAGTGGGAATATTCCAATGGCGGCATCCTTTAATGCTGAGAGGAAGCCATCTAGTGGTAGAAAAGAAACTAATGTTTTATATGGTCAAAGGCGCCATAATACAAATAACCACCATCAGTCCGTGGGAGCAGTGTTAATATCTGATCCTACACCCGTTCAACATCAACGGGGCAATAGGCATAGGATAAAATATAAAGAGAGGCAGTACACTGAAATTAATATGCCTTTCTCTCAAGCATTACAATAATTTCTAAAAGCGGAGCTGATTACACTAAAGGATCCTCCTCAAAAACCTGATACCTCTTCTCCTAAGTACAACCCTAGTGTAAAACGTGCTTACCATTCTGATAGCCCTGGGCATGACACCAACAATTGTTGGACTTTAAAGAACAAAATTCAGGATTTGATCGACAACAGGGAGATCGAATTTTACTCTCCTAAGACTCCCAACGTGATCACTGCTCCCATGCCAAATCATGGCTAGGATTGAGAGAATTTTTGTTCATTTGAATTCTCAAGTTGTATTTTCTTTGTTTGTTCAAACAATTATTATCATGTCAAACTTTGGTTATTCACATTAATACATTGCATGTGTTTGTCTTGAATTATTTCATTTGTATTCATTATATTCAAATTGTGTTTTTATTTCCTTTTTGTGATATTCAAACTCCTGGTTAAAAAGCTCTAAGCCTTTAGAGGGAGGATGACAAAAACGATACCATAATCCATACAGTGCTTTTGAATAGACCTTGCTGACGATGTACAGGCATTGTTTCAAATTCCAAACAGTTGAGTTATAAGGAAGATAATCCCTAGTCAACCCCTTTGAGCCAAAGAAGTAGGAGTTTTTCTTTTCACACAAATTAAAACCCTTAATCATAACCTGGGGCAGGGTAGTTTCTCAGTCAATTTAGACGCGTATTCAGTCGCAATATTCCGCTTCGTACACAATGAATGGCATCGAAGACGTCCTTCCAAATCAAAAGACGGTGATGGTTCCGCATAATCATCAAGATCGACAATCATTATATCTCAAAATAAAAGCCCGCTAAGTCAAAACGTATGAAGCAGACTTAAGAAAAACTGGGGCATCCCGCTGACTGTAATCACAAAAAGAAACAGTTCATGCAAAAGACAGGGATAGTAAAATAAAAAAGAAAGAGGTCCTACAAATCCTTGACAAAAAAGATTACAAAAATGACTGCCTATTCAAAATAAACTGTCAGTATCTGAACCATCACCGGAACATCAAGGACAAGATGCCAGACTCAACCGGGACTTAAATGCACAATTAACTGAGCATAGGGCTAGAGAACATCACGAAGAACGGTTGGGTACAAATACATTTTGAGCCTTTATCCTTTGTTTCTTAAACCGTGAACCAGGCCACGCTACAACCCTTAAAAGTCCTAACTGAAGCATGGGTTAGTTCGGAAGCATACTGTTACAAAAGGTATCCTGACTCTTGTAGGACTTGCTATAAATCCTGAGTTGATATCACTCTCTTGCAAAATTTGGTTTTACTAAAAAAAAAATTTCAAAAAACTTCAAGACAGACATAAGCTTTTCATTCTTAAAATACCATTTTTTACATATGACTATTTGTTCAACAGCAGAGAAATTCGCAGACGAATATTCAATGAACAGAAATCCTCTCAATGAGCAGAATAACCTCAGATGGAAAGAAATTCCAGTGATAGGCCTTTCATAATCAAGGGGAATGACATGGTGTCCAGCTGACCTAGGGAAGTCAAGTCAAGGTTCAAGAAATATCTCAAAAATGCCAAATAGCCATGGGCAGATCTCCGTCTGAATCACTTGGGGCATTGGACGTGAATTCCAGCAACGAATCATGTACAATCAAACAAACATCTTCTGGCAGCGTGGCAACATTTACTACTATGGACAATGACAATTCTTCGCACCCGGTGAACGTGGACATAGTTAGAAAAGACTACGCATGAAAAAGACCCGCTAGTTTGGCAGGCCTAGGCAAAATTAAGGGCATCCCGACGAACCAAAATAGTTCGGGCAAAAATTAGGGATATATACAAAAAAAACTGTACACCCGGCAAGTCGAAAACCTGAAAAGGAGGCTTGGGAAAAAAAGGGTATCCCGGTGGACTGAAAACCCGAAAGGGCTGTCCAGGCAAAAGTTAGGGATTAAAGCGTACGATTATGTCTTGTCATCTTATCACTTGCCTATCAGTAGAAGACTTATCATCCTGATCAGCATTTACTAAGCACGCCAGGAGTTGGGATGACACTCAAACCATCCATGAAGTCTCTGCAGGTACTTTCTCCAGCAGGTACAGAGGCAGGGGCATCTTACTAAAAAAATAGCCGCCATATCCTCAACTTACAACCTAGTGATGTCAGGTGTTCTTGTGTCCCCGGCAGAACAGGAATTTCCAACTACTGCTCCGACATCAGGTTTTCCCCAATAGAGTTTATTTCTCTAGCTGCGAAAGTTCATCCCCCAGCAGAATTCGTTCTCCAGATTGGTGAAGCCTCCCAACAGAACTCTTCCCCACGGCGAAATAATTCTCAAACAGAAGTCGAAGATCCTCGACAGAGAAAGGAAATCGCCAATAAAATTATCTACATTCCTTATCCCCAGTAGAAATTGAAGAATCACTTTCTTCACTCACCAATAGTAGTCCGGGATTCAGCTTCCCAGTACTCTCCAGCAATAATCAGGGATTCATTTTCCCTAGTTCAATAATACAACAATGGAATGACTGACACATTCATACATTACATCCATACATCATCTTACAGATGTCATAACATATGCAGTACGAATGCATATATTACAATCTCATTTATTTTGAGAGCATCATTTACACTTCATGCATCATAACATTACGCACATCTAAACCTTTATCTTTTCAGGTAAAGTCTATACACAGACGAATTTTTGTCTGACTAGACGAATTTCTAGTACTCTATTGAGGTAGAAATCGTCCAAGATTTCTTCATTATCTGTTGAGGTAGCAATCGTCAAAGATTCCTTCATTATCCGTTGAGGTAGCAATTGTCCAAGATTCCTTCATTATCTCTTGAGGTAGCAATCATTAAATATTCCTTCACTATCCGTTGAGGTAGAAATCGTTAAAGATTCCTTCATTATCTGTTGAGGTAGAAATTGTCAAAGATTCCTTCACTATCCGTTGAGGTAGGAATCGTCAAAGATTCCTTCATTATCTTTTGAGGTAGCAATCGTCAAAGATTCCTTCATTATCTTTTGAGGTAGAAATCGTCAGATATTCCTTCACTATTTGTTGAGGTAGCAATCGTCCAAGATTCCTTCATTATCAATTGAGGTAGCAATCGTTAAAGATTCCTTCACTATCTGTTGAGGTAGAAATCGTCAGAGATTCCTTCACTATCTGTTGAGGTAGCAATCATCCAAGATTCCTTCATTATCTGTTGAGGTAGAAATCGTCAAAGATTCCTTCATTATCTGTTGAGGTAGAAATCGTCCAAGATTCCTTCATTATCTGTTGAGGTAGCAATCGTCAGAGATTCCTTCACTATCTATTGAGGTAGCAATCGTCCAAGATTCCTTCATTATCTATTGAGGTAGCAATCGTCAGAGATTCCTTCAATATCCGTTAACGTAGCAATCGTCAAAGATTCCTTCATTATTTGTTGAGGTAGCAATCATCAAAGATTCCTTCATTATCTGCTGAGGTAGAAATCATCAAAGATTCCTTCACTGTCTGTTGAGGCAGCAATCGTCAGAGATTCCTTCACTATCTGTTGAGGTAGCAATTGTTAAAGATTACTTCATTATCGGTTGAGGTAGAAATCGTCAAAGATTCCTTCACTAATCTGTTGAGGTAGCAATCGTCAAAGATTCCTTCATTATCTATTGAGGTAGCAATCGTCAAAGATTCCTTCATTATAACCCTCCAGAGGCAGCCTAACACAGACTCATCCTGACACAGCCCTATGCAGGCTCTTCCTAATACATTTTCAGTCAAGATATAACTCTTCAGCAGAGCCTTAGACAACTGAAGTTCCTAGACTCTATTCCCCACAAAGTTTCCCTCAAACAGGAAAACAACAGAAATCAACATCCCCCGGTGGACTCCTCCTCAGACAGCAGGAACAGGAACCACCAAAGGGACCATGTGTGAAATCAGCATCTACTTTGGATGGCATCTTTAAGCCCATCTCCGATGACTCTCGGTCAATTTATCCAAATGGCATCTGTAAGCCCATTCCCAATATTATTCACCAACATTATCACTTCAGACGAGTGCAAATTTCTAGGCACTCCAGTGTTCAATCATCTTCCACCTTCAGATCACAAAAGGCAGACAAGCCAATCTACATCTTCAGGTTTAAGAAGATTGAACAGGGGCAGTTGTTGTACCCCAAATTTGCCCTCTAATTTTTTACAAGATCTTCTCTTACAGGGGTGGTTACAAACATTTGCTTGAAGAAAAATAACAAATTTTGAAGTTGGTCAAAGTGCCTTTCGATTGGCCTCTCCAAAGTGCCTTTTGATTGGCATCTCCAAAGTGCCTTTCGATTGGCATCTCCAAAGTGCCTTTCGATTGGCATCTCTAAAATTCCTTTCGATTGGCATCTACAAAATGCCTTTCGATTGGCATGATAACAGTGTCCTTCGATTGGAATTTCAACAAGGCTTTCAATTGGCATTCCAAAGGGTTCATTCGAAGAAGCTTTCAAAGGGTCCATTCGAAGAACATGTAAAGGTCCATTCGAAGAAGCTTTTAAAGGGTCCATTCGAAGAACATGCAAAGGTACATTCGAAGAACATGCAAAGGTCCATTTGAAGAAGCTTTCAAAGGGTCCATTTTAAGAACATGCAAAGGTCCATTTAAAAAAGCTTTCAAAGAGTCATTCGAAGAGGTCCATCAGCCCATTCAAAAGGGAGCATTCAAAGGAGGCCATTAGAGCCATTCGAAGGAGATGAATCAGAGCCATTTGAATGAACTGAATTAAATCCATTCGAAGGAAATGAATCAGAGCCACTCGAAGGAGTCCATCAGGGTCATTCGAAGGAGGAAACAATGACTCATTCGAAGGGTGTGTAGAAAGGCCACTCAAAGGAGGCCATCAGAGCCATTCGAAGGAGCTGAATCAGAGCCATTCAAATGAACTAAATCAGACCCATTCGAAGGAAATGAATCAGATCCACTAGAAGGAGGCCATCAGGGCCATTCGAAGGAGGCAACAATGACTCATTCGAATGGAGTATAGAAAGGGCACTCGAAGGAGGCCATCAGAGCCATTCGAAGGAGCTGAATCAGAGCCATTCGAATGAACTGAATAAAACCCATTCAAAGGAAATGAATCAGATCCACTCGAAGGAGGCCATCAGGGCCATTCGAAGGAGGCAACAATGACTCATTCGAAGGGTGTATAAGAAGGCCATTCAAAGGAGGCAACTCATAGGCCATTCGAAGAAGCGTTCAATGACTCATTTGAAGGGTTTATGAGAAGTCCATTCGAAGGAGGCAACTCATAGGCCATTCGAAGAGAAATGCTGGAGGGTATTCGAAAGAGTCAAGTGTCCAGGTTCATTCCAAGATTTCCAAAGAGACATGAACGTTTCAAAAAAGGAATGCTTTTAATATGTTTGATTCTTGTCTCACGGTCTTAAAAGCATGGTTAATTTGTTGTCTCTTGCCGTTACTAGACCATCACTCTATTATAAATACAAGGCAAGGACACAGTACCAAGGGGGGAACAAAAGAGAGAAAATGAAAGAGAGGACAGGAGGAGATACTACACACACACGCTGCCTCAAGAAGCACATCAAAAATCTCAAAGCTCAAAGAGTGTTCCCAATCGAAATACATTTTTTGCAGGCATCCCCATTCCAAAAGAATACAAGATTCGAATCCACACCCATCACCATAGACTCATACACCACTGTTGGCAAGGAAAATGTAAGGAATCAAATTCTATACCTTCTTTGCATATCATAATCATATGATTTTTCATTCATGATCGAAGGGTCTTTGTGAGGTACCTAGGCCCATATTTGTTTTCTTTTGCTTCTAACCCTTGTTGCAGATCTAGCATAAATAAGGCTACAACGCGCAGGATCGAAAGACCTGGGTTTAGTACCCAGGTCATGCCTTTCGTTTTTCCAGCATACATTTACATATTCATTGTCCTCATAGCATCCACCCTTGGATCGAAAGACAATCATCTCCTCCTGGGTCGAAGGACACCCATCCCTCCTGGATCGAAAACTCCAACTATCTCCAAATCGAAAGCCGCCTTCCTCAGGATTGAAGGCATCCCTTTTTTCTAAACCGAAGCTCTGATTCCCCCGGAATCGAAGGATCCCTACTCCTTCATATTTTATTTTTGTTCTTTTTTGTTTTTTCTTTATTGATCTTTTTTTTACTTTGATATTAAATTAAAAAAAACCATAAAAAAACATTAGAATAGTTTTTTTCATTAAGTTAATTTGGTTGATTAATCATTTAATTATATTAATATTTTCTCAAAAAACTAAAATTAAGTAGATTTAGATCATTTTCCCAAAATAAAATAAAACAACAAAAAGATTTTATTCTTAGAATTTTTAGACATTATTTTCAAATTTGCGTGCGTCTATTTATTGTAAATGCCCACTGGTTTGTAATAGCTTAATTAGGACTTTTACACTTTATTCATTTATTCCCCCAATTTTGGACATATAAATAATCCCCCTCCCCGAAGCTTTGTAATAGTATAGGATTTATAATTCCCGCACTTTAAATTCCTGTACATATATTAACTTCTTAGATGTGTGCTAACTAGGATTGCATGACAAGATCTGAAAACAAACGGTAGAACACCTAAATATTTAAAGATAAAATAACTGAAACACAACACAATTGCACACAAGCACCTTTGAGGTACGCCCACTTTGGTTGCCTTTAAAAAATAGTCATGAGGCGGGAATGCTTTAGCAAAGACCCACAAAAAGAAAAAGATCATAGTCCCTCGATGACCCTACTGTAACGTCCCTCCGATTGTCCCTCAAATACATCCAATGATAGGGCTACGTACTCACTAATAGTAGGATAGCGCTGTCTAAAGGATAGGAGGAAAATAATGATCCTTTTCGAGTACAAAAAGTAGATAGTTGTTAGAAGTTTGCTCAAAAACACTTTTTTGCACTTACACACAAATACTACTTTTTCAAAAACAATTTTAAAACATTTGATTTGTTAACACTCTTGAGGACCATTACAAGAGTTAAACACAAAGCAAATCTCCGCACTAAGGCATTTTCAAAACATTTTCAAACACAAAGAACAAAGGTATTTAAAAATGAGCAAACCTCTAAGAGCCCATGGAAAACCACAGATGGAAAGGGTGCTAACACCTTCCCTTTCCATAATCTACCCCCTTACTCAGAAAACATCTCGAAAAAGGTCTTTTTTGTTCTTTTCACCCTTTCCTTTGTTGGATAAAAGAAAAGACGATGGTGACTTTTGCTTACCGCACATTTGCGAACGAAAAACTAAAACCAGTATATAACAGTCGGTTCTGCCACCATATTACACATATTCTCAAAATCTCTGAATTTTTTTCACAATCATAGAAAAATCACAGAAAACTCACCAGAAAAATCTCTCTCTCTCTCTCTCTCTGAGCTCACCATCATCATTCACAAAAATTCACAGAGAATCTTCATCTTCATCCTCTAAAACACAGAAAAAATTCTCTTCAATATTGGCATCTTCTTCAACCTTTTTCCACCCTCTTCTTGTATCATCATCATCATCATTCAATCACTAATTTTGTGTTCATCATTATCTTCATCTCTGCACTCATCAATCCTCCACTGTGAATCTTCAACACATCTCCATGTAGCTTCAACAATCTAAATCCGCATCACTTTGTTGTTTCATATTCAATATTTGTTGATCTTCATCGACTGAAACAGAAACACCACGAGAACATATTCACGTCTGCATCACAGGAGCGCAATAAGCAGAAGCAAAACTTGAAATCGTAACTCAGGAACCAAAACTAAAAAATCCAGAATAATTATGGAAAAGCAAAAGCATGGATATCTAGAGTGACAGGAAGTGCGTACCTAAAGTCTCCGAACTTCGGCGAGCGTCGTCTTCTTTAGCTCCCACTCTGACTGATATTGGTAAGCTTCGAGGTCTTTCAATCTTCTATTTCTTCTTCATGTTCGAAACAGTTAGCTACAGCTTATGGCTCACAAAGGATAATTTCGGTGGTTGCCTCTATTAATCCTACATTATCACCGTGAATCTTGAGATTGCAATCCTTAGGGTTTCGCAAATTGGGCTTCGATATCACTGCTTGATGAGGTTTTGGTGAAATTCAATGTCGAATTCGTGTTTAGGTTTAGGTTGGTGTTCATTTATTGGCAATTGGGAAGGTTCAATATGGTTTAGCCAAGGTTTGGTGGTGGCGATGGCAGCAAATTTGCCAGAAATCGCATAAGATAAACAAAGAGAGAATTGAGTTGAGAATGGAAGAAGCTGAATCGACACTCTCTTTTACCCTATCTCTCAACAAAATACCATTGTTCCATATTTTGTCTTCATTTTGTTTTTTTTATTGAATAATAAATCTAATTAGTGATGCTGAATAATTCCATTTGGGCCTAACTGCTCTGCTCACTTCCCTTCTTGGACCATTAGATTTGATTTTTGGACATGATGAAATAATTGCTACAGAGAAGCTGGTTGGACCTTATCATTGATGGGCCTAGCGCCCTGCTGTTGACTACACCTCTAATCCAAATTTCAGCACCTCCCTGATCTTTCTTTTTCGTGAGATTTAGGGTTTAATTTTTCTTTATTTATTATGATAAATAAGAAATTACAAAATGGATAAGATTTGTTAGTTTTTTTACGATTAGGAACTAGTTCTCTAATTTTTTATAGGTTTTTCCATAATAAAAACAATAAAAAATAGTGGAATATAATAGTTTTTTTTAGAATTCCTTTTGTAGAAGTTTGTTTAGAATTTTCCGTTATCGATTATGTTAGTAATCACTTTGTTACTTGAGATTGGTAATTCACCTTTGCTTGTTGAGATGTGAATCTTATGCAGGTTTATTGTATGATATACGGATGCGCTTGAGATTTCAATTGTGATTTATTTTCACGTCGATGATGCGTCAATAGTTATTCCGAGCATTTGATTTCTAACTCTTTTCTTTGATTGGTGAAGCTTTCGCAAAGATCGTCGGGTTTCTTTGTTTCGATACATTTTGCTAAGGATTGATATCCGTTTAGTATTTTCTCTTGTTTATCTCATTTCACACTTTACTTCTTTCTAGATATCATGAGAAATAGGAAATAAAGAGCGTATGCTCGAAGTCGTTGTTTAAAGACCTGTAGCAGGCACTCCGCACTTCATTTGCTAGATGTGGTATGCTTGTGTTTGTTTCCTTGGTTGTTGATCGATGAGTCACTCAATTTAGAAATTGGGATCACGACTTTGTTCTCAGTGCATGCTCCCTATAGGATTTTATTGCTTTCCTTGATTTCTTGTTGATCGATGAGTCACTCAATTTAGAAATTGAGATCACAACTTCGCTCTCATTGCATGTTCCCCGTAGGATAGTTTTTGTTAGACTTTTTTGGTATGCTAGCCTAGATAGGATCTCTCTAGGTGTGTTCTCTTGAGTTTATTGGCTTGCTTTCTTGATTTCCTCTTTGTGTGCATGTTTCAAGATGATATACCCTTGGCATGTTCCCTTAAGAGCTCTCGATTCAACTATAGATGATGATTCGAGATAGACATAGTTTCAGGTGATAGACCCTTGCTATGCTCCTTTACGACTTCTTGATTCATCTATAGATGATGAGTTGAGATAGACATTAGGGTTGTTTTTGTACCCCAAAATTTGCCCTCTCATTTATCAAGATTTTTCCCACAAGATTCCTTTGACTCAAGATTGGATTAGGATTTGGTCAGCTCAAGACATCTCATCTTGCACTGATAACCCAAAATTAGGGTTTGAGTTTGCACAAGGATTTTTGGACTATCAATGCTTCATATGACTTTCAAACATCATTATGGACCCCTAAGATCACTCATGACAAGTTTCAAGCCTTGAACCATAATTTTGATCAGTCAATTGGACAATCGACCTAAAAATCAGTTGTATTGGGGAAAAAGTCAACCAAGGCCAATGTACAGTCAAACTTCATCATTCTTGATCCATATAAACATTTTAGACTCATATGTATCATTTGATCAAGTTTGGATCACAATTCCTCAAGAAATTTGATCAAATCATCAAATGGTCAAAATTAGGGTTTTGACTGAGGAAGGGCAATTTGTGATTTTTAACCTAGAAAATGACCAATTGAATTAAGGCATGATTTCAAGGATTCAATTGCATCATCTTGACCTTATTACATGGCTCAAAACATTTCAATTTCATTGGATTGACAGATGAAATTTGCAGTCAACTGATCAAAAGTCAACTGTACACTGAAAAGTCAAACTTTGACTTTTTGGTCAAAATCAAGTGCCAAGGGTAATAATTCACCAAAACATGTCAAAATGTGAAACTTGTTCATCAAGAAATCCAAGTTTGAAGATTAGGGTTTGAATTTGAAATTTTTCTTAACTTAGAAAATTTTCTAAGTATAGAAAATTTCTTATTTTTCCTCAACTTTAGGCCACTTTTTCACCATGATGCATAATGATTCAAGGAAAGTTCCCAACATGAAAGTTGTATACCTCCATGAAATATACAACTTTGCTTCACACACTTTTCCCTAAAGATGCTTGGATCTCAAGATATAAATTTATGAATACATGGTCATGAACTAAATAACTTAGTAAAATTTTGCCCTAATTTAGGCCGGTTTTGGACCGAACTTCATGGCAATTTTTCACCTAGTTCCAAGAGGTATCTCAGAATGCATTTCAAATATGAATTATAGATCACATTGCAAGCTTTCCAAAATGTCTAAGAACTCCTCAAGATCATTTTTGAGTAGGGAGAATCAAAGAGATGAAGTTGGCAATTTCTCACTTTTTGTCCAAGCCATTTCATGAAGAACAAAGTTGCAACCAGTACCTATGTTACCTAATCCATACTTTACAGGTACCAAACTTGTTCCTCACTCCTTAATTTATTTCTTACTCAGTTTACAAAGCTTTGATCCATGCCTTAGAGCCATTATCCAAGTTGAAATTCCATAAATGGCATAAAGTGACCATTGCCATTTTGGAAAAGCACAAGTTTTGCCACTTTCCAATTCTTGAGCATTGCACCTGTCTCCATTGTATATACAAGTCTCACAGGTCTAAAGCAAATTGTACAAGCTGATACCAACCCTAAGAGAGCAAGTACAAGCATGGCAAGCATTGTCCCTTCACTTTACTTCAAATGCAAAAAAAGTGGCAAAAAGGCTAGAACTGGTACAACTGTTAGAGGGTTGACATGAAACCAATTCCATACTAATATACAAACATAATACAACTTAGCACACGAGGAAAAAAGGCCTGAAACACTCCTAAGCACAAAAACACCAAAAATTTGTCCAAGCTTGCAGTTTTGGCACAAGCATACCCATCTTCCATTTGGCTCGTGCGTTTCAAGTCTTGATCATTAAAACATATTATCTACTTGATATCAAACCAATCCAGATCTTCATCCATGTTCTGTAACCACTTTTCCATCATCTTCCATTGTTGCTTTCAAAGCTTGCAGTTTGACTTGGCCAAGGAGTTTCAGGCACTTTCAGAGCAAGGCAAGGGTTGGAATACATTCAAGGAAGTCCAAGGAAGCTCAAGCAAGCATCAGGCCTCCATCAAACTCACTCTAATTCCATCCATGATCCATCTGAAGGAGGTAAAATCTCAACTTCTATCTCCTTATACAGGCAACCATTGGCCACGATTTATGAATAAAAAATGTAGCCCTCATTGCAACGAAACTGTACATATCTTTATCTTGCATTTATTTTACTTGAGTTGAGAGAATTTAGAACTTGAAGTTTCTGAAAATATTAGGTTTAAATTTAGGGTTGTTAAAATTCTTTATGACCTTTGATTGTTAGTTCACATAACTTATATGGTTGGAATCGTGAGTTCAAATACTATAACTTTCATGTTATGAGTTTTCATTTTCATGGAAGTATGAGAGAGTTACAGGATGTCTGGCCAAGCTTGAGGAAGAAGAAGAAGTACAGGGCAAGGACTTGTTTTATGTTATATTATTTTTGATTTCCTTGAGACAATGGATGTATAGCCACCCCAGTGGCAAAGTAGCGTGATGGTAAGACCCATGTCCTGGGCGCTACTTTTATTTTTCACACTTTTCCTATTTTTTCCAGTTTTTGCTTTGTGCAGGTTTGGGCCTCCATATTTGGGCCATGGTCTTTTTTTGCTTGCATGATATCTCTAGTCTGCTTACTATACCCCTTTGCCAACTTTTTATATTTTTATTTTATTTTTTTTATTTTCATTTTTATTATATATTAAATATTTTCTTTGATACATAAAAGTCCTAAAAAGTGTAAATTTCATAATATTGCATTTTTATTTTTATTTTATTTTATTTTTCACATAAAAATATATTTTATTTTAATAGATACCATATATTTTCTTAATAAATTTGTAAAATATAGTTAAAACATATTTAGTTTAATTTACTTTTCACTTCATACTTATAAATATTTATTTTTGCATATATAAATATTTTATATTTTTATACAATATTATTTATTATTTTAATACAAAAAATACTTAAAAAATAATATGTAAGAACTTTATTTTCTTTTAAAATAATAATTAGGGTTAAGCCTCCCTTTTAAAAATTAATTTCTTTGCCCTACATTTTTAGGTTTAGATTAAATTTTCTTTTACATAAAAACAAAATAAAAATCTTTTCTTACATGTATATTATATCTTTAAATATTGTATTTTGTTTATTCTAATTCGTACAAATTCGATTTGGTTGTAATAATTTATTTAGGTTTACATTTTTACAAATCCCCATTCAAATTTGTATTCCCCCCTTCCCATAAATTTGTTGTAATAGCTTAGTAATATTTACATTACGCAATTTATCGCTTTACATGCCATGATTAGTAATTAAGGTTTGTATGATAAGATCGAAACAAAGCAAAAATAGAAAACCCTAAATACAAGACAAAATCAAAGCATGAAAATGATACACTTGCACACAAGCATCTTTAGGGTTTCTCCACTTGGTTGCCTAAAACAAAAATGGCCATGTTACGCATGCGAAGTATCTTGGCAAAACAAAAATAATGATCATAGTCCCTCGATGACGTTATTCAAAAAGTTGCCTTACAAAATGATCTTGGTCCCTCAAAAATTCTAAGATACTTTGCAACATTGCTAATCATGGTTATACGATGACCCACGCTCGTCCCGTTTACATCCAAAGATATGGTTGTTTACCAAATAAATGGTAAGACAACAATGTCAAAAGAATAGAAATGTACAAGAAAGACATTTGAGTAGGTAGATTACTTCTAGTTACTTGTTCTATTTCAAAACAACTATCCTTGCTATTTTTAAAACAAACAAACACATTTCAGAACATCTTACAATCATTGAAAACACTTTCAAAAGACAAACATCTTTGTATACATTCTTACGAACGAGAATCATTGCAAAGATTTCCTAAACGTATGGCCTCTTTTACAAAATACTTTCAAAACACACCAAGCACATTTTCAAACAAACAAAAGCAAGTGATCTAAGCAAGTAACTAAGAGCCCATGGAAAACCATGGATGAAAAGGGTGCTAATACCTTCCCTTTTCATAATCTACCCCCTGGACTCAAGAAAATATCTCAAAGGTATTTCTTGTGCTTTTTCACCTTTCCTTTTGGATAAAAGAAAAGCCGGTGGCGACTCTTGCTAACCGCAACATTTGCGATAAAATGCAAAACCTCAAGTTAGTTCTCCCACCGTATCATAGTTGTTACCCAAGCATGTCAACTTAGGGTAGATATTTCCATTCAAAGCTCAACCATAGGACCACCATTGTATGATAACATTAGGGATAAATTTAGGTTAGTCTCCCCTTAGACTTTTCTTTCTACTTTTGCATTTGCATTAAAACAAAGACTTCTTTTTCTTGCAAACATAAATACACTTAAAGATTACTGATGAGAGTCATACCTTTGTTGATCATGGGAAATGATAAGAGGGTTTCTTCTCGATCTTATTGTTCTTCCATTCTAAGCCTTGGTGTGGTTCAAGTCTCAAAGAATTATTTCATGAATAAGTAGAGAAATGGCTAATATCTCTCTCTTGAGATTAACTAGTTGTTATCTGCAGCAAAAACACCAACCAACACAAACTCTTTTTTCCTACGGGCTTTTCTTTCAAAACTTTTTTCAAAAGAGTATGTTAATTCACTACTGTGCTGACGCGTAAGTCTCTAAAGGTCGAGTTGCGGAAGAAGACGAAATTAATACTGTTCGTAAAAAATATAAACCAACAAAAACTTTTGAAGCCAAACTACGGCTGCTCTGATTCCTTAAAAGGGATACGTAGGCATTGGGGTAGGGCCCGAACGAGCACAACTTTATTTTTCCCTACAATAGTTTCTCCTTTCTTTTGCATGCATTCCCTGTACAGTTTAGATATATATTCTTGCACACCCTTTGATTAGGACAACAAGAGTGGATACCGTAGAGTACTACGGGCGTGTGGGGTGCTAATACCTTCCCCTTGCGTAACAGACTCCCTTACTCGTATCTCTTGGTCGTTCGACCTTGATATCACCCTTATAATGTTTACACGATGTTTACCTTTCCCCTCTTGTGGGATCAAAAACATCCGATGGCGACTTCATTAATTTCATTATCAATTGATTGTTCAGCCGGTTGTTTCAGGTGGTGCCACCCTACACTCCATAGCTGAATGGAACTAAAAAAAGGAAGACTCAAGCCATTATGAATATGGTCAAAAGTATGTTGAAAGGAAAGCATTTACCTAAAGAGTTTTGGGGTGAATCTGTGCCGACTACAACATACATTTTGAACAGATATTTGACGAAGAAGCTAGAAGGAATTACTCCATAAGAATGTTAGTCTGGTGTTAAATCTAGCTTAGGTCATCTAAAAAGTGTTTGGATCTATAACACATAGATATGTGCCAGATCAATTGAGAAGAAAACTTGATGACAAGTCGAGTCAAATGATCCTAGTTGGATATCATTCAACATGAGGTTACAAGTTGTTTGACTCATTGAACAAGCAGATTGTGATCATCAGTGACGTGATCATAGATGAACTTAAAGAATGGGATTGGACTGAAAATCTCAAGAAAGATTCAGTGAGAATCATACTTGAAGAACCAAAAACTCAAGTCGAAAGAAAAGTTCTACAAGAGAAAGTCGGAGATCAAATAAGTATAAGAAGACCTCAGAGAACAAGACACATGCCTGCAAGGTTGCAATATTGTGTTATTACATCAAATGATATGGTCGATAATAAAGGTGAGATGGTACGTTATGCTTTCTATGCAGATGTCGAACCTGTTAATATAGCCAAAGCGTTGAAGGATTCAAAGTGGGTGAAGGCAATGAATAAAGAAGTGAATTCTATCAAAGACAACAACACCTGGTCACTTGTCGAATTGTCTCATTGCAAAAAGGAAATCGATGTAAAATGGGTATACAAGTGAAGTTAAATCCCAGAGGGGAAGTAACTCGACACAAGGTAAGACTTATGGCGAAAGGATTTCTTCATAAGGAAGGAATCAACTTCGATGAAGTCTTTGCACTTGTGGCTATAATTGAAACAATCATGTTGGTTGTTGGTTTAGCAGAAATGAATAGTTGGCACATATGTCAGATGGACGTGAAATGTGCATTGTGGAATGGACCCTTAGACGAAGAATTTTATGTTGCACAACCAGTTGGGTTTGTGAAGCATGGCTAAGAGAGAAATGTGTACAAGCTTCATAAATCCATGTGTGGATTGAAATAAGCTCCAAGAGCTTGGAATAAAAAAATTGATAGTTTTCTAAGGGAGAAGGAATTTGTGAAGTGCACAAGTGAACATGGAGTATATGTAAGAAGAAGCAAGAGTGAATTGTTTATACTATGCCTCTATGTCGATGACTTATTAATAACATGTAGTTGCAAGAAAGATATCGAAGACTTCAAAGGTGATCTCAGCAAGGAATTTAAAATGTCGGATCTGGGTGACATTTCATATTTCCTTGGAATCGAATTCTACAAGAGCAGTAGAGGTTTGATGATGCACCAAAGAATATATGCAGGAGAAATTCTCAAGAGATTTGAGATGGAAGAGTGCAACTCGAATTAGACACCTACAAGAAAATTAGTGTTTAACGACACAAAAATTGCGACAGTTATGTGATAACTGTCGTAATTTACATATAGAGACAGTGTTTACGACAGTTGACACCAACCGTCCCTAAAATTTATTTTGCGACGGTATATTTAACCATCATAATATTATTATTACGACGGTAAAACAACCGTCGGCCCCCATTTAACACTTTTAACATTGATTTTTCACCAACAACTAGTCACGACGGTAAAATTAACCGTCCTAAAAGGCATATCACGACGGTAAAGCACCCGTCGCACCCTTAAACCTTTCACGACGGTAAAATTATCCGTCCTAAAATTCATTTCACGACGGTAAAACAACCGTCGCACCCAAAACCTTTAAAAATCTCTTGCTAACTTATATATTTTATCTAATTATAATTGTTATGTATATTTAAGTTCTCTCTTGTTAAGGTTAAGTTTATGCATTATTATATATTCTATGAAGTTGATACATTCTAATGTCCTCCTGCGTCACTATTCTTCGAACATCTCTCATCTTCCAACCGGTAAGTTTTCTATAACACTTTTTCTTTGTTCTCATCTTCACATATCTCTCTCATTCTTTAACATTGATTTCACCATTGGAGATTCACATGAATCTTAGGGTTGAGCTCTTTGTGATTCAAACATCACAACAAGCATTCATATCGACATTAAACCCAATCACCAACAATAAACCCTAAAACCCCAATTTATTCACGATTCAATAAGCAATGCAAGTTATAGCGTTCATAATCACAAGGGGAAAGGGTATCGAGTAATAACACAGAAAATAGACAGAAGGGAATAACGATTTAAAACCCAACAACATACAACATCTTCAACATTTGTTGTATTCTTTCCCTCTGCACAATCGGTATTGTATTTATTTCGACTTATTTTAGGGTTTGTTATGTGAAACTTAAGTTCTATGTCTAAAACAATTTGTAACTTTTATTCTTCTTTTCTAATCCAAAGTCTAAACTGAGTTTTTGCAGGAAAATATGGATATTCTTATTGTGAAAGCACAGAAGATTGAGGTAGTTGAACTTAATTGTTATTGAACTTGTTTCTGCTACTTTAAATCAACCCACTTTTTTATCTGCTCAAGGAATAAGTTTTGTAATCTTATTTTGAAATCTCTGGATGTCAGGTTTTGGATGAAGCATACTGAAAAAAGCAAAAAAAATTGTAAACTTTTGTTTGACTTCTTCCTAATCTCTTGCAGGGGATAACTATTTCATATATTATTGAAAAAGAGTGGTTTTGAACAGGTTATATGCTTAGTTGCTTATATAAATTTGGTCATTGAACCTTGTATGTTTTTGGATAATTGGATATTGTCATTAGTTTACAACCATATTTTTGAATTTTTGATTTTTGATTTTTGTCAAGAGTGACCCTTCATAAAACTTGGGCTTTTGGAGTTGAAGAATTCCAATGTGATATGTATTTTTGCATCTGTTTCTAAGGTAATTATTGGAACTTGTACATCCCACTGAATGTTTTCACTATTAAAAAGATCACTTTACAGTTGAGTAACATTCAAGACTAGAGATTTTAATTATTTCATGTTATCATGTAACTGCAAAGGTTATTCTGAAGCTTATGGTTGTTTTTGCATTTTACCCTATGCTGGTTTTTAGAGGGATGACACATATTTTGCTCTTCCAAAGCTGATTGAGAAGCCAGTAATAAACTACTCCCAACTTGTCTCATTCCCAAAGTCGTTGTGTTATCAGTTGAGTGTGTTGATTTTTCCCGGCATTACGCTTGTTGTTAGTCCATTGCTAGCTTTGATGATTGATCAGCTTAAGCAATTGCCTCCACTCATTTCTGGTGCTCGAATTGTGTTTTATAGTCCTTTTTACACTCTCTTTTGCATACATTTTACTTTATCTGATAATAGTTAGTATGCCATTGTTCTAGTTTTTTATTGTGAATCAAACAATACTGTGATGTCTTAACGTGAATTATGTCTAATGATAGATCATTTAAATCATCTTTTGTTTATTGTATTAGACGCTTGAAGAATCATCTGAAACTCTCAGCCAGCTTCGGCAAGGCACAATAAAGGTGGGAATTTTGTTAATTGACTTCAACTTTGGCTAAAATTTTCTTTTGCATTAATGAAACTGTTGTTTATTTATAGGTCGTACTCACGTAACACATTTGCATGGTGGGTTTATTTATTATGTCAATGTTGTTAGTACCATTACTTACCTGAAGCTAATTTTAGCAATTCTAATTCATCCAGGTGCTTTTTGTTTCACCCGAGCAGTTTTTGAATAAGGAGTTTTTGTCTGCTATCTCTGCTGGGTCAGTTGTCTCACTCGTTGTTATTGACGAAGCACATTGTATATCTGAATGGTGAGGGATTTCAGTGCTGCATTGTCTAAGCAAATTCTTCCAAATCATGTTGTTAATTTGGAGATCTCACTTTGTATGCATCTACTTCCATGTTGATATTTAGATTTTGAGATTTTTTTACAGGTCTCACAATTTCCGACCTTCATTCATGAGACTTAGAGCATCACTACTTCATAGAAGTCTTAATGTAGGTTTTGTTCTCGCAATGACAGCAACTGCTACAACCACAACCTTAGATGCCATCATGTCTGCCCTAGATATTCCTTTTACAAATCTTATTCAGAATGCACACTTAAGGGACAATTTGCGTTTGTCGGCGTCTTTGATAAAAAATAGGCAAGTCAGATGCTTCTTTTACCGCTTCTGACTGTACTCCCTTTAACTTTCCTTCTCTGATTTTGTTAAACGTATGCATCAATGATAGAATGAAAGACCTACTGGTTCTGATAAAGTCTCCTCCTTTTGCGGATGTTAAAAGCATCATAGTATACTGCAAATTTCAGGTGTGTATATGGACTTCATTTTCCAAATTTTCTGGTACTTGATTTCAGAGTTATGTTGTTTTATATAGTCATCTGCATTATACAACAACAACAACCACAATATTTGAAATGTACAACCTTGTTTGCAAAGTAAAAGTTATTAAGTTCTTTATGTTTCAGGTTTAGTATGTGTCTAATTACTTAAGTTTGCAAGTAATGTTATTTTGCAGTGGATATCATATTATCATATATATTTATATATGCGATAATTGATTTTTTTTATTCAGTCTGAAACTGATCAAATTAGCAGATACTTGAATGATAACAATATCTCGGCAAAGGTAAGCTCCACATTTCACTTTTTGACATTGCATGGCATTCTGTGTAAGTGTAACCCACGTCACTGTATGTGAAATCTGACAATTGATTTGAATCATCATTTAGAGTTATCATAGTGGTATTTTTGCAAAGGAACGTGGCAACGTACAGGAGTTGTTTGCTTCAAACAAGATCAGAGTGGTTAGATTTATTTTATTGTTTTAATCACTCAATTTATCAATTTTATGGTGCAATGCTTCTAATACAACATTGCTAGTCCAACTCATACCTTGCAATTTTTTTTATGAAGGTTGTTGCAACTGTGGCATTTGGTATGGGACTAGATAAAAGAGATGTTGGAGCAGTAAGCCTTATATTATATTTTATTTTTGCATTAGTTTGCATGATGACCCACTTTTCTCATTGTGCTCTTGTTGCAAGGTGACCCGCTTTCTCTGTGTCTATGTTTTAGACCTTTGTTATCTAGCTGTATCAGAAACAATAGAGTTTTTTCTCAAAAGTTATTTATTGTTAGAAATTTCAAATTGCAAAATGGGGGTAAATGGTAATGGAGAACTGAGCTCTTTACTTCGTCTCTGTTAATGCAAATGTTCTGATAGCCACATTTTACGTAAGGCTGTTTTTCTTAGAACCACTCTGCAATCTGTAGTCACTTTTATCTTTGTTTTTCACACTACCTCATTTGCTTTGAAATGTGAATGGTCTTGTGTGTTACAATAATTCTTATTGAAACTCCATTGTCATAACTGTGTTTAGGTAATTCATTACAGTTTACCTGGAAGTCTGGAAGAGTATGTACAGGTATATGATGTCTTTTAAATTCTAATAGTAGCACATTGAGATGTTTTATCAAATGTTTTTCTTATTAAATGGAATGGCCATTGTAGGAAATAGGACGTGCTGGGAGAGATGGAAGGTTGTCCTACTGTCACCTATTTTATGATGATGAGATGTATTTCAAACTCCGTAGTCTAATGTACAGGTAAGACACTAACACACTTCTTTTTCTATTTTTCATGCTTTCAAATTGTTCTTCATTTGATGTAATTTTTTATCCTTAGTGAAGGAGTAGATGAATATGCAGTGAATAAATTTCTGTCTGAAGTGTTTCCTGCTGACAAAAGCTCCTGTGGGAAAATATGTTCGTTAATCAAAGAATCTGCTTCACGCAGATTTGACATGAAGGAAGAGGTCCTCTGCTCTATACTAATATACTATATACATTTATTTATATACTTTGATAACCCAGATGACTGATTTTCATTTACAAATTTAGACTTTTGTAACATCCAGTTGGGAGTTGGCCATACTGATATATTGATGGTCAAGAGGGATAACTGTAAATTTATGATAGCAATCTCAGGAGCACCGAAGATTTTGTATTTGGTTCCATAAGAGAATAATCATTAGCATTGTTATCTGTGGAGCATGCATGCTTTGACTTAATGCAGCTTTTATCTGTGGAGCATGCATGCTTTGACTTAATGCATGCTTTGACTTAATGCAGCTTCTGTCTCAAGTTTTGTAGAAAAGAATACATTTAATCAATGACTTCTAAAATGACTTTAAGCTGTATGATCTTAAATTCTTCCGTGTATTGAAAATCGGAAAATATAATTGTCTTTCTAGTTTATGTCCAAAAAAATTATTGCAAGTTCCAACCCTACTTATTTGATGATAAGGATATATTTCTGCTATATGCTGCCATGATCTTGTACTAAAATAGCTGGTATTTACATATGCAATCCTTTCCTGCGGGCAGATATAAAGGTGAGTTGTCACAAGCATTCTGAGAATCTTAAATAAACTCAATACAAATTATGTTTGGAAGAAGGAACTTTGAAAATGACCCGTTCCTTTGTGGATTACCAGGTTTTTCTACAGAGCAATTCACATGCTCGCTTTACACCAAGAGCTGTTGCGAGGGTTATGCACGGAATTGCAAGCCCAGCCTACCCTTATACAATATGGGGTAAAACCCATTTCTGGTACGATGAATTTTATTTTTATTCCATGTTTTTAAATACTTGGTGGTATAAAATGAATTGTGTGGCTTTTATGTAATATCAATATGTAAACCTTACACCGGTAATATCATTAAGTAAACCTTTGTCGGGTTTTCTATTTAAAGTTTTAGTTTTAGTTTTAGTTTGTAACAAAAGGGGAAACTCTAGCGAGCAATTTCCATTCTTTCATTTTTCCACTCCTATTTTTGCTGAAGGTTCAATGTTTATTCGACGTTGGTTGTCTACATATTTTATATCATTCATAAGTTGCTAAACTGAAGTTTTAATTGTGGATTGCAGGGGAAGGTATACCAAGATAGACTTTAAAGTGGTGATGGAAGCAGCAAAGGAAGAACTTAAAAAATTTGTTGGGAAGGATATTCTGTAGAGATTTATGATTGATTTTAGTATCTTACCACCTACCAAATTTGCACACCCTTATTGGTAAAAACATCTGTGTGCACATCGATTGGAGGGGGAGCTGGGGTGCTCAATCTTTTTGGACCAGTGCATATCATTGATGTTAAATATTTTTTATTGAAATTATTTTTACTATATTACAAAGTGATAGAAAATAAAACAAAAAATAATACTATAAATAAATATATTAAAGAAGAAATAATTTAAAGAAAAAAATAACACAAAAAAAAACTATAGTTAAAATTTTTTACTTAGATAATAATTTAAATAAAAAATATATATAATAGAAAAATAAAATAAAATCAAGACATAAACAAAAGTCATGGCGACAGTATCGAACCGTCGTAATCAATAATTAAAAATAATCAACAAAAGTCATGACGGTATCGAACCGTCGCCATAAACAATTTAATCAATTTCAAAAGATATTCACGACAGTATCGAACCGTCGCCATCAATAATTAAAAGAAACTCAAAAGATAGTCACGACGGTATCAAACAGTCACCAATACTTGATTATGTCAGCTCCAAACCCGTCGTAAACTTGAACGACAGTTTTTGTAACCGTCGCGAAATAGGTTGGGGACACACACTTCTGCGACGGCAAAGCAACCGTCGTGGAAAGCAAATTGCGACGGTTTTAACCGTCGTAATCTACAAAAATACCTGTCGCAATCTGCCAATTTTCTTAAAACGTTGCAACGTCAAAATATTCAGATGATGATGTCGACCTAACCCAATAAAGACGACTTATTGGGTCATTAAGATACCTTTGTCACACAAGGCATGACTTAGCATACAGTGTAGGTATGGTTTGTAGATTCATGTAGAAGTCAAAGGTATCACACCTAGTAGCGACTGAGAGGATATTGAGGTATCTGAAAGGAACTATTGACTATGGCATTTTATTTCCTACAACTAATAAAGGAAAAGAATGTAAGTTAGTAGAGTACACTGATTCAAGTTGGTGTAGTGATGTTGATGATCAAAAATCCACATAAGGATATGTGTTTATGCTAGGTGGTTCACCAATTGCTTGGAGTTCAAGAAAGGAACCAGTAGTGGCATTATCATCGTGTGAATAGAGTACATAAATGCTTCTCTTTGTGCATATCAAACAACATGGATGTTGAATTTGGTCAAAGAGATAATAGGAAAAGATCAATGGAGTAATTACCATGAAGATCGACAACATGTCAGCTATCAACCTGGAAAAGAATTCGATAGCACATTAGAACTGAGAATCTGATTGCAGACATCATGACAAAGGGTGTGCAGGTCGAATTGTTTAGAAGACTAAGAGCTATGGTGAATATAGATAGCTTAGACACAATAAATTAGGTGGTATGTTAAAAGTATAATTCCTTGTGTCGAAGAAGTTTGTTGATTGATACAAGGTGTGTCGAAATTAGTCTGTGTCAAAGTGTGTCGAGTTATATTAGTCCTTGAAGTGTCAAAGAAGGTTGCTTCCTGCAGTTTTTCGACTTAGGTCTAAAATACGTATTTTTGGATTTTATAGTTTTTGGATTTTTGGCTTAGGGATAAATAAAGCTCATTATAAATAGAGAGAGTAACCCATATTTATAGAACTAACTCAGAAAGAGTATTCACAGAATTTGGAGTTGCAAGTGAATAAAGATTTTTCACAGTTTGTGGGTATAAAGAAACTCTGTAGAAACCCTAATCTCTTTTCTTCTTTAATTTTCTTTTCATAGTTATTATGTAGTGATAACAATCTTGTTCATTAATATTGATAGAAATTCTCCATAGGTTTGGGTGGATTTCCATCATGGTTGTTCATGAGTTGGTTTCTTGAGTTTGAAAAGAGATAAAGTGGTTGAAAAAGAAAAAGCAAAGAAAAAGAAAACAAAGAAAAATGGAACAATAATCGGTGATGAAATGATAAGACCACTAGGCGGCTCGATAGAAGATGTTCCCAGTCTGCAACCCGGACAAAGGGAAACGCACGGTCATTGCATCTCCGAGAAGCAACCCATATACACCTTGTGTAACACCCTATTTCCTCGTCAAAAATTTAACCAAATATCAGAGTAAATTAATTCATAAAATAAAACATCAAGAATAGGATTCCATATCTTCATATATCATACATTCTCATATAAAAAGATACGCAACACATAGTCACTTATTTATCATGTTTGAACTTCGTTTCATTTATTCGCAGCAAAAAACATCACTAGCAATTATTGTCAACATGAGTGATAGTTATCATAATTCAAAATTAAATGTAAAACATCAATTAAATCCAACAAATAGAGTTCTACAATAGTTTACTCCCAACATAAACAAAACAAGCGCAAGATCTCCAAGTGTTACGTATCAGAGCTGACACTGACTCAATCTACACGAAATGAGGCAACTCATCAGCTAACCTTGACCTCGAGCTACTTCAAATCATCTGCATGTTACCCACATAGAGGTAAAATTTTAAACATAAGGAGTGAGATATCATAACAATATAGAATAAATCATAATAACGAGTAGATAGCAATTTAAGTATGCATAATTATACTTCTTTACCTCACACCTTTACTTCATCCATCATACCACAAGTACATCAACATATAAGCAAATATACACACAACACATAATACTCATCATAATATAACTCATACTCTTTCAGCATCTAAACATCAAGTTATCAATCATAATGTAATGAAATGAGACCGACACTGACTCAATGCATGTGGTACCAACAGGGAATAACCCTCATCATAATTCCAACTCAGGGAAGCAACATCATAACGCCAATACATGCCATCTCTCGGTAATACAAGCCATCTTTCGCCAATACAGACCATCTTTCACCAATACAGGCCATCTTATCATGAATGCATGCTACACTGACATACTACAACAAAATTTACATTGATTATTCTTAATCATCAACTCCGTGCTAATAGAGGCCATCATCATCATCATTCTCATGCAATACATCATGCAAAATAATCAAACTATTCATACAACATCATCTTACTTAATCGTAACACAATTCATGGCACATTACTCAGGAATATACAAAGATAGGCATCAATGTTTGTATAATTATCTAATATTCTCTAATTCATTTTTATAGGATAGAAAATAATTTTAGCTTCCAATCGGTTCAAACGGCACGTCAAGCTGACACCCGAGGCGAAAGTTATGCAATTTACAATTTTTGAAAAAAATCTGACATTTCAGTGGTAACCGGTTACTGCCGAGAGGGTAACTGCTTACACCCCTATGATTTAAAATTACAAAGCTACTTTCCAGTTAGGTAATCGATTCCCACCAAGACCGTATCTGGTTACATGCTCATGTTTTGCCCATCTTGCCCAAAATTGCATAGGATAACCGATTAACCCCATGCAGTAATCGGTTACACCTGATGCAAAGTTCAAAAATCTGCAATTTTTCAAGTTACGAAAATTCATATTTCTAAACCCCAATTCCCAATATTTCAATTATAACAGTATCTTCTAATTATACTAATTATTCACCAACATTGTCTATTAACTCCATTCGATATACATCATCAAATTTCACCAATAACACACAAAATGCATCAAATAATTCATCAATAGGAAAAATCCCAATAAAGCAAAATAGGGAGAAAATTAAGAACACATAATCATGAAACCTAAACACTATCATACCCCATTGTTATTCAACCCGTTATGGTGTTAGAATTCCACCCTTACCTTGGATTTTGCTGGTTCTTGACTCTCTACGGTGAACCTTCTTGCCCTAGTCTCTTCCTCTTCTACGATCTTTTACTTTGTTTTCTACGTTGTTTTTTTTTCTCTTCTCTATTCTTACTCTATTTATTCCAAGGACCCTTAAATAATAATACCAACCTTGCTCTTCTCAATTTAAATAATTATTTCATTAATCCCAAATAATAATAATTTTAATATTCTAATAAAAATATTTATTTAATTATTATACTATGGTATCTAATATAATATTTTAATCTAAATGATGCTAATAACTAGTTATCTATCTACACCTCATGTTTCTACACTTTTGGGCATACACCTCTATCATCTCAACTCCAATAACTTCTAAGGTATCTAATCCCCAACAAATGCATCACAAAGCAACAAAAGATTCACTAAAGCGCAACAAATACATCACAACATCTAATTAATTTAAATATGATAACTCAATGAAATCGGGGTTTGACACCTTGGGTCCGGACAAGGATAGAGACCGCAGACACTTTCCCATAGTCAGATACCAACTCATCTCATTAATGATAGTAACCACCGACGGTGCATTCATTATAATGTTACACAATATTAATCATCTTCATTCATGGGGACGATAGAAGTTATGTAGTTATGGAACTCAAGAGTCACTCATTGATTGAGGATCTTGATGACACATAGAAAGAACTCTATAAAAGGGGCTCCCGACAGAGGGATAAGCAAGACATTCTTCTTACGACACACGCTTCACTGATGTAGCTCCCGAATCCCCCAATCATCCTATAAACTCACTTCAGTGACTCTCCCTATTCATAGAGGGAAGTCGACCGAATATTTGTTCCACGCTAGATCATAAGAGCCCAGCATGGGACCTCAGTGAAATTATTCCTAGGCCATACCCCAATCCATATTGAGCGGAATGTCATCACTTGAAAACCCCCCAGACATGGAACAACTATTAGCCATGGTGGAGGCCCTCAGGAAGTAGAACGAGACTCTTCAAGACAGTGTCTCAGACCTGCAACAAAGAATTGTAGGGGACGATGATCTAGAATAAGAGCTTCTAGAACCCCAACCCCTCTCTCAAGATATCTGGGACAATTAAGACATGGAGAACTTCAAATCACCGTCGCTGACAGTCTACGACAACAAAACCGATCCTCGGGAGCATGTTATTTCCATCAACAATCAAATGGAAATAATAGGCCCCACCAACTCACTGAAGTGTAAACTGATGGTTGGAACCTTCAAGGACGTGGCCCTGCGATGGTACATGATCCTACCACGATTATCTGTGGAAAGCTACCCAGACCTGAAGAAGAAGTTAATCCAAGACTTGTCCACCAACAAGCACCATTAGGTGTCCACGGCATCCTTATTCAACTTCCGACAAGGTCAAGCGGAATCTCTCTGCGAATACCTAGCCCGGTTCAACGAAGAGACCATCAAAGTATCTCATCCCAATCAAGAGTTATTCGTTGGGGCATTCCAACACGGCATCCGAGCCGGACATTTCAATGAGTCCTCAACGCAGAAGCCCACATCCGACATGAACGAAATCATTACCAGAGCGGAATGCTACACAAAGGGCGAGGAGAGAAACATGGAGAAGCGGTCCAGAGACACCCCAAAGAGAAGCAATACCAAAGAAGAGGGGTCAAGAAGGAAGCAGAAGTCTTCTCGGACAACTTCGAGTGATAAGCCACAGGAGCACACTCAAAGACCTAAATGACGTCCCTTTAATTCAAGCGGCATGGGGACACCTATGAACACGAGGAAAGGTGAAATATTATAGGAGTTATCACACCTGGACCTGATCCTGGAAGAACCCCATAATAAAATAGGAGTCAATGTCGTACCGGGGAATGACGTCGAGGCTTTGTGTGGCTATCCTCGACTCCGGGGACACCATACAGACGATTGCCTCCAGCTAAAGAAAGAAATTGAGAGATTGATACAGAGGGGGCACCTACTAACTTATGTCAAAGATGGCAAAGCCCCAGCTGGTAAAAGAGATACTTGGAAGAAAGATGCAGACACAGAAGAACCTTCCAAAAAGAAAGGGATGAATGTTGAAGAAGTGCATCAGACCAAATCGGCTCGCCACACCCTTAACACCATCGCTGGAGGATTCACTAGTGGCAGTAAAACTAACTTGGCCATAAAGAAATACGCCTGTGTCGTGATGAACATATCTACGGAGATAGCCAAGGTCCGAGAATAGGTTTTAAACTCGGTCAGCTTCTCCAGAAAAGATGCGGTTGGAATTATGGCCCACGAGAACAATCCTATGGTCATAAAGGTGAAAACCCGAGATTAGAGGGTGAATAGAGTGCTGGTGGACCCTGGTAGCTCAGCCGACATACTCTATTGGGAAGCCTTCAAAGGAATGGAGTTCGACCCATCCGCACGATTTCCCTTTAACGATACCTTAGTTGGCATCTCTGGAGAACAAGTACAAGTATTAGGACACCTCCCAGTACTCATTACCTTTGGAAGCGGCGCAAATTCTAATACACTCAGAGTGAGGTACTTGATTGTCTACGTAGCCTCGCCCTACAACATCATCATAGGGAGACCATCCTTCAATTCCTTGGAAGTCACTCTCTCTACCCTGTACCTCACCATGAAGTACCCCTTGGGGAACAACTAGATTGGGGTGGTTAAAAGCGATCAAGGATTGGCCAGAAAAGGTTATAAGGACAACCTGAAGTTAAAGAGGAAGACACAATCTGAAGAACCCGGATGTTCCAATGATGAAATTCAACATGATCGACATAGATCCTCGTGATGACGCATGGGAAGAAAACCTTTCTCTCACGACGAGACAAAGAGGGTCCAGATCGGCAGCACACTTTCCGAACTTATATAGGATGCAATCTCTCATGGGAGGAGGAAACAGAAATCGTGGAGCTGTTGAAAGAGAACACCGACATGTTCATATGGAAGCCCTCAGATATGCCCGAAATCGACCCCAACTTCATGTGCCACCACTTAGCCTTGAACCCTGACACCAAGTCGGTGTCCCAGAGGAAGAGGAAAGATGGAGAAGAAAAGAAGAAGGCTATAAAAGGCGAGGTCGATAAGTTACTCAATGTCGGCTTCATCAAAAAAATCAAATATCCTATGTGGCTAGCCAACATAGTTATGGTAAAAAATAAGACGGGGAAGTAGCGCATGTGCGTCAACTTCACAAATCTCAACAAAGCGTGCCTTAAGGATCTGTATTCATTATCGCAGATAGACCAACTCATCGATGAAACTTTAGGGTACATACTACTCAGCTTCATGGATGCCTACTCAGGGTACAATCAAATTCATATGAGCCCGGTCGATGCGCCCAATACTGCCTTCATGAGAGATCAGAGCAGCTATTATTATGAGGTAATGCCATTCGGTCTCAAGAACGCATGGGCCACCTACCAATGATTAATGGATAAGGTATTTTCCAATCAAATTGGTAGAAATATGTAAGTATACATAGACGACATGGTCGTCAAAACCACTGTTGAGAAACGGCATGTAACAGATTTGAAAGAAACACTCGCATCCATAAGGAGGTACGACATGAGGCTTAACCCAGAAAAATGTATCTTTGGAGTTCAAGCTGGAAAGTTCCTAGGGTTCATTCTCACTAACTGTGGAATAGAATCCAACCTATACAAATTCCAGGCAATTATTGACATGCAAAGCCCGTCTTCAAAAAAGGAGGTACAACAACTAACATGAAGGTTAGCCGATTTGTCTTAGTTTCTGTCATGTTCCGGAGATAGAGAGATCCATTTCTTTGTGGCCCTAAGGAAGTCAGAAGAATTTGAATGGATGGTATCATGTGAAGAAGCCTTTCAAGGAGTAAAATGTTCATGTCCTCTCCATCAATCCTAACGAGACCGGGAGAGAATGCGCCATTGATCCTATATCTGGCGGTCTATGAAAAGTCCATGAGTTCGATTCTCATTCAGGAAGTGGAAGATGGGGGAAAATCCGATGTACTTCGTGAGCAAATTTCTAAAAGGAGCCAAGCAACGATATCAAAAGATTGAAAAGCTAGCGTAGCATTGATAATAATAGCCCGAAAATTGAGACATTATTTCCAAGGTCACCCAATAACAGCAAGGACTAACTATCCCATCAAATAAATACTGAAGAAGCCAGATCTCGCTAGAAGGATGGTCACTTGGGTCGTAGAGCTGTAGGAGTATGATATCGAATTCACTCCGAGAACCAACATCAAATCACATGCATTAACCGACTGTATAGTGGAGCTAAGCGACCCAGTACCAAAAAAAAGTGAATAACTGGACTCTTCATGTTGGTGGCTCATCCAACCTTAAGGGAAACATAGTCGCGGTCGTCCTCGAAGGAATCGGGAACTTCATATTAGAATACTCCTTAAGCTTCAACTTCTAGGCTATCAATAATCAAGCGGAATACAAAGCCCTCGTAGCAGGAATGAAGTTAGCTAAAGAAGTGGGAATCACGCATCTAACGGCAAACACTGATTCACAATTGATTACAAGGCAGATGAAAATGAGTACCAGACAAGGGACTCGACATTGTTGAAATACCTCCAGATAGTGCAGGGGCTATCAAAGACCTTCGTAGAATTTGAGATTAATCACATATCGAGGGAAGAGAATGCACAAGTCGACGTACTAGTCCGACTCTCCAGTACCAAGGGATCGAGGCTGAATAAAATAGTGATACAAGAGATCCTAGAAAGGCCAAGCACCAAGAAGGAAGAAGCCATGTCAATCAAGTACGTCACCTGATGGATGGCCCTGATAATACAATACCTGACGTAGGGGAGCCTGCCCGAAGACACCAATAAATCCAGTCACATAAAAAAGGTATCCACTCACTATTTGATAGTGTATGATAGACTGTATAGAATAGGGAATTCGTGCCCGTGCTGATATGTGTAACGAAAGCAGAGGTTACCTTAGTAATGAGAGAGGTCCATTGTTGTATCCCAAAATTTTCCCTCTCACTTCTCAATTAATCTCTCATAAGATCTCCTTTGGTTCAAGACTGCACAAGGTTTGATCAGCTCAAGACACCTCCTCAAGCACTAATAACTGAAAATTAGGGTTTGAGTTTGCACAAGTACAAATGGACTTTTAATGCCCCATATGAATTTCATGGATAATTTTGGACTCTCAAGATTTCTCATGTCAAGTTTCAAGTCTTGGATCACATTTTTTCTCAGTCAATTGATCAGTTGACCTAAAATCAGTTGTATTGGGGAAAAGTCAACTGTGGTCAATTTACAGTCAAACTTCATAATTTTTTATCCATATCAACATCATGAACTCATATATGTCATTTGATCAAGTTTGGATCACAATTCCTCAAGAAATTTGATCAGATAATCAAAAGGGCAAAATGGTCAAAATTAGGGTTTTTGACTAAGAAGGTGCAATTTCTGATTTTTGACCTAGCAAATGATTGATTGGTTTGAGACATGTTCTCAAGGGTTCAAATGCTTCATTTTTACCTAATTTCAGGGCTCAAAACATCTCTCAAGATCAATTGATTGACAGATTAATTTCAGTCAACTAATGAAAAGTCAATTGTACACTGAAAAGTCAAACTTTAACTTTTTGGTCAAAATCAAGTGTCAAAAATCATAATTCATAAAGACGTGTCAAAATATGAAACTTGTTCATCAAGAAATCAAAAATTCAAGATTTCATTTTGAAAATTCAAAATTTCTAAACTTAGAAATTTTTCTAAGTGTTGGAAAATTCATATTTTTTTCCTAACTTTGAGCCAAATTTCCACCATGATGCAAAATGATTCAAAGGAAACTTCTAACATGAAAGTTTTAGATCTCAATGAGATCTAAAACATTATAGAACATAATTTCTTCTATAAATTCATGGATTTCAAGTTATGATTTTGTGAAGACATGTTCATGAAACTTGGAAACTTAGTGAAATTTTGCCCTAATTTAGGCAGGATTTTGACCTAACTTCATGGAAATTTTTCACATAGTTCCAAGATGAATTTTCAAAAATTTCCAACATATAGGTTTTATAGGATGTTACAAGTTTTCCAAAATGTCCAATAACTCATTGAGATCATACTTGAGCAAGGAGAATCAAGGGCAAGAAGTTAGGGTTTTCAAACTTAAATTACAAGCCATTTCTTGATGAACACATGAACCAAATCCATGCTAGGCTGCATAATATTTGCTTTGCAGACCTCAAACTTGTTTGTCACTCCATAATTAATGTTTTTCACAACTGATAAAGCCATTGTCCAAGCATTTGAGCCATTATCCAAGTTGTATTTCCATTAATGGCACAAAGTAACATTGTCATTCTAGTAAAGTGGCTTTAATCACAAAGTCAACTTGTCTTGAGCTTTGCATTTGTTCTTTCTGCACAAGCATCCTCTACAAAATCAGATAAGCATGTTTAAAGTTCCTAACCACTTTAGATATCCTTGTACCTTGCCTTGGAACAATGCTTGTCAAGTTTGCTTCAAAAACAAGCCAAAAAGCCATAACATGTGAACTTGTACTTCTGATCAGCCCAAGCTCTCAAAACCTTTTCCTATATATTAAGACACTATTATGCAACTTAGGACACGATTTTTGCAAGCCTGAAACTCTCTCAAACTCCCTCTAGCCAGAAATTGCACACAAACTCCATTTTTGTGCATGTTCTGACCTTGAAATTGTATCTTCTATTTCCCTCGTACGTTCTTTGGCCTTTTAGTTCCTAAATCTCCTATACATCAAATATAACCTATCTCCGTCCCTGTTACACGACTATAACACCATCTGCATCAAACTCCATAACCAAAAACAAAGCATTTCACATTGACTTCTCCAAGCCATTCCAGCCATCCATTGCTCAAGCTAATCATTGCATTATCTTCCTGGGAACTTGAGGAAGCTAACCTGATCATCACAACAACTTGAATCAAGTTCTAACTCAAAACACGATCTCCAGTTGCAAGGTGAGTTTTCTGAACTTCTATCTTTTCATGTAGGCATTGTTGGGCTTGCATTTGTGAAGATAAAATGTAGACATCATTGCCTTGAAACTGTACATGTCCATAGATTTCATTTATATTGATTGAGGTTAGAGAATTTTAGTTTTGAATCTCTAAAAATAATTAGGTCATAATTTGGTACTTTCAAAATTTCTCCTTCATCTTTGATTTATAGCTTATGATATTTATATGGTTGGATTCGTATGGAAAAATGGAGCAACTTTCATGTTTACATATTTCATTTTTGTTGAGAAATGGTGAAGTTACAGATGTTCAGGCTGGAGGTTGAAGATGAAGTTACATTCAGGACTTGATTTGTGTTATATGTTTATTATTTCACCAATGTTAACAAATGTACAGCCACCTTAGTGGCAAAGGTAGTTCGCGTGTGTATTGGAGGTCATGGGTTCAACATCCAACGCTATCTTTTCTCATTTTTCAACATTTTTCACTCTTTTTTGTTTCAGCTACAGGCGCCTGGGCCTCCCACAGTGGGCTTCATTTTTTTTGCTGTTTTCTAAACTCCTGCCTACTTTTGCACCCCTGGCCCAATTTCTTTTTACTATTTCATTTACTTTTATTTTGTTTTTCTTATTTTTATTTTATGTCAGTTTTCTTATTATTTATTATTATTTTTATTTTTATTTTTATTAATAAAAAATCCAAAAATATTTTTATTACTATTTTCAAATTTATTTATTTATTTTCTTTATGAAACAAAGAGAACAAAAAATATTTTCTTAACCAATTAATTTCTCTTTTCTTAGTAAATTAATATTTAGATTTCGGTTTAATTATTATTTTATTTCCTTTTAAAATAAAATTAATTTAGAATTTAGGTTTCTTTTAATTAATTAATTTTTATTTTATTTCTATTAACCTAAAACCTGTTTTTTCATAAAAAACCCTAAAAATCATTTTTACTTAATTTCTCTCTTAATTAGTTTAAATTTAATCTTGTTCATTTTTAACTAATCATTTTCTTAATTAGGTCAAGACCAAACCCTTCCATAAAAAACCAAACAAAAATCATTTCTTTGTCCATTTATATTCTTGTATTTTATTTTCAATTCTTGTACAATATTCAATATAGTTGTAATAGATAATTAGGTTTAATTTTCTTGCAAATCCCCATTTGCAAATTTGTATACCCCATCCCCTAATGATGTAATAACTTAGTAACTTTACTTTCTGCAATTTATCGCTTTATATAAATGCTAGTAAATTAGGGTTTGCATGAAAAGATAAAATCAACAAGTAGCAAACCCTAATTCAAGACAAAACAATGCGTGTAAATCCAACACATTTGCACACTTGCACCCTTAGGGTAATTCCACTTTGTTACCTTACCAAAATGGCCATGTTATGCATGTGAGATGTCTTAGCAAAAAGCAATCAAATACAAGATCATAGTCCCTCGATGACGCTATCAATGTTGCCTTTCAAAATGATCTTAGTCACTCAAAGAGAAATGCTAAGATATATCACAACATTGCTATCATGGTTACACGATGAACCACGCCCGTCCCTAAACATCCAAAGATAAGGCTTCTTACCAAATTAATGGTAAGATAGCAATGTCAAACGAAAGGAAGAAATGAACTAAGACTTTTGAGTAGGTTCATTGTTCCTAGTTGTTTGCTTATTTTCAAAACAAACATCCTTGCTTATTTTCAAAACAAACACCAACACTTTCAAAACACTTGCGATAATCTCAAAGGTCTTTCTTGTTCTTTCCAGCCTTTCCTTTTGGATAAAAGAAAAGTCGGTGGCGACTCTTGCTAACCGCAACATTTGCGATAATACACAAAACACCCAAGTCAGTTCTCCCACCGTATCACAGAACTGGAGACTCTGCTGGGGAAAACTTAAAAGTGGGGTTACCTTAGGGCTAGATCACCTTTACTTGGTTTCATTGTTTGATTTGTTTGCTTTACATTTTGGTTCCTTGTTTGGGCTTGTTCTAATCATCTACCCGAATTTGGGATACCTTATAGGTAAGTAGCAATACATTGTGGAAACTGTGTGGGGTATACCAACATGGTCTAAGAAATAGCTACGTTAGTGTGACACATTTGTGGGTACCGGTAGCCCTTGAGTAGTCAAGGAGAATACGGGGCCGCTGAATGGTGTCATGAAGCACTAATTGGCCTCTAGAACCTTTACTTGACCAACTTGGCCATTAGGATGTAGTGAGATAACCGGATTTGGTGCAGTCTAAAGTTGGTTGATACTCGATACTACACTCATTGAGATTTTACTTCTCGAGATATTTCAGTCGTTGTGAAAGAGGCTTGCGCTGAAACAATGCCCGATAAGACATATCAGTGATATCGAGATCCCTTAGAACCCGGTTACTATATCTAGGACAGGTTTGAGCCAACTACTTCAAGAGGGTACTTACCTATAAGACTCCATGCAAGACTAAACCTAAGGACTTGTTTGTCTTGTTTGTATATATTTACTTGTACATAACATCATAAACATCATGATGTCATACTCATTCTCACTAACCATTTCAAAGATTATTGGGATTTATCTTTGTTCTGTTTTGCAGGACATGGCTTTTATCCACAGGAATACTATCCAAGTCAATCTCGTAGAATTCCTCCTCAACACAAAGAGTTAGCATCAAGGGTTCCTGAGAATTCTCCATTCACCCAAAGACATGGTCGCCTTCTAAACTTGGTTACCTCCAACACTAATGAAGATATGATGAAGGTGCTTTTCCAATTCTTTGATCATCAACACCATTGCTTCATTTTCCCCGGTTATCAGCTTGTACCAACTTTGGAAGAATTATCTCAACTTTTGAGGATTCCCCTTCTCAATCAACTACCTTTCAACGATACGGAAAGAGATCCAAAACCTGAAGAGATTGCCCAAGCATTACACTTGCAACAATCTGATATCACAACTAATTGGGAAACAAGGAGTGGTGTCAAAGGTATCTTAGCCAAGTTCTTGTTCGAGAAAGATCAAGATTGTTGGAACTCTTTGGATTTACAAGCTTTTGAAGAAATCTTGGCCATTCTCATATATGGGATGGTTTTGTTTCCAAACCCAGACCAACTAATAGATGTAAATGCTGTCAAAATCTTCATGTCTCGCAACCCAGTGCCTACTTTGTTGGGGGATATCCTACATTATTTTCACTCTCGCACTATGAGGAAGAGAGGGATCCTCATGTGTTGCACCCCTCTCTTGGAAAGATGGTTTATTTCGCATCTTCCCCAATATGTGTTGAAGAACGAGCAAGGTTTGAGGTGGTCCCATAGGTTGATGACGCTCATACATTCAGATGTTCATTGGTGTTATCGATCCTTCGAGAATATTACTATTGTCGAACGTTGTGGGGAATTCCCTAATGTCCCTTTACTTGGCATTAGGGGAGGTATCACCTACAACCCTTGCTTAGACTTGCGACAGTTTGGTTATGCCCGAAGGGATGGTCCACATGAGATGCCCATCCAAGAAGTGGTATTCGACTACGAGAGTAACGATCAAAGCTACCGTCAGAGATTTATACGAGCTTGGAGGATGGTAAGCAAAGTGGATAGCAAGACGTTGGGACACAAGAATTCCATTTCCCTTGAGCCTTACCTTAAGTGGGTACAGGCTCGTGCTCAGAAACTTATGATGCCTTATCCCTCCATCTTACCAGTTATCATGGAACCTGTGGTCGAAGGAGATGTCCCGTACACTGTCCTCTATCCCGACATGCCTACTTCTCTCGAAGACTTGCGAAAAGGTTAGATTCAGCTAAAAGAAGAACGAGATACCTTCGAAGCTCAATTCTATGCTAGTGAGAAAAGAGTCTTGGAGCTTACAAAGCAGCTACATGAAGAGAAAAGCGTGAACGCCTACATTGCGCCGAAGAGGATGTGTTCAGTCTTTTTATCTTAGAAAGTTATCTTGTAAGCCCAAGAGACATATTGTAATCTTTTGAACTAATTAATGAAAATTGACGTTTGTTCATTATTTTGTCTATACAAATTTAAATTTCATAAATCCTTGAAATCATTTGCATATACATCTTCCATGCATCATAACATAATAGGTTTTCACATAACAGGTTTCCTTATCTTTCTGCTGTTTATTTCAGCAAGATGGATCTAGAGAAAACTGTGAAGGATCTTCAAGCACAAAAATCTCAATTTCAAGAGACTCTACTGGACCTAGCCAAGGGGCAATAAGATATGATGGCATTGCTGGAAGTTAAGAAGAAACCCAAGAAGAAAGCCCTGGTCAACATGAGAAGAAGGTTCACAGAGTCGGTTCATCAGATCTCGGTAGTGGAAGATTCATCTGAAGAAGACGAGAATTATATTGGTGAGGTTAAGAGTACCCAGGATGGCTGTATTAATGATCAAGCATCTGATGATGACTATTTTGACAAGTAGTATCCACCCGCCGATGTCAAGTACAAACAACTAGAAGACATGTTGAAGGTTGTTGAAATCCAAGTTGTCCCCGATTTAGAGTTTGATGATTTGGGTTTGATCTATGGGGTTGTTATTCCCCACAAATTCAAAATACCAGTCTTTGCAAAGTACGATGGAGTTTCTTCTCCAAAACTTCACCTGAAATCTTATATGCACAAGATATAGCCGCACACCACTGATAAGAAACTCTGGGTTCACTTTTTACAAGAAAGCTTGACCAGAGCGCAAATTAAATGGTTTTATCAGTTATATGGTTCCCGTATTAATACTTGGGAAGACTTAGCTACCGCTTTCTACCATCAGTACCAGTATAATGCCGACTTGGCGCCGACAAGAGTTCAGTTGCAAGATATGACAATGGGAAAGAATGAAGGATTCAAAGAATATGCACAAAAATGGAGAGACCTCACCAGTAGGGTTCAACCACCTTTAACTGATAGGGAGAACATTGACAAGTTTATGGGCACTTTATTTGGTCCATTCTTTAATCTATTGGTTGGCTTATCTTCTTCTAGTTTCACCGAGCTAATCTTAACCGATGAAAGAGTTGAAAGCGGCATCAAAAGCGAAAAGATTCCCATGGCATCTGCCTCCACTTCAAATCCTATAAAGAAACCATTTGCTGCAAACAAGGAAATCAATATTGTGTACGGGGCAAGGGCCTGTACCAAGAAGAATGATCATTCGTCTGTTAATGTGTAGCGGTTGAAATGTTCAAGACTAAGCCATTGGATTGACTAGACTTTATACAAATCAAAATAAAAATCGCCACCACGCTTTATTGTTTCCAAAGGAATGCGAAAAGAGCGAATAACCCAAAAAAATGGGGAAAGATTCAAGGTAAGGGGGTTGGTTATGCAAAGGGAAGGTATTAGCACCCTAAACATCTACGGTACTCCGCATGAGCTTCTTTGTAAAATCTGTATATTTTGGCTATAAAAATGTGTTGTATATAAAATGAATGGTGGAGGTGAGAAAAGAAATATATTTTTATGATTTTTGCACCCGCCGCGGTTACGAACCTTTAGTGCCTACGTACCACCTTTCGTGCAATAGGGGATCAGGGTACACGTAGTTCCTTTTTTAAAAGATTTGAAACATAAGTGTGTTGGTTAATTTTAAGAGATAAGGCATCATTGTCATTGTCCGTGTGGAAAACATACTTACTACCCACAATCATGAGAAAGGAGAATTTGCATCATCTCAAAGTGGAGGATATGGCTTGGATTTTAAAATCAACAATGCCTCACTCAACACCCAAGTGGAAAATGTCTCTCTTCACTACATATTGTAGAAGTATAGTTGTTTGCATCACTACAAGGATTGACAAGAGTCTAATCTTTTAAGAAAAAGTTTAAGGGTAAAAGTCAAAGTGGCAAAAATGGTTTGAAATGAGATTGGTTGACTTTTAGTCTTCTCACAAAAAAGTGTCAAAGTATTATTAAATTGATTGAGGTTTATTTATGAAAATGTTTTGAAAATGCATGGACCTAAGTCCAAGTTTATTATGAAAGTGTTTAAGTTTCAAAACAAGAAGAGTTTTCAAAAGGAGGGAGAAGATTTTTGAAATTAAAGAAGATGGGAGGAGAAGAAGAGACTATTTTTTGTACCTCAAAATTTTCCCTCCCATTTTCTCAACATTTTCTCATCACAAGGCCCTTGGGGCTCAAGATCCAGTTAGGGTTTCCTCTGCTCAAGACTTCTCCTTGCACTGTTGACCCAAATTAGGGTTTGTATTTGCACAAAGATGTTTTGACCTAAAATGCCTAAGATGACTTTCATGCTTCATGTTGGACTCCCAAGTTTATCCATACCAAGTTTCAAGCCTTGATTCCAACCTTTGCCCAGTCAATTGGACAGTTGACCTAGAAATCAGCTGTATTGGGGAAAAAGTCAAATGTGGCCAATTGACAGTCAAACCTCATGAAAATTGACCCACATCAACATTATGAACTCATATGGACCATTTGATCAAGTTTGGATCACAATTCCACAAGAAATTTGATCAGATCACCAAAAGGGCAAAATGGTCATTTTTAGGGTTTTGACTGCACAAAGGCAATTTTTGACTGTTTGACCTAGACAATGGCAAATCAAACTCACATATGGACTCAAGGACCCCATGGAATTGTCTTGACATACTCAACAAGTTCAAAAGATCCCAAATGCACAAGATTGACAGTTGAATTTTCCAGTCAATTGATCAATTTTTGACTGTATACTGAAAAGTCAAACTTTGACTTTTTGGTCAAAATCAAGTGTCAAGATTCATTTTTCATCAAAACATGCCAAATCATGAAACTTGTTCATCAAGAAATCCAAAATCACAAATTAGGGTTTGAAATGGAGAATTTTCATAACTTAGAATTTTTCTAAGTTATGAAAAACCCTAATTTTTTTCCTAACTTTGTCCCACTTTCTCATCAAGATGCATTTGGATTCAAGGAAAAGTCAAAACATGAAAGTTGTAGTCCATTGCAAAATCTACAACTTTGATTCACAAAGTTTCCTCAAAATAAGCTTGTAGCTCAAGTTACAATTTTTGGAACAAGGGTACCAAACCATTCTTAACATAGAGAAATCTTGACCTATTTTAGGCAGGATTTTTGTCTAACTTCAAGACCACTTTTCACATGCTTCCACTTGGAATTTCAATTTGTATTACAAATATGGATTGTATTACACATTCCAAGCTTTCCAAAATGTCCAAGAACTCATCAAACAACCTCATGGTTAGGGAGAATCGAATTTGGCAAGTTGGGAAAAAGTCACTTTGTTTATGGCTAATTTACATGTTCATACACTTAGGCAATTTTGAACTCAGCTTGCATTCCTTGATTACAGGTCCTATATCCCATTTGCACTCATAAATTTAATGCAAACCCCTTGTGTTCAAGCCTTGCATTATGTGTTTAAGCATTACATGAAGGTTTAAGCCATAAGTAGAAAAAGCATTATGTCCATTTTTGGAAAAGTGAAACTTTATGTCAATTTGCAAATCAAGAGGTACACAGCAAATCTCTTTGGCACAAGTTATTGAGCTAATCCCACTGATCAAGGGCAAGCTTAGCAGCACATTAGAGGGGCCTCCATCAATCTAGAAAACAACTTGACATTTTGTTGCTTAAAGGTGAAGTAACTTGGCATAACTTAGGACAACTCTCATTCCAGCAGGAGCAAGCTTAAGCAAAGTTATTGTACACATTCTAAACATCAAACCTAAGTTGAAACACGAGCCAACCAAGTTCCAAACATCACCAAACACAGAATCACCATTAAACTGCACAAAAACAGGGCATTCTGCACTTGGTCTTGGCTAGCTCATTTCCATCGTGCACCTTGGCCAAAAACACTTCAAGCACATCCCACACCATCCCTTGAAACTGTTCCAAGCCCTAAACACGACCTGTAACACCCCTAACCAGCATCACCATTTTCATATTTTTTGTTTTGCAGTTAGAGTGCCATAACACGATTCACTTGGTTTCAAAGCAAACCAAAGGTTGGAATAGCATCCCTGGACCTCAAGCAAGCTGTACCAATCCTTGCCTTGCACTGAAAGCACCTCCATTATCAGATACGATTCAAACTGAACAGGTAAGTTCATGAACTCTTATCTCTCTATCCAAGCATAGTTAGGTTTAGATTTGTGAAGAAATTATGTCATATTCATGGCCCTGAACCTGCCCATATCATTACTTTCCATTTATGTTATGTGTACTTAGAGAATTTTGAGTCTGAACATTGAATAAAAACTAGGTCAGGAATTAGAGGAGAAGAAATTCTCTCTCATTTCTGAGAGTTAGATTGATTTCTTTATATGTCCAGAACCGTGGCTTGATGCTTTACATTTCTTGTGTTGTAAGTTTGTGCTAAAAATCAGGGAATCTGGAGATAGGAAAACGCGTGTTGTTGTTGTTCAAGCAGGTTCAGAGGTTGAAGACAAAGTCTTCTTGGGCTGGGCCTAAGTTGACTTCTTATTTGCACCATATGTTTGCTTTTGAACCCCCTTAGCCCATTGTGCTTATTTGAAACATTTTTTGACTTTTTTTTGTTATTTCTGACTTATTTATTTTTTCTCATAATATTAAAAATATAAAAAATATTTTTCAAACCATTTTTGTATTTATTAAGCATTATTTGTTTAAATTGATATTTGTACATATAAATAACACATAAATACTTTCTTATTTAAAATACTAAAATAATACAAATACTTTTTATTTTCTGACTTTTGTTCTATTTTACCTTTGATAAAACTTTTATAAAAAATACATTTTTTTGTAAATATTAAATATTATTATTTTTATACATATATTTAGTATTTAGTAAATATTATAAATATTTATGTATTTATTAATACATTTAGGTTAAAAACACAATAAAATAATACATTTTATTTTTTACTAATATTTAACTTAAAAATTACCTTTTTTACATACTTCCTTTTTTTATTTATTTATTTTTTGTACATAATTAATAAATATTGCATATGTTATATAATAAATATATTTTATTTAGTAGAATTAGGGTTTCGCCCTAAATGCATAAAAATCCCAAAAATTAATTAATTTTATTTTTGTTTATTTGACATATAAAAAATACTTTTTCACATACATATAAAAATCATTTTTGCATCTTGCATATTTATTTTATTTTATTTGAATATTGTGCAACTAAATACCTTGTAAATTCCATGTGGATTGTAATAGTTTAGGGTTTAATTTTTTGCTAAAACATCCCCATTTGAACATTTGTACCCCCATCCCATATATTGTGTTGTAATAACTTAGGACCTTTTATTTTTCGCATTTAAAAGCTTTCTAAATGTGCCATGCTAGAATTAGGGTTTGTATGCAAATCAATTAACCAAAAATAGTTTGACATAAATTCAAGATAAACAAGCATGAAAATGGACAACACTAATCACACTTACACCCCTAGGGTATTCCACTTGTTGCCTTCAATAATGGGCCATATTGCATGTTAGGTATCATTGGGCTAAAACAAATTCAAATGATCATAGTCCCTCGATGACGCTTTCAAAAGTTGCCTAAAAAATGATCAAGTCCCTTAAAGAAAAATTGCCCAAAGATACTTGGCACCATTGCAATCATGGTCTAAACGATGACCCGCGCCCGTCCCGTTCACATCCTAACACAAGATTGTCCACCAAATACAATGGTGGAACAAAATTGTTAAAAGGGTCAAAACATAGCAAAGATCTTTGAGAAATTTAGGGTAGATAGCTCTTGGTTACTTGCCCCCTTGCAAAACAAAAACACTTGCCTATTTTTCAAACCACACATCACTACACTTTCAAAACAACTTTAAAAAAAAAACATTGAAAACCTTTTCAAAAGATGTACACTTTTGTATACATCCCAACATGGATCATTACAAAGGTTGCCACCACATTGGCCTCTTTTCAAAACATTTTCAAAACCCACACACAAAGCACCATTTCAAACAATTGAAAATCAAGGCAAGTTGATCTAAGCAAGTAACTAAGAGCCCATGGATAACCATGGATAGAAAGGGTGCTAATACCTTCCCTTTCTATAATCTACTCCCCGAACCCAAGAAAAAATCTCAAAGGTTTTTGTTGTGCTTTTTAACCTTTCCTTAGGATAAAATAAAAAGTCGGTGGCGACTCTTGCTCAACCGAAACATTTGCGAATACAAACGCAAAACCTCAAGTCAGTTCTCCCACCGTATGACACTATCCACTGCTCCATAATGCCAAGGATAGTAACCAAATAGTCAAAGTACCATTAAGAGATTTTTAGGGTTTATGTTGATTATTAAGTATCTTAGGAAAAGAAAAGAAAAGAAAAGCTCAAGTGAGCAAAGTAAAAATGACAAGAATAAATAAATGCTCAAATGAGCAAAGATAAAAAATGGCATGAAATGTAAAATGCTAAAAATAAATAGTACATAAAGCATAAAAAGAATAAAGCATAAAATAAACAAGTCAATAATTAGTGGTTAGTTGGATGACCATTTGAAACTTGCATTTGGAACTCGTTAGAGGATTTGTAGAACCAAAGCCTCCACACAACAAGTTGCATTTGCTTTTTGTCAAGTATATCATCCATTTGGAATTCTCACAAGTACTTATTTAATGACCAACGATGTTTAAGTGATCCGCGTTGACCAAAGGTGTTGTAGATACATTAGAGGATTGGTATAACCAAAGCCTCCACACAAGTAATCTCAAGGTTATTGGATCAAAGAGATCAAATTAACATACTTGGGCTTGTAATCATAAGTTTGGGCCACAAATGATCATTTATTCGAATCGGGACAAAATTTAGCGCTATGTTAAGCAATCGTAAATGGACTTATATAGAAGTCGCGCCTATTTTGAGGCCGGTCAATAGCAATTTATGCACCATTTGTTTTGAGACATGATATAGAGATCATGCTCCAACAACACTTAGTGCAATAAGAAGGGGATGAGATGAATGGGAATTAGGGTAAAAAAGAAAACCACATTTGAATTAATATTTAATCAAACTATTATTAAAATCATTCATCCATTTTTTGTGGAGTTAGACTCAACATCATGGATCCAATGATGTTAATAAAGCCATGATCATAAAATCAACCCAAGACAACCAAAAAATATTCACAAAATAATAATATATTTAATATATGCATTAAAGGGTTAAAAAAATGTTTAAAAAAACATTGGAAATAATGGGGAAAAAGTCAATTATATTCAAATTAATCAAGAAATGAAAGATAAAACCATAGAAAAATCAGAAAATAGGTCAAGTAATTATATAATTTTTTTGAGAATTTTTAAAAGTCAGAAATTATTTTTAAAAATTAAAATAAATGGGTAAAATAAACAAAAATAGTAAATAATAGTAAAGTCAGAAACAAAAATAAAATAAAATCACCAATATTTGTCACAATGTCATTGGACCATTCCATAATTTTTTTCAGAATTTAAAAATGTGTAAAAGTATTTTTAAACATTTTAAATAAATCACATAAGTTCAAAATTCATAAAAAATACCAAAACACAAAATTAAATTGTGAAAAAATAAAAATCAGAAAGATAATAATCAAAAATATTTTTCATAATTTTTTTTGATTTTTTGGACTAAAAATGAATTTTCTATGATTTTTTGAAATTTAAAACAATTAAAATATAAAAATCAGAAAAATAAAATAAAAGAAAAAGATGTGGACCATTGGATGAGAGTCAAAACGCGTTAGTAATCAAATCCAAGGGATCTGGCGCGCTGTGCATATCATGGTCTTTATTGAATAAAGCACTGAATCAAATGAAAAATCAGAAATTCAAAAAATACAAATGGCACGCTTTCATTAGTTAGAAGGTGACACGTTGGTCATCTTCAACCTCCAGCCTCACGAATTGCAGGTCTCCCAAACTGTAAAATCAGAAGCTCAGACCTATGCCATTCGTTTCGTCTCTTCAAGACGAAGATAAACATACCCTCGCGCCATTTTTATATAAACTGTAACTCAAGCAATTTGGAAAGAAAGTTTTGAAAGGGGATTTGAAAATTCATGGTCAAAACGTGTTTCCAGATAAAAGTAAGTGTTGCGACTAGAACCAGGGTAATGAGAGCAACACAATGGTACCAAAGTTTTGAAGAACTGATGAAGGAATCTACCTATTGAAGTTGAGTTGTAGAGCTCTGAAACTGGACTTCTATGGAGCAATATAGGGCACAATTATTTAATGTAATAGTATGGTTAGCTTCAGGGACAATCAAGGAAAGTGAATTGATAAAGAAAATGGATTGAAAAAGGCTTGAGAATAGGATTCGAAGTAGCTGAATTCTGAGTTGTGAAGCAAGTTTGGCAGGGCGATTCTGGCTATCTAAGCTTGAGAAATTGAATGGGGGATAACCCTCTATTTATAGGGAAGCAAATGGGATCAAAAGGAAGAGTGAATGATGCGTTTTGGAGGGAATTCATGCAAACCTGATGCACGAGTGAAGTGTGATCCAAACTTCACCAAAACTCATCCAATTCTTGCGTTTTGATGCACTAATCCACTTGGGAAAGTTGGCTAATCATGTTTTAGACCCAAAACGTGTGCTAACTTGAGGTTTAGAGGTTGTAACATGAAATTCAAATTCTGACTTGCAGGGAAACTTCAATTCCAAGTTACCACTTTTGAAACAATGGCATTTCCATCTCAGGGAGTCTTAAGGAATAATTCTTGATGCTTTGGAAAGATGAGGTAACAAACTTTGCAATGGAAAAAGAATGGAATCAATTGGAGGCTTGAGCTGAAAATTACATGGAGTAAAAGTTGGAGAAAAAGAGTTGACTTTCCATACTTAGAAATATTTCAAATTCTTCTTTAAAAATGACCTATAATCTCTTGTATCCGAACATGGTTTTCCACTTAGAATTTTCTCTTGACCCAAAAAGATGGAATGAATTAGATCTCTTGAATGACATTTTTGAATTCGAACCACTCAAAATCTCCAAAAATTGAGCAAGTTATGACTTGTTGAAGTTGGCCAAAAGTCATGAAATGACCTATAATCTTTTTCATTCTTAAGATAACTTCCATCCATTTTCTTACTTTACACATGAAAGAAGGCATGAAGTACACATCCTTAAGATCATCATGGAAAAATAATGGGCTCAAATTGATAAAAATTGACCAAGTTATGACAATTTGAAGTCACATATAGAAAATTAGGGATTCAACTGGATGACTTGTGATCTCTCTTCTTCACCAAGTTCCTTTCACATGAAAACTATTTGGGACTTTTGAAGTGATTTGTTGGTAACTCTTTGAAGAGAAGAATGTTTTTGGAATCACTCAAAAATGACAAAATATGAGCAAGATATGCCTCTTTGAAGTCCAAAACCCTAGCCTCTAGATCAAGAGAATGCTTGGTGGAACTTTGCCAAGTTTGAACAAACTTTTTGCGCCAATATTCTTCCTTTGTGAATAGAAATTGTTAAGGATGATGATGAGGACCTATGGCCACCAAAACCAAATTCATATCAACTTCAAAACTACTTCAATGGTGAGGTTTGAATCTCTCAAGCTTTGACCAGGGCTTGAAAATAAACTCATGAACCCATGAAGCAACTTGCTAAACCTCATTGCTTTTACCTACATTATCAACAACTAAGACAAACTAATATTGAATTTTATTAATTAGAGAGAAAAATCAAAGTACAATATCTATGATCACAAAAGCAAACAAATCAAGGTGCTTGGTAACTTCTCAAAGAGAAAAGTTAAAGATAGGGAGAAGAACCAAAATCCCTAATGTGATTTTGTGGTGATTGAAACAATGTGGTATGATGAAGGGATCTTAAGGGCAAAAATTGGGGTACAACAGTTGCCCTTATTTAAGTTTCTTCTATCCGAAGATACGAAGGTTAAAAATATTCGTGTCGACGTGATCGAAGAGACTTAAATATAAAACACACCCTATTTTTGGCCCTAAGATGCCACACAAATGTTTATGCATATGAATGCATATGAATAGAAGAGACACAAAGTAGCATTGGGGAGGCAACACAAAATTAAGAAGCAAAAGAGCAATCCCACCAGGAAAATAAATCACTGGTAAACCACGAGAATAGAATCAGAGAGGAGGATAACAAGCATCGACATTCACTGCCAATGTATTATATTCGTTCTCTGAATATATCATACAACCGCCGTTCACTGATGATGAACTATCAACATTCACTGAAGATAGCAAAAAGATAACAAACACTGACGTTCACTGCCGATGTACTACCAACATTCACTGAAGGTAGAAACAGAAAATATCATACCACCATCGTTCACTGACGATACACTATCAATGTTCACTGAAGATAGCAAAAAGATAACAAACACCGACGTTCACTGTCGATGTACTACCAACGTTCACTGAGGGTAGAAAGAGAAAATATCATACCACTGCCGTTCATTGACGATGAACTATCAACGTTCACTGAAGATAGCAAAAAGATAACAAACACCAACGTTCACTGAAGGTGTACTACCAACGTTCACTGAAGGTAGAAAGAGAAAATATCATACCACCACCATTCACTGACGATGAACTACCAACGTTCACTGAAGATAGCAAAAAGATAACAAACACTGACGTTCACTGTCGATGTACTACCAACATTCACTGAAGGTAGAAAGAGAAGATATCAAGTTTTCCAGAATTCTGGTGTTCTGCCAAGAACGGGTCTCGACTTCTTCTTTAACCAAGGAGATCTGCCTGGAAAGGGTACTATGTAACCTGTCTCAAATAAAGAGACTACCACTTATTACCAAAAGGGAGCTGCAAAGAAAAATGGCTTTCCAAGGATCGAAATATGACTTCCCGGAGAAATGTCGTGATATTCCTGCTGAGGAGATAAAGTCTCCTTGTGTAAAATAAATGCACAAGCAAAAATTCAAAGTTTTCAGAAATCCATAATACACGACATCGTCATGCAGCCACAAATCTAATTCAGAAAAAATACCGGAACAAGACGGCCAAAGCGGATTCATCCTTTGAGAAATAAACTCAAGAGGGAAGCCCAAATTCAACCAAACAAAGAGCGTTGCAGTAAAGGTCAAAAACACAATGTCCATGATGATGATTTTAGCAATGTATGATGCATGTATGAATGTATGAGTGTTATTGTGCATATGCTGATAAAAAGGATACATAATCAATGCAGACAAACGAAGCCGCCTCAGTTACTAACAACATTGGGCTAAGCTTCAATCAGAAAGATCAATCCAGGAAAGGTGAAAGCGACTGCGGAAACCAAACCTATTGTATTAACTTCACTGAGGAGAACATAATCCGACTGTAGCTTAAATCAAACAGATACTAGGATAGAACACCCTGCTTCCGGGTTCATCAGAGAAACAATTTTCCAAAAGTAACATGCCTATTGGAGATTGCAAGATCAACCTTAAATAAGGCAAACTGACGTCGAAACAACCAAACCTCACTAGGGAATTCAAGCCTACCTCCCAAGAGAAAAGAAACTGTGGGTTGAAAGTTTTCACCACGAACCCTCATTCCAACAAGAGATGCCCTGGGGTAACCCTCCCGGGAGATCAAGAAGTCAACACTAGTGCCGATACTGTAAAAAGAGCAACACCTCAGCACACCAAGGGAATAAAACCTTTCATCATATGAGGGAAGACTTTGCTGGAGAAGCTGGGACAAAGGTTTCTAACCATGCAAACCCAAAATCAAAAGTGAATCAAGACTTGACTGGGGATAATGGGATCGCCAAACCAAATACTATACTTTGTACCCACTGATATCGTCTTTAACTATCTGGGAAACACACAAAGATTGCGCACATACCAGCAAAATAACCTGAGAAAACCTTTATAAAGGAAGTAAATCTTCTTAAGGCAACCGGAATTTGTTCATCCCTGGGGTCACCATTTTTGTTGTCATTGTTTCATCACAAATCCCAAAGTAAATTGAATTGTAAAGATCTCCCTTTTTTGAAAAGTCAAATTTGCTTTTTAATCTCTTTGCTTTAAAATTTATTATCAGTAATAAATGAAGTCTTTGCAAGCTAAATAAAATTAAGAATATAAAGTGTGATGCAGTGGGAGAACTGACTTGAGGTTTTGCGTTTGTGCTCGTAAATGTTGCGGTTAGCAAGAGTCGTCACTGACTTTTATTTTATCCAAAAGGAAAGGTAAAAAATCACAGGAAAGACCTTTGAGATGTTTTCTTGAGTTCGGGGGGTAGATTATGAAAAGGGGAGGTATTAACACCCTTTTCATCCATGGTTTTCCATGGGCTCTTAGTTACTTGTTTAGATCACTTGCTTTGCTTTTGCAATTGTTTGAAATGGTGCTTTGTGTGGTTTTGAAAGTATTTTGAAAAGAGGCCATCATTTAGGCAATCTTTGTAATGATTCTCGCTCGTAAGAATGTATACAAAGATGTTTGTCTTTTGAAAAATGTTTCAATGTTTGAAAGTTGTTTGGAAATGTTTTGAAAATGTGTGTGTGTTTGTTTAAAAATAGCAAGGATTGTTTTGAATTTGATCAAGTAACTAGAAGCATTCTACCTACTCAAAAGTCTTTCCTATACATTTTTATTCCTTTGATATTGTTGATTTACCATTGATTTGGTAAACAACCCTATCTTTGGATGTTAAACGGGACGGGCGTGGGTCATCGTATGACCATGATAGCAATATTGCCAGGTATCTTAGCTTGTTTGAGGGACCAAGATCATTTTGTTTAGGCAACCTTGTCTAGCATCATCGAGGGACTATGATCTTTTGTTTTGTATTGTTTTGCCAAGATACCTAGCATGCATACCATGGCCATTTTTTAGGAAACAAAGTGGGTGAAACCCTAGAGGTGCTTGTGTGCTATGTGTTGTCATTTTACATGCTTTTGTCTTGTATTAGGTCTTTGCTATTTGTTTGATTTTTGTCTTATCATACAAACCCTAATTTTACTAAACATGTATAATGTGATAAATTGCGTAAAGTAAATCTAAGCTATTACAACAATATTATGGGAGGGGGGATACAAGTTTTGAATGGGGGATATTGCTCAAAATAAAACCCTAGAAATTATTACAACCCAATTAAATTTTGGTACAATAAATAAATAAACAATTATTTAAATATGCAATAAAATGTATGGATGCAAAATGTTTTTTTGTATTTATTTTATATATGTAAAAATGAAATTATTTAAGTCCTAAAAATAAGAAAAATAATAATATTATTTTTGAAAGGGGAAACCCTAATTTTTTTGGTTTAAAAGAAAATTATGTTTTCTATTATTTATTTTTATCCACTTATGTACAAGAAAAAAATAAATAAAATTATTTACAAATATTAAAAATTAAAATATATGTGGAAATAATATTTTATGTATATGAATAATAAAAATAAAAATGTATGATATTTTTAAATATGTTTACTATTTATTTTAAGAAAATAGATTCTATTTATTCTAATAAATTAATATTTTATGCAAAAAATAAGATAAAAAATAAAATAAAATGCAAAAAATAAAGAAAATATTTTTCATGATTTTTTGATGTTCAGAAAAAATATTAAAATCAATAAACATAAAAAATATGAGAAAATATAAAAAAAAATAAACAAAATAAGCAAAGGGGGTGCAGATAGGAATATAGGGGGTGTGAAAAACAAAACAAGCAGGCCCAAGGCGCGCCAGGCCCAGGGCACTTCATCCCTGTCCTCCAGCCTCCATACGCGCGTATTTTTGCTTCAACCTGTAACTCTCTATCCTTGTTCAGCTGAGTTTGGATATGGCAATGTGGGGACTTTGAGTGAGGCCTGAAGATCGTGTGAGCTTCCTTGAAGTTCCCTCAACCTTTTCCAATGCTTAGCTGGTCTTGAGGATGCTTGAAACTCCCTATAGAAGTCAACCTGCAACCTTTAAAAATGAAAATGGTGATGTCTGAAACAGGTCTCACAGTAACAGGACAAGGGCTTGGATAGTTTAGGTAGGATGTATGGAAGATGTTTGATGTGTTACAAAGCAAAATGCACGAGCAAATATGAAGTTGGCTTTGATTTTGCAGAAGTTGCCCTATTTTGGGAAGAAATGTGGTTTTTCTATTTGGGAGAGTTGTGAATGTTGTGTATTCGTGCTTAGGCTTGTAACAAGTTTGTGAATTCGTTTAGAATGAGGCCAAACCATCGCTTTATCAGATGGACCAGTTCTCTTGACTTTTGCAAGTTTTCTTGCTTTTGAAGAAAAGTTGAAGTGACTACGCAGAAGGCTTGTACTTGCTTACTTGTAGGCTGCAGAGAGTTGGTGAACAAAGCTTGATATCTGTGGACAAATCTTGTACAAAAGAAACAGGTCCATGGATCAAGAATTGCAAAGTTGCAAAAAGCATGCTTTATGAAAATGGCAATGTGCCCTTTATGCCATTTATGGATTAAAATCTTGTACAATGCTCTAAAGGTCAAAATAAAGCCATTAACCACTGAGCTAGCATTTAATTATGGAGTGTAGAATGGATTAGGACCTGTAGTGCAAGGTACAAGCATGCTAGGATCTGATTTGCAACTTGAAGCATTGTAAAAATGGCTTGAACAAAAGTGACAAAATGCCATTTTCTCTTCTTCGATTCTCCCTAACCACAAATGATCTTGGAGAGTTCTTGGACATTTTGGAAAGAATGAAACATGCTCTACAATCCATCTTTGAAATTAATTTTGAGATACCTCTTGGAACTAGGTGAAAAATGTCCATGAAGTTAGGTCAAAATCCTGCCTAAATTAGGGCAAATTTTCACTAAGTTAAAAAGTTTATGGACCCCTATTCACAAATTCATATCTTGAGATCCAAGAATATTTTGGGAAAACTTTGTGAAGAAAAGTTGTAGATTTCATGGAGGACTAAAACTTTCATGTTGGAAGTTTTCTTTGAATCCAATTGCATCAAATTTTCCATACTTAGAAAAAGTTGTGGAAAGTTGGAAAAAAATAAGAAATTTTCCATACTTAGAAAAATTCTAAGTTATGAAAAACTTCAAATTAAAACCCTAATTTGCAGTTTTATGTTTCTTGGCCCACAAGTTTCATATTTTTTCATATCTTGATGAATTATGACCCTTGGCACTTGATTTTGACCAAAAAGTCAAAGTTTGACTTTTCAGTGTGCAGTTGATTTTTGATCAGTTGACTGAAAAATTTATCTGTCAATCCTATGCATTTGAGATCTTTTGAACTATGTGATTAGGTCAATTATGATGCTATTGAGTTCTTGAAATCATGATTGAACCCAATTGGTCATTGGCTAGGTTAGAAATCAGAAATTGCCCTTTCTCAGTTAAAACCCTAATTTTGACCATTTTGCCCTTTTGATGATCTGATCAAATTTCTTGAGGAGTTGTGGTCCAAACTTGATCAAATGGTACATAGGAGCTTAGAATGTTGTTTTGGATCAAAAATTATGAATTTTGACTGTAAATTGGCCATGGTTGACTTTTTCCTCAATACATCTGATTTTTAGGTCAACTGTCCAATTGACTGGGCAAAAATGTGATTCAAGGCTTGAAACTTGGTATGAGCAATCTTAGGGGTCCAAGATGGTGTATAAAGGTAACATGAAGCATTGATGGTCCAAAAATCCTTGTGCAAACTCAAACCCTAATTTCAGGTCATCAGTGCAAGGTGAGGTCTTGAGCTGAGCAAACCCTAATCTTGTCTGGAGTCCAAGAAGTCTTGTGAGGAAAATCTTGATAAAATGAGACGGAAAATTTTGGGGTACATCAGTGTTAGAACAAAGTTTGAATCTACTACCCTATGTTTAAGTTTTGATGATAATAAAGTGAAAAGATATATTACTTATATGATTCATGTATGAACTATCTGCTGCCTAAATTATCACGTTCTGATTTGCAGATACTCTGATTGGTATAAGCAAGATCACACCTAATCAGCATCAGAAATTTGGTTCTTGACATCAGCATCAGAAGTTGCCATATCAGAATGTCAGAATCAGAAGATTAACTCACGTGAATGCTGAAGCCTGATGAACAGAACTGCGCTCAACACTCTGATAAAGAAACACAACAGTTCATCAGCAGCTAAGCAGAGTCAGAATGAGCCAAGCCATAACTTGCATTAAGTAAGCAATGGTACTGTGCATTGAAAGCAAATTAATACCAACGGCCTCATTCCAGACAAGATCTGCTCGATAAGGAAAGTTTGTTATTAGCATTGAATCAAGAATATTGCTCCAACGTTCAACATCTCAGTGCTATATAAACAAGACTTTGAAGATTGAATTGGCTAATGCTCTCCAAAATCTTTACACGCCAAAAGCTGATCATAATCTTCATTCTCTCAGTTTGCTAAACACTACACATTCTCTTATTCAATTATTGTTTAGCAATCTAGTTTCTAAGCTTTAAGTTGTGTATACATCACAGTTGTGATACAGTTTTGTAGAAAACATTCACACACTTAGATTTATCTTCTTTGTAAGAAAGTGTTTCCTTGACAAACCGGGTTGTGGTTTGCATCAAGAAGGCTTTAGCAGTTGTTAAAGCAGTCTGTAATATTCAGTTGAATATAGTGGATTAAGACCTCGTTGGAGAGAGGCGAAATCACCTTGACGGGTGGACTGGAGTAGTTTGAGATCAAACGAACCAGGATAAAAATATCTTGTTCATTGCATTGTTTTTCAGTTTTACAATTCAACCCCCCCTTCTTGTGTTTTTCACTACTTCAATTGGCATCAGAGCGCCTGGTTCTGAGCTAAAACACTTAACCGTGTCAGTACAAGATCCAGCGTCAGAAAAACACAATGGCAGGAAACAATTCTCACACCAGCAATGACAACAATGAGGACAGAGACAGATTCAGCGGCAAACCTCCAGTCTTTGATGGAGAAAACTTTGATTACTGGAAAGACAGAATTGAAAGCTTCTTTCTGGCACATGATGTTGATCTGTGGGATATGGTGACAGATGGATACATGCATCCTGTGAATGCAAGCGGTCAGAAGATTGATAGAAAAACAATGTCTGACCAACAAAAGCGTGACTTCAAGAATCACCACAAGGCCAGAACCATCCTCCTCAGCGCCATCTCCTATACTGAATATGAAAAGATCTCCAACAGAGGCACAGCAAAGAACATTTTTGACTCACTCAGAATGACGCATGAGGGAAATGTTCAGGTCAAAGAAACTAAAGCTCTGGCGCTCATTCAGAAGTATGAGGCGTTCAAAATGGAAGAACCTGAATCCATTGAAACAATGTTCTCAAGATTCCAGATTCTGGTAGTTGGTCTCAAGGTTCTGGACAAAGGATACTCTACTGCTGACCATGTCAAGAAAATCATCAGAAGTTTACCCAAGCAGTGGAGACCAATGGTTACAGCTCTGAAGCTAGCTAAAGATCTCAACAAAATCACTCTGGAGGAACTTATCAGCTCCCTCATAAGTCATGAGATAGAGCTAGAAGCTGACGAGCCTCAGAAGCAAGGTAAGCCTTTAGCATTAAAATCTAACAGAAAATCTGAGTCTAAAGTTTTGCAGGCAGTTGAAGAAACATCTGATGGATCCTCATCAGAAGAAGACGAACTCTCCCTCCTCTCCAGAAGAGTAAATCAACTGTGGAGGCAAAGACAAAGGAAGTTCAGGAATCCCAGAAGATCTGATCAGAACGAGTCTTCTTCCAGATACAGAAGGACAGATTCTTCCTCTGGATACAGAAGATCTGAAGGCTCCTCTAGTAGCAAAAAGCCAAACACCAAGGACATCATCTGCTATGAGTGCAATGAGCAAGGACACTATAAGAGTGACTGCCCAAAGCTTCAGAGGGAAAAATCCAAAAAGAAGTTTGGAAGAGAGAAGAAGAAAAGTCTCATGGCTACATGGGATGACTCTGACTCGTCTGAAGCTGACTCAGAATCAGATGATGAGAGGGCAAACATAGCTCCCATGGCTAACATCTCAGAAGATAGTGAAGCTTCTGAATCAGACTCAGAATCAGATACTGAGGAGGTATTTCCTAACTTTGCTGTTAACTTTACTAAGGCTGAACTTGCTGAAAGCCTTAATGAGATTCTGGAACGGTATCAGCAAATTAGAGTTAAATTCAGAGACCTGAAAAGGAATCTTGAATCTGACTCTAATAAGACTGAGAGTCTCAAATTGGAGAATTCTGAGCTGAGAAATAAGATTTCAAAATTAGAAAACACTTTACAAAACTCTCAGAAGGAACCAATTTCTGAAACTCCCAGCAACGCTGATGAGATCATCAAGGAGTATGATCACAGTTTCCAGAAGTCAATTAAGTGATAACGGTTATCCATAATAATGTTCTGCTAGTAGATGGATTGATGCATAATATGTTATCCATAAGTCAATTAAGTGATAACGGTTATGATATAATCTTTAATCAAAAATCATGTAAAGCTGTTAGTCAGAAAGATGGGACTATCCTGTTTAATGGTAAGAGGAAAAACAACATTTACAAAATCAAACTTTCTGAACTAAAGAGTCAGAATGTAAAATGCCTTCTGTCTGTTAACAACGAGCAGTGGATCTGGCACAGAAGATTGGGGCATGTTAGTATGAGAAGAATATCTCAGATTAACAAACTCAATCTGGTCAGAGGACTTCCTAATTTGAAGTTCAATTCAGATGCTCTGTGTGAAGCATGTCAGAAAGGCAAGTTTGCAAAACCTTCTTTTAAATCCAAAAATGTTGTTTCTACCTCTAAGCCATTAGAACTTATACACATTGACTTATTTGGACCAGTTAAAACTGCTTCAGTCAGTGGCAAAAAGTATGGGTTAGTAATCGTAGATGACTATAGAAGATGGACATGGGTAAAGTTCTTAAGACACAAGGACGAGTCACACTCTGTGTTTGTTACCTTCTGTAACCAAGTTCAGAATGAAAAGGATCTTAGAATCGTTAAAGTCAGAAGTGATCATGGTGGAGAATTTGAAAACAAAGATTTTGAGTCATTCTTTAATGACAGAGGCATTCTGCATGATTTCTCTTGTCCTAGAACTCCCCAACAAAATGGAGTTGTAGAACGAAAGAACAGAACATTGCAAGAAATGGCCAGAACCATGATCAATGAGACAAACGTTGCTAAGACCTTCTGGGCAGAGGCAATAAACACAGCATGCTACATTCAGAATAGAATCTCAATAAGACCTATTCTGGAAAAGACTCCATATGAATTGTGGAAGAACAGAAAGCCCAACATTTCATATTTTCATCCATTTGGATGTACTTGCTTTATATTAAATACAAAGAATTATTTGAACAAGTTTGACTCTAAAGCACAGAAGTGTATCATGTTAGGATACTCTGAACGCTCAAGAGGGTACAGAGTATACAATACAGAAACACAGATTGTGGAAGAATCAATCAGTGTTCATTTTGATGATAAGCTTGACTCTGGAAAGTCAAAGCAGAATGAAGTTTTTGCAGGTATGGAAATTGAATTTACAGGTTCTGAAGACAAGTCATCAGAAGCTCTCAACTCAGACACTCCTTCAACGTCTGAAAGGAGCACTGCTAGCAATCCTACAACAGCTGCTGATCAACCTCAGAAGAGATTACCCAGAAGCAGCTTGGATCACCCAGAAGAGACTATCTTAGGAAGAAAGGAAGATCCAATCAGAACAAGAGCAAGCTTCAGAAACTATGATGAAACTCTCATGGGACTTGTGTCTCTGATTGAACCGTCTTCTATTGATGAAGCACTTCTGGATAATGATTGGATCCTGGCAATGCAAGAAGAGCTGAATCAATTCACCAGAAACGACGTATGGGATCTCGTTCCCAGACCAAAAGGATTCAACGTCATTGGAACAAGATGGGTGTTCAGAAACAAGCTAAATGAACAAGGTGAAGTCATCAGAAACAAGGCACGACTGGTTGCACAAGGTTATAGTCAGCAAGAGGGGATAGACTATACAGAAACCTTTGCCCCAGTCGCCAGGTTAGAATCTATCAGACTTTTAATTTCATTTGCTGTTAATAGAGGCATCACTCTGTATCAGATGGATGTCAAAAGTGCATTCTTAAACGGTTATATAGAAGAAGAAGTTTATGTACACCAACCCCCTGGTTTTGAAAATACAAAACATCCAGAGCATGTTTTCAAACTAAAGAAGTCACTATATGGTCTGAAACAAGCTCCCAGAGCTTGGTATGAAAGGCTAAGTAACTTTCTATTAGAAAATGAATTCACCAGAGGGAAAGTGGACACTACTCTATTCTGTAAATCAGTTAAGAATGACATCTTAGTTTGTCAAATTTATGTTGATGATATTATCTTTGGTTCTACTAATCCTTCTCTTGGAAGAAAATTTGCTAAGTGTATGCAGGCAGAATTTGAGATGAGCCTCATGGGGGAACTGAAATTCTTTCTAGGAATTCAGATCAATCAAACTCCAGAGGGAACTTACATTCATCAGAGAAAATACATCAGAGATCTTCTGAAGAAATTTGATCTCTCAGAATGTAAGCCATCAAAGATTCCAATGCATCCCACGTGCATTCTGGAAAGAGAAGAGGTAAGCAAAAATGTAGAACAGAAAGTCTACAGAGGTATGATTGGTTCTCTCCTCTATCTGACTGCTTCAAGACCTGACATATTATTCAGTGTTTGTATCTGTGCTAGATTCCAATCAGATCCTAGAGAATCTCACTTAACAGCTGTTAAGCGAATTTTCAAGTATCTGAAAGGTACTACTAATCTGGGTTTGTTTTATAGAAAATCTAGTGATTACAGCTTAGTAGGCTACTGCGATGCTGATTTTGCTGGAGACAGAGTGGAGCGTAAAAGTACTTCTGGAAGCTGCCAGTTTCTGGGAGAAAATCTGATCTCTTGGTCCAGCAAAAGGCAATCAACAATTACGCTATCAACAGCAGAAGCTGAGTACATAGCAGCAGTAGGATGTAGCACACAAATGCTCTGGATGAAAAGTCAGCTTGAAGACTTCCAGATTTTTGAGAGTAACATTCCTATACTCTGTGATAATACTTCTGCTATTTGCTTAAGTAAGAATCCCATTTTACATTCTAGAGCTAAGCATATAGAAATAAAACATCACTTCATTAGGGACTATATTCAGAAAGGAATTTTGAACTTAAAATTTATAGATACAGACCATCAATGGGCTGATATCTTTACTAAACCCCTTTCAGAAGATAGGTTTAATTTCATTCTGAAACATCTCAGCATGAAAGTCTGCCCAGAGTGAAAATGTTTTAATTCCATATATTTACCTTCAGAATGTAATTGTTTTACTATGAACTTCTGATCAATCTTCTTTCAGAAAGATAGAACATGCAGATTGTATCAGATGCAAGTCTAAAGATCTGAGAGTCTAAGCTCAAAGACAGACGTGTTGATCACTACATCAAACAAGTGTCATCCAATCATCAGCAAATCTCTGAAGCAGAACGCGTGCACGCTTCTGAGAAGGCAAAACGCTGATTGGGTGCATTGAGACACATGTCTGGTAACCGTTTTTAAGTATCTTTCTAAAATCCCCCAAAATCAGCAAGCATTTAATAAAAGTAATCATGCTTTTAAAACGCAATCATGATTTTTCTCTTTCTTAAAAACGTTTATTTTTTCAAAATATTCTGAAACTCTATTTAAACACATTAACCTCTCATTCTAATTCTTTACAGTTTCTCACTAATACTCAAGCATTCTCTGCATTTTTCTGTGTTCATCTCTTGCAAAACCTCTTTTTCTCAGTTTCTTCTCAAAATCTTTTAGTGTGAACATGGCAACCTCCAGCAATGCTTCTGCAGGTCCTCAGAAGAAAGCATCATCTGAACAGTATCAAGTGCCATTCAGAACACTCCTCACTCATGTGAAGAATCTTGAAGTGTTATCTGAATTGATCATTGATTTTGGAAGCTTGAAGGAGAACGGTTTTGACCTAACAGAAGAAGTTAGGGCACAGAAATGGGAAAGGTATTTTGACAGGTTGGTTGGACCAACATTCCCTATGTTAGTCAAGGAGTTCTGGATTCATGCGAAGGCTTCAACGCATCTAGTCACCTCCTTCGTTATGGGGAAGAAGATTGTGATCACTGAGGATCACATAGCAAGGTTAATCGGTTACAGTGGCGGTGGCGTCCGCTGTGTTGATATGGCTGAGAGATGTGCTGACGTGGGCGTGATAGCTGCAAGGATTTTCACCCATGGGGTGCCCAGCAGCAAGATCAAAGATCTGAAAGATCATCACAGAGTTTGGGCTAAGATAATTATGGGGTGCTTCAACCATAGGAAGCCAACTAGTTCACCTGATTACATAAATGTGGATCAGCAGTTTCTGATCTACTTTATTGATCAGAAGGTAAAAATCAACTTGGCTCATCTTCTGTTCAACCACCTCAGAACAAGTGTGAAGGAAACCAGGGAAGAAGAAAGAACCAAGAGGGATTGGATACCCTTTGGAAGGTTGATATCAGATATTCTGACAGAGAATAGGCTGATAGAGCATCTGATAGAAGCTCAAGAGTTAAGCACCATTGAACCAACAGTTGGGAAGCCTCTGAACGCGAAGAACTTGAAGAAAATGAAGTTGATAGAGAATATCAAAAAGGAACCCAGAGCTACTCCTATTGCTGATATCACCAGCAGAAGAGTTCCACTGAGTGACTTTCCTTTATTTTCTGAGATAGAATCTAAACCAGAGGTGGTTCTCAGATACTTAGACGCGTGCAAGGCAGATGGTACAGATCCAAATCTGATTATCAAAGATCTGCATCAACCTCAACAAGAAGTGACTCTGAAGAAGACGAAGAAGAGGAAGGCACCTTCAGAAGGATCATCTCAGCAGACACCCAAGAAGAGAGGTAATTTATCTGCTGCTTCTGTTTTAAATTCTTCTACTATTCCAGCATCTATTCCACCTTCAACCTCTCATAGAATCTCAATCCCCATCCCAACAATAGATGAAACTGAACCAGAAGATGACCCTTATGAGGCATTAAAACTCAGAAGACCCAGAACCAAACATCCCAAACCAACAATCTCAACAACATCAGCAATTGACAAAGTGCTGTCTGACATTGATCAACACACTTCTGATCACTCCACCAATCCAAACTCTGAACCACAAATTGTCCCTCCTCCACAACCATAACAACAGCAATCTGCTGAAGAACAAGAACAACAACAACCTCTCTCATCAATTCCAGAAGAACCCCTTATCCCTGAACAACCAGAAATTCCAACAACTTCTCCTCAACCAGCAATTTCGTCTCCCTCTCCTCAACCAGAAATTCATCCACCATCACCTCAACCTGAGTTTCATCACTCTGAAACTCAAACTCCTCCACCTTCTGAACCTCATTCACCTCAATCATCTGAACCACAACCTCTGGCAATCCAGATGCCATGTGGAACAACAGTCACCATGGCCCAGTTGCCATCCTCACCAGAAGCTACACCACCAAATACTCCCAAAACACCAAACAGTCCAATCATAATTTCTGATTCTCCCACTCCATCTCCAAAACAAACAGCTGCCAAGCAAACCACCGAAAACCCCAGCAGGACCTTCATAGACTTAACCAGCCTTGACCGTCTTGCTGATCTGAAACACAAAATAGCCATCCCAAAACCAAAACAACCAGATGTTGGCTCTGGTATTATGAATTTTGAAACAGGTTTGCAGCAATGGATTGCTTCTTTGAAGCAAGTCTGTCCTGGAATGATTGACCCAGCTGCTTCTGACCAGCTCTGGTCACAATTCAGACTTTGGGTACGTGCTGAAGCCCTCAAGCTGCAGGATATCAACTATGAGCAGGCACAACAGAACTTCAGCAAGCTGCTGAAGGAAGTTGAAAGTCAGCTGCCTCAGGAAGTTGTGCTCCCTCTGGATAGTGAACCTTGGTCTGAGAAACAGCTAGCTTCAAAGGTGCAACCAGAAGAAGACAAGACCATTCAAGCTGAAGCAAGTCAAGCAGAAGATGTTGCAGAAAGCTCTCAGAAGCTTCCTGCTTCTAATGTCTCTCACGCTGCCTTGGACAGGCAGACTCTGGAAGAGCTGAAGCTGAATGACATGCGTCTGCAGCAGAGGATGGATGAAAACGACCAGAAGATGAAAGAAAGAATGGATGTGCAGGATAGCAAGATTGACACTGTTGTCAGCATGGTGCACAAGCAGAATGAGACTGCCGATCAGATCAAAGCCATGCTGGAAAACCTATTCACACGCTTTCCTCCTCAACCTTAGTTTTTTTATTCATGTCATTTTCATATTTTCTTTGATTTTCTGATGTACTATTTGAATATGCTTTGTTTGATTCTAAACCTTTTTAATATGACAAGTTTTTCTGATCTTAATTGTTTTAGCACATCACCTACACTTTTTGATTGCTGACAAAAAGGGGGAGAACAAGAATGATATTTTAAACAATAACGGCTAACTAGACAGAAATTCTCGAACATTCTAACTCTATTATACTTGAAAATGTTTTCTGTTTTGCTTAAAGTCTACAGGTACAAGGAAGCTCCTGGACACTCTGAAGACTAAAAGCTCTGAAGCTCTGATCCGCTCTGATACTCTGATCCAAAGCAAAGCTCTGACAAGAAAAGCTTCTGATACACTGATCTGAAGCTCTGCTCTAATATGCTGATCTAAAGCTTCTGATAGTCAAAGACTCTGATACTCTGATGTTCAAAGAAAGGCAAAAAGATTTGATCCTGAAGAACACTTGTAATCAAAAAGGGAAGTAATAAACTCAGGGGGAGTATCTCTCAACTCCGATATCCTTTTATCCCTTATCTTTGATAACCTCTTACTCTGATGCATCTCTCTGATACCTTTTCACGTTATTTTCATTTAAAAAAATATCTAGTTTTTGTCATCATCAAAAAGGGGGAGATTGTTAGAACAAAGTTTGAATCTACTACCCTATGTTTAAGTTTTGATGATAACAAAGTGAAAAGATATATTACTTATATGATTCATGTATGAACTATCTGCTGCCTAAATTATCACGTTCTAATTTGCAGATACTCTGATTGGTATAAGCAAGATCACACCTAATCAGCATCAGAAATTTGGTTCTTGACATCAGCATCAGAAGTTGCCATATCAGAATGTCAGAATCAGAAGATTAACTCACGTGAATGCTGAAGCCTGATGAACAGAATTGCGCTCAACACTCTGATAAAGAAACACAACAGTTCATCAGCAGCTAAGCAGAGTCAGAATGAGCCAAGCCAGAACTTGCATTAAGTAAGCAACGATACTGTGCATTAAAAGCAAATTAATACCAACGGCCTCATTCCAGACAAGATCTGCTCGATAAGGAAAGTTTGTTATTAGCATTGAATCAAGAATATTGCTCCAACGTTCAACATCTCAGTGCTATATAAACAAGACTTTGAAGATTGAATTGGCTAATGCTCTCCAAAATCTTTACACGCCAAAAGCTGATCATAATCTTCCTTCTCTCAGTTTGTTAAACACTACGCATTCTCTTATTCAATTATTGTTTAGCAATCTAGTTTCTAAGCTTTAAGTTGTGTATACATCACAGTTGTGATACAGTTTTGTAGAAAACATTCACACACTTAAATTTATCTTCTTTGTAAGAAAGTGTTTCCTTGACAAACCGGGTTGTGGTTTGCATCAAGAAGGCTTTAGCAGTTGTTAAAGCAGTCTGTAATATTCAGTTGAATATAGTGGATTAAGACCTCGTTGGAGAGAGGCGAAATCACCTTGACGGGTGGACTGGAGTAGTTTGAGATCAAACGAACTAGGATAAAAATATCTTGTTCATTGCATTGTTTTTCAGTTTTACAATTCAACCCCCCCTTCTTGTGTTTTTCACTACTTCAAACAGCTGCCCCTGTTAAATCTTCTTGAACCTGAAGAGTTAGATGTGCGAGTTTTGTCGTTTGTGACTCGAAGGTAAAAGATGATTGGACACTAGAGTGCCCGTAAATTTGCAATCGTCAAAATGTAGTTAAGGGAATGGGCTTAAAGATGCCATTTGGAGATGTGATAGAATCTTGTTGGAGATGGGCTTAAAGATGCCATCCAAGAATGTTTTGTAAGTCAGAAGAATGAGTATCAGAATGGTGTTCGTATCTGGAACGTATCTGAGTTGTATCTGGAGACTAAATCTGTATGAGCAATGGAATAGCGTCCGTGTCTGGAGCGTATCCGAGCTGGGGAAATCAGAATAAGTGACAGAATGGAAACCGTGTCTGGAGCGTATCTGAACTGTATCTGAAGTTTGAATCTGAATGAGTAAAAGAATAGCGTCCGTGTCTGGAGTGTATCTAAACTGTATCTGAGATCTGAGTCTGAATGAGCAACAGAATGACTTCCGTGTCTGGAGTGTATTCGTACTGCATCTGAATCGGAAAACTGAATAAGGGCCAGAATGGCATCCGCATCTGGAGCGTATCTGAACTAGAATCTGAATAAGGGACATAATGACTTCTGTGTCTGGAGTGTATCTGAACTGGATCTGAGAGTTGAAATCTGAATAAGTATCAGGATGGCATCCGTATCTGGAGCGTATCTGAATTGTATCTGAAATCTGAATCTCAATGAGCAACAGAATGACTACCGTGTCTGGAGTGTATCTGTACTGTATCATGATTGTACACTGTTAATGGTAGCTTGTTAATCTTATCCTGAAAAGGGCAAAATGTTAGCTGAAACACAAAGTTATGTTGCATGAAATGTATAATGCAATATATGTGTTTTATCAATGTTTATAATATATGGATGTAATGTATGCGCATGTAAGTTGATTTGCTGTATTACTGAGGAAAATAAATCCTTGACAGTCGGGGATAATAAAACCCTTGACTGCTGCCGGGGAAAATAAATCCTTGACTGCTGAGGATAAGAAATCTTGGGCGACTGTTGGGGATAGAAAAGCCTTGATAACTTTCGTGGAGATATGAGGATCCTTCATGTCTTGAAGTTGGAGTATTGACAAGAATTCTGATGCGAGTAATTCCATATACTGCCTGAGTAATCTGCTTGGGGAATCCAGAGAATTTGATGACTTCTACTGGGGAATATACAAAGGAAACCCTTGATCTGCTGGAGAATAAGGAAGACTCTGATGACTTCTACGGGGAAGTAAGAATGAGAATCTACATTCTGTTGAGGAGCAATAAAACTTTGGTGACTTCACTGGGGAAATAAGAATGAGAATCTTCATTCTGTTAGGGAGCAATAAAACTTTGATGACTTCACTGGGGAAATAAGAATGAGAATCTTCATTCTATTGGGGAGTAAAAACTCTGTGGGGAAGAAGGCTTACTACTGGAGAGTAAGTTCAGGAGTTTTGGATCGTCAGCCACTTTACTAGGGAGTTATCCTAGGTTAGGGAGAGACAAAAGTTAATTGTTATCTGGTTGACTTCCAGGCTTCAAGATAACTTGCTGGGGAAATTGGATTGACTGGAAGGTTTCCGCTGGGGATTGATAGTTAGAAACTTTGGCTCTGCTGGGGATTTGGGAGTTTGAAGTTTTAACTCTGATGGGGATTAAAGGTTTGAAATTATAACTCCGCTGGGGATATGTATTTCAAGGTTTTAGCTCCGTTGGGGATCTAGATGATGTACTGTAGGAATTACTCATGGAATAGCCTAAAGACGTTTTCCTATCCTTTCAGTCTGTCAGTAATTGTTCTTTTCCATCCTGTTTATTTGTAAACAGTAATTATGTTCAAATGCATATGTTCATCAATGAATCATTGGACGTTTTTGCAAATAAAAACACAAGTGTAAAAGAAAAAGGCAAATAGTTTTATGTACTTTTGAAAGAGACATCTTTGTATTTACTTTGAATAAGTGTTTTGTACAAAGGAGACAGTCATCCTAGTAAGAGGATGGTGTCATAAAAAATGAGAAAAATTTATACAAAGATAGCTATGTGTAAAAATCCCATGGGGTTCCCATTCTGGTATAGCCTTCGTATCTCCGAATATCTTGTCCATCCGTTGCTTCGTCCGAAGATGATTGGATTGATCAGAAACTCCAGGTTTGTCAGTGAAGAGATTGTCTTTAAAGTGATTCAACGAGACATAGTCATACGCTTTAATTCCCTAACTTTTGCCTGGACCGTCCTTTCGGGTTTTCGATCCACCGGGAAACCCTTTTTTGCCCAAGTCACCCTTTCGGGTTTTCAACTTGCCGGGTGTACATATTTTTTTTCATTCATCCCTAATTTTTGCCTGAACCGCCCTTTCGGGTTTTCAATTCACCGGGATGCCCCCTTTTTTTTTGCCTAGGTGTGTCAACCTAGCGGGTCATTTATGCGTAGTATCTTTTGACTATGTCTGCGTTTGCAGGGTGCGGCAGGTCGTCACCGTCCATGGTGGTTAAGATCATTGGCCCACCAGAAAAGATGTTCTTGATCATAAATGGTCCTTCGTAGGTAGGAGTCCATTTGCCCCTGGGATCACTTTGTGGCAAGATGATGTGCTTGATCACAAGATCTCCAACTTGATATGTCTGGCGTCTGACTTTCTTGTTGAAAGCCTTGATCATCCGTTTTTGGTACGTCTGACCGTGGCAAACAGCAGTAAGTCTTTTCTCGTCAATTAAGTTAAGATGATCAAGCCGGGTTTGGATCCAATCGTCTTCACTCAAACCAGCATCCTTCATGATTCTCAAGAAGGGAATCTGAACCTCGATGGCAAGACAACCTCCATGCCATAAACTAAAGAATAGGGTGTTGCCCCAGTTGATGTGCGTGTCGTGGTACGTTACCCATGGAGAGCAAACGGTAGCATCTCATGCCAATCTTTGTAGGTGACTGTCATCTTTTGTATGATCTTCTTGATATTTTTGTTAGCAGCTTCAACTGCACCATTCATCTTTGGCCGATATGGGGATGAATTGTGATGTTGAATCTTGAACTGCTCGCATAAAGCGGTGATCATAGTATTGTTAAGGTTTGTACCGTTATCGGTGATGATCCTTTCAGGGATACTGTACCGGCAAATAAGATTCTACTTGATGAAGTGGGCAACCACATTCTTAGTAACGGATGCGAAGGAAGTTGCTTCGACCCACTTGGTGAAGTAGTCAATGGCCACCAGAATGAAGCGGTGTCCATTGGATGTTGTAGGCTTGACCTCTCCAATCATGTCAATTCCCCACATAGCGAACAGCCAAGGAGACGTTAAGACATTTAGAGGAACTGGAGGCACGTGCACCTTGTCTGCATAGATTTGACATTTATGGCAGGTCCGGGAATGTTGATAGCAATCAGCTTCCATGGTAGACCAGTAATAGCCTTCCCGTAGAATCTTTTTAGCCATCGTATGCCCGCTAGAGTGAGTGTCGAAGGTACCTTCATGCAATTCAGCCATGATCTTTTCAGCTTCAGCTTTGTCCACACAACGGAGCAGAATAGAATCATAATTGTGCTTGTACATGATGCCATTGCTTAGGAAGAACTTCGCCGAGAACCTCCTTAAGAACTTTTTGTCATTGACTAAAGCTCCTTCTGGATATTCCTGAGCCTCGAGATACCTTTTGACTTCATGAAACCATGGTTGGTCCACTACTTCTTCAGTATTAATCTCGTGACAGTGTGTCGGTTCGTCCATCCGTTCAATGGTGATTTAGGGAGCCTCATTATCCCAGTTAAGTTTAAACATGGATGACATTGTAGCTAGTGAATCTGCTAGCTGATTTTCTTCTCGCGGGAAGTGCTCGAAAGTAATCTGCTCGAAATGTGGTAACAATGTCAAGACATGTTCTTTGTAAGGGATGACGTTTGGATGCTTAGTATCCCACTCTCCTTTGATCTTACTGATGACCAAAGCTGAGTCCCCAAACACAATCAAAGATTTGATTCCCAAGTCTATGGCAGCCTTGAGTCCAAAGATGCATGCTTCATACTCTGCCATGTTATTCGTACAGTTGAAGCAAAGTCTGGCGGTGAAAGGAGTATGGCATCCTTCTGGGGAGATGAGTATCGCGCTGATACTGTTACCAAGCGCATTGGAGGCCCCATCAAAGTACAGGGTCCATCAGGATCCTTGTTCAGGTCCTTCATATGGTCTGATCTCTTCAATGTTGTCCAATGTCATGATGTCTTCGTCAGGGAAGTCGAACTTCATGGATTGGTAATCTTCGACAGCTTGATGGTCTAGATGGTTAGCTAGCACACTCCCCTTTATAGCTTTTTGGGTTGTGTATTGTATATCGTATTCCGTTAGGATCATCTTCGATCTAGCTATTCTTCCAGACAGAGCAGGCTTCTCAAAGATGTACTTTATCGGATCCATCTTAGATATCAGCAAAGTGGTATGAGTCAACATATATTGTCTCAGCCGGCGAGCAGCCCATACCAAAGCGCAACAAGTTTTCTCGAGCAGTGAGTATCGGGTCTCACAGTTGGTAAACTTTTTGCTAAGGTAATAAATGGCATGCTCTTCTTGGCCAGGCTCGTCATGCTTCCCCAGTACGCACCCCATTGAATTCTCTAGGACGGTCAGATACATGTTTAGCGGTCTTCTCTCAACGGGTGGCATCAAGATAGGAGGTTCTAGCAAATACTCCTTGATTTTATCGAAAGCAACCTGACAGTCATCATTCCATCGAACTACCTGGTCTTTCTTCAACGGCTTGAAGATTGGTTCACAAGTAGACGTTAGGTGAGAAATGAACCTAGCAATGTAGTTTAGGCATCCCAAGAAACCTCTGACCTCCTTCTCAGTGCGAGGAGCAGGCATTTCTTGTATAGATTTAACTTTGGCAGGATCAACCTCGATGCCTTTGTTGCTGACAATGAAACCTAAGAGTTTACCGGACCTGACTCCGAATGTACACTTGTTTGGATTCAGTCTGAGCTTGTACTCCTTCAACCTGACAAACAGCTTTTGCAAGTGATCAAGGTGTTCTTCTTCAGTTTGTGATCGGGCTATCATGTCATCTACGTAGACCTCTATCTCATGATGTATCATATCATGAAACAAAGCTACCATGGCGCGTTGATAGGTTGCCCCGGCATTCTTCAGTCTGAATGGCATCACTTTGTAGCAGAACGTACCCCACTGTGTAACAAAAGTAGTTTTCTCCATGTCCTCAGGTTCCATTTTGATCTGGTTATAGCCTGAGAATCCGTCCATGAAAGAAAATACTTTATACTGAGCTGTGTTATCGACCAGGATGTGGATGTGCGGAAGTGGAAAATCATCTTTAGGGCTGGCCCTGTTTAAGTCTCTATAATCCACGCACATTCTCACTTTGTCGTCCTTCTTAGGCACGGGCACAATGTTAGCAACCCATTGAGGATAGGAAGTAACAGCCAGAAATCCAGCATTGAACTGCTTCATAACTTCTGCTTTGATCTTCTCGGACATGTCAGGTCTCATGCGGCGGACCTTTTGTTTCACTGGTGGACAGTCTTCTCTTGTGGGTAGACGGTGTACCACAATGTCTGTATCAAGTCCCGGCATGTCTTCGTATGACCAGGCAAAGATCTCAACATAATCATTCAACAGCTGAATTAGGCGCTCCTTGACACTTGGCTCTAGATTGGCACCTATCTTGATTTCCTTTTTGTCATCCTCAGTACCCAAGTTGATTGTATCCAACTGTTCCTAATGAGGTTGAATTTCTCTTTCCTCTTGCTGTAGTAATCTGGCCAATTCCCCTGGCACCTCACAATCTTCCTCACCTTTGTATTCAGCTTGGTTGATCAGATCTTCAGAGTCACTGAAGGCTATAGCAGTATCGTTACCCATGGGTTCCAGAATGGAAGGGTACCTGCATTTGTGAGTGTGGGTGTGTGTAAGGGATAGCCATCTTAAAACAACAAAATGTAAAAGAAAGACAATGAGCAAAAAGTGTTTAAATATGAAAAGCATCCATGATTCATTAAATGACATATGAAAATGAAATAAGAACCCTTACAAATGGACCTATGTGCCTCGGGTAAGACACAAGGTTGAAAAATTACTAATTGTTTTGTGAATTATTACAGTCCAACAGAAATGGAAAAGATAAATTACTGCGGTATGAAAGTAATCGAAACAAAGTCTTTTGCTTCCTAGTTGCACAGTCCTCCGTCAACAGTAGGAAAAATTCAGTCTTCCAGGCTGCCCTCTTCTTCACTGTCCTTTAGTGCATTAACCCCTAGGTGGCTGATCTTCACAGGTGGCCCTCCGGCACAGGAGCGGCGCACGGCCTTCTGACCAGTCGAAGTAAACCCTAAGCCGAATTTGTCTGGTTTGAAAGGAAAGTCTGGAACCTGCCCCCAGATTGTGCTTCTGCCTTCTTCCACCACTGCCCTAGCATCCTTGAGAGATGACATCCGAGGAGGAGGCCTGGTAATCATGGGTATAGAGGACACTGTCTTGGTCGTCGCTGTCTCCTGAGCTACCTCTTCAAAATGCTGGAAAGGAGTTTCGATGAATTCGCCATCCAATTCTACATAACAGAAAGAATTCAGATGGCTGATCATGTATTCCTCTTCGCCATGAACAATTATGATTTTCCCCTGGACAGGGTACTTGAGCATTTGATGCAGAGTAGAAGTGACAGCTCCAGCATGGTGGATCCAAGGTCTTCCCAACAGGAAAGAATAGGAAGGATGGATGTCCATTACGTAGAATGTTGAATTGAACGTCTGGGTACCCACTTTGATCGGGATGTCCACCTCCCCATGGACCATCCTTTTAGAGTCGTCAAATGCTCTCACAATTATATTGCTGGGTTTCAGGGTTAGGCCTTCACAATCCAACCTATCCAAGGCTTTCTTTGGCAAGACATTTAGAGATGATCTAGTATCAACCAAAACATGAGCTAAGGTGGTTCCCCTACACTCCACCGAGACATGTAGCGCGTCGTTATTTTTTCTCCCTTTGGAGGTCAAGTCTGCATCGGAGAATCCCAGGCCATTGTCAGTTGTTAAGCTGGCCACACACTCTTGGAATTGATCAGCCAAAGTCTCTTGCGGCACGTGCGCTGTCTTCAAAAACTTGACCAAAGCTTTAGCATGTGCCTTAGAGCACAGTAACAGGGCTAACATAGAGATTTTGGAGGGGGTCTACCCTAGTTGTTCCACCACATCATAATCATTTTTCTTAATGATCCTTAGAATTACTTCCATCTCTTTCTGGGATGTTTCAGGAATGACTAGTGATTGAGCCTTCGTCAAGACAGGCTCCTCTTGAACATTCTTTCCTTTTTTCTCAGCAGCGGAAATAGGGATGGGAATTGCATTGTCATTGTTGGCGGGTACACTTGCAGGTACAGTTACTGGTATAGGTGTAATCTTCGGAATGGTCGCGGGTCCAAAGACTGCTGTTGGAGGAGCAATCTTTGGAGAAAATATTCTCCCACTACGAGTAATTTTGCTTGTTCCGGTAATGTTACTGACGTCGGGATTATCCTCCTCAGAGCTTACTTCTTCTGCAATCTATTCAATCTGTTTGACACCATGGTAGTAGATTTCTCCACCATAGTTCCATGGTACCATTTTATCGGTTTTATACGGGGTTGGCCCGGGCATTGTTATCTTCAACGGAGTAGTCACTGGAGCGGATGTAATCCTAACGGGTTTTTTAGGAACCCTAGAAGGATTGACGTATATGGTTATCATTGAAACTTCTGGAACTGGAATGGGTGAAATGGGAGCTTTCTCATACAAAATTTCCTTGTTATCAATCAGTTGTTGGATTCCTTTCTTCAATAGAGGACAGTCAAATGGGGAGGACAGGCAAGTATGGCAATCTTGGTCACATCCTGGGAACACTCCAGCCTTTAACAAATTCAACTTGATGGTTAGGAGAGGAGTTAACAGCTCATCCACAGTAGAAACAAACAGATCTTCTTCCACAACATTGGCATTGTGCCCATGCCTAGGCATCGGAGCGGAGATAACATTCGGTTTCTCAGGAGCTTTAAATTTAACTTCCTTTGCGTCAATCAGATCCTGAATCTTATTCTTCAGAGCCCAACAGTTGTTGGTGTCGTGCCCTGGACTTTCTGAATGGTACGCGCATCTGGCGTTGGGATGGTAGTGTGGAGAAGTAGTATTAGGATTTTTAGGGGCATCTTTTAGCATGGCCAGGTTCAACTTCAAGAAATATGGTAAGACTTGAGCAGGAGTCATGTTTATCTTGGTGAATTTCCTTACAGGCCTTTCCACCCTTTGCTAATTATTTCTCGGCTGATCATTTCTCGGCTGGTCTGATGCAGACTTTTGAATCATAACGGCCCCCACTGTTGGTCTTCTTTCAATTCTTCCCTGATTTCTCTAGGCATAGACAGCAGACACTTCCTTCTTTCCAATGAAGGGCTTTTTTACAACAGTCGAGGCAGACGCGTCTTTCTGAATTTTCCCGCTTCTAATACCGACTTCCACCCTTTCGCCAGTTAAAATAAATTCAGTGAAACCTGCAGAGGAGCTCCCAATTAGGTGATTAAAGAAAGGACCTGATAGGGTTCCCAAGAACATATCAACTAGCTCTCTTTCTGACAAAGGTGGTTGCACCCTTCCAGCTAAATCCCTCCATTTTTGGGCGTAGTCTTTAAAGCCCTCATTGGTAGCCATAGCCATACTCTATAGCTTAGTACGGGTTGGCGCCAAGTCAGCGTTGTATTGATACTGTTTATAGAAGGCGGCTGCCAAGTCTTTCCAATTATGGACATCTTCTCTCTCCAACTGGTAGAACCAATCAAGTTGGGTTCCCGATAGACTGTCTTGGAAAAAGTGGACCCACAGGTCTTTGTCAGGAGAATGTGGTTGAATTTTCCTGACATAGGATCTGAGGTGCATTTTTGGGCAAGACACCCCATCATACTTAGAAAACAGTGGCACTTTAAACTTAGGAGGGATTACAATTCCAGAAACCAACCCTAACTCCTCAAAGTCCAGCCCCGGTACTCTTTGCACTTCCATAGCAGCTATACGTTCTTCCAAGTTTTTGTATTTGTCAACGGCCGGAGGATACTGTTGTTCAGAGTAGTCCTCATCTTCTTCTTCTTCTGCTTCATAATCTGATGGCACTTCCGTTCCTTTACCTTTTCCTTCCCCCTCTTCATATGTTGATGGGAATTCCAAAGTCCTTCTGGCTTGTCCTTCAAACCTTCTTCCCATGATAACCACACCGGCTCGCCTCTTCTTCTTTTTCTCTTTCTCTTTCTCTAGCAGAGTCTTGAGCTCCTCCTTCCCCTTGGATAAGGTCAAGAGTAGCTGTTGAAATTGTGAATTCTAAGCTTGCAAATCTTTGATCATTTGTTCAATATCCATCTTGCTGAAATAAACAGCAGAGAGATGAGGAAACTCGGTGTGAAGACCTGTTTATGCATATGATGAATGATATGTATTCATGTAATGCTTTCAAGGATTCAGAAATTCAAATTTGTTTTAAACAAAAAAGAAACACACGTCATATTAATAAGATAGAATTGTTAGTACATCAATGCCCCTTGGGAAAAATAATACAAAATTCTAAGGTAAAAATACGTTGCGCATCCTCTTTGGTGCAATGTAGGTGTTGAGAGTCTACTCTTCATGAAGTAGCGGAGTGAGTTCCAAAACCTTCTTCTCGCTTGCGTAGAATTGGGCTTCGAAAGTGTCGCGCTCTCCCTTGAGCTGTATCCAACTCCTTTGTAAATCTTCGAGTGATGTTGGCATGTCAGGATGTAGGAGGGTGTATGGAACCTCTCCTTCCATAACAAGCTCTATAATCACTGGGAGAATGGAGGGGTAAGGCATCATAAGACTTTGGGCACGGGTTCAGACCCATTTGAGGTAAGGCTCAAGAGGGATGGAATTCTTGTGTCCCAAGGTCTTACTGTCTACCTTGTTGGGCATCCTCCAAGCTCGAATGAACCTCTGTCGGAGTCCTTGGTCGTCGTTGTCGAAGTCGAAAACTAACCCTTTAATCAGCATATCATGTGGGCCATACCTTCAGGCATAACCAAACTGTCTCAGAGATAAGCAAGGGTTGTAGGTGATGCCTCCCCTAATGCCAAGTAGAGGGACATTAGGAAATTCCCCACAACGGTCAATGATGATAATATTCTCTTTTGATCGAGAACACCAATGGATATCTGAATGGGTAAGAGTCATCAACCGTTGTGACCACCTCAAACCTTGCTCATTCTTCAAAACTTATTGGGGAAGATGAGAAATAAACCATCTTGCCAAGAGAGGAGTGCAACACATGAGAACACCTCTTTTCCTCATTGTACGAGTGTTAAAAGAGTGGAGGATATCTCCAAGCAATGTAGACACCGGGTTGCGAGTCATGAAGATTTTGACAGCACTCACATCTATGAGTTGGTCAGGGTTAGAGAACAAGACCATCCCATAGATGAGAAGAGCCACAATCTCCTCAAAAGCTTGTAAGTCCAAGGAATTCCAGCAGCTTTGGGCCTTCTCAAACAGAAACTTTGACAAGAAGCCTCTGACACCACTTCTAGTTTCCCAATGTGTCGTGACATCATATGAGTGCAAGTGCAGGGTTTGAGCAATCTCTACTGGCTTTGGATCTCTTTCCGTACCTTTGAAGGGTAGTTGATTGATAATAGGAATCCTCAAGAGTTGAGAAAATTCCTCCAAAGTAGGCACAAGTTGGTAGTCAGGAAATGTGAAGCAATGATGCAAAGGGTCAAAGAACTGGAAGAGAACTTTCAGTATATCCTCCTCAGTGTTGGTGGTGACCAAGTTGAGTAGACGACCATGTCTCTCGGTGAATGGAGAATTCTCAGGAATCCTTTAAGCTATCTCCTTGAGTTGAGGAGGAATTCTTACAAGGTTAACTTGGACAGTTTTCCTGCGAAGTGAATCCATAACCTACAAAACAAGAATAAAGATGAATCTCCAAAAACCCTTGAAATGGTTAGTGAATGCATATGATGCTTCATGATGTCCATGATGTTATGCACAAGTATATATGTACAAACAAATCACACAAGTTCCTAGTTTAGGCTTGCATGGGGTTTCATAGGTAAGTACCCTCTTGAAGTTTAGTTGGCTTAACCTGTCCTAGAAATAGTAACTGGGTTCTAAGGAGCTCAATATCACTGGATTGTTTCCTTGTTCATTGTTTCAATTCAGCCTCTTTACTGGAGACCGAAATATTCCAAGGAACCAACCCTCAATGAGTGTAGTATCGAGTATCTACCAACTTCGGACTGCACCAAAGCCAGTCATCTCACTACATCCTAAAAGGCCAAGTTGGTCAAGTAAAGGTTCTAAAAGTCCATTAGTGCTTCATGATATCACTCAACGGCCCCGTATTCTCTTTGATTGACTCAAAGGCTACCGGTACCCACAAATATGTCGCACTAATATAGTTATTGCTTAGACCATGTCGGTATACCCTGTACAGTTTCCGCAACGTATTGCTATTTACCTATGAATGTTTCCCAAATCTGGGTAGAGGATTCAAACCCAAACAATAGAACCAAAGTGTAGAGCATACAAGTCAAAAAAGATAAGCATGTAAAGGTGATCTAAAACTCTAAGGTAACCCCACTTTTATAATTGTCCCCAGCAGAGTCGCCAGTTCTGTGATGCGGTGGGAGAACTGACTTGAGGTTTTGCGTTTGTGTTTGCAAATGTTGCGGTTAGCAAGAGTCACCACCGACTTTTATTTTATCCAAAAGGAAAGGTAAAAAAGCACAGGAAAGACCTTTGAGGAGTTTTCTTGAGTTCGGGGGATAGATTATGAAAAGGGAAGGTATTAACACCCTTTTCATCCATGGTTTTCCATGGGCTCTTAGTTACTTGTTTAGATCACTTGTTTTGCTTTTGCAATTGTTTGAAATGGTGCTTTGTGTGGTTTTGAAAGTATTTTGAAAAGAGGCCATCGTTTAGGCAATCTTTGTAATGATTCTCGCTCGTAAGAATGTATACAAAGATGTTTGTCTTTTGAAAAATGTTTCAATGTTTGAAAGTTGTTTGGAAATGTTTTGAAAATGTGTGTGTGTTTGTTTAAAAATAGCAAGGATTGTTTTGAATTTGATCAAGTAACTAGAAGCATTCTACCTACTCAAAAGTCTTTCCTATACATTTTTATTCCTTTGATATTGTTGATTTACCATGATTTGGTAAACAACCATATCTTTAGATGTTACACGGGATGGGCGTGGGTCATCGTATGACCATGATAGCAATATTGCCAAGTATCTTAGCTTGTTTGAGGGACCAAGATCATTTTGTTTAGGCAACCTTGTCTAGCATCATCGAGGGACTATGATCTTTTGTTTTGTATTGTTTTGCCAAGATACCTAGCATGCATACCATGGCCATTTTTTAGGCAACAAAGTGGGTGAAACCCTAGAGGTGCTTGTGTGCTAAGTGTTGTCATTTTACATGCTTTTGTCTTGTATTAGGTCTTTGTTATTTGTTTGATTTTTGTCTTATCATACAAACCCTAATTTTACTAAACATGTATAATGCGATAAATTGCGTAAAATAAATCTAAGCTATTACAACAATATTATGGGAGGGGGGATACAAGTTTTGAATGGGGGATATTGCTCAAAATAAAACCCTAGAAATTATTACAACCCAGTTGAATTTTGGTACAATAAATAAATAAACAATTATTTAAATATGCAATAAAATGTATGGATGCAAAATGTTTTTTTGTATTTATTTTATATATGTAAAAATGAAATTATTTAAGTCCTAAAAATAAGAAAAATAATAATATTATTTTTGAAAGGGGAAACCCTAATTTTTTTGGTTTAAAAGAAAATTATGTTTTCTATTATTTATTTTTATCCACTTATGTACAAGAAAAAAATAAATAAAATTATTTACAAATATTAAAAATTAAAATATATGTGGAAATAACATTTTATGTATATGAATAATAAAAATAAAAATGTATGATATTTTTAAATATGTTTACTATTTATTTTAAGAAAATAGATTCTACTTATTCTAATAAATCAATATTTTATGCAAAAAATAAGATAAAAAATAAAATAAAATACAAAAAATAAAGAAAATATTTTTTCATGATTTTTTCATGTTCAGAAAAAATATTAAAATCAATAAACATAAAAAATATGAGAAAATATAAAAAAAATAAACAAAATAAGCAAAGGGGGTGCATATAGGAATATGGGGGGTGTGAAAAACAAAACAAGCAGGCCCAAGGCGCGCCAGGCCCAGGGCACTTCATCCCTGTCCTCCAGCCTTCATACGCGCATGTTTTTGCTTCAACATGTAACTCTCTATCCTTGTTCAGCTGAGTTTGGATATGGCAATGTGGGGACTTTGAGTGAGGCCTGAAGATCGTGTGAGCTTCCTTGAAGTTCCCTCAACCTTTTCCAATGCTTAGCTGGTCTTGAGGATGCTTGATACTCCCTGTAGAAGTCACCCTGCAACCTTCAAAAATGAAAATGGTGATGTCTGAAACAGGGCTCACAGTAACAGGACAAGGGCTTGGATAGTTTAGGTAGGATGTATGGAAGATGTTTGATGTGTTACAAAGCAAAACGCACGAGCAAATATGAAGTTGGCTTTGATTTTGCAGAAGATGCCCTGTTTTGGGCAGAAATGTGGTTTTTCTGTTTGGGAGAGTTTTGAATGTTGTGTATTCGTGCTTCGGCTTGTAACAAGTTTGTGAAGTCGTTTAGAATGAGGCCAAACCCTCCCTTTATCAGATGGACCAGTTCTCTTGACTTTTGCAAGTTTTCTTGCTTTTGAAGAAAAGTTGAAGTGACTATGCAAAAGGCTTGTACTTGCTTGCTTGTAGGCTTCAGAGAGTTAGTGAACAAAGCTTGATATCTGTGGACAAAGCTTGTACAAAAGAAACAGGTCCATGGCTCAAGAATTGCAAAGTTGCAAAAAGCATGCTTTATGAAAATAGCAATGTGCCCTTTATGCCATTTATGGATTAAACTCTTGTACAATGATCTAAAGGTTAAAATAAAGCCATTAACCACTAAGCTATAATTTAATTATGGAGTGTATAAGGGATTAGGACCTGTAGTGCAAGGTACAAGCATGCTAGGATCTGATTTGCAACTTGAAGCATTGTAAAAATGGCTTGAACAAAAGTGACAAAATTCCATTTTCTCTTCTTCGATTCTCCCTAACCACAAATGATCTTGGAGAGTTCTTGGACATTTTGGAAATCTTGCAACATGCTCTATAATCCATATTTGAAATTCATTTTGAGATACCTCTTGGAACTAGGTGAAAAATGTCTATGAAGTTAGGTCAAAATCCTGCCTAAATTAGGGCAAATTTTCACTAAGTTCAAAAGTTTATGGACCCCTATTCACAAATTCATATCTTGAGATCCAAGCATCTTTTGGGAAATTTTGTGAAGAAAAGTTGTAGATTTCATGGAGGACTACAACTTTCATGTTGGAATTTTTCTTTGAATCCAATTGCATCATGGTGAAAAAGTTGTGGAAAGTTGGGAAAAAATAAGAAATTTTCCATACTTAGAAAAATTCTAAGTTATGAAAAATTTCAAATTAAAACCCTAATTTTCAATTTTATGTTTCTTGGCCAACAAGTTTCACATTTTGACATATCTTGATGAATTATGACCCTTGGCACTTGATTTTGACCAAAAAGTCAAAGTTTGACTTTTCAATGTGCAGTTGATTTTTGATCAGTTAAATGAAAAATTCATATGTCAATCCTATGCATTTGAGATCTTTTGAACTATGTGATTAGGTAAAGATTATGCTATTGAGTCCTTGAAATCATGCTTGAACCCAATTGGTCATTGGCTAGGTTAAAAATCAGAAATTGCCCTTTCTCAGTCAAAACCCTAATTTTGACCATTTTGCCCTTTTGATGATCTGATCGAATTTCTTGAGGAGTTGTGGTCCAAACTTGATAAAATGGTACATAGGAGCTTAGAATGTTTTTGTGGATCAAAAATTATGAAGTTTGACTGTAAATTGGCCATGGTTGACTTTTCCCCAATACAGTTGATTTTTAGGTCAAATGTCCAATTGACTGGGCAAAAATGTGATTCAAGGCTTGAAACTTGGTATGAGCAATCTTAGGGCTCCAAGATGGTGTATGAAGGTCACATGAAGCATTGATAGTCCAAAAATCCTTGTGCAAACTCAAACCCCAATTTCAGGTCATCAGTGCAAGGTGGGGTCTTGAGCTGAGCAAACCCTAATCTTGTATGGAGTCCAAGAAGTCTTGTTAGGAAAATCTTGATAAAATGAGAGGGAAAATTTTGGGGTACAACTCAAATAATTGGGCAAAAGCTCGAATTTCATTAATAGAATGGTAGTCTGCGAATGGCGAGACTCCATGGATGATTACAAAATTTGGGAAATGGTAATACATAATGGAAAAGATACATTGAGATACAATAACCACTATCCCCCCTAACAACTTTTGAAATCCTGAGCAGCAGCCTCCGTTGAAGTATGGTGAGGATCTGAGAAGATTGTTGCTTTGGTGATCAAGTTTCGTCTGGCGTAGTTACTTGCCAAGAAAATCCCTAACTTTTGCCTAAGCTGCCCTTGCGGGTTTTCAACTTAGTGGGAAATTTATTCTGTTTATATCTCTAATTTTTGCCTAGACCTCCCTTTCGGGTTTTCGGCCTACTGAGATGCTCCTTTTTGCCTAAGCTTCCCTTTCGGGTTTTCAACTTAGCGAGATGTTCTTTTATTTCTTTAGGCGAAGTATTTCTTGACTGCATCAACATTCATGGGACGTGGGAACTCCTCGCCATCCATAGTTTTAAGAATTAATGCACCACCAGAGAAGGCTTTCTTGACAACATACGGGCCTTCAAAATTGGGAGTCAACTTGCCCCTAGAATCAGCGTTGAAAGACATGATCTTTCTGAGCACGAGGTCCCCTTCTCTGAATTCACGAGGTTTCACCTTTTTATCAAATGATTTCTTCATTATTTTCTGATATAACTGCTGTGATACGGTGGGAGAACTGACTTGAGTTTTGCGTTTGTTTTCACAAATGTTTCAGTTTAGCAAGAGTCGCCACCGACTTTTTATTTTATCCTAAAGGAAAGGTTAAAAAAGCACAGGCAAAACCTTTGAGACGTTTTCTTGGGTTCGGGGAGTAGATTATAGAAAGGGAAGGTATTAGCACCCTTTCTATCCATGGTTATCCATGGGCTCTTAGTTACTTGCTTAGATCACTTGCATTTTCAATTATTTGAAATGGTGCTTTGTGTGTGTGGGTTTTGAAAATGTTTTGAAAAAGATGCCTTGTCTAGGCAACCGTTGTAACAATTCTTTACTCGAATGTTTTACAAAAGGTGTTTATCTTTTCGAAAAGATGTTTCAATGTTTTTGAAAGTTTGTTTTTGAAAGTTGTGTTGTGGAGTGTGGTTTTGAAAAGTAGGCAAGCGTGTTTTGCAAGTTTGATCAAGTAACTAAGAGTTGTCTACCCCTAAATTTACTCAAAGATTTTTCTCATGTTTTAACCCTTTTAACAGTATCGTTCCACCATTGTATTTGGTGGACAATCTTGTGTTAGGATGTAAACGGGACAGGCGCGGGGTCATCGTATAGACCATGATAGCAATTTTGCAAAGTATCTTAGCATTTTTTTTGAGGGACTAAGATCATTTTTATAAGGCAACTTTGGATAGCGTCATCGAGGGACTATGATCTTTTGATTTTGTTTGTTTTACCAAGATAGCTTGCATGCGTAACATGGCCCATTTTTGAAGGCAACAAGTGGATGTAACCCTAGGGGTGTTTGTGTGCAAGTGCGTTTTATTGCATACAAGAATTTATTTTTGAATTAGGATTTTCTATTTCATTGATTTTATCTTACCATACACATCCTAATTACTAGCATTTATATTTGAAAGCGATAAAAAGCAGAAATATAGAATCCTACGTTATTACAGCAATTAGGGGGTGGGGATACATATTTGTACATGGGGTGGTTCAACGAGAAAAATAGATAAGAAAAGAAAGTAACAAAAACAAGATAGAGAGAAAGAGAGAGGGAGCCAGCGCGCTACTGAGAGGTCATCAGAAGTTCTGACTCAGGCCCGCTGCCAGATAATCAACCTTTTGGTTAAACTGTATGAGTCATAACTTCTGACTCTGGCACCTGCAAAACAGAAACCTGTTAGTGGGAAGATCAGAAGTTCTGACCCCCATGCGCTTCAAGACAAAAGTTTGTTAGTGGGGATATCAAAAGTTCTGATCCTGCTGGAAATACAATAATTCTCAGAAGTTCTGATATTATTGACAGCAAAACAGGCTTCAGATGTGCTAACGTCAAAGTCAGCACTTGGCTTCTCCCTGTGCTAGTCAGAACATCTGCAATTTTGTTATTTTTCCACAAAACAGAAAACATGTTTGGAACAGCTTCAGCAAATGTCAAAGTGTTTCAGGGGACAGAACCAACAAGGTCACAGGTAGGTTCTATGCTGACTCACTTCCTATCTAAATGTTCTGAGGTATGAAAATCCTCAGAACACAAACAGCAGCATGATGTTTACATTATGTTTATTTGAGCATGCAAAGCTGATGATGCTTAGCAGCGTGATGAAGGTCAGCAGGTGCTTACCTGGCTGTTGGAAAAGTTTGTGAATGAGAGCTAGCTTTTGGCTCTGATGGTGTTCTAGACAGGTTCTTTTTTTGAAAGGGGTAGATGAAGGTGTATGTATGGTCAGAGGCTAAAAGGGTATTCTTTAGTCACAAAAAAAAGCTGGGTATTGATGAAGTTTGAAGGTAAGAAGTTCAAAGTTATGAAACACTGGAGATTTTGGCAGAGTTTCACAGTACTTTCTTGCTAAAAATTTCAGTTTCTCCTCTAGCAATTTTCTGGTTTTTGGACGCCCTTTTTCAGTGGACAATGGTGCTCTATTTATAGGCAAAGCTCTTGTGGATTCTTGAACATTAAAGGCGCCAACAGAGGTTGAATTGTTCTTTGAAAGAAGTTCCTGGGAAGTTGTGATAATAGATAGCCTTTTATTCTTAGGCTGGAACAGCAGGCATGGATTGGGGAGAAGTGACCTCTTAGGTGGACGGTGGCGCGTAGACCCATGCCTAAACCTACATAAAGGCGTTTACCAAGCCACACGTGAAGAGACCCCTTGGATGAATGTTCAGGAGTGGTTTGCAGCATTAATGAGCATTAAATGGTGATGAGACTTATCAACACCAATATTCTGGTAATAGGAAAAAAACTTGAACCAGCAGTTCTGCTTTACCAAAACAACGTAAACCATGCTCTGGTCTTAGCCTCTTGTTGTCTTAGCAAATTCTGGAGATTCTCCTGACTTTCTGACACATTCCTTGGATTTTCTTCTAGAAATCCTGGACTTAGAGATTCTGTATCAGTGTACCACCCACTTTTCTGACCCTTTCATCCTCTGATTTCAGCATGTTCTGAAGGAGCCTTTAGACTTCCTTGCTTCCTTTGCATTCCTTTAGCAAACTCTGGCTGAACTTGCATAATTGCTGAAAGAGATATGTTCTGTTTGAGGCTTACGTGTTGAACCACATTTGCAACTTCTGGCTGAGTTGAGCCAAGCTTGCAACTTCTGACCGTTGATCCAAGCTTGTAACTTCTGACCGTTGAGCCAAGCTTGTAACTTCTGACCGTTTCTATCTGGAGTTTGGTCCAGAAGTTCTGAAGCGCTATTTTCTTCTTAAACACCCATTTTTTAGAGAAAAATTCCAAATGTTTAGAAATTAATTTTTCTCAAGATAAAAGTGTTACCTTTAGAGCTTGTGTGATCATTTTGCTCTTGTAAATGGTTTGCTTGGGAAGAAATGATAATTCAGGACTTGGATTTGTTTCAGGGGGACTCTGAGAATCCAAGATGATTTCCTGAAGAAAGAGAGGGCAAATTTTAGGGTACAACAGTTGCCCCTGTTCAATCTGCTTGGACCTGAAGAGTTAGATTGGCAGATTTGCCTTTCGTGGCTCGAATGTAAAAGGAGATTGGACACTAGAGTGCCCTTAAATTTGCACTCGTCAAGACATGGATGCGGGAATGGGCTTAAAGATGCCATTTGGAGATGGGCTTAGAGATGCCATCTGGAGAGGTGACAAAATCTTATCGGGGATGGGCTTAAAGATGCCATCTGGAATGTTCGTTGAACTGTAGGTTGTTGATGAGTGAGTGAGTATCAGAAAGGTATCCCTGCTTTGGAACATCTCTGAACTGGGGTCTGAATAAGCAATAGATTGTCATCCGTATCTGGAAGCATCTGTAAGCCGTTTTCAAAAGTTGAGTTTGAACAAGCAATAGATTAACATCCGTGTTTGGAGAATCCGTAAACTGTTTTCAGAAGCTGAAGAATTTGAACAAGCGATAGGTTAACATTCGTGTCTAGAGAACCCGTAAACTATTTTCAGAAGTCTTTGAAGTTGAATAAGCAATAGAGAAGCATCTGTTGTTGGGAAGCGTCTGTAAACTGTTTTCAAGAGTTGAAGAATCTGAACAAGCGATAGGTTAACATCCGTGTCTGGAGAACCCGTAAACTGTTTTCATAAGTCTTGAGGTTGAATAAGCAATAGAGCAGCATCTGTTGTTGGGAAGCATCCGTAAACTGTTTTCAAGAGTTGAAGAATCTGAACAAGCGATTGGTTAACATCCGTGTCTGGAAAACCCGTAAACTGTTTTCAGAAGTCTTGAGGTTGAATAAGCAATAGAGCAGCATCCGTTGTTGGGAAGCGTCCGTAAACTGTTTTCAAAAGTTGAGTCTGAACAAGCAATAGATTAACATCTGTTACTGGAGAATTCGTAAACTGTTTTCAGAAGTTGAGTCTGAACAAGCGATAGATTAACATCCGTTACTGGAGAATCTGTAAACTAGTTTCAGAAGTCTTGAGGTTGAATAAGCAATAGAGCAGCATCCGTTGTTGGGAAGCGTCCGTAAACTGTTTTCAAGAGTTGAAGAATCTGAACAAGCGATAGGTTAACATCCGTGTATGGAGAACCCGTAAACTGTTTTCAGAAGTCTTGAGGTTGAATAAGCAATAGAGCAGCATCCGTTGTTGGGAAGCGTCTGTAAACTGTTTTCAAGAGTTGAAGAATCTGAACAAGCGATAGGTTAACATCCGTGTCTGGAGAACCCATAAACTGTTTTCAGAAGTCTTGACGTTGAAGAAGGAACCGGTGTAGGGTCGCCTGATGATGAGTCTGTATAAAAACTGCATCTAGATTGTTAATGATAGCCTTTTATTCTTATCCTGAAAAGGACAAAATGTTAGCTGAACACAAAGTTATGCTGCATGGAATGTATGATGCAATATATGTTATATCGATGTTCATGAGATGAATGCAATGAATGAGCATGTAAGCTGATGAGCTGTCTTGCTGAGGATAGATTAATCTGGATAGCTGGAGATAATAGAAACTTGACTGCTGCCAGGGAAAGTGAGTCCTTGACTGCTGCAGGGGATTGCAAGAATTTTTGATTGCTGAGGATGAGACATCCTTGTTGACTACTGACTGCTTGGGGAACAAGATCTTCCATTGTTGAGGGATCTTAGGACCACTGCTGGGGATTGGAACTCCTTGGTGACTTGTAGGGCGATAGAATTCTGATGATCTCTACTGGGGAGTCCAGAATCTGGTAGACTTATGCTGGAGAAGTAAGACTGAGAATCTTCAGTCTGGTGGGAAGCATCTCTGTGGGGATAAGGTTCACCAGTCTGGTTCCGCTGGGGATAGTGTTTTCAGATTATAAGGCTCTACTGGGGATACTGAAACTTAACTCTGAGGGAAATTAAGTTCTAGACGGCTCTCTGGATGGGGAAATCAGTTTTGAGAAAGCTTTTGTTCTGCTGGAAATCCTGAAGTTTAACTCTGTTTGGAGAATTAAGTTCTGGATTTTAACCTCGTTGAGGAATTTGGGATTTAATTCCGCTGGGGATTCCTTCTGAGAGGGCATCAAGATGCCTATCTGTACTTTCAACCTATTAGTAATCGTCTTTTCCTGATTTGTAAGAAAATGATTATGTACAAATGCATATGCCTATTTAACAAAACATTGGACGTTTCTCAAATAAACATAAGTGCAAAAGGGAAAAAGGAAGTCAAAGCAAATTTCTGTATTTGGAAAAGTGTTTGTATTAACTTTATATAAGTATTTTTGTACAAAGGATACAGACATCCTAGTAAGAGGATGTCGTCGTAAAAATTGAAAAAATTTATACAAAAGAAAGATGGCTATGTGAAACAATTCCATGGGATTCCCATTCTGCTATAGCCTTCACAACTCTGAATATCTGTCCATTCAATGCTTCGTCTGCCGGTGACTGGATTGATCAGAAGCTTGGAGCTTGTTGATGAAGAGATTGTTCTTAAAGTGATCCGACGAGACATAGTCATACGCTTTAATTCCCTAACTTTTGCCTGGATCACCCTTTCGGGTTTTCAATCCACCGGGAAACCCTTTTTTGCCCAAGTCTCCCTTTCGGGTTTTCAACTTGCCGGGTGTACAGATTTTTTTGTTTTATCCCTAATTTTTGCCTGAACCGCCCTTTCGGGTTTTCGGTTCACCGGGATGCCCATTTTTGCCCAAGCCGCCCTTTCGGGTTTTCGACTTGTCGGGTTATTTTATGCGTAGTATCTTTTGACTATGTCTGCATTCGCAGGGTGCGGCAAATCGTCACCGTCCATGGTGGTCAGAATCATTGCACCACCAGAAAATATGCTCTTGATCACAAATGGTCCTTCGTATTTAGGAGTCCATTTGCCCCTGGGATCACTTTGCGGCAAGATAATCCGCTTGATTACGAGATCTCCGACTTGATACACTTTACGTCTGACTTTCTTGTTGAAAGCCTTGATCATCCGTTTTTGATACGTCTAACCATGGCAAACAGCGGCGAGTCGCTTCTCGTCAATCAAATTGAGTTGATCAAGTCGGGTCTGAATCCAATCGTCTTCATTCAAACCAGCGTCCTTCATAATCCTTAAAGAAGGAATCTAAACTTCCATGGGCGGGACAGCTTCCATGCCATATACCAAATAAAATGGGGTTGCCCCGGTTGAAGTACGTGTCGTGGTACGGTATCCATGCAGAGCAAACGGTAATATCTCATGCCAGTCCTTGTAAGTGACTGTCATTTTCTGAATGATCTTCTTGATGTTTTTGTTCGCAGCTTCAACAACACCGTTCATCTTCGGCCGATAGGGAGATGAATTGTGATGATAAATCTTGAACTGTTCGCACAATGCGGTGATCATAGTATTGTTCAGATTTGTACAATTGTCTGTGATGATCCTGTCGGGGACACCATACCGGCATATAAGGTTCTGCTTGATGAAGCGGGCAACCACATTTTTAGTAACAGAGGCGAAGGAAGCCGCTTCGACCCATTTGGTGAAATAATCAATAGCAACCAGGATGAAGCGATGTCCATTGGATGTCGTGGGCTTGATCTCTCCAATCATGTCAATGCCCCACATTGCAAATGGCCAAGGAGCTGTCAGCATGTTGAGAGGAACTGGAGGAATATGAATCTTGTCAGTGTAGACTTGACATTTGTGGCAAGTACGGGAATGTTGATGGCAGTCAGCTTCCATGGTAGACCAATAATAGCCTGCCCTTAGGATCTTCTTAGCCATTGTATGCCCGCTCAAGTGGGTGCCAAACGTACCGCTGTGTATCTCAATCATGATTAACTCTGCTTCAGCTTTGTCTATGCATCAGAGTAAAACACAATCATGGTTGCGCTTATAGAGGATGCCGTTGCTCAGGAAGAACTTGGCAGCAAATTTCCTTAGGAACTTTTTGTCATTTACGGAAGCTCCTTCGGGATATTCTCTAGTTTGGAGATACCTTTTGATTTCGTGAAACCAGGGTTGTTCCACTACTTCTTCGGTATTAATCTCATGACAATGCGCAGGTTCATCCATTCGCTCGATGGTGATTTGGGGAGCCTCATTATCCCAGTTGAGTTTAAACATGGAAGACATTGTAGCCAGAGCATCTGCTAGCTGATTCTCTTCTCGCGGGAAATGCTCGAAGGTAATTTGCTCGAAATGAGGCAACAATGTTAGGACATGTTCTTTGTATGGGATAAGATTAGGATGTTTGGTATCCCACTCTCCTTTGATTTGACTGATTACCAAAGTCGAGTCCCCAAATACGATCAAAGATTCAATCCCCAAGTCTATAGCATCCTTGAGACCAAAGATGCAAGCTTCATATTCATCCATGTTGTTGGTGCAGCTGAAGCAAAGTCGGGCCGTGAAAGGTGTATGGCAACCTTCCGGGGAAATGAGTACCGCACCGATACCGTTTCCAAGTGCATTTGAAGCACCATCAAAGTACAGGGTCCATCGGGATCTTTTTTCAGGTCCGTCATACGGTCTGTTACCTTCGATGTTGTCCAAGCTCATGATGTCCTCGTCCAGGAAGTCGAATCTCATGGATTGATAATCTTTGATAGCTTAATGAGCTAGATGGTCAGCTAGTACACTCCCTTTTATAGCTTTTTGGGTGGTGTATTGGATGTCATACTCAGTCAGGATCATTTGCCATCTAGCTATTCTTCCAGATAAAGCAGGCTTTTCGAAGATATACTTGATGGGATCCATTTTGGAAATCAATAGAGTGGTATGAGTCAGCATATACTGCCTCAGTCGGCGAGCAGCCCATACCAAAGCGCATCAAGTTTTCTCGAGCAGTGAGTAGCGAGTCTCACAGTGGGTAAACTTTTTGCTAAGGTAATAAATGGCATGCTCTTTTCGACCAGACTCGTCATGCTGGCCCAACACGCACCCCATTGAGTTATCCAAAATGGTCAGATACATGATCAGCGGCCTTCCTTCGACGGGTGGCATTAGAATAGGAGGTTCTAGCAAATACTCCTTGATCTTATCAAAAGCAGCTTGGCAATCGTCGTTCCATTCGACTACCTGATCTTTCTTCAATAGTTTGAAAATTGGCACACAGGTAGACGTCAGATGAGAGATGAATCTGGCAATATAGTTCAAGCGCCCCAAGAACCCTCTAACCTCCTTTTCAGTACGGGGAGCAGGCATTTCTCGTATAGCTTTCACTTTTGCTGGATCGACCTCAATGCCTTTGTTGCTGACAATAAATCCTAGAAGTTTACCAGACCTAACTCTAAAAGTACACTTACTTGGATTCAGCCTGAGTTTGTATTCTTTCAACCTGGCAAACAGCTTCTGCAAATGCTCAAGGTGTTCCTCCTCTGTTTGTGATTGAGCTATCATATCGTCTACGTAAACTTCGATCTCATGATGTATCATATCATGAAACAAAGCCACCATGGCACGCTGATAAGTTGCCCCTGCGTTCTTCAGTCCGAACGGCATCACCTTGTAGCAGAAGGTACCCCATTGTGTAACAAAGGTTGTTTTCTCCATATCCTCGGGGGCCATTTTAATCTGGTTGTAGCCCGAGAATCCATCCATGAAGGAAAACACCTTGTGCTGAGCTGTATTGTCAATCAAAATGTCGATGTGCGGTAGCGGAAAATCATCTTTAGGACTAGCCCTATTCAAATCCCGGTAATCCACACACATTCTGACCTTGCCGTCTTTTTTAGGAACTGGCACGATGTTAGCAACCCATTGTGGATAGGATGTAACAGCCAGAAAGCCAGCGTTGAATTGCTTCATTACTTCTGTTTTAATTTTCTCAGACATGTCGGGTCTCATTCGGCGGACTTTTTGCTTGATCGGCGGACAATCCTCTCTTGTAGGGAGACGGTGAACCACGATATCTGTGTCTAAACCCGGCATGTCTTCATAAGACCAGGCGAAGATTTCAACGTACTCATTCAACAGATGTATCAAGCGCTTTTTGACATTTGGTTCTAGATTGGCACCCACTTGTACTTCCTTTCGGTCTTCCTCTGTTCCTAAGTTGACAGTTTCCAACAACTCTTCATGAGGCAAGATGGCTTTTTCTTCTCGCTGTAGAAGTCTGGCTAGCTCCCCTGGTACTTCACAATCTTCGTCATCTTCATACTCAGCCTGATTGACCAAATCGTCAGAGTTATTGAAGGACATAGCAGAATAGTCACCCATAGAATCCGGAGTGGATGGGTACCTACATTTGTGAGTGTGGGTGTGTATAAGGGATAGCCATCCTTAAACAAACAAAATGCAAAAGGAAAGAAAATGAACATAGCAGCTTATAAATGAAAAACGTCCAATGATTCATTAAACATGGCATATGAATATGAAGAGAATCATAACCCTTACAAATGGACCTACATGCCCCGGGCAAGGCATGAGCTGAAAAAGTAGTGTTCAGATTGTTTAAAAGTAATTATTACAGACCAACAGGAAATGTTCGAAAGATAAGTTACTGATTAATGAAAGTAATGGGGACGAAGTCTTTCGCCTCCCAGTTGCGTAGTCCCCCTTCGACGGTTGGGAAGATCCATTCTTCAATGTTACCCTCTTTGTCTTCGTCTTCCAACGCATTAATTCCATGAGGAGAAATCTTGATGGGTGTCCTTTCGACTTTTGAGCGATGCATAGCTTTCTGCCCCACAGCGGTAAATCCCAACCCAAACTTGTCTGTTTTGTGAGGAAATTCAGGTAACTGACCCCATGTTGAACTCTTCCCCTCCTTCATTGCAGCCTTCGCGTATCTCAGTGATGCCATCCTGGCCACCTGCTTGGGTACCTCAGCTACTGCCTTTGCTACAGCAACTTCGGGAGCAATTTCCTCGAAGTGTTGGAATGGTGTTTCAATGAATTCGCCCTCCACTTCCACATACCGAAAGGAGTTTAGGTGACTGACCATATATTCCTCTTCACCGTGTACAGTTATGATCCTTCCTTTGACAGGGTATTTCAGCATCTGATGTAGGGAGGAAGTGACTGCGCCAGCATTATGTATCCATGGCCTCCCTAGCAAGCAAGAGTATGATGGGCGGATGTCCATCACGTAGAAGGTTGAGTGGAATACTTCAGATCCTACCTTGATAGGGATATCGACCTCCTCATGTACCATTCTTTTAGACCCGTCAAAGGCCCTGACAATGATATTACTCGGTTTCAGCTCCAAGCCCTCACAGTCCAATCGATCCAAAGCTTTCTTAGGCAGCACATTCAGAGAAGAACCAGTGTCGACCAAAACATGGGAAAGAGTAGTTCCTCGAAATTCCACGGACACATGCAATGCGTCATTGTGCTTTCTTCCTTTCGGAGTCAGGTCAGCATCAGAGAAACCCAGGCCGTTGTCGGCAGTAAGGCTGGCTACACAATCCTGGAATTGGTCGGCTGAGGTTTCCTGGGGTACATGGGTTGTCTTCAAAAACCTTATCAATGCTTTGGCATGAGCCTCCGAACAACGCAGCAATGCTAACATGGAGATCTTCGAGGGAGTTTGCCCCAGTTGCTCTACCACGTCATAATCACTCTTCTTAATTATTTTCAGAATCTCCTCCATTTCTTTCTTAGAGGTTTCGGGGACAACCAATGGCTGAGCCCTCGTCCTGACGAGCTCATCTTGGATCCCTTTCCCCTTATCAGCAGAAGTAGGAGGGACAACCACAGGAATAACATCTTCTTCAATCAACGGAGTTCTTGCGGAAAGTTTTATCGGTGCAGGGGTAACTTTGGCAACAGCTGAGGGTCCAAGGATTGCCTTCGAAGGGGCAATCTCTGGAGAAAATATTCTCCCACTTCGGGTAATCTTACTTGTACCGGCAATGTTTCCAATGTCGGCATCTTCTTCATCAGAGCTTTCCTCGGTTATCTCAACTTGTTTAACACCATGGTAGTAGATTTCTCCACCGTAATTCCATGGTATTGATTTGTCAGAAATGTAGGGGACAGGCCCAGGCATAGTTATTTTCAGAGGAACAAACTTTGTAGTGGATGTAATCTTAACAGGCTTTTTAGGGACCTTGGAAAGATTGGTGGAAATGGTGATTATTGAAACATCTTCGATAGGGGTTGGAGTAGCAGGAATCTTTTCGAAAAGAATTTGTTGACTGTCCATTAGGCCTTGGATGCCTATCTTCAGCAATGGAAAGTCGATTGGTAGAGAGGAACAACAGTAGCAGTCTTCTTTACATCCTGGGAAAATCCCAGCCTTTAACAGATTCAACTTGATCGTCAACAGTGGAGTCATCAGATCATCAACAGCAGAAACACACAGATCTTCTTCAATAGCATGGACATTGCGACCATGCTTCGACATTGGAGCGGATATTACGTTTGGCTTCTCTGGAGCATTGAACTCAACCTCTTTTGCATCTATCAAGTCTTGAATTTTATGCTTAAGCGCCCAGCAATCGTTGGTGTCATGCCCGATGCTGTCAGAATGATAGGCACATTTAGCATTAGGATGATAATGCGGGGAAGATGTGTTCACATTTTTTGGTGCCTCTTTGATAGTAGTGGGATTTAGCTTCAACAAATGGGGAAGAACTTGCACGGGCGTAATATTGATGCGGGTGAACTGCCGTTGTGGCCGCTCCACCCATTATTGATTTGGTCTGGACTGATTGTTACGAGGCTGATCATTTGATGAATTTTGGATCATCACGGCCCCCACGGTCGGCCGGCGTTCAGTTCTTCCCGATCTTTTCTGAGAGTATATAACAGCTTCTTCCTTCTTGGCCGGAAATGATTTCTTAGCAGTTGTAGAGGCAGAGGCATCCCTTTGAATCTTTCCATTCTTAATACCTGCTTTCACCCGTTCTCCAGTCAGAATCAATTCAGTAAACCCTACAGAAGAGCTCCCGATCAAATGGTTGAAGAATGGGCCAGATAAGGTCCCCAAGAACATATCAACTAGTTCTCTATCAGAAAGAGGTGGCTGCACTCTTCCGGCCAAGTCGCGCCACTTCTGGGCGTATTCTTTGAATCCCTCATTTGAGGCCATCCCCATACTCTGGAGATGAGTACGAGTTGGCACCAAGTCAGCATTATATTGATATTGGCGATAAAAGGCTACTGCCAAGTCTTCCCAGTTATGCACTTCTGACCTCTCAAGCTGGTAGAACCAGTCTAGCTGTGTACCGGACAAACTGTCCTGAAAGAAGTGTACCCAAAGATTTCTGTCGGATGTATGAGGTTGAATTCTTCTGACATATGACCTCAAGTGCATTTTTGGGCAAGACAGCCCGTCATACTTTGCAAAAATTAGCACCTTAAACTTTGGAGGGATCACAATTCCAACAATCAATCCCAATTCTTCAAAATCTAACCCAGGAACCCTTTGCAGCTCCATAGCTGCCAGCCTCTCCTCCAGGTTTTTGTATTTGTCGTCCGCTGGCGGGTATTGTTGCTCTGAGTAGTCTTCATCTTCCTCAGCCTCTTCTTCTTCAGCTTCGGACTCGGAAGGTAGTGCAGCTCCTTTTCCTTTACTGGTTCCCTCTTCAGATGTGGAGGGAAATTCAAGAACTCTTCTAGCTTCATTCTCAAACCTTCTTCCCAGTGTAGCTACCCCAACTCTTTTCTTCTTCTTTTTCACCTTTTCTTGCTCTTTGTTCCCAATCAGTGCCTTTAGATCCTCCTGACCCTTTGCCAAGGTCATTAAGAGTTGTTGAAACTGTGAGTTTTGTGACTGCAGATCTTTGACCGTCTGTTCGAGATCCATCTGGCTGAAATAAACAGCAGAAAGATAAGGAAACCTGGTGTGGAGACCTGCTTATACATATGATGAATGATATGTTTATTCATGCAATGCATTCAAGGATTTAGAAATTCAAAATTGTTGCAAACAAAAAGAACACACGTCATATAAATAAGAAGAAAATTTGTCAGTACATAAATGCCCCATGGGCCAAATATTACAAAAACTTCTTAAGGCAAAAAGACGTTGCGCATCCTCTTTGGTGCGATGTAGGTGTTGAGGGTCTCCTACTCGTGAAGTCGGCGGGTAAGCTCCAAAACCTTCTTCTCATTGGCGTAGAAGCTGGCTTCAAAAGTATTCCGCTCTCCCTTGAGTTGGATCCAACTCTTCTGCATCTCCTCCCATGATGTTGGCATGTCAGGATATAGGATGGTGTAGGGAACCTCTCCTTCCTTAACAGGCTCTTTAATCAAAGGGAGAATATGAGGGTAAGGCATCATAAGACTCTGGGCTCGGGTCCTTACCCACTTGAGATAAGGCTCAAGAGGGATGGAGTTCTTGTGCCCCATTGTCTTGCTATCTACCTTGTTAGGCATCCTCCAAGCTCTGATGAATCTTTGGCGAAGTCCTTGCGCATCGTTGTTGAAGTCAAAAACTAGGTCAGGAATCAGCATGTCATGAGGGCCATCCCTCCATGCATATCCAAATTGTCTCAAAGCTAGACAAGGGTTGTAGGTAATGCCTCCTCTAATGCCGAGTAATGGAACATTAGGGAACTCACCACAACGATCGACGATGATGACATTTTCTCTGGACCAAGAACACCAATGTACATCAGAGTGTGTGAGGGTCATCAATCGTTGTGACCATCTTAAGCCTTGTTCATTCCTCAAAACAGATTGTGGAAGGTGAGAAATAAACCACCTTGCAAGGAGAGGAGTACAACACATGAGAAAACCCCTCTTTCTCATTGTTCATGTGTAAAATGAGTGGAGGATGTCCCCAAGCAATGTAGGTATGGGATTCCTGGATAGGAAAATCTTGACAGCATTGACATCTATAAGTTGGTCAGGGTTTGGGAACAAGACCAACCCATAAATAAGGAGTGCCACAATCTCTTCAAAGGCTTGCAGATCCAAAGAATTCCAACACTCTTGTGCCTTCTCAAACAAGAATTTTGCCAAGAAGCCTTTGACACCACTTCTAGTCTCCCAATGCCCCTTGATGTCAGATGGTTGCAAGCGTAGTGCTTGAGCAACATCTTCAGGCTTTGGTTCTTTTTCCGTACCATTGTAGGGTAGTTGATTAAGAATAAGAATCCTTAGGAGTTGAGAAAATTCCTCCAAAGTAGGCACCAATTGGTAGTCGGGGAATGTGAAACAGTGGTGAAGGGGGTCAAAGAAATGGAACAACACTTTCACCATGTCTTCTTCAATGCTGGTGTTGACTAGGCTGAGCAGTCTACCATGTCTTTCACTGAAGAGAGAGCTTTCTGAAATTCTGGATGTGAGCTCCTTGAGTTGAGGAGGGATTCTCACAAGGTTGACTTGGATAGTTTTCCTGCGAAGAATTTCCATGACCTACAAAACAGGAACAAAGATGAAGATCCAAACCCTTGAAATGGTTAGTGGATGCATATGATGCTTTATTATGTTCATGATGTATGCACAAACATATGTACAAGCAAGTCACACAAAACCCTAGTTTCAGGCTTGCATGGGGTTTCATAGGTAAGTACCCTCTTGAGTGAAGTTGGCTTAAAAACCTGTCCTATAAATAGTAACCGGGTTCTAAGGAGCTCAATATCATTGGATTGTTTTCCATGTTCATTGTTTTGGTTTAGCCACTTAACTAGCGACCAAAATATTCTAAGAAAACAACCCTCAATGAGTGTAGTATCGAGTATCTACCAACTTCGGACTGCACCAAAGCCGGTCATCTCACTACCCCTAATGAAAGGCCAAGATGGTCAAGTAAGGTTCTAGGTCATTAGTGCTTAGTGACATCACTCAGCGGCCCCGTACTCTCCTTGATTGAACTCAAGGGTTACCAGTACTCATAAATATGTCGCACTAATATAGCTATTGCTTCAACCGTGTCGGTATACCCCACACAGCTTCCACAACGTATTGTTATCAATGAATGTTTCCCAAATCCGGGTGTAGGATTTCAAGCCCAAACAAGAGAACCAAGATGTAAAGCAATCAAAGCAAACAATTAGTCAGGCAAGAGGGTGATCTAGGCCCTAAGGTTACTCCACTTTTAAACATCAATCCCAGCAGAGTTGCCAGTTCTGTGATACGGTGGGAGAACTGACTTGAGTTTTGCGTTTATTTTCGCAAATGTTTCGGTTTAGCAAGAGTCGCCACAGACTTTTTATTTTATCCTAAAGGAAAGGTTTAAAAAGCACAGGAAAAACCTTTGAGACATTTTCTTGTGTTCGAGGAGTAGGTTATAGAAAGGGAAGGTATTAGCACCCTTTCTATCCATGGTTATCCATGGGCTCTTAGTTACTTGCTTAGATCACTTGCATTTTCAATTATTTGAAATGGTGCTTTGTGTGTGTGGGTTTTGAAAATGTTTTGAAAAAGATGCCTTGTCTAGGCAACCGTTGTAACAATTCTTTACTCGAATGTTTTACAAAAGGTGTTTATCTTTTCGAAAAGATGTTTCAATGTTTTTGAAAGTTTGTTTTTGAAAGTTGTGTTGTGGAGTGTGGTTTTGAAAAGTAGGCAAGCGTGTTTTGCAAGTTTGATCAAGTAACTAAGAGTTGTCTACCCCTAAATTTACTCAAAGATTTTTCTCATGTTTTAACCCTTTTAACAGTATCGTTCCACCATTGTATTTGGTGGACAATCTTGTGTTAGGATGTAAACGAGACAGGCGCAGGTCATCGTATAGACCATGATAGCAATTTTGCAAAGTATCTTAGCATTTTTTTTTAGGGACTAAGATCATTTTTATAAGGCAACTTTGGATAGCGTCATCGAGGGACTATGATCTTTTGATTTTGTTTGTTTTACCAAGATACCTTGCATGCGTAACATGGCCCATTTTTGAAGGCAACAAGTGGATGTAACCCTAGGGATGTTTGTGTGCAAGTGTGTTTTATTGCATACAAGAATTTATTTTTGAATTAGGATTTTCTATTTCATTGATTTTATCTTGCCATACACATCCTAATTACTAGCATTTATATTTGAAAGCGATAAAAAGCAGAAATATAGAATCCTATGCTATTACAGCAATTAGGGGGTGGGGATACATATTTGTACATGGGGTGGTTCAACGAGAAAAATAGATAAGAAAAGAAAGTAACAAAAACAAGATAGAGAGAAAGAGAGAGGGAGTCAGCGCGCTGCTGAGAGGTCATCAGAAGTTGTGACTCAGGCCCGCTGCCAGATGATCAACCTTTTGGTTAAACTGTATGAGTCAGAACTTCTGACTCTGGCACCTGCAAAACAGAAACCTATTAGTGGGAAGATCAGAAGTTCTGACCCCCATGCGCTGCAAGACAAAAGTTTGTTAGTGGGGATATCAGAAGTTTTGATCCTGCTGGAAATACAATAATTCTCAGAAGTTCTGATATTATTGACAGCAAAACAGGCTTCAGATGTGCTAACGTCAAAGTCAGCACTTGGCTTCTCCCTGTGCTAGTCAGAACATCTTCAATTTTGTTATTTTTCCACAAAACAGAAAACATGTTTTGAACAGCTTCAGCAAATGTCAAAGTGTTTCAGAGGACAGAACCAACAAGGTCACAGGCAGGTTCTATGCTGACTCTCTTCCTATCTAAACGTTCTGAGGTATGAAAATCCTCAGAACACAAACAGCAGCATGATGTTTACATTATGTTTATTTGAGCATGCAAAGCTGATGATGCTTAGCAGCGTGATGAAGGTCAGCAGGTTCTTACCTGGCTGTTGGAAAAGTTTGTGAATGAGAGCTAGCTTTTGGCTCTGATGGTGTTTTGGACAGGTTCTTTTTTTGAAAGGGGTAGATGAAGGTGTATGTATGGTGAGAGGCTGAAAGGGTATTCTTTAGTCACAAAGAAATCTGGGTATTGATGAAGTTTGAAGGTAAGAAGTTCAAAGTTATGAAACACTGGAGATTTTGGCAGAGTTTCACATTACTTTCTTGCTAAAAATTTCTGTTTCTCTTCTAGCAATTTTTCTGGTTTTTAGACGCCCTTTTTCAGTGGACAATGGTGCTCTATTTATAGGCGAAGCTCTTGTGGATTCTTGAACATTAAAGGCGCCAACAGAGGTTGAATTGTTCTTTGAAAGAAGTTCCTGGGAAGTTATGATAATAGATAGCCTTTTATTCTTAGGCTGGAACAGCAGGCATGGATTGGGGAGAAGTGACCTCTTAGGTGGACGGTGGCGCGTAGACCCATGCCTAAACCTGCATAAAGGCGTTTACCAAGCCACACCTGAAGAGACCCCTTGGATGAATGTTCAGGAGTGGTTGGGAGCATTAATGAGCATTAAATAGTGATGAGACTTATCAACACCAATATTATGGTAATAGGAAAAAAACTTGAACCAGCAGTTCTGCTTTACCAAAACAACATAAACCATGCTCTGGTCTTGGCCTCTTGTTGTCTTAGCAAATTCTGGAGATTCTCCTGACTTTCTGACACATTCCTTGGATTTGCTTCTGGAAATCCTGGACTTAGAGTTTCTGTATCAGTGTACCACCCACTCTTCTGACCCTTTCATCCTCTGATTTCAGCATGTTCTGAAGGAGCCTTCAGACTTCCTTGCTTCTTTTGCATTCGTTTAGAAAACTCTGGCTGAACTTGCGTAATTGCTGAAAGAGCTATGTTCTGTTTGAGGCTTACGTGTTGAACCACGTTTGCAACTTCTGACTGAGTTGAGCCAAGCTTGCAACTTCTGACCGTTGAGCCAAGCTTGTAACTTCTGACCGTTGAGCCAAGCTTGTAACTTCTGACCGTTTCTATCTGGAGTTTGTTCCAGAAGTTCTGAAGCGCTATTTTCTTCTTAAACACCCATTTTTTAGAGAAAAATTCCAAATGTTTAGAAATTAATTTTTCTCAAGATAAAAGCGTTGCCTTTAGAGCTTGTGTGATCATTTTGCTCTTGTAAATGGTTTGCTTGGGAAGAAATGATAATTCAGGACTTGGATTTGTTTCAGAGGGACTCTGAGAATCCAAGATGATTTCCTGAAGAAAGAGAGGGCAAATTTTGGGGTACAACAACTGCCCATGACACAAAGTTGTCATTATCTTCTCTTCAATCAAATTCAATTGGTCAAACCTGTTCTGAACCCATTCAGCCTCTATCGATTTGGCTTCCATTATCACACGCAGCGAGGGAATCTCCACCTCGACAGGGAGTACAACTTCCATTCCATACACTAGGGAAAACGGGGTCGCTCCTGTTGAAGTGCGAACAGATGTTCGATGTCCATGTAGAGCAAAAGGGAGCATTTCATGTCAATCCTTATAAGTGACAACCATTTTCTGGATAATTCTCTTGATATTCTTATTAGCAACTTCAATAGCCCCATTCATCTTTGGCCTGTATGGAGATGAATTATGATGGACAATCTTGAATTCTTCACACAGTTCTGTCATCATCTTGTTGTTAAAATTTGAACCATTGTCAGTGTTGATTCTGCTTGGCACACTGTATTGGCATATAAGATTGTTTTTGATGAAACGCACCACCACTTGTTTGGTAACATTGGCATGTGAAGCAGCATCTACCCATTTGGTAAAGTAGTCAATTGCTACCAAGATGAAACGGTGTCCATTCGAAGCCTTGGGTTCTATCATCCCAATCATGTCAATACCCCCACATAGAGAAAGGCCATGGGGAGGAAATCACATTGAGAAGTGTCGGGGGCACATGGATCTTATCTGTATAAATCTGGCATTTATGGCACTTCTTTGCAAATTTGTAACAATCGGATTCCATTGTCAACCAATAATATCCTGCCCTTAGCATCTTTTTAGCCATTGAATGTCCATTAGCATGAGTGCCAAATGAACCTTCATGAATCTCATGCATCAATATGTCTGCTTCGTGTCTATCCACGCATCTGAGCAAGACCATGTCAAAATTTCTCTTGTATAGCACATTTTCACTGAGGAAGAAACTGACTGCCAATCTTCTCAGTGTCTTTCTATCTTTCTTTGATGCACCAAATGGGTATTCCTGAGTCTGAAGAAAATGTTTGATATCATAATACCAAGGTTTTTCATCTACTACCTCCTTTGTCGCAAACACATGAGCGGGCCTATCTAGCCGACGAACTGTAATTCGGGGTATATCATTCCAAGCAGTTACTTGGTACATGGAAGCCAGAGTTTCCAGAGCATCTGCCATTTGGTTTTCATCTCTAGTAATGTGATGGAATTCAACTTTATTGAAGAAGGGTAGTAATCTTCTATCATAATCTTTGTAAGGGATCAAGCTAGGGTGACGAGTGTCCCATTCTCCTTTAATCTGATTTATTACCAAAGATGAATCACCATACACATCTAAAATCTTGATTCTGAGATCAATAGCTTCCTCAAAACCCATAATGCAAGCCTCATATTCCGCCATATTATTAGTTCAATCAAATGTTAACCTTGCAGTAAAAGGAATGTGCGACCCATGAGGAGTGACAATCACAGCACCAATTCCTTTACCATAAGCATTCACCGCTCCGTCAAATACCATACTCCAACGAGATTCAGGGTCAGGGCCCTCCTCAGGCAATGGTTCATCATAATCTTTCACTTTTAAGAACATCACATCTTCATCGGGGAATTCATATCCTGCAGACTGATGATCTTCCACCGGCTGGTGAGCAAGATAATCTGCCAACACACTACTTTTGATAGCTTTTTGAGTGCGGTATTCAATATCATATTCAGATAACAACATCTGCCAGCGGGAAATTCTCCCAGTAAGAGTAGGCTTTTCAAAAATATACTTGATTGGATCCATTTTGGAGATCAACCAAGTAGTATGATTCAACATATACTGCTGCAAATGCTTTGCCGCCCAGGCCAAAGCACAACATGTTTTTTCTAGCATAGAATACCGCGACTCACAATCAGTGAACTTTTTGCTGAGATAATAAATGGAGAACTCTTTCTTTCATGTTTCATCCTGTTGTCCCAGAATACAACCCATGGATTTATCTAACACTGTCAGATACATAATCAACAATCTTCCTTCTTAGGAGGGAGCAAGATAGGAGGTTCAAGCAGATACTCTTTAATACTTTTAAATGCCCTTTGGCAGTCATCTGTCCACACACAACCTTGATCTTTCTTTAACAACTTAAAGATCGATTCACATGTTGCAGTCATGTGGGAAATAAACCTGGAGATATAATTCAAACGCCCGAGGAAACCCCTGACTTGCTTTTTAGTTCTTGGCACTGGAATTTCTTAAATTTCCTTGAATTTGTCAGGGTCAACTTCAATTCCTTTCTGGATAACAATAAAACCCAACAATTTCCCCGGTCTAACTCTGAAGGTGCATTTATTTGGATTCAGGCGGAGACGATACTTCCTCAAACGCTGAAACAACTTCAACAAATCTTCTATATGCCCTTCTTCAGTTTGGGATTTGGCAATCATATCATCAACATATACTTCGATTTCCTTGTGCATCAGATCATGGAATAGGGTTGTCATAGCCCTCAGGTACGTTGCACCAGCGTTCTTCAACCCGAAGGGAATCACTCTGTAACATAATGTTCCCCAGGGTGTGATAAACATTGTTTTTTCCATGTCCTCTGGAACCATTCTTATTTGATTATACCCAGAAAATTCGTCCATGAACGAGAATACCTTGAATTTTGTTGTTCTATCCACTAACATGTCAATGTGAGGCAATGGAAAATCATCTTTTGGACTAGCTTTATTTAGATCTCTGTAATCTACGCACATGCGGACTTTTCTATCTTTTTTCTGTACAGGGACAATATTGGCAATCCATTGAGGGTACACTGATATCACAAGAAAACCAGCATTAATCTGTTTTAGGACCTCCTCCTTGATCTTTACTGCCATATCTGGATGGGTTCTTCTCAACTTTTGTTTAACTGGCAGGCACTCTGGCTTCAACGGCAAGCGATGCTCGGTAATGTCTGTATCTAGACCAGGCATATCTTGATAAGACCAAGCAAAAATATCCATATACTCTTTGAACAGCTCAATCAACCCGTTATTCATATCATGATGCAACGATGCTCCAATCTTAACCTCCTTCGGATCTTCTTCTGAACCCAGATTAACCACTTCCAAAGGCTCCTTATATGGCTGAATGGTATTTTCCTCGTGCTCAAGAAACCGTGAGACCTCTTCTGGAATCTCATCATAATCTTCTTCTTCGGCCCCAAACACAGGACAATCAAAGTTGGGAGAGGGTGCAGGGTCATTGTATTCAATGGGTTTTTTAATTAATCTGCACATGTGATTTATGATTGCTTTTAGAAACTGACACATATAACAAGTGATCATGCAGATTAATTTTCAGTTATTATTTATTTTGAAAAGGGTTTTTTTTATTATTACCATTTCCCAAGAAAAAGGCAGAAAATAAAAGACATAATTTGGAAGCAAAGACAACTTTTATTAATGATCTTATCAATTATAGCAAACAGATAAGCCCTACAATATTAATACTTCCACCTTGGGCAGAGTGAAAGCTTTTCAAAAGAAAGAAACAGATTAACAAAACAAATTACTTTGAAACATGCATTTAAGAAGGAACATCAATGGTGACCCAATTCTGAACTCGGACTCCATGCGTCACATAATTAGGTGCTTTCTACTCTGCTTCATCCTCTTCAACAGCATTAATTCCAGAACCAATCGGATGGAGGTAGCCTCCGCTGTAGAAAACATCATGATAACTGTTCACAGAAGACTTTGACTTCAAACTCTTGCCTTTACCATTACTCAAAGAGAAACCTAAACCAGCTATGTTCTTTTTCACGGGTGGATCCACAAGTCGTCCCCACACTGCATTATGACCATTGCGCACAACCTGCTGCGTATCCTTCAAAGAAACCACAGAATTCTCATTCTTCCTTATGTTGTCAATGGATAGGGCTTGGAACTGGGTTCCAACAGCAGCCTCATCTGCTTCTACAATACTGAAAGAGGATAGATGGGATATCAACAACGCCTGCTCCCCATTTATGATCACTACCTTCCCTTCACGCACAAACTTTAGCTTCTGATGCAGAGTTGAAGTGATAGCCCCTGCTTCGTGTATCCATGGTCGTCCAAGCAAACAACTACACGCGGGAATAATATCCATTACCTGGAAAGTTATCAAGAACAAATGTGGTCCTATATGGATGGGCAAGTCCACTTCACCGATGACAGATTTCCTCGACCCATCAAAAGCCTTCACAATGATGCCACTCGGGCGCATAGGTGTTCCCTGATACTTTAACTTCATGAGGGTATTTCTTGGTATAACATTCAACGCAAATCCGTTATCAATTATCACATTAGATAGCGAGTCATTCTTGTAGTTCATGGATATGTGGAGGGCCAGGTTGTGATTCCTCCCTTCGTCTGGTAACTCATCATCGCAAAAACTCAAGTTGTTACATGATGTAACGTTTCCAATTGCGCTACTGAATTGATCTAATGGCATGTCATTCTCTACAAAAGCTTGGTCTAGTACTCTCATCAATGATTCCCTATGAGCTGAGGAATTCATCAGTAATGCCAGGATGGATATCTTTGAAGGAGTCTGCAATAGCTGATCTATAATTTTGTAGTCGCTCATCTTAATTACCTTCAGGATATCATCCACTTCTTTCTCTAATGTGGCTCCACTAGTCTCTCCTGTAGCCTCCTTAGGCTCATCGTTCTCAGCAATTTTCTTTCCAGCAACAACATCTTTTCGAATAACCGGCGCAAACACACGACCACTACGGGTCACCCTGCTATTATCAGCTATATTCCCAACATCTGGCATTGGTTGGATGGGAACTTCCACCCCATCTTCCAAGATTGTAGCGTTGTATTTGTAAGACACAACCTTATCCGATTTATAGGGAACAGGTCCTGGCAGACTAATTACCAATGGGGTATCACCTGGTTTGCTATGGTACTCAACCTCAAGATGAGCGGGTGCACCAAAATAAGGTACAATGACGTTTACACCTTCCTCAACACAATCAGCCCTCAAAAGGTCATTTTCGGAAAACAAATCTTCGTCTGAAGAAAAATACTCATCCGCGGAGGTATATTCTTCCTCTGACTCTTCTTCCATCAAATAAACTTCAACCATATCAATCTCATGATAATCATCTCTCTGACCTGTGATCTTGATAGTCCCATTATCTAACAGCAACTGAACACCCTCTATCATAATAGAACATCCTCGGGGGTCTCGACAACAAACTATGCAAGACCCATATTGGTGTTCCACCTGACCAGCAGTACGGCAAAAGGTAGCATGCAAATGTACGAGATCTTCATTCAAATGCTCTACTTCAAAAATTCTGAATTCATCCAGACATCCAGAAACCATATTCACTTCCTCCTCATATTCTTCCCTAGGCCTGATTATATGGATTAAACCTTCATCCATCATCTCCTGCAAATCATCCTTTATCTTCTTGCAACCCTGGATGTTTGTACTGCAAAAAGTACAACCAGCATGGTCATGCGTATAATAACTGAATTCACATAGATCTACGTGCATCTTTACCAAATCCCCTCTAACCAGATTAATGTCAAAAATTCGGAAATCACCGGGACAACCGACCACCATATTCACAGTATTCACTCCCCCGTGCTTGGGTAGAGGATTGTCTTTCACATTAGGTCCCATGTCTTTAAAAGATAAAATTCCAGACTTCATCAACCTTTGCACTTCGGTCCTCAAAGGATAACAATTCTCAACACTATGCCCTGGTGCTCCCTGATGAAAGGCGCACGTCTGGTCTACTTTGTAATACCAAGGCAAAGGTGATGGTACTGTTGGAGGTGGTCGTGTCTGGACCAACTTTTTCTGAATCAATGCTGGTAATAGCTCTGGATAACTCATGATAATAGGGTCATAGTTCTCCCTTCTCTGATTATTCCCTTGGTTCCCCTGTTGGGATTGTCTTTGATAAGCAACGGTAGTTGGAGCGGCATTCATAACAGGAGTCACTGAAGCAACTTGCTGGTGACGCTGAATATTCCTCATAGGAGTATTCACTCTCCTCTCTTGTATGACAGCATTGGTATCCCCCTCTTTCTTCTTTGTAAACCCATAAGCTGGCTTCTTCATACCTCCAGATCCTTCACCCTTTATCAAACGACCTTCTCTTACTGCCTCTTCTAGGCGGACACCCATTCCTACCATCTCTATAAAATCACTTGGGGCACTTTCTACCATTCTTTCGTAGTAGAAGGCACTCAGCGTCTTCAGAAAAATTTTAGTCATTTATTTCTCCTCCATGGGAGGAATCACTTGTGCAGCCACTTCGCGCCATCTCTGTGCATACTCTTTAAATGATTCTCTATCTCTCTGAACCATGGCCCTAAACTGGTCACGGTCGGGTGCCATGTCCATATTATACTTGTATTGTTTTATGAATGCTTCTCCCAAATCATTAAAGGTATGGATGTTGGCGCTATCTAAACTCATGTACCATTTCAATGCTGCACCGGTCAGACTATCCTGGAAAAAGTGAATCAGCAGACGCTGATCATCGGTATGGGTAGACATTCTCCTTACATACATCACCAAATGAGCACGAGGGCAAGTGTTTCCCTTGTACTTCTCAAACTCAGGGACCTTGAATTTAGCAGGAACTTTAACATTTGGGACCAAACACAACTCATTCACGTTCTGCCCAAATAACTCTTTTCCCCTAAGAGCCTTCATCTCTCTTTGCATTCTATCAAACTGCTCTTAGAAATCATCCATTTTGTCATAAAGACCCAAATCTTCACTCGGCGGAGGGAAAGGACGACACACATCTTCAAACGGAACCAAATTCACCAAAGGAGGTGCAGCAGGAACAGTATGCACCACAAGAGGTGCTGGAGTAACAACATTTTGAACCACTGGAGCATCTTGGGGGCCCAAATTGAAACCTTCAGGTGCAAAATTCTCTGGCATTCCCCATGGATAACCCTGAGGCATACGGTTCTGAACAACAATCGGAGTAGTAGATGCCAGAACAGTAGGAACTTCAGCATTTACCCTTGTTGGTTGAGGTTGAACACTCGGTGGCTGATTCTGAGCAGCTACCAGAGCTTCCATCAGAGTAGTAAAGTTAGCCAAGCCAGCCTTCAGAGTAGAAACTTCTTCGCGCAGCTCGCGATTCTCCTATTCCAAATTGTCCATCTTCTTTTGAAGTTAGCCTGAGTGTTGTAGTGATGAGTCAGTTTGCTGAATGAAGCAAAGAAGCTGGGTAAGGCACATGGGTATGCATAATAAATGCAAGAAATATGTGCAATATGATGCATGTCATGCAATGCACATGATTATTTTTATTCCATCGTTTTAATATTTCAAAGGATTTAAGATCTATAGACATATTGCAAACATCAAAACAATAACGCATTTGAAATACTGAAAATTCTTTATTATAATAATTTCAAAATGGATTACAAGTTTCAATAATCCCAAGTACAAGATGAAAATACAATCTAAAAATCCTGAGAGAAAGAAACTGATAGAGATCAATATGTACGATGGCGCTTCCCTGTGAGCCTGGCAATCTGAGCCCTCAACCTCTGGTTTTCTTCCACCTGTCTGATGACAACCTCCTTCCAATCATCTGAAGCAGAAAGTGAGTAATCAGCACCTGTTTGAGGCTCAGGGGAAAATAAATCCCCTTGCCTCTCCATAGACTCTACCGCTCGGCTCTCAAGGATCTCGATCAAATCATCTTTCTCCTTCAAGTCTGCTCTATAGGAACTCTCTAAAGTCTGGAACTTGTTCTTCCAAGCATCCCTTTCTTGCTACATCCTAACCAAAGCGAGTTGCAGTTCTTCTAGATCATCTAATAAAGGAGGAGCGGTCTTCACAAATAAATCAGGCATGGGTGTCTCCCGAGTATATGGCATTTTCAACTGAATGGCTCTCGATCGGACCCACTGAAGATATGGCTCTAAAGAAACAGCACCTCTAGGCCCCAAATCCTTCCTACTCTTCTTATGAATGTGACGCCAGGCCTTCGCAATCTGCTCCCTAGCTTCCTTGTGGTCTTCTCCCTCCTTCATGAAGAAACTACTCAAATGAATACCGTTCGGTTTATCTCTCATCGGATATCCAAGCTGTCTCCGTGCAAGAACAGGGTTATAGTTAATTCCTCCCTTTGTACTAAGAAGAGGTACATTGGGGAAACTACCACAACTGTCAACAATCTCTATATCATGATAAGCTCAATGATACCAATCAATATCTGAGTGAGTAAGTGCCATGATCTTAGGAGCCCAACGGGGTTCCTTCTTGACATCCCAAAAGGCATTAGACTGAGGCATATGAGAGATGAACCATCGGTACAACAAAGGCGTGCAAGAGATAATCATTCCTCCATGATAAGAACTCCAAATATGAACAGAGAAATAAGCATCACCCAACAGTGTAGGAACTGGGTTTCCAATCATGAAAATCCTGATAGCGTTAATGTCGACAAACTTGTCCACATTAGGAAATAAGAACAAACCATAAGCAAGTAAAGTAAAGATGGCCTCAAAAGCAACCGTACTCTTCATTCTGGAAAAGTAATGAGCTTTCTCGAATAAGAACTGAGTTGGTAATCCTCTAATCCCTCCTTTAGTAGTCATATGGGCTTCCACCTCAGACTTCCCCAAATGAATCAAAGCATCAATCTCATGTGGTTTTGGCTCACCCTCCAAACCAGTAAAAGGAACACGATTAGTAATGGGTAAATACAATAGATAAGAATACTCCTCCAGTGTAGGCATCAACTGATAATCGGGAAAAATAAAGCAATGATCCACCGGATCATAGAACTGGACCAAGATCGAGAGAATACCCTCTTTCATCTTCAGCTTCATGAGAGGAATAATGGATCCATACTTCTTCTGAAAGTCTGCAGGACACTCAATCTCTGGAATTAGATTGATCAGCTCATCTATCTTGGGATCCTTGAAACTATATTTCTCGGTCTTTCTCTTTCCAGACTCCATGGTTAAAAGTACCTGAGATACTCACAAATAGTCAACCTGTAAATCCCTTGAAATATTGTTTTCTTCAAAAGATGCTTATGAGTGCATGGATGCATGATGCAACAATCACACACAAGATCACACATATAGGGTTCATAGGTTCAACATCACGAGCATGAGGTTGAAGGTACTACCCATAAGGTGTTGGTCTAAGAGTTATCACCTGCCGAACAAGGTTCTAGAGGTTCCCAGAGTCTACATCCTTCCTTCGGATATTACCAACTTCCCAATTAACTCGGTAATTAGTAATATTCTCAAGAAAGAATCGTCCGAGCGTAGTATCGCGTGACAACTATTTCCGAATTAATCTGTCATAGCTTCCGCACTACACCTAAAAGGCCAAGATGGGTTTGGTATTCTATGGTCCTCAGTTTCAGTAGGCTCCCAGGTCGAAAGTAGTACGTCTTCCCGATTACTCGGTAAACGACACTACAGTCAAAGGGGCCTCCACTGAGTGGGGGATCTCATGCCTCCTTTTTTGGGATTACTCCCTCAAAGTTAACATGACTATACCGCTCGTCATATCTTAAAGTTTTCCCAAATCCGGGTATAGGACTTATGAGTAATCACCAAGCACCCTGAAAACCAGGAAAAATCCAGACACATATATACAAATTATAACACATAAACAATAATAGCACATATACAGATATAAACAAAGATAAGCTTAACCCACTTAGGGATGGACCAGCAAGAGGTCAATTTTTCCCCAGTGAAGTCACCATTTTTCTGTAGCAGTAGAAATGTTCAAGACTAAGCCATTGATTGACTAGACTTTATACAAATCAAAATCAAAATCGCCACCGTGCTTTATTGTTTCCAAAGTAATTGGAAAAGAGAGAATAACCCAAAAAAAGGGGGAAAGATTCAAGGTAAGGGGGTTGGTTATGCAAAGGGAAGGTATTAGCACCCTAAACATCTACGGTACTCCGCAGGAGCCTCTTTGTAAAATCTGTATATTTTGGCTATAAAAATGTGTTGTATATAAAATGAATGGTGGAGGTGAGAAAAGAAATATATTTTTATGATTTTTGCACCCGCCGCGGTTGCGAACCTTTAGTGCCTACGTACCACCTTTCGTGCAATAGAGGATCAGGGTACACGTAGTTCCTTTTTTAAAAGATTTGAAACATAAGTGTGTTGGTTAATTTTAAGAGATAAGGCATCATTGTCATTGTCCGTGTGGAAAACATACTTACTACCCACAATCATGAGAAAGGAGAATTTGCATCATCTCAAAGTGGAGGATATGGCTTGGATTTTAAAATCAACAATGCCTCACTCAACACCCAAGTGGAAAATGTCTCTCTTCACTACATATTGTAGAAGTATAGTTGTTTGCGTCACTACAAGGATTGACAAGAGTCTAATCTTTTAAGAAAAAGTTTAAGGGTAAAAGTCAAAGTGGCAAAAATGGTTTGAAATGAGATTGGTTGACTTTTAGTCTTCTCACAAAAAAGTGTCAAAGTATTATTAAATTGATTGAGGTTTATTTATGAAAATGTTTTGAAAATGCATGGACCTAAGTCCAAGTTTATTATGAAAGTGTTTAAGTTTCAAACAAGAAGAGTTTTCAAAAGGAGGGAGAAGATTTTTGAAATTAAAGAAGATGGGAGGAGAAGAAGAGACTATCCTAAAGCATAAGGTAAAAGTTAAGGATAAGGACCATCTAACCAACAAGAAGCCAAAAACTTGAAATTATGAGTCAAGATAGAATTCCCATTCTTCGGATTGAAACCAAGCAAGCAAAGATACTAGACCTCTTCAAATGTGTTAAGTCTTCACAAAAATTGGGCAGAGTAACGGTTGTATACGGGTGAATTCCATATTACAAATCAAGGATGCAATCACAAAAACCTGCACACAAAAACAAACAAGAAACCCAATGTCTTGAGGTAAACCTCAAGAGCTCCAGACAAAATAATCAGATAAGATCACAAGGTCTCCAAGATAGGCCAAGGTTTCTAATTTTAAGTCCAGAAAAGTCCACTGCTCCATAATGCCAAGGATAGTAACCAAATAGTCCAAGTACCATTAAGAGTTTTTTAGGGTTTATGTTTATTATTAAGTATCTTAGGAAAAGAAAAGAAAAGAAAAGCTCAAGTGAGCAAAGTAAAAATGACAAGAATAAATAAATGCTCAAATGATCAAAGATAAAAAAATGGCATGAAATGTAAAATGCTAAAAATAAATAGTACATAAAGCATAAAAAGAATAAAGCATAAAATAAACAAGTCAATAATTAGTGGTTAGTTGGATGACCATCTTGAAACTTGCATTTGGAACTCATTAGAGGATTGGTAGAACCAAAGCCTCCACACAACAAGTTGCATTTTCTTTTTGTCAAGTATATCATCCATTTGGAATTCTCACAAGTACTTATTTAATGATCAACGATGTTTAAGTGATCCGCGTTGACCAAAGGTGTTGTAGATCCATTAGAGGATTGGTAGAACCAAAGCCTCCACACAATGAATCTCAAGGTTATTGGATCAAAGAGATCAAATTAACATACTTGGGCTTGTAATCATAAGTTTGGGCCACGAATGATCATTTATTCCAATCGGGGCAAAATTTAGCGCTATGTTAAGCAATCATAAGTGGACTTATATAGAAGTCGCACCTATTTTGAGGCCGGTCAATAGCAATCTATGCACCATTTATTTTGAGACATGATATAGAGATTATGCTCCAACAACACTTAGTGCAATAAGAAGGGGATGAGATGAAGGGGAATTAGGGTAAAAAAGAAAACCACATTTGAATTAATATTTAATCAAACTATTATTAAAATCATTCATCCATTTTTTGTGGAGTTAGACTCAACACCATGGATCCAATGATGTTAATAAAGCCATGATCAAAAAATCAACCCAAGACAGCCAGAAAATATTCACAAAATAATAATATATTTAATATATGCATTAAAGGGTTAAAAAAATGTTTTAAAAAATTGGAAATAATAGGGAAAAAGTCAATTATATTCAAATTAATCAAGAAATGAAAGATAAAACCATAGAAAAATCAGAAAATAGGTCAAGTAATTATATAATTTTTTTGGGAATTTTTAAAAGTCAGAAACTATTTTTAAAAATTAAAATAAATGGGTAAAATAAACAAAAATAGTAAAAAATAGTAAAGTCAGAAACAAAAATAAAATAAAGTCACCAATATTTGTCACAATGTCATTGGATCATTCCATGATTTTTTCAGAATTTAAAAATGTGTAAAAGTATTTTTAAACATTTTAAATAAATCACATAAGTGCAAAATTCATAAAAAAATATCAAAACACAAAATTAAATTGTGAAAAAATAAAAATAAGAAAGAGAATAATCAAAAATATTTTTCATAATTTTTTTGGATTTTTTGGACTAAAAATGAATTTTCTATGATTTTTTGAAATTTAAAACAATTAAAATATAAAAATCAGAAAAAGAAAATAAAAGAAAAAGATGTGGATCATTGGATGAGAGTCAAAAAGCATTAGTAATCAAATCCAAGGGATCTGACGCGTTGTGCATATCATGGTCTTTACTGAATAAAGCACTGAATCAAATAAAAAAATCAAAAATTCAAAAAAACAAATGGCACGCTTTCATTGGTTAGAAGGTGACACGTTGGTCATCTTCAACCTCCAGCCTCACGAATTACAGGTCTCTCAAACTGTAAAATTATAAGCTCAGACCTATGCCATTCGCTTCGTCTCTTCAAGACGAAGATAACCATACCCTCGCGCCATTTTTATTTAAACTGTAACTCAAGCAATTTGGAAAGAAATTTTTGAAAGGGGATTTGAAAATTCATGGTCAAAACGTGTTTCCAGATAAAAGTAAGTGTTGCGACTAGAACCAAGGCAATGAGAGAAACACAATGGTACCAAAGTTTTGAAGAATTGATGAAGGAATCTACCTATTGAAGTTGAGTTGCAGAGCTCTGAAACTGGATTTATATGGAGCAATATAGGACACGATTCTTTAATGTAATGGTATGGTTAGCTTCAGGGACGATCAAGGAAGGTGAATTGATAAAGAAAATGGATTGAAAAAAGCTTGAGAATAGGATTCGAAGTAGCTGAATTCTGAGTTGTGAAGCAAGTTTGGCAGGGTGATTCTGCCTATCTAAGCTTGGGAAATTGAATGGGGGATGACCCTCTATTTATAGGGAAGAAAATGGGATCAAAAGGAAGAGTGAATGATGCATTTTGGAGGGAATTCGTGCAAAACTGATGCACGAGTGAAGTGTGATCCAAACTTCACTAAAACTCATCCAATTCTTGCATTTTGATGCACTAATCCACTTGGGAAAGTTGTCTAATCATGTTTTAGACCCAAAACGCGTGCTAACTTGAGGTTTAGAGGTTGTAACATGAAACTCAAATTCTGACTTGCAGGGAAACTTCAATTCCAAGTTACCACTTTTGAAACAATGGCATTTCCATCTCAGGGAGTCTTAAGGCATAATTCTTGATGCTTTGGAAAGATGAGGTAACAAAATTTGCAATGGAAAAAGAATGGAATCAATTGGAGGCTTGAGCTGAAAATTACATGGAGTCAAAGTTGGAGAAAAAGAGTTGACTTTCCATACTTAGAAATATTTCAAATTCTTCTTTAAAAATGACCTAGAATTATAATCTCTTACATCCAAACATGGATTTCCACTTAGAATTTGCTCTTGACCCAAAAATATAGAATGAAGTAGATCTCTTGAATGACATTTTGAAATTTGAACCACTCAAAATATCAAAAATTGAGCAAGTTATGACTTGTTGAAGTTGGCCAAAAATCATGAAATGACCTATAATCTTTTGCATTCTTAAGGAAACTTCCATCCATTTTCTTACTTTTCACATAAAATAAGGCATTAAGTACACATCCTTAAGATCATCACGGAAAAATAATGGGATCAAGGTGATAAAAATTGACCAAGTTATGACAATTTGAAGTCACATATGGAAAATTAGGGATTCAACTGGATGACTTGTGATCTTTCTTCTTCACCAAGTTCCTTTCACATGAAAACACTTTGGGACTTTTGAAGTGATTTGCTGGTAACTCTTTGAATAGAAGAATGTTTTTGGAATCACTCAAAAATGACAAAAGATGAGCAAGATATGCCTCTTTGAAGTCCAAAACCCTAGCCTCTAGATCAAGAGAATGCTTGGTGGAACTTTGCCAAGTTTGAACAAACTTTTTATGCCAATATTCTTCCTTTGTGAATAGAAATTGTTGAGGATCATGATGAGTTCATATGGCCACCAAAACCAATTTCATATCAACTTCAAAACAACTTCAATGGTGAGGTTTGAATCTCTCAAGCTTTGACCAGGGCATGAAAATAAACTCATGAACCCATGAAGCAACTTGCTAAACCTCATTGCTTTTACCTACATTATCAACAAGTAAGACAAACCAATATTGCATTTTATTAATTAGAGAGAAAAATCAAAGTACAATATCTATGATCCCAAAAGCAAACAAATCAAGGTGCTTGGTAACTTCTCAAAGAGCAAAGTTAAAGATAGGGAGAAGAACCAAAATCCCTAATGTGATTTTGTGGTGATTGAAACAATGTGGTATGATGAAGGGATCTTAGGGGGAAAAATTAGGGTACAACATAATATTGTCTGAATCTCCAGTCCAACTCATGCTCAAAGACCATCTGCTAATCACCAACGGTTTGAAACTCCGAGAAGACAATTTACGAGGATAGGAATGTCACTATCTCAAGCCTTACAACACATGCTAAAGGCTAATTTGCTGACATTGTGTGATCCTCCTGCCAATCCAGATACCACTTCACCAAAGTATAACTCGAACGCCAAATGTGCTTACCACTCAAGTAGCCCCGGGCATGAGACTGACCAATGCTGGACCCTGAAGAATAAGATTCAGGATTTGATTGATAACAAGACTATTGAATTTGAACCTCCTCCAACTCTGAATGTAATCACCGTGCCTATGCCAAAACATGAAAAGGGTGTCAATGAAGTTAACACTGTGGGTGATTCTGATGAAGAAGTTTCATTTGAAGATTGAGTGTATCCTACTACAACGGAGCTCCAGAATTGGCATGCAAAGGACTTCGTGCCCATCTCCTTCATTAAGGAGTACTCATTTGTTTACTGCTTTCTTTTAATTCAAGAACATTTTATCTGCAATCTTTTAACAATGACTTTTAAGCCATGTGCCATTTGTCAAGGGTTTTATTTATGTTCATCTAATCATATGGTCATTCAAATACAAATCATTGGACTCTTTTGCATTCAAAACTTTGTGTCCATTATCTTTCTTTTCCTTCAAATACATTTTTCAAAATAGCCATGTATCTTACATACACACACACTCTTGCAGGTCCTCTTCCACTCTGGATCTTATTGCCAATGATTCTATTATTATCGACTATGACTTTGAATGTCCAATTAACTAAGCCGAAGACGAACACGAGGAAGATTGTGAAATACCAGGAGAAGTAGCCAGACTTCTGTTACAAGAGGAAAAAGCTTTCCAGCCGCACGAAGAGTCAGTTGAAGTCATCAATCTGGATACTGAGACGGACAAGAAAGAGGTTAAGATTGGTGCTAACTTAGAAGACATTGTCAAGAGCAGGTTGGTTCAGATGTTGCATGATTATGTGTAAGTATTTTCTTGGTCTTATGAAGATATGCCAGGGTTGGATACCGACATCGTAGTTCATCGTCTGCCGACAAAAGAAGATTGTCCTCCTGTCAAGCAAAAAGTTCATCGCATGAGGCCTGATATGCCTGAAAAGATAAATGCTGAAGTGATGAAACAATTTGATGCAGGGTTCATAATTGTGACATCCTATCCCCAATGGGTTACCAATGTGGTTCCAGTGCCAAAGAAAGACGAAAAATTTCGCATGTGCATAGACTATAGGGATCTGAATAGGGCAAGCCCCAAGGATGATTTCCCTCTACCATACATTGACGTCTTGGTCGATAATACTGCTCAGCATAAAGTCTTCTCATTCATGGATGGATTCTATGGCTATAATCAAATAAGGATGGCTCCCAAAGACATGGAGAACACTACTTTTGTTACGCAATGGGGAACCTTTTGTTACAAGGTCATGTCGTTCGGATTGAAGAATGCAGGGGCAACATATCAAATAGCTATGGTAGCTTTGTTTCATGACATGATTCATCATGAAATAGAGGTCTATGTGGATGATATGATTTCCAGATCACAAACTAAAGAGGAACACCTCGATCACCTGTACAAACAATTCGAAAGGCTGAAAAGTACAAGTTGAAGTTGAACCCTAACAAGTGCACATTTGGAGTATGATTTGGAAAGCTTCTAGGTTTTGTTGTCAGCAATAAAGGCATTGAAGTTGATCCTTCCAAGGTAAAGGCTATCTAGAAAATGACAGTCCCCCACTCTGAAAAGGAAGTTAGAGGATTCTTGGGTCGTCTCAATTACATCGCCCGCTTCATATCACACTTGACTACTACTTGTGAGCCAATCTTTAAACTCTTGAAGAAAGATCAAGTAGTCAGATGGAATGATGAATGCCAAGCTGCCTTTGACAAAATCAAAGAATATCTACAAAAACCTCCTATAGTCATGCCTCCAGTTGAAGGAAGGCCCTTGATCATGTACTTGACAGTACTAGAGAACTCTATGGGGTGTGTTTTGGGCCAACATAACGAGTCTGTCCGAAAAGAGCATGCTATTTATTACCTGAGCAAAAAGTTTACCGACTGTGAAACTAGATATTCACTGCTCTAGAAAGCTTGTTATGCTCTGGCATGGGCTGCTCGCCAGCTATGACAGTATATGTTGACTCATACCACTCTGTTGATTTCTAAGATGGACCCAATCAAGTACATCTTTGAGAAACCTGCTCTCTCCGGATGAATAGCAAGATGTCAGATGATCTTGACTGAGTACGAAATTCAATACACAACACAAAAGGCCATCAAAGGAAGCGTACTAGCATATCATTTGGCCCATCAAGCTGTCGAAGATTATTAGTCTATTAACTTTGACTTCCCGGATGAGAACATCATGCTGGTAACCGACTGCGCGAAATCTGGACTGTATGACGGACCTGAACAAGGATCCCGATGGACTATGGTCTTTGATGGGGCTTCCAACGCCTTGGGTAATGGAATTGGTGTTGTAATCATATCTCCTGAAGGTTGTCACACTCCTTTCACTGCCATACTATGCTTCGATTGGACGAACAATATGGCTGAGTACGAAGCGTGCATTTTGGGTCTGAGGGCTGCTATTGATTTGAGGATCAAGAATTTGAATGTGTTTGGAGATTCCGCTCTAGATATCAGCCAAGTAAAAGGAGATTGGGACACTAAGCATCTTAATCTCATCCCTTACAAGGAGCTTGTGCTATCTCTGATTCCATACTTCGAAGAGATCACATTTGAACAATTCCCTAGGGATGAAAATCAGTTAGTCGATGCTTTGGCCACCATGTCTTCTATGTTCAAGTTCAGATGGGACAACAAATCTCCTATGATTATAATTGAGAGATTCGACGAACCTGCACACTTCTGTGAGCTTGACACTGATACAGAAAAGCCATGGTACCATGAGGTGAAGAGATACCTTGAAGCACAAGAGTATCCTGAGGGAGCATCCATCAATGACAGAAGGTTCTTACGAAGATTTTCAGCCAAATTCTTCTTAAGTAATGGAATCTTATACAAGTGTAACCATCATTCTACTCTACTCCGATGTGTGACAAGAAGGAGGCAGAGGAAATCATGGAAGATATGTATGATGGTATCTTTGGGACTCACTTAAGCGGACATACAATGGCCAAGAAGATCCTGAGGGCAGGTTACTATTGGTCAACAATGGAGACTGATTTCCATCAAGACTCTAGAACTTGTCACAAATGCCAAATCTATGCTGACAAGGTCCATGTGCCTCATATTCCTCTAAACGTCATATCGCTCCGTGTCCATTTGCAATGCGGGGCATTGACATGATTGGAGAAAGCAAGCCCACCTCTTCCAATGGATATCGCTTCATTCGGATCACTATTAATCATTTCACCAAATGGGTCGAAGCCGCTTCATTTTCCTCAGTCACCAAGAATGTGGTAACCATATTCATCAAACACAACCTCATATGCCGCTATGGTATCCCTGAAAGGATCATTACTGACAATGGGACTAACCTCAACAATGCTATGATTACCGAACTTTGCACTCAGTTCAAAATCAAGCATCACAATTCTTCTCCATATAGACCTAAAATGAATGGCGCAGTCGAAGAAGCTAACAAAAACATTAAGAAGATTGTGCAGAATATGGTAGTGACCTACAAGGATTGGCATGAGATGTTACCGTTTTCTCTTCACGGCTACCGTACTTCAGCTAGAACATCAACTGGGACAACTCCCTTTTCCTTAGTCTATGGTATGAAAGTTGTTTTTCAGTGGAAGTTCATATTCCCTCACTAAGGATTATAAATGAAGCAGGTCTAGGCAAAGACGAGTGGATTCAAACAAGGTTGGATCAGTTGAACTTGGTCGATGAGAAGCGACTGGATGATGTTTGTCACGGTCAGACATACCAAAAACGTATGATCAAGGCTTTCAACAAAAAGATCAAGCCTCGAGTATATCAAGCTGGTGACTTGGTGATAAAGCGCATCATTCTGCCATAAGGAGACCCCAGAGGCAAATGGACTACCACCCACGAAGGGCCATTTGTTGTCAAGAGAGTTTTCTCTAGCGGTGCCATGATGCTGACTACCATGGATGATGAAGATTTCCCACATCCTATAAAGGCGGACATAGTTAAAAAATACTACGCATAAGAGACCCGCTAGGTTGACACACCTAGGAAAAATAAGGGCATCCCAGCAAACCAAAAGGTTTGGGCAAAAATTAGGGATATATGCAAAAGATTATACACCTGGCAAGTTGAAAACCCGAAAGGGCGACTTGGGAAAAAATGGGTATCCTGGTGGGCTGAAAACCCGAAAGGGCAGCCCAGGCAAAAGTTAAGGATTGAAAGCGTATGATTATGTCCCGTGAAATCACCACAGTTAACTTTATCACCAAGGTCTGAGTTCAAACGGTCCAAGATTAATCCAATCAACTTCTGTCAACGGCAAGGGGCATTCGAAGACATTGGGGCAATAGTAGAGTTGGAATGCAATAAGATCATTTCACATGGCTATTTGTTTTTGTTTTCAATTTTGTTTTCCTTTAGACGGTTTCCTCTTACTAGGATCTCCGTCTCTTTGTACAAAAAACTCCTATTCATGGGAGAAATATCAATACAAATATACTTTGAAGTGCAAACTTTCTGTTTTTGTTTTGAATGCAAAATTGTCCAATGACTAAAATTGAACGAACATATGCATGTGAACATAATTAAAACTATTTGGTACATGTGTCCTGCTAAGCAGCAACAAACATCTCTTTAATGTATATTGAATATCCCTACAGAGTTGTTTCATTAGCATTATCCCCACAAGGACAGCTACAATAAACATTTTCCCTCAACAAAGTTACCCACAAAGTCTCTTTGCACAGGTTAATCTCCAACCAGAGTCTCAATCTCTTGGCAGCTCTCTCCCCAGCTAAGTTGATCCTACAAGTAGAAGCCTTGTGGATATCTTCCTCAAAGAACTCACCTCGTCAGGAGTTCATCAAGTATTCATCAACAGGGTTTATTTCCCCAACAGGGTTTATTTCCCCAACAAACAATGAGTAGCATAACTCCCCAGCCGAGTTTGTATTCCCCCAGCATAGTCTATCTTCCCTAGCTGAGCCTGTTATCCCTAGTTGAGTGTATCCTCCCCAAGCTGAGTTTGTCCTCCCCGACTGAGTCTACACTCTCCAGCTTGAGTTTTCCTTTTAGACTATTACAAATCATATGGCCACAACCCCTAATCCCCTGTAAAGTCGTCAATAAAACATTTACTATCTCCAGAAGATACTACGAAGCATGGAGCCGGCCAGATGATAGTACAACTTTCAAGCTACTATAAAGCCTGGACCCGACTAGATAATAGTTCAACCCTTCTCAACCAGACCAGGGTTTAACTTCTTTTCCACAATAGAGTTTGCCCCTACCCTAACAAGTTACTGTGAAGCCTGGATCCGACCAGATATCAGTTTTCAACTTCATCTATTCAAGTAAGTTATTGTGAAGCATGGATCCGACCAGATAGCAATTCCCTTCAGAAGAGTGTTGTGAAACCTGGAATCTGACCAGATAATAACTAAATTCCAAGCAAGCTACTGTAAATCCTGGACCCAACCAGATATCAGTTTAACCCTATCTTCTTCAGACAAGTTTATTGTGAAGCCTGGAACCAACCAGATAACAATTAACCTCATCCACCTCAAAAATCTACAAAGCTTGGAATCCGACCAGATAGCGGTTTAATGTTATTAAGTTACTTTGAAGCCTGGATCAGACCAGATATCAGTTCAATTTCGTCTATTCAAGCAAGTTATTGTGAAGCCTGGAATCCGACCAGATAACAACTAGCTACAATTCCTAGTAAGACACTATGAAGCCTGGACCTGACCAAATAATAGTATAACTCTTCAAAAACTATGAAGCCTGGACCCGAACAGATAATAGTTACCACTTCAAGTTACTATGAAGTCTGGACCCAACCAGATAATAGTATAACTCTTCAAAAACTATGAAGCCTGGACCCGACTAGATAGTAGTTACCACTTCAAGTTACTATGAAGCCTGGACCCGACCAAATATCAGTATCAACAAGTTACCGTGAAGCCTGGAACCCGACCAGATAACAAATAACTTCCTTGTCCCCAGCAAGTTGTTGTGAAGCTGAAAATCTAACCAGATAACAACCTAACTTCACTCTCCCCAAGAAATCTTCTACGAAGCCTGGAATTTGACCAGATAACAGATAATTTATTCTTCCCCAGTAAGTTACCGTGAAGCCTGGATCCGACCAGATAGTAGTTGACTTCCTCATCCTCATCAAGTTGTGAAACCTGGACTCGACCAGATAATAGCTAGCAATCAAGAGATAATCCCCAACAACAATATGGGATTCAGAATTCCTCAACAGCAGTCAGAGATTTATTTTCTTGGACAAACATACATCATAGCATATACATATAAATGCATTTAGCATGATCTCATTCATCTTGTGAACATCATGCATACATCTGCATTTTACTAACCTTTTTTTCCCAAAGGTAAAACTCCGAGTTTTAGTATAAATCAACCAAAGATTTATGTTGATACTTCTTCCAGTATTTACCATCATTCCTCCAAATGGAATCTATAATCCCATTCCCAATCCATCTTCGAGTGCAAATTTTTGGACACTCTAGTGTTCAATCATCTTCCACCTTCAAGTCACGAATGGTGGATCCTCCAATCTAACTCTTCAGGTTAAGAAGATTGAACAGGGGCAGCTGTTGTACCCTAAAATTGTCCCTCTCATTTCTCAAGTAATCTCTCATAAGATCTCCTTTGGTTCAAGACTGTACAAGGTTTGATCAGCTCAAGACACCTCATCAAGCACTGATAACTGAAAATTAGGGTTTGAGTTTTCACAAGGATAAATGGACTTTTAATTCCCCATATTACTTTAATGAATCATTTTGGACTCTCAAGATTGCTCATATCAAGTTTCAAGTCTTGGATCACATTTTTGCTCAGTCAATTGATCAGTTGACCTAAAATCAATTGTATTGGGGAAAAGTCAACTGTGGTCAATTTACAGTCAAACTTCATAATTTTTTATCCATATCAACGTCATGAACTAATATATGTCATTTTATCAAGTTTGGATCACAATTCCTCAAGAAATTTGATCAGATCATCAAAAGGGCAAAATGGTCAAAATTAGGGTTTTTGACTGAGAAGGTGCAATTTTTTATTTTTGACCTAGAAAATGATTGATTGGTTTGAGACATGATCTCAAGGGTTCAAATTATTCATTTTTACCTAATGGCATGTCTCAAAACATCTCTCAAGATCAATTGATTGACAGATGAATTCCAGTCAACTGTACACTGAAAAGTCAAACTTTGAATTTTTGGTAAAAATCAAGTGTCAAAAATCAAAATTCATCAAGACATGTCAAAATATGAAAGTTGTTCATCAAGAAATCAAAAAGTCAAAATATCATTTTGAAAAGTCAAAATTTCTAAACTTAGAAATTTTTCTGTGTTGGAAAATTCATATTTTTTTCATAAATTTGAGCCAAATTTTCACCATGATGCAAGATGATTCAAATGAAACTTCCAACATGAAAGTTGTAGATCTCAATGAGATATAAAACATTGTATAACACAACTTCTTCTAGAAATTCATGGCTTTCAAGTTGTGATTTTGTGAAGATATGTTCATGAAACTTGGAAACTTAGTGAAATTTTGCCATAGTTTAGGCAGGATTTTGACCTAACTTCATGGAAATTTTTCACATAGTTCAAAGATGAATTTTAAAAAATTTCCAACATAGAGGTTGTAGAGGATGTAGCAAGCTTTCTTAGATGTCCAAGAACTCATTGAGATCATACTTGAGCAAGGAGAATCGAGGGCAAGAAGTTAGGGTTTTCAAACTTGAATTACAAGCCATTTCTTGATGAACACATGAACCAAATCCATGCTAGGCTGCATAATATTTGCTTTGCAGGTCTCAAACTTGTTTGTCACTCTATAATTAATGTTTTGAACAACTGATAGAGCCTTTGTCCAAGCATTTGAGCCATTATCCAAGTTGCATTTCCATTAATGGCACAAAGTAACATTACCATTCTAGTAAAGTGGCTTTAATCACAAAGTCAACTTGTCTTGAGCTTTGCATTTGTTCTTTCTGTACAAGCATCCTCTTCAAAATCAGATAAGAATGTTTAAAGTGCCTAACCACTTTAGATAGCCTTGTACCTTGCCTTGGAACAATGCTTGTCAAGCTTGCTTCAAAAGCAAGCCAAAAAGCCATAACATGTGAAATTGTACTTCTGATCACCCCAAGCTCTCAAAACCTTTTCCTATACATTGAGACACTATTATGTAACTTAGGACACGATTTTTGCAAGCCTGAAACTCTCTCAAACTCCCTCTAGCCAGAAATTGCACACAAACTCCATTTTTGTGTAGGTTCTGACCTTGAACTTGTATCTTCTATTTCCCTCGTATGTTCTTTGGCCTTTTGGTTCCTAAATCTCCTATACATCAAATATAACCTATCTATGTCCTTGTTACACGACTGTAACACCATCTACATCAAACTCCATAACCAAAAACAGAGCATTGCATATTGACTTCTCCAAGCCATTCCAGCCATCCATTGCTCAAGCTAATCATTGCATTAGCTTCCCGGGAACTTGAGGAAGCTAACCTGATCAGCACAACAACTTGAATCAAGCTCTAACTCAAAACACAGTCTCCAGTTGCAAGGTGAGTTTTCTGAACTTCTATCTTTTCATTTAGGCTTTGTTAGGCTTGCATTTATGAAGATAAAATGTAGACATCATTGCCCTGAAACTGTATATGTCCATAGATTTCATTTATATTGATTGAGCTTAGAGAATTTTAGGTTTGAATCTCTGAAAATAATTAGGTCAGAATTTGGTACTTTCAAAAATTATCATTCATCTTTGATTTATAACTTATGATATTTATATGGTTGGATTCGTATGGAAAAATGGAGCAACTTTCATGTTTGCATATTTCATTTTTGTTGAGAAATGGTGAAGTTACAGATGTTCAGGCTGGAGGTTGAAGATGAAGTTACATTCAGGACTTGATTTGTGTTATATGTTTATTATTTCACCAATGTTAACGGATGTACAGCCACCCTAGTGACAAAGGTAGCGCGTGTGTATTGGAGGTCATGGGTTCAACACTCAGCGCTACCTTTTCTCATTTTTCAACATTTTTCACTCTTTTTTGTTTCAGCTACAGGCGCCAGTGCCTCCCATAATGGGCTTCATTTTTTTTGCTGGCTTCTAACCTCCTACCTACTTTTGCACCCCTGGCCCAATTTCTTTTTATTATTTCATTTACTTTTATTTTCTTTTCCTTATTTTTATTTTATCTCAGTTTTATTTTTATTTTTTATTATTATTATTATTATTATTTTTAATTTTATATATAAAAAATCTAAAAATATTTTTATTATTATTTTCACATTTATTTATTTATTTTCTTTATGAAACAAAGAGGACAAAAAATATTTTCTTGACTAATTAATTTCTCTTTTCTTAGTAAATTAATATTTAGATTTAGGTTTAATTATTATTTTATTTCCTTTTAAATTAAAATTAATTTAGAATTTAGGTTTCTTTTAATTAATTAATTTTTATTTTATTTTTATTAACTTAAAACCTTTTTTTTCATAAAAAACCCTAAAAATCATTTTTACTTAATTTCTCTCTTAATTAGTTTAAATTTAATCTTGTTCATTTTTAACTAATCATTTTCTTAATTAGGTCAAGACCAAACCCTTCCATAAAAAACCAAACAAAAATCATTTCTTTGTCCATTTATATTCTTGTATTTTATTTTCAATTCTTGTACAATATTCAATATGGTTGTAATAGATAATTAGGTTTAATTTTCTTGCAAATCCCCATTTGTAAATTTGTATACCCCCTCCCCTAATGATGTAATAGCTTAGTAATTTTACTTTCTGCAATTTATCGCTTTATATAAATGCTAGTAAATTAGGGTTTGTATGAAAAGATAAAATCAACAAGTAGCAAACTCTAATTCAAGACAAAACAATGCATGTAAATCCAACACATTTGCACAGTTGCACCCTTAGGGTAATTCCACTTTGTTGCCTTAGCAAAATGTCCATGTTATGCATGTGAGATGTCTTAGAAAAAAGCAATCAAATACAAGATCATAGTCCCTCGATGACGCTATTAATGTTGTCTTTCAAAATAATCTTAGTCCCTCAAAGAGAAATGCTAAGATATCTCACAACATTGCTATCATGGTTATACGATGACCCACGCCCATCCCTTTACATCCAAAGATAAGGCTTCTTACCAAATCAATGGTAAGATAGCAATGTCAAACGAAAGGAAGAAATGAACTAAGACTTTTGAGTAGGTTGTTTGTTTCTAGTTTCTTGCTCATTTTCAAATCAAACATCCTTGCGTATTTTCAAAACAAACACCAACACTTTCAAAACACTTTCAAAACATTTTCCAAACATGAAACATTTTCAAAAGTCTAACACTTTGTATACGTTCTTACGAACGAGAACCATTACAAAGTTTGCCTAAACGAAGGCGTCTTTTTAAAATACTTTCAAAAACCACACAAAGCATATTTTTTAAACAAAAGCAAGTGATCTAGCAAGCAACTAAGAGCCCATAGATAACTATGGATGAAAAGGGTGCTAACACCTTCCCTTTTCATAATCTACCCCCCGAACTCAAGAAATAATCTCAAAGGTCTTTCCTGTTCTTTTCATCCTTTCCTTTTGGATAAAAGAAAAGTCGGTGGCGACTCTTGCTAAACGTAACATTTGTGATAAAACGCAAAACACCCAAGTCAGTTCTTCCACCGTATCACATCCATGAAGGGGTGTATAGAAACCACATCTTAGGGAGAGCCCTATCCGGGAAGACCCTCCGGGCCAGATACTATTGGCCTCGAATGTTATAAGATTGTGTCGAGTTCGTGAGCAAGTGTGACAAATGCCAGGTATACTCACCACTTATACACTCCTCGACCGAGTTACTGCACTCCATCTTTTCTCCATGGACACTTTACCAATTGGGAGCAGACATACTGGGACCGTTCCCCACAACACCTAGACAGTTGAAATTCCTCATTATGGTTGTCGACTACTTCATAAAATGGGTAGAAGCAGAAGCCGTAGCACGCATCACCATCGAAAGAACATAATACTTCTATTGGAAAAATATCATTTACATGTTCAGTTTACCCCGAGTCATAGTATCAGACAATGGAACATAATTCACAAGCTCATTCATAGTGAAATTATGCAACGACCAGGGCATCCGAAATAGATTTACATTAGTGTAACACCCTCAAGCCAACAGACAAGCTGAAGCTTCCAACAAAATCATACTGACGGGAATGAAAAATAAATTAGATGATGCAAAGGGCCTGTGCTCCGAGTACTCTCCAGAGATCCTTTAGTCGTACCATACAACCCCTTACTCTACCACCCGAGAAACACCTTTTTGAATGGTGTACGGGACGGATGCCAGGATACAGGTCGAGATCAACACCCCTACATGGATAAGGGAGCACTTTGACAAAGAATACAACAAAAACGACTTGAATAGTTCAGATGACATGATGGATAAGGTCTGAGAAGTAACCTGGATCAGAGAGTTTGCAGTCAAAAGCATATTAGCTAAGAGGCTCAACTTGAAAGTTAGGCAGAGATGTTTTCAAATAAGAGATCTAAACCTCAAGAAGATTACTGACCCTAAGAACAAGGGAAAGTTTTCTCTGAACTAGGAAGACCCATATCGGGTACTTCATAAGCTAAACAATGGGGCTTACAAATTGGAAATTCTGGACGGGATAGAGATACTTAGGACATGGAATATATCCAATCTCAGGCTTCACTTTAGCTAAAAATATGTAATGAAATTGTTAATAAATGTATGAGATGCACCATTTTCCCTTGCAAGGGCAAGGGTTTTTAATGAGACACCCAAAGTGAAATTAAATATTTGTAACTGAAGTTCAAGCGCACTTGAAGCCTTTGGCATACTCGACTTTCACCGGGTAACGTTAATAACACCTCTGGCCCAAAAAAAGTCGAAGCGTACTCAAAGCTTCTCGCAAACTCGGTCAACCTTGCCAAGGCTCTGGACCTACTCGGCCAACCTTATAAAGGCTCTGATCTAGCAAAAAGTCGAAGCGCACTCTAAGCCTCTCGTGAACTCGGTCAACCTTGCTAAGGCTCTGGACATACTCGGCCAACCTTATAATGGCTTTGATCTAGCAAAAAGTCGAAGCGCACTCTAAGCCTCTCGCAAACTCAATCAACCTTGCCAAGGCTTTGGACCTACTCAGCCAACCTTACAAAGGCTCTGATCTGACAAAAATTTGAAGCGCACTCTAAGCCTCTTGCGAACTTGGTCAACTTTGCGAAGGCTCTGAACCTACTCGACCAACCTTACAAAGGATCTGACCCGACAAAAAGTCAAAGTGCACTCTAAGCCTCTCGTGAACTCAGTCAACCTTGGCCAGGCTCTGGACCTACTCGGCCAACCTTACAAAGGATCTTATCCGACAAAAATTCGAAGCACACTCTAAGCCTCTTGCAAACTTGGTCAACCTTGCCAAGGCTCTAGACCTACTCTGGCAACCTTACAAAGGCTCTGATCTGGAAAAAAGTAGAAACACACTCGAAGCCTCTCACAAACTTCGTCAACCCCACATCCAGGCAAAGAGGCTCTGATCCGTCAAAAATCCAAGACATACTCAAAGCCTCTAGAATTAAGCCAGTTAAGCCTCAGGGCCTCTGACCACATCCATTAACACTCCCCTCATAAGGGTCGAGCAGCATTAATAAACACTCCCCACCATAAGGGTCGAGTTCCATTAACAGACACTCCTCACCATAAGAGTCGAGTTCCATTAACAAACACTCCCCACATAAGGGTCGAGTAGCATTAATACTCTCCTCATAAAGGTCGAGTATAATTAACACTCTCCTCATTATGGTCGAGTAGAATTAACCCTCACAAGGGTCGAGTAGCATTAACACTCCCCTCACAAGGGTCGAGTAGCATTAATAAACACTTCCCGCCATAAGGGTCGAGTTCCATTAACAAACACTCCCCACATATGAGGGTTGAGTGTTCCAACACAAGGGAACTTTAAAGTTAACGGGATAGATCCCGCTCAGGCGATTCTGAGAACACAACTAGTTCACTCAAGGCTCATTAAGCCCGAGAGATGAACGAGCAAATCCTAGAGAATAAATTTACCACAAAGAGACTCAAAGACCGGGTATAACTGTGTTTTAAGAATTACTCCTAACAACATAAAGCAACATGGAAAAGTTTCTAGAGCTCTTATAAAAAAAAGATAATGCCCGACACTATATGATCTGACACATTTAGCCCAATAGACTTTGTATTTGAGGGGCTTATACATATACCGAATTATCTTCAAAACCAAAAATGCATAAAACATGCAAACGGAAAGAAACTGTTACATAAAGCCACAAAAGGGCAGTCTGAAGTACAAAGCCCAGAGGAAATAGTTTAAAAGTAACAAAAAGGATGACGAACCGCTCCTTACAAAAATTACATAAATGCATCCTTATCGGATGACTAATGGAAACACAAAACATCATTCAGCCAGGACCTCTTTCTCGTCACCATCATTGTTGGCATTCTCCCTTGCAGAAGGATCTTAAGATTCGGTTGAGGAGAAGGAGTCGTCTCCACCTCTTCAAGATCTACAAAGCATCCATCTTGCACCACCTTAAAGTAGTCCATCTTCGATATGACCAAGCCGGGGTGAAGACACAATATCTGATCATTGGCTCACTCAAAAGCCTCATCACCAACGAAAATAATGTCCACTTGAGACTTCCTAAGAGCCTCCCTCAACTCATCAGTGGTGACCTTCAGATCATCATTAGTGGCCTTCTCCACCCTCAACCTCTCATTGAGTTGAGTAAGAGAGGCTTTACTATTAGAATCCAAAGTCTCCTTACGCTCTTTCTCCTTAGCCAAGCTTTGCTCCATATCGAATAGCTCAGACTGAACCTTTTAAGCCTCCTTCAGCCAGTTCATATCCTCCTCTAACCTCTGCTCTGTCTTCTCACAATCATCACTTGACTCAAAGAGACCACAAGTTAAGAACCGCACACCTCATGAGGTAAGAGTTGAGATTCTGGGTCATCTTCTACCGGGCTACAGACTTGACTTTATTAACATCTTTAGTGGCTTTAAGGTGATCATAGAGAAAGCGGAGCCCATCAAAGCTATTGGACTAGAACTTAAACTCCCCATACACATGATTGTCCCCAGGTTCTCCCATCAGGGATGATAATTCCATATCGGCCCGACAAACATTATCACTCATGAGGGTCTTCTGCCTCTTCGGAATGTCCTGTTGAACCTCCTCTTGGATGGTTAGGGAAGAACCTTGGGGCTCAGCCGCACTGGAAGTAGCTTTAAATCCTATCCATTTGCGCTTCTTTGAGGCCCGAATCTCAAACCCAAATGGATCCGACTTGATTGCGGAGCCCCACTGGCACCCCTCCGGGAAGCCCTGGTCTCCATCATCAACTTCTTCTGCTCGGCTACAGAAAGATATCTCATCTTATCTACAAAGAAATAAAAATACAGTATGAGAATCATATAAAAATGTGCAATAGCTAAACAAAAAACAACGGATATTAACAAGGAAACTAGGGATCTGTTCGACGGTTAGAGACAACAAGTCTTTAACTTTCATTATTCTGAAGGAATCAAGTACGGTCAGAGCTTGAACTTCCAAGTCGCTCAGCTTCTCAAACGTAAACCCAGATATGGGAGAAGCATCCCAGGTCCAGTAGAAGGAAAAGCGAGGTTTACTGTCCAAAGAGTACAAAACCTAGGGACACCTCGACCCACACTTCATCTTCAAGAACCGCTCTTTGAAACCTTTATAGTTGGAGGTATACACCTGGAAGAAACTTTTGTGGGGATGGACACTCACTTAGATCCACGAAAGCTTTTAGACCTCTTTTACCTCGTAAAAATAGAAGAACGGACCGACTGTAGGGACGATGCCCATTTCCTCGCAGACTATTTCAAAGGCATTTATAAAGCCCCAAGTTTTGGGCGGAGTTGCGAAGGTGCGACGTTCATGGCCTTCAGCAAGTCATCCTCGAACTCGGAAAAGGGTATTCAGATTCTAAAATCCTCCAGAACCCCCACATAAAAGTAAAAGAAATCTTCATCAGTGTTTCTCCTGCGAAGTACACATACACGATCCCCTGAGACGCATGATTCCAGGATAACGTCGCTTTCCTCCCTAGTTGAGGAGACTTTTATTAGAGAACGAAGCTTGGAGATCTCTGTGTCGTCAAGCACATTATTCTTGTAATCCATGACCTTATAATCAAAGGAGGCAGATGCTTCCATCAGAAATTCTACAAAATCTAAGGAGGAAGAATCATGGTCAGAATCACTCAAAGAAGAGAGGGTAAAACCATAAACCTCCCTTGTGGCCTAATTAAACTCCTCCTAACCTAAAGTACCCTTTATCTCTCGCATGCATTTGTTCCATAACTCTCTCCTTTACTCAGTATTAGAGGGTTTTACAATGTTTCCCTCATCGTCACACTCTCTCAAGATAACCATAACCTAAAAAGAAAAACGAAAATGAAAGAAAAAAGGGAATACCTGGAAAAAATGGAGAACGCTTGAGGGAGATCGAACGCTCTCTTGAAAGATATAACACCTTATGAAAATACCAAAGATAGAAAAAGGAAAGAAGAGGGTAGTGTTTTAATAGAGCCCAAAGAACGGTATGCTAGGCATAGGAAAACGTCACCCAATAAACAGAAGTTTAGGTGGAAGTCATCATTACTCTAGGAAAGAGAAAATGACGACTCTTCATTTTCGTGCCACATATGAAAAGATAAATGGACGATGTGCAAACTAGAAATACCTTCAATATTTTCCATGACTCCATGACCGAACACTGCATCCTCACGAAAATAATTTGAATTTGAGGGGCTTATGTACATCCCAAAAATATTAGCCCCGATCGGGTAGTATAATCGGAGATGAAATGATAAGACCAGTAGGTGGCTCGATAGAAGATGTTCCCGATCTGCAACCCGGACAAAGGGTACTGCACGATCATTGCATCTCTAGGAAGTAACCCTTATACACCTTGGGTCCGGACAAGGATAGATACCGTGGACACTTGCCCATAGCCGGCTACCAACTCAGTTCATTGATACTAGTAACCACCGGCGACACATTCATTACAATGTTACACAAAATTAATCCTCTCCATTCATGTGGACGATAGAAGTTATGTAGTTATGGAACTTAAAAGTCACTCATTGATTGAGGCTCTTGATGACACAAAAAAAACTATATAAAAGGGGCTCCTTAAAGAGGGATAAGAAATATATTCTTCTTGAGACACACACTTCACTGATGTAGCTCCCAAATCCCTTAATCATCCTATAGACTCATTTCAGTGACTCTCCCCATTCATAGAGGGAAGTCGACCGGATATTTATTCCACGCAAGAACATATATATATATATATATATATATATATATATATATATATATATATATATATATATATATATATATATATATATATATATATATATATATATATATATATATATATATATATATATATATATATATATATATATATATATATATATATATATATATATATAAAGATCATGGTTGTGATGTTTTGTGTAATAAGTGATGGTTGTATTGTTTTTGGTTGCTTGAAAGTGTGGGAAGTGACGCTCTCATAGGTTTAGGAAATTATGTTTCATTGGCTTTAGATATGACCCTTCCTTGTCACCCAAGCCTCATTACAACCTTTGAAGCTCGTGTGATTTATGCTTTTATGCTTTCAAAATGAGTTACTTTGATGAATGCCTACATTGATTTGGATGTTTGCATAGGTTTTCGGTGTGAGTTGTTTCTCTCATTCTTTCTTTTTTTCATCTTATGAAGTGTGTGATAGGTGTGATTCATGATTGAATTTGTATTGTCTTATAATTTATGATATTTTTTTTTGTGCTTAGGATTTGTTTCAAGTGTATGTTGTAGTTTAGTGGTAAGCATTACTTTGTTTGTGCTTTTTCTTTTAAATCACACATTTGTTTTTGTTTTTTGAAACTTGTTGGTACATGATTCTTTGATTATTGCTTTGGGTTTGTTTGGGTTAGAGACCTTTGTTTGAGGACAAACAATGTTTTAAGTTGGAGAAAATTGATAAGTGCCAAAATATCGTTATTTTGAGTAGTATTTTATGGCCCTTATTTGCTCTGTTCTTTTGGTTTTTATGTTAAAACCCCGACTTTAGTGTATATAATAGATCAATAGTGTATTCGTGTAAATATTGTATCGATTGATTAGTTTTATCTCATTTTTGTAGGATTCTTTGCATGGTTGAAGCACAGAACAATAAAGATCAAATAAAGCTTCAAGATGCATTTTTGGAAGGAAAATAACGTCATAGGTTGGACTAAGCGCGGTCATAGCGCGCTGGAGGTTGGCCTGGTAGAGTTGAGCATGCAAAGTGCAGTTTGAGGGCGCTTAGCGCGCTTTGGTGGTTCGGTCTAATAAGTGACACCGCGCTTAGTGCATTCTATGCGGGCTAAGCGCGATCTGTGGATTTTTGTCTTTATATTATTTTGTACTTTATTTGTTAGGGTTATGGTTTTGGAGGTTTTGTGTCTCAACTCCATCACCTTCATTCTTTGGTAGAGAAAGGCTAAAAAACAACAACGGAGCTTGCATGTAGATGATCCGGAGTCAGATTTCTCATCAATCGGAGCTGACAACCCATGAGATGTTTGGTTCTTCTTCATTCTTCTCTATGAATTTCTATATTTGTTGGATTTTTTTTGTAAGCTTACTCTGAATCTATGTATATTTATTGATCATGGTGTTGTAAAGAGCTTGCTTTACAAATCAATCTTGATGTCTTCCTCGATCATTTTGCTTTATGTTTGGATTTGTGTTGTTATAGACATATACCTCACAAATTATGATTAAGGATGAATATCTATTAGTTTGTAAACTCTAGTAATAGATTTAGAGTTAATATTCACTGTGAGTATCGATTTATAATGCCTTTGTATCGTCGAGTTGCGTGAGACATCACCCGAGACAATACAGTTGTTCTTTCAACTTCGTGTTAGACATAACCTCTGTTGTGAGCAATATGTGATGATATTGATGAGTGATTTAGCTTTAGTACAACTGATCAATAGGTTTAAGTTTGTGACGAGTACATTACATTCATGTCTGATATGTTTGTCCTTTCTAATGAATGAATTTATTTTTTTGTTCATATGTTTTCTTTAACCATTCAAAATCAAGCTCAGAAACGTAGATAATGTTGAACAACATTCTTTTCCTTGCACTAATCTCCATGGAAACGATAAAACAAAACTAAAAATACTTACTTTTACTTGCTACTTTACCGCAACAACAACCTCTTTAGCAGGCTTAATCCCAGAATTTGATATTTTGTTTTAGCAACGTTAATATTTGATACATTGTATTGTATTTACTATTCACTCAAGAAATTTATATATTAAAACACAGTTCTAGTCAATTAATGCATTGTTTAGTAAGCATGCTTTGATTTTTCCATTTTCTGAATTCCAAATGAAAGATTGCAATGGGTTGTAGACTTCAATCATCTTTTTGAGGTATCGTTTTTCCTATTTCAGTTTTCTGCTGTGTGGAGGCCCTTGCTATAATGTGGTCTTTAGATCTTATTGACAAGGACCTACTTGGTTGGTGGTTATGTGAGCAACAAGTTAAATCTGATATATACACAGGTTTTTCAAAATTTTATGTTTACTTTAGATGGAAGCATCAATCAAATATTCTACCATGGAAACACTGAAGCAACAATTCCGCTCCTTGCCAGTAAAACATAAGGTATATGTTCTCCTTTTGAAAATATTGACTGCTTTTCATTGTTTTTGATTGGTGACATGCAATCGAGTCAAAGTTACATAGAAAAATACAATACAATTAACAAAGTAAAAGTAATATCTAACACAATAAGACTTACAAAGGAGATCAAAGAGAGTGTTCCATCTTCAAGCAGGGAGACTTCGACGGAGTTGGAAAAGAGTAAACAAAACCAAAAGAAAACAGTGATGGAGCAGGCGCGAAAAGGCTCTGAAGAGATAGGACGATTGTATTTTGAGGTTCAGAACATACATTACGTTTTGCTGAAATTGAGTAATGAAAAATAATAATAGGGAAGAAGAACAAATTCTCAAGAAAACCTGTGGTGTTTCTGAGGGACTTTATTTGTGAAGCTTGATTAAACAATTGCCATTGTCTATGTAGAAATAGCTTATATTTGTGAAGCTTCATATTCTATAGTATCTTTGTTTGAGTTTCATTACATTCTACTTGACATATCTATGCCACTATGCTTAGTTATATGCTTTAGTTTTTTCTTTTATGTTCTAAATTAGCTGATAAAATAAAAGCACATCAAAACAAAAGGTAGAATTTGAAATGCAGAAAAAGAGTATGTTTATTTCCTCTGTATGCATGCAAATATGATACCTGATTTATTTTAGATAACAAGATGCTTACTTCTATGTGGTTCATATGAATTTAGAAAATAAATGATTTCCACTATGTGTGATTGATAAGCAAGCCAATAGGTTGCAAGATCAATTTAACATGATCATGCTTTGGCTATTCTTGTTTCTACGTTTCATATGTTTTAGACAATTAGGAAACTTGAAACTGAGAACGAGTCATTAGTTCAAGATTGCATTCTTGAAAAAACTTGGATCCCGTGCCCATTCAAGATTAATATGCCCAATAAAAACCTTTTCATATTGTTTCCAATGCTTTTTACTTATAAATTATATTTTGAGGCAGTGGTTTAAGCTTCAAATTTTACATTCCTATGGAAGATTCTCATCGCCCATATAATATACAAGTTAGAGATAGAGAGAAAACAATCACAATTAACTCTAACATCATCATCATTTAGTTGGATTTGAATTGTGTACAGTGAAACTGTGTGCATTACTAAACACAACGTAACCATGATGACATGAACCAACTTTGTTGGTGACTTTTAGAAAGAGATTTTTCTAGTGCATCCTAAATGTTTTTTAGACACCAGCGTGAATTTTCAAATATGTTTTTAGAAATCGGAAATGTATTTCCGTTGTACACCCTATCACATGAAAAAAAACATACAAACTGGAATTACATTTATGGTTTCCAAAGCGATATTGTATTTCCGATTATACTTTAAATAAACTAAATAGTTACACTGTGAGAAGCCACATCCTACCAAGTTGATACGAACCAAAAATGTAACACCGGTTTCATATCGTAAGTGTGTTTCCGATTTGTATTTTGATATATATATATGCGCTACCCCTTCCACTTCCTCATTTGCTGCAAACACACACAAAACACAAAACCTCCCAAAACTTTATTGTTCCAAAATACTTATTATTTCAGAATCCATCAATTTATCGCAACACATAAGGAAATCATCATTGATAATCAAAATCAACACAGGAGAATCAATCATTATAAGTTGTTTTTGAGCATTATTGAGTTTTTTTTATTTATTTTACATATAAATTATGTTTTAGGATAGTAAAATGTAGTTTTTTTAGTTCTTGCAATGTTTGAAGTCAATACGGAAGTATTAGCCATTTCTTTTTGACGATCAATGCTTTTTTTTTTTGTCCTCATTGGACGTCAGCTTCGCCATTGACGAACCTATTAAGTTGCAGGTCTTACCATAGCACCAAAAGATTGGAGCTATGAGGATGAATATATCTTATAGTTCTTTAAGGTGTCAAATCCATATCTGGTACAAGAGGCTCCAGGTAATCCACCTAGACCAGCACATGTGGAGCTTCTAGAGGAGAAGCAGACTAGGACCGATCATGCTCATGATGTGTTGTTTAAGTGTCGTCGTATCATGGAGATTGTGCAGGTGGATAATGATAGAGGTCTGTTTCCTGATGGCTTTGATGTTAGAGGTGTTCAAGATGTCATCATGGCGGAGGCTGAGGAGGCTTTGTGCTACAAACAGCAGCGGAAGAATGTCGTTAATATCACGGACCGACTCAGTATCCGTCATACTCAGTAGTCTGATAGTTTCAGATGCATTTTGTTTATAGTACTATTATGTTTTTCATATTTTAGAAAATTTGGATAACACTTTGAGGAATATTTTGCGTATCGTATTTTGGAACATAATATTTATGAGTATTTGTGCGTATTTTGTTATTACTTTATATTTAATTGAAATCGTATTGTACTACATATTTTGTAAATGCACTAAAACCTACATGATAATATGGTCTGAATTGTCTATACAGGAACCAGAAATACATATCAGATACTTAACCGTAGTTGCATTTCCGATTTCAAACATAATTTTTCAAAAAAACAGTACGCCCCGAAAATACATTTCTGAAAAACATTTTTGATTATTCATAGAATTTTCCCCCTATTTAAGGTGCCATAAGTAATTCTCTTTAAAAATATGAGTTTGTCAATCTAAATATACTAATTATGTGTATAACTTATATCCAGAAAAATATGTATAGTTAATTCAATTATTTTAATGATTTAATATATGATTTTTATTTGTCAATTTCAAATTTTTATTGTTATTAATATTTTTTGATGATGATTAATAATAGAAAATAAATTTTGACCATATCATAAGTCATAAATTAATTTTTTTTAAATACCAAATTTAAACAATTGTTTTTATTCAATATAAACATTTAAAATTTCAAACTAAATTTTAATAATTAATTATGAAAATTATACTTATTTAAAATTTTAATAAATTTTGTTTTTTTTCTAATATAAAAATGATATGAAACAAGAAAAAAAATTATTGATTAAATATTAAATAATAACGAAAACAAATTTACTATTTATTCAATTATTATTGCAAAAACTTTATTGTTTATTCAAATATTTTTATATACATAAAAAATTAAGGACACTGATTTATTATCATTTTTAAAAATAATAATTTTTTTAGTTAAATAATTTCTCTTTCTATCATTTTATTTTTATTGCAATTCAAAAATAAAAGTGTGCATAACAAGCCATGATCGGTTAAACGCAAAGGTGTCCACTAGTTTTTAAGTAAAAGAAGGTTTTTCAACCACTAGTTTATATGGTTATATGGCCCAAAACTGAACACAGCACACAATCTCTCCACTCCACCACTCAACGGTAGATACATACTACTACCTACCTAACACAAACTGAATTCGACGTATCCTATGGCTGCTACTACCTCGTCTTTTATGTTTCATAAACCTCCTACCTCGTCACCTTGTCGTACCAGAATTGGATCCTTCACAAGTTCCAAATTCATCAAAGCTCAATCTTCTGATGTCCGAAAGGAACATGTTGTCATTGTGGGTGGTGGGATCGCAGGTCTTGCAACTGCTCTATCCCTTCACAGGTTTCAACTCTATAGCTCCCCGTTCTCTCTTCTTTATCCACCATTATCATCACTCTGAATCATGATGCATGATGCTCTTAACAGGCTTGGTGTTCGGTCTCTGGTGCTGGAACAGTCAGAGTCGCTTCGAACTGGTGGAACTTCGCTCACTCTTTTCAAGAATGGCTGGAGTGTGCTTGATTCAATTGGAGTAGCTAATCATCTCAGAACTCAATATTTAGAAATTCAAGGGTACGTTAATTCATTGTTTGTTTTATCACTTTTATCACTTGCATCGTTGCTAAATGCATATATCAGCTGAGTTTGTGCTGGTTCATAAATTCAGCTTTACAGGATGGTGGTGAAGTCTGAGGATGGAAGAGAATTGCGCTCCTTCAACTTCAAACAAGAGGATGAAAGGTATAATTGTATTGTATACATGAATATTGAAAATGTGTTTGTTGTCGCAACAATGTGATACTAAGACGATACCAATACATGTTTCGATGTTTTGTTGTTGGTAGAATATTTATGAAATGTGTAAGGACTATTGTTGTGCAGCCAAGAGGTTCGTGCCGTGGAAAGGAGGGTACTTTTGGAAACCTTGGCCTCTCAGCTACCTCATGATACCATTCAATATTCATCGCGGTTGGTCAAGATTGAAGCAAGTTCAAATGGGGATACCTTATTGGAATTCATAGATGGGTCTAAACTACTTGCACAGGTCAGTCATTGTGATGTATTAAGCTAACTGTGTAATTGGTTATGACTCTGAAAACATAATGCACAAGAGGATCTTACAAACTTAATGGCCAATTCTGAAGTTCTGGTTCTGAAAAATGTTAACAAAATAATTCTGTGTCCAAACAGATTGTAATAGGGTGTGACGGAATTCGATCACCTATAGCTAAGTGGATGGGATTTTCTGAGCCAAAGTTTGTTGGTCATTGTGCTTTCCGTGGACTTGCCTCGTACTCGGGTGGACAACCTTTGGAATCGCGAGTGAATTACATCTATGGAAAAGGGTTGCGTGCGGGATATGTTCCTGTTTCTTCTACCAAAGTGTATTGGTTCATCTGCTTCAACAGTTCATCTCCAGGTTCTTATTCTTACTAGTAAATTCATACATGGTTCAAGCTACTTAAGTTATTGTTCATATGAAAAATAGTTGAGTTCAATGACAGGTCCTAAAATAACTGATTCAACGGTGCTAAAGAAGCAAGCTAAGGAACTAGTGGAAAACTGGCCTCAGGAGTTATTAAACATAATGGATTCTACGCCAGATGACACCATAATAAGGACTCCGTTGGTGGATCGATGGCTTTGGCCAGCGATAAGTCCACCTGTTTCTGCAGGAAAAGTTGTGCTTGTTGGAGACGCTTGGCATCCAATGACTCCTAATCTAGGACAAGGAGCTTGTTGTGCACTCGAGGATTCAGTGGTTCTTGCTAAAAAACTTGCACGAGCCATAAACTCCAATGATACTTCAGTCGAAGAAGCTTTTAAATCATATGGCAGCGAAAGATGGCCGCGCATATTTCCACTAACCATACGAGCAAACCTTGTGGGCTCTGCTTTGCAGTGGGATAATCCGGTTGTGTGTTCCGTTAGAAACAATATTGTCATACCAAAGCTAGTAAGGCTTGGTCCTTTGCTAGAACACACAAATTTTACTAGTGAGAATCTATAAAGATGAAAGTCAAGACTACACAAGAATTAAGGGATTTCATTTCATCACAATCTATTTCACTATTCCCCCTGAATATATACACTCTATACAATCAATGTAAAAAGAAATAGCGTGTTCATTATTCATTACAGCATATAAACACTTGTTTAGTTCTCCATCCAACAAGTAATTCATGCATTCCAATATGGTTGTATAATTCGAGTATCTAAGTGAATTTGTTTTGCTTGTCTGTTTGGCTCCGCGCCCCAACTATGTTTACACCATGACATTTCGAAGGTAAAAATTCAAGTTTCAATCTATATTCTATCACTTAGTAGCTACGAAGCAGTCATAATAAACTTATGAAAAAAATGAAGCAGTAATAGCAGAAGCATAGAAAGTAATAGATAAATAATAGAGTAGAAATATGAGTTTTAATTCTGATATAGAAAAAATCAACGAAATCAGAATACAACAAAAACTAAAAAGTGATTCTGGAAGAAGAAACATATAAGAAAATCTATAGTAGAACATGGTTTGAAGGATATAATAGAGAACCTTTGAGATGCAAGTTAGTGGTTGTTGTGAGGGGAAGAGAAGAACCAGAGGATGATAGCGCAGAGAAGAACGAGGAGAGGAATAAGATGAACTGCTTGCTGGGCTGATCTGATACGAGAGAGTTCCTTCCGTGAAACGTGGGAGAGAGGATCGTATGTTGGTAGGTGGTGGTGTTGTTGGTGTTGTGTCTCCATCTTTGTCCAAATTCTTTCAAACTTTGTTAGCTGGATATTTCTTTTCACTTTGGACTTTTTTGTACCTTCCGCCGACGTTACTTGTTAATGCGGCCAGAAGAATGCTTTTGTTATCAAATACTAATAGAAACATTTTATTCTCAAAAAGAATAAGAGATTAAAGATACTACACTAATTTTATATTGATTAGTTAATTATATAAAATTATTTTACACCCTTGTCTATATCCTTTTTTTTTAAAGATTATTATCATTTTATTTCTGTCATATAGATTATTTCTAGTTTATTGCATAATTTTTTTTTCAAAAACAAATCACTATTTTAAAAAATTAATAATTTAATCGCTAAAATTAAAGTCTACAATTAAATTCGAAAGAAAATTCGTAAAAAATATGTGGATTTTGACTTTAGAAAATAAAATGTTAGTATTTTGAAATGACAAGATTACTTTTAAAAAAAAAATTATAAGATAAACAAAAAATAACTTATATAACAGGGAGCAAAAATGATAATAACCTTTCTTTTTTTCTCAAAGAAAAATTGGTAATAACCTTTCTTTTTTTCTCAAAGAAAAATATTTTTTTTATTTTTTTTGTCTATATAATTTTACTCTGTAGAATAATTATTCTCTATCAGTGCAATTTACATTAATTGATTATTTTACTCTTCTATAAATAGTTGATGTTTGAAATTGTTTTGTTGTTATCTCATTTTGTTTTAAAGACATTTGGTTTTATATTGAAAATAGAGAGAATTAGTAAGTTTTTTTTTCCGTATTGACAAAAGTTTTGAAGATAAGTTGTTTAGTTCATATAAACACTCGAAAGTCTTGAAGAGAAATTGTCTGATACACATATTAGTTCACGAAGTCTTATTAGTAATTTGTTTGGTCTAATCAATCTATAATATAAGAACACAAATGTCTCTAAAAATAGGTTAGGTTAAGTCAGACTCACTCTAGCGGTTGGGTCAGTCCAGAACAGTAGCCTCCCAAGTCGTTTCTTCTAGGCACAGGAGTGATAACTTTAACACCTACTCGTGGGATGGGGCGCTTCTTGCAGGGAGCATGAGCGTCGCCCGTTACGCCTTTCTCGCGGAGAGATGATGAGTTGGTCATTTTGAGCTTCGAAAATTGAAGAGGTAGCGTGTTTCGGGTAGTGCGCTGACGAAGCGGCGCAATAATGGTCTAGGGATTAGGGCACAATGATGACGATCATATGGTTCCCTAGGTGTGTGTTCCTTACGTGCGGGCAATTTCAGCTATATATACGAGAGGAGTAGGGCATTCTGTACTTTTCGTTCTTCACTCACATTGCTCGTTACTGCTCGCCTGTCGACCGCCGCTGTTTCTTGAAGATTAACTGTTCGCCACCGTTCCTTTCAACTTCCTTTCTTCTTTAACTGGTAAGATTTCATGTTTTCATGGTTATTTGGCTGTCGTAGCTTAGATTTTTACGATTTTTGCCTTAGAAATGCATGCAGTTAGGCTTAGGGTCTTGTTTGTTAGGGAATTTTTAGGGGAGTGTTGGTAGCGGATGGTGGTTTTGTAGTTTAAAAATGTCGGAACTGCTGTGGATTTTCCTCGGATTTTCGCGATGCACCGTAGGTGATCCTTGAGGTTTTAGGTCATTTTTGTTGACTTGAGTTTGTTTCGTTGAGAAAATCGTTTGTTTGTTCAGATACCTTAGTGAGGGTTCTAGTCGGGAACGTGGTCCTCGTTTATTAACGCTCTTTCACTTTATTAGTGGTGGAATGATGGTTTTGGCATTGATATCGAACTCACATCTATCCTCTGATTTTTAGGTACTATGACCGACAATGTTGGAGACGATCTTTCAGATGGACGGACTGGATCTTCCTAGAGCTCCACGGATGACACTTGCAGTACGTCGAGCATCCTGGAGGTATCTAGGGACGGACCTGGGTTGCGGAAGACCAATGGGATTGGATTTCCTATTTCTTTGAGCATTGCGATGAGGTTTTCACCGAAGTGTACGCGTACGATGATGGAGGTCGGGCAGAGTGGTCGCTTTGGATCCCTAGAAAAGATATTCGTATCTGCTCTAAGTATGATAAGCGGCGGATTCCTATGTATAACATTGTGTTCTGGGAGATAAGCCTTCGACTCCCCTTCTCGGATTTTCAGGTGGCCGTTTTTCGGCATCTTCAGCTGGCTCCTTCTCAGTTTCATCTGAATGGGATCCTTTGTTCTTCTACTGTTTCCATCTCTAGAGGAGCAAGGTTGACGGTAAATTAGGATGGGTCACCTTGAAGTAGGGCAACAGAAAGTTGTGCAAAGCTTACCTGGAGTCTGTTGGGCACTTCAAGGACAAGTATATTCTCGTGCAGCCTCTTTCGACCAGGGAGATGCTGAACGTTTTCTGGGCCATTCCAGAATATGATGTGAATGGGGCCTCCGTCCTGAACGAGCTGTGGGAGCACTTGAATAAGTTGGTCTACAAGTTTCCTTTTTAGTAGACGAGGAAGCATTTCTATAATAAGTTGGGTTCCTACGTTTGGAAGGAGGGGGGCTTAGTGTCGAGGATCAGACGAGCCTCGCCATTTTGACCACTATTGTTGAGAGGATTCCTCGCGTCCAGTGCGCGAGCCAAGAAGGAAAGTCGGTCACATACAAGAACGGGGAGATCGTGTATGAGTCTGGTCTGATAGTCGTTAAGGAGCTTCTCGAGAGCGAGGATCCTGTCAAATACTTGGGTATTTAGTTTTATGTTTTCAATAATTGTACATGGTTGACGTCTTTAAGTCCTCACTCGCTAACTCTGATTTTCTGTTTATTTTGCAGATATCATGAATCCTTACTCAGGAACGTATAACCAAGAACATTTCCGCGAAAGCAAAGAAAGCGTTGAGAGATGCCCAAACCGGTTCGGGGACTACTCCCACGTCAGGATCGGGCAATTCGTCCTCCGGTTAAGCTGTTGTCACCCTCTCTCCTGCTCCAGTGTACTCGAAGGCGATGAGGATACTGGAGATGGCGGTCGCTTACACAAAGGGGAGTTCTTCTCAAGAGGCTGAGATGAATAAGCTACGGGCCAAACTGGTCGCGGATGAGAAGAGGCAAAGTGATGAGGAGAAGGCTCGGAAGTTGGTCGAGGAGGACTTGGGGAAGCTTTCTGAGGAGCGCAGAGTCTGGTTGCTCTAAAAGAAGGCTCTAGAGGAGAGGGTGGTGATCCTGACTGCCGAGGTTGTACCTGTTGAAGACGAGCCGGAAAACACAAAGTATTTGAAGACTCAGGCCGAGCTGGTCGCTCGTTTCCAACTGGCGATGGATGACGCCCAGACCGCCTCTGAGGGGAGTTTCGAGAACACGATGAAGCAGCTCCGTGTGTTGAATCCTGGGGTAGAGCTTAATACCTCTGGAATGGGGGTTATTTATTATGTGGCTGCCGGAAAGATCTTGGTCCCAGACTACCTCGAAGAGCTCGATACCCATCCTGTGGGGGAACCTTCTCAGTTATCGCTTGTTGTCGAGGAAGGAACTGAAGAGTGATGCTTTGATAGTTTTCTCAATATGCTCCGACCTTCATGTCGTGATTTTGTAATCTTTTTTCTGGGCTTTTGCCCATTTATGTAATTCTTGAACAACTGTCATTTTTGTGGCCACAAAATTATTTTGTTGGATGGGGACCAGGGGCGTCTCTTTTTGTAAAATTTGTGCAATGGAGGCCTCGTTGGTCATTTGTTCTAAATATTTAGTTTGTATTTGCATGTTTGTTGTTTATGCTTGTCTGCTTTGAGACATATTTTATTTTACTAAGGGTTTATAATAGGGGCTTGCTCGTTTGTTTTGTCTGTTCCCCAGTGTGGGGAAACCGAACAAATGGCCAGGTGAATACCGGGCGTGGACCGAAACTCGGGTTTTGTTTTGAGGACTGTTGTACCCCAAAATTTGCCCTCCCATATTTCTCAAAACATTTCAAGAAAGATCCTCAAGTTGCTCGAGGAAGTCCAAAGGTTGGCCAGACAAGCTCTCTCCTAAGGCAGTCTACCTCAAATTAGGGTTTCATGTTGCATCAAGATACTTGAGTCCAAGGGATCCCAAATTCTCACCAATGTCTTAATATGTTATCAAGATCATCTATGTCAAGTTTCAATCCATGCAGAGGAAGTTTGCTCAATCAATTGCTCAAAGGCCTGAAAATCGATTGTGCTAGGACAAAAGTCAATTGTGGCCTACATACAGTTAAACTTCAAGATTTTTGGTCAACATTCTCATTTTGAAGGATATTTCATCATTTGATCAAGGGTTGATCATGATTCGTCAAGGATTGCTCATAATTCATCAAGACTCAAAAGTTGTTAAATTAGGGTTTTGTAGGAAAAGTCAACTCAACTTTGACCAAGCATAACTTTCTCATACTTTATGAGAAATGACCCATCCAAAGCTAATTTTGAAGAGGATGAAATTACCTACAATCCATCTTCATCTCCCAAGTTCAAAATATGCACTCACAAGAAGTCAACAAAAACACCTTTTTTGTCAAAGCTTCATACATGAGCATGGAATATCAAATTGAGATTAGACCAAAAGGGTTGATTAGAGGACATCTCAAGCTTTCTAAAAAGTCAAAGAATACCTCCAAAGAGTCAAAATTGAGGAAGTTATGCATTGGTGAAGTTGACCCTTTTTTGCAAAATTGCCAAAAGTCAACTATGCCTAAAACTTCAAATTTTACCAAATGGGCCCAATCTTTTTCACTTGTTTTGAATTGGCAACATAGTCCACGAGCTCTAGCCTTTTCCACTTATCCTTATCATGTTTTTATTATTTATTTTGATTTTTATTTGAATTAATTCAATTTAAATCAAAACAAATCATATAAAATCCAAAACATTGAAAACAAAAGATTTTGTGTTTGTTTCAGGTTTCAATTACAGCTAGCAAGTATTCAAATTCGTATCAAGGCATGGTATGAACAAAAAGATTAAATTAAGCCAATTTTGGAAAGGTTTCAAAGTGAATCAAATCAAGAATCCAATTCATTGATGGAGGAAGATTGAGGCCAGATTTTCAAACCTAATTCACTCCTCAATACATATAGAACGTGTGCAGACTCAAAGTCAGGTTAGAAACAGGCGCAGCAAGCAGAACAAAACTTGAAAAATCAAGAAAAAGTGTAAGATCGAATTTAGTATTCCAGGCATCCTCAAGGCCTTCTAGCTATCCCAATCGATTCCTGGGAGTGTGTTGGCTGAAGATTTTGATAATGTTATTAGAAGCCAAATGAATTAAACGTTTCGATCGAAATAAGGTAAAGCGTCATGTTTCGAAGTAGCAGAAGCAGTGTTTCGAATAAGTATGTCAAAGCTTGGAGCTTCGAGTGGCAATTATGGGAACATATCTAAAGAAGTATCGAAATAACAACAAGGCTGTGTCTGGGAAGTGCGTTCGAAACGGAGAAGTACCAAAGCATTTGAAATTCAAATGGAAGCGGGACATTCGAAGTTTGAAAGTTATGTGCTGGAGCATTTGGGGACACGTGGAAAGAAGAAAGAGGCATTGTCCTACATGTTCTGAACGTGGCATAATCCTATAGCGAGACCGTTATGGTCGAATTAGTATAAATAGAAGTCTTAGTAGTAGGATTTCGGGTGTGATATCTATTATACTAAATACTCAGTAACATTCAAACTACCACATGGCAAGGGAAACGAATGCAAGAGAAATGTACGTATGATAGCACCATGTATTTCTGATTTAATGAAAACCTTTTACCATTTCCAGCACTTTCCTTTATCTTTTTGTCAAATAGCATTTACAAGTTTTCTCATTTACAGTCTTTTCACTTCGAAATCTTTTCTTCAAAGTTTTACATTTTAATGCTTTCTTCACATTTCAAGCACTTTACATCTCAGAAAACTGTCATATTTCCTATACCTTTACCTTCAAGTCTTATCCTTCGAACGCATATTTTTACTTAAAGTCATTTACAGATTTCTTGCATTAAACGCTTTCTTCATATTTCAAACCTTTTACGTTCCAGAAATCCTTTACATTAACTGTTTTATAATTCGAAACCATTTACTTGACTTTTATGCAATTTTACATGTCTTTACAATTAACATTTATTCATGCAACTTAGTTTCGTACACGCACATTTTGATTACATCTTTAGACTTTTGAGAGAGAAATCGAAATAAGCCAAACGCATATACAACACTCAAATATCAACCATGAATATCTGTTCGATCGTGAGAGTAACCTTAATGTCCAAAGAGTCCTAGGATCAATCTAGTCGATCCTGTGAGTTACCAGAGGAATTGAATAACAGTCAGAAAGATTATTCGATAGTTTGGAAGACTAGCGGTTGTTTACCAGAAATCACTGGAAACAGAGTGTCAGCAAGCTAAAGCGATCCAAAGCAAGCGTTTCCAGGCCCTGTATCGCGCTGTAAGTCCATCACGACCTTGCTTGTTTCTTGAATTCAGTTTGCATGATTTAGGGATTGTTAGGGTGAATTAATCATATATTGTTGATCCATGGAACATTTGCAAGCTTCCTGTATTGATTAATTGCATTTATATGGCCTGTGGTGGATTTCACCATTGTTAGGGTTTTGGATTCTATTTTAGGGTTTTTGTATGCAGGAAGAATTAGCTTTGATGAAGGGTACCATCATGTTCAAAATGATGAGACGAATCCAACCATGGTGTTGTACCCCAAAATTTGCCCTCCCATATTCTTCAAGAGATTGCCAAGCCAAGCTACAAAATTTCCCAAGGGTTGTGCAGTGCAACTGTTTCCTATACAGTCAAAACTAGGGTTTGTGTTCTGATCAAGAATTGAAAGTTTTCAAAGGCTCAATCAAGTCTCACATGCCTACAAAGATGGTCAAGTATCCTCATATCAGGTTTCAAGGCATTCAGCTCAAAATTGCACAGTCAAAACCCTAAATTGCACTACAGTCAACTGTAGGGGCAAAATGGTCATTTGACAGTCAAAAGTTCAAATTTTTGGTCAACATATCATTTTGAAGCCACAAACATCATTTGATCAATGCTTGATCATGATTCTCAAATTTGGCTCAGAAATCATCAAAGATGCAAAAGTTGCTATATTTGGACAGCTGAAAAAGTCAACTGAAATTGACCAGGGCATAACTTTCACATGGATTATCAGAAAAATCCCATCCAAAGCTCATTTTGAAGAGAAAGACATTTCCTACAACTCATCTTCATACTTCAAGTCCAAGAAATTCTCTCACAAAAAGTTATCAATTTCAACATTACAGGTCATTTTCAAAAGTCAACAAAAAGGGACTTTAAGTCAAAGACCATAACTTGAGATTGGTAAATCAAAATGACATGGGACCAAAGGCATTGGTTAAAGGACTCAAAGACCTTTCCAAAATGTCCAAGAACATGTGAAAAGCTTAAAAATTGAGCAAGTTATGCCTTGTAGAAGTTGGGAAATTTTTGTGAAATGGCAAAAGTCAACTATCCTTGAAAATCCAATTTTTGACAAAAGGGCCCCATTTTTTCCACTTGTTCCATCCTTGTCATACCACACACGTGTCCCATGGTTAATTTCAAGACCAAATATGGATTTTTTTATTTTATTTAATTTTTGATGATTTAATTCATTTTAATTCTTTGAAAATTCAAATAAAATTTAAAAACCAATGGAATAGTGTCATATGAACTTGGACAATTTCTATGCATCATGAACCAACTCAAGAAATCAGGCTAGGGTTCATTTGCACACTAGGTCTAGGTTTTGGCTAAAAAGGAGGAAAAATGGTTAATGGAAGAAACCCTAAGACTAATTCTTTCCTAAGCATGAATTAAGGCCAAAAAACTAGCCAATTCCATTCCATGAGATGCATTGAGTCAAACCCTAACCATAGTGCAGCAAAAGGCTCGCTCAAAAGTGGATTGGCAATTTGAAAAATGAGCCATATAAGTCAAAACTGATTTCAAAGTTAGGGACAATTTTAAGCCTTGATTCATATACCATTAGCATCCTGAGGCAATTCTGAGCAAATCTCAATCACTATCATCAACCAAAACACCTTGAAACGGTAGCTACAAGTCCAACTGTGTCGTGAAAAATTTCAAATCGCATAGCATAATTTACGCGTCCTCTTGCATTTTTGTTGATAAATTCTTATTCCTTACAAGGTTTCTAAGCTGTTCATGGTATTTAATTGCATTTTCATAAGCCATACAAGATTCTACCATTTTCGAATTCTAGGGTTACAGTTTTCTCAAATTGGGGTTTTCCACCCCAGGTAAAATTAGAACTTCAGAGCAACACCATCACACTCCATGCATCTGGACGAAAAGATCTACATACTCGCGCCTAATTTATATTAGGAAATAAGCTAATCGCTATTTTTCTGTAGCTAGCTTTAAACCACGCATGAAAAACTGTGGCCATAGGGTTTTGTTTTACAGGAGGAGGAAGAAGAAGGTCTCGTGTCACGCAGCGATTGGCGTGTTTGAAAGTTCGCGCCAAGTCATCCATTAACAATTTGTTTTGTTTTTATTATTTGTTTGTTGTAATATATTAACACGCGCGCTTCAGCTCAATTGGTAAGCAAAGAGATTGTTCACGTCCTTGACCTGGGTTCGAGTCCCAGGTCAGAACAATTTCCATAATGTTTTTCTATCTTAATTCCCATGCAGCGTTACTATAGGGGTACACCATGCACACTCAAAAATCAATTGGCCACGCGTCTTGGAGATCTAATCCAGGGATCAGGATGAAAGCATATCATGGATGCCAGTCAACAAGCCACATATGATCCAGAAAGTCAATGATTCACAATGCAAATGGGCCTTAATCTTCCAGGCCTGCACCTCATAATTCTGGGGTCTACCCCCCCTGGTTTGCCCATTTAATTTATTTTCTTATATCTTTCAATCATTTATTTTAATTGTTATATTATTTTAATTATTTGTTTTATTTAATTTTTAATCAAAAATATAAAAACATTAAAAATACAGAAAAGACAAAAAAAATATAATTAATTTTGATTACTTTTATAAATAAATTAAAATGTGTAAATTATTTAGTTTTAATTAGGTTTTCAAATTTAATTCTTTTAATAATAAAAATCCAAAAAAATAGAATTTAGGTTAATAACTTTTTATTCTCTTTTTTAATTTTCCCTTTTTTTCAGAATAATAATATTATTTATTTATTTTCATAAATTAAAAATTGTACATAAATTAATTTAGAATTAAATTAGGTTAGAAATTAAATCTTTTTCTTAATAACTTAAAAAATATTAGAACTAGGGTTTAGCATTTTAATTTTAATTAATTTTTCTTTTTTCTTTTAAATCTAAAAAACACAAAAATACTATTTTTCATTTAATTTTAATTTTAGATTCCTTGATTAATTTTAATTGTTTGTAAAAGGGTCCAACGCCCTAATTTTGTTTAATTTCTTTATTTCGCGCATTTATTTTATATTGTTTAAATAATTCTGCATATGCCCCAAAGCCATGTAATTTAAAATTCTCGCACTTTTATTTATTCGCTTTATTTTCAGTCAAATCGGGTTCGGTTTTTTTTTGGCGATGTGGACCCGCGCCAGTTGTAATAGTTTAGATTTATTTTCTCGCAAATATATAACTGTTAATAAATATGCATGAAAGAATGAATGCCCAAAAATAAAATCGAATCGTTAGATCACCAATGCATGACAAGACAAACAATAAACTGAAAATGACACACAATTCGCACACACCACCCCTAGGGTACGCCTCACTGTTGCCTTCCGAAAGGTGGTCGTCGAGTATAGGACGTTTTAGTAAGTCCTTATGTCCATGACATGATCCAGTTGCCTCGAAACGGTTGCCTCGGAAAATAAAGGATCAATGGCATAAGGGTAGCTTCTAAGGTGTCCTACTGTTGCTCTGGTGACCACCACGTCCCTAAAACTCGAATTGACCTGAACATCTCCAACGGTGGTGCTACCTACCTCTCAATGGTGGGATGGCACTACTTTAAAGGACATTTACACAGACGAATTCCTTAGGGTAGGTAGGTTCTCAAGGGTACTTGCTCTAATTTCAAAACAAAATCAAAACATCTTTTCACCAACACCTTTCAAAAACTTTCAAAACAAACTTTTCAAAACACTCTGACGCACGAGTTGAACTGAAACTTTTCAAAGACTATTTTTGAAACCCACAATTGAAAAGCAAACAAACAATTTTGAAAACACATTGAGCAAGTACCTAAGAGCCCATGGATAACCATGGATAGAAAGGGTGCTAACACCTTCCCTTTCTATAACCTACCTCCCGAACCGAGAGCAATCTCTTTAAAGGAATTTTTCTGTGCTTTTGTCCTTTCCAATTGGAGAAAATAAAAGACGGTGGCGACTCTTGCTTCCGCGACATTTCGCGAACCAGCTTTAAAACAGTCAGTTCCAGATCCACCGATCACAGAACTGGCGACTCTGCTGGGGAATCTTATAAAGTGAGGTGTACCTTAGGGATAGTTCATAAACTGTGTTTTCAATTGCTTTGACTTGTGTGCTTTAAATTGTGGGTTGCTTGGGAGTTTTATAGATCCTAACTCGGATCTGGGGATACCTTTTTTAGAAAGTAGCAACAAGGCTGTGAGGGAACTGTGCGGGGTATACCGACATGGTTGAAACAGTCTGCTACGTTGATGTGGCACTTTGGTGTGTACCGGTAACCCTTGAGTTCAGTCAAGGAGAGTACGGGGCCTCCGCGTGGTGTCATAAAGCATCAACAGACCTTAGGAACCTTAATTGAACTACCTTGGCCTCTTTAGGGTAGTGAGATAACTGACTTTGGTGCAGTCCAAGGTTGGTTGATACTCGATACTACACTCAATTGAGGGTTGCTTTCCTGGAATATTTTGGTCGCCAGTTCAGTGGCTAAATCGAAACGATGAACAATGAAAGCAATCCCGTGATATTGGGAACCTTAGAACCCGGTTACTTTGATAGGACAGGTTGAACCCACCCACTTCAAGAGGGTACTACCCAAACTTCATGCTGGCCTAAACTCTAAGGGCTCTTTTGTGTGACTTGTGTGCCTTTGTACTTGCCTACTTGCATGCTTGTTAGCTGACACATGAACCACTTACAGGTTTTGTTTATAGTCCTTAGCTAGGACTCATGACAAGGTTTACCAAATTTCTTGCAGGTTTTGTTTATAGCCCTTAAGTGGGACTCATAACAAAGTATACTGAATCTCTTGCAGGGTCTGTTTATAGTCCTTAATTGGGACTCATAGCAGGGTTTACCTACATCACCCCATGCATAGCATGACATCATACCATTGCATACCATTGCATACATCCTAACCCATTTCAAGGATCTCAAGGGCTTGTGATACAGGTCATATAAATCAAACATCTAGCAAGGGGCAAAGAGGATTTATTTTCTTCTAGCCAATGTTGTCAGGGGCTATGACCCACTTGATATGGTGAGCTCTGACTCCTGAAGAAGGTTCCCTAACCAAGGTTGTTGGGAAATCAAAACCAGACATGATGACTAAAGTCAGGGGCTATGACCCACTTGATATGGTGAGCCTTTGACTCTTGAAGAAGAGTTCTCAATAACATGGGTGTCCTTCAATCAAGCTCTAAATTCCAATGCTAACAAATTTTCTTGTTTACCCCGCGAGATCCTTGAAAACATTGCATGCATATCATACTCATCATTACATAACATGTATTCTTGTTGCAGGTCACTCACCTTTCCCGCTGTTTATTTCAGCAATGGCTTCCCAACAAGATAACCAGGACCTTCTTGCTCAAGGGGCTCGACTCGGGGACATCCTCCTGAATTTATCCAAGGGGCAGGAGGAGCTAAGGACACTTCTCATGGAGACTTTTGCTAGGAATAGTGCTGAGGATGAAAGGCTGAAACACCTACAAGCTGAGATGGATGCTATGAAAGCCCAAATGCTGGAGCAGAGGAACGCCATTCAGGGTTTAACTCAAAGATAAGATGAGCTCGGGGTTCTCGTCAACAAACTGCTTCAGGGTAACCAACTGGGGCAAACATCTAAGGATAAAAAGCCGATCATCGTTCAACCACCTTTGAGACAAAAAGGCAAGGAGAAAGCTCCTCATATGGCTCCAGTATCACCAATTCAGCAGCAACTTCACCAACTTCAGACAGACAAGCCCAGGAGGCAGTTCACCCCGCTCAATATGTCGCTGTTTCAAGCTTTACAACGCCTGTTGAGATTGAACCTGATCACATTAAGGGCTCATCCCCAGAACCCCAACACAGCACATCCTGCTTATGATCCCAATAAAAGGTGTGCCTACCACTCTGCCTGTCCAGGACATGATGCAAACGAGTGTTGGGCTTTGAAAAACAAGATCCAGGACCTGATTGATGAAGGAGCACTGGAATTCACACAAGATGGTCAGGCTGAATTTTTCTACCATCCCTCCAAGGCTCACCATTTGAAGTGACAAGCCCTGAGACTAGAAATTTTTGTTCATTCGAATGTTCAAGTTGCGGTTTTCTTTTGTTCAAACATTTATTCATGTTAAAACATTGTTATTCCATTAATGCATCACTTATGTCTATTTTTGAATCAATATATTCGCATTCACTATATGCAAACTATTTTCATATTTTTTCTGATGTCAACTCTCGATTAATAGTTCTAAGCCTCTTGAGGGAGGATGACGAAAACGATACCACAATTTACAGTATGCTTTTGAACAGACCCCGCTGATGAGGTACAGGCATTGTTTCAATTCCTAAACACTGGAGTTATAAGGAAGATAATCCCTCGTCAACCCATCTGAGCTAAAGAAGTAGGAGTTTTTCTTTTCGCAATTTAAAACCCTTAATCATAACCTGGGGCAGGGTAGTTCTCTCAGTTGATCCAAGTGCACAATGAATGGCACCAAATGGGTTTTTCAAAAACAAAAGACAGTGATGGTTCCCTATAATCGTCAAGACAGACAGTCATTACCAAAAAAAATCATCATGAACGAAAAGCCCAAGAAGTCAAAACCTGAAAAAGGAGACTTACAAAACTGGGGCATCCCGCTGACTGTAATCACAAAAGAAACAGTTCAGGCAAAATTTAGGGATAACAAAATCAAAAGAGAGAGGTCTCACAAACCCTCAACAAAAGCAAAAATGACTGCCTAGTCAGAATAAATCATCAATATCCGAACCATCACTGGAAAATCAGAACAAAGACTCAAACAAGGTCTAACGCACGATCAACTGAGTTTAGGTTTGGAGAACATCACGAAGAGCGGGTGGGTACAAATAATTTGAGCCTTTATCCTTTGTTTCTTAAACCATGAACCAGGACACGTTATAACCCTTAAAAGTCCTAGCTGAAGCATGGGTTAGTTTGAAAGCATACTGTTACGAAAGGTATCCTGACTCCTTAAGGCCTACGGTAAATACGGAGTTGACATCATGTTTTTACAAACATTTACTTGTTTTATGAAAAAGAATGCATTTTCAAAAGCTTCAAGACAGACATAAGCTTTGCATTTTTAACATAACTTTGTTTGCATATGACTTTTTGTTTGAACAGCAAGGAAATTCGCACGACGAATGCCTAATGAACAGAAGTACCTCCAATCAAGGGGCATGGCATGACTATTGTCCATCATCTGGGGCAGTTAAGTCAAGATTCGGAGAATCTCTCAAAAAGGCCAACCAGCCTGGGGCAAATCTCTGCCTGAGTCACTTGGAGCAATCCAGCAATGAATCTTGCCCAGTCAGACATCTTCTGGGGCATGGCAAAATACTTCCAACAGGGGCAACTCCCTACATTCTGAGAGCGTGGACATAGTCGGAAAAATACTGCGCATCATCAAAGACCCGCTAGGTTGACATGCCTAGGCAAAAATAAGGGCTTCCCGGCGAACCAAAAGGGTTCGGGCAAAATAAGGGATGAAAACAAAAACATGTACACCCGGCAAGTCGAAAACCTGAAAAGGCGGCTTGGGCAAAAAGGGATATCCCGGTGGACTGAAAACCCGAAAGGGCAGTCCAGGCAAAAGTTAGGGATCAAAGCATACGACTATGTTCCGGTATCTCATCATTTGTCTACCCGAAGATTTGTCAATCACCCACACAGGTATCCTCTTCCCTCATCTCCGAAGCAGGGGCAATAATGAGTTATCCAGGCGATCCAATTGCTCTGCCAACCAAAGTACAAAGTAAAGATCAACATAAGGATGATTACCATCTACCTTTACAAATTCCAGATCGTGGACAATCATCCACTTAATCAAAATCATGCAACCCTACACCGGTTCTTTCTCAATTTTCATCCAGAAGTTTTTACACAAACTTATCCAGGTAACCTAACCCCGGTTCCTCCAGAAATCTCACATGGATTTATCCAGGTAACCTAACCCCGGTTCCTCCAGAAGTCTTACATGGACCTATCCAAGTAACCTTACCCCGGTTCCTCCAGAAGTCTTACATGGACCTATCCAAGTAACCTTACCCCGGTTCCTCCAGAAATTTTTACACAAACTTATCCAAGTAACCTTACCCCGGTTCCTCCCGAAGTTTTTACACAAACTTGTCCAGGTAACCTAACCCCGGTTCCTCCAGAAGTCTTACACGGACTTATCATCAAAGTGACCCTACACCGGTTCCTCCTAAAGTCTTACACGGATTTATCAAGAAGTTTTACACGAACTTACCTCCAGATAACCTTACCCCGGTTCTTCAAGAAGTTTTACACGAACTTATCCTGCAGTAACCTTACCCCGGTTCCTCCAGAAGTCTTACACGGACTTATTTCAAGATGACCTTACCCCGGTTCATCAAGAAGTTTTACACGAACTTACCCTGCAGTAACCTTACCCCGGTTCCGCCAAAAGTTTTACACGAACTTATCCCGAAGAAACCCTACACATGTTCTCTCTCCCCAAAGATGCAGTTTTACACGGACTCGTCATCAGTAAACCCTACACAGGTTTCCTTCCTCCAAGATGCAGTTTTACACGAGCTAGTCATCAGTCAACCCTACACAGGTGTCCTTCTTTCCAAGATGTGGTTTTACACGAGCTCATCATCAGGCAACCCTACATAGGTTCCCTCTTTCAACTTACAGAAATTACAGTTCAAGATTTCCCCAGGAGAGTCCAGTTTCCCCAGGAAAATTGGAATTCATCTCTCCAAGCAGTAAGCTTATCCCCAGTAGATTCTGGAAGCTTATCCCCAGTATATTCTGGAAGCTTATCCTCTCGCAGAACACGAACGCGTCGTTCGGCTTGGTTTAAAGAGTTATTTCCTCAACAGGATATAACTGGGTTATCCTCAGCCAAAAGCCACGGAAAGGTCATCGTCAACATAGTTCTTTCCTATCCCCAGCGAAGTCCATTAACACTTCCAACAACAAAGACATCCTCAGCAAATTACTGCTATCAACACTCAGCAAAGCATCTCTATCCCCACAGAGTATTGCTTTCCAGCATGATCGCTAGAGTATCTTTTCTCCCCGCAGAATCTTCCATTCGCCAAGTTATTCCGCAACGGAGTCATCTTCTCCTACCGGTATCCTTGCAATTATCATCCCCAGCGGAAGCAGAATCTATTCTTCGACATCAGCCCAGGATACGACTTCCCGGCACCCGTCAAGGATTTACTTTCCTAGACGAAAACATACATAAAACATCACATACATCATTATAGCATGCATAACGCACTGCATCATACAAATCTCATTTATGTTGAGAGCATCATTGCTTGATCCATATCATGCATTGCATAGGACTGACTTTTACCTTTCAGGAAAGATCCAGTTAAGTTCTCAGGCTACATTTCAAGACCTAGACCGGTTCAGTTAAATCGTCCCAAGATTTTCCTGATGCTTATCCAGTCAAAGGCCTTCTCTGGTTCAGTCAGATCGACCTTAAGATCTCCTTGATACTTATCCCAGTTGAAGATATTTCAAGACCTAGACCGGTTCAGTTAAATCGTTCCAAGATTTTCCTGATGCTTATCCAGTCAAAGGCCTTCTCTGGTTCAGTCAGATCGACCTTAAGATCTCCCTGATGCTTATCCCAGTTGAAGACATTTCAAGACCTAGACCGGTCCAGTTAAATCGTCCCTAAGATTTTCCTGATGCTTATCCAGTCAAAGGCCTCCTCTGGTTCAGTCAGATCGACCCTAAGATCTCCCTGATTCTTATTCCAGTAGAAGACACCCAAGATTTTTCTCAACGAGCGTTGTTGAAGTTAAAATCGCCCCAGGGTTCTCTTACCATCCATGCTGAGGCAGTAACCATCCCTGGTTCATTCATCAGCGTTTGAAGCTCCAGACTCAGCTCCTGTAACCAGTCAGGACACATCTATACCAAGCATCTGAAAACCAGCTCCTGCGACGTGTCAGGTACTCATTTTCTTTTGCAGGTATGCAGGTTCTCGCTAAGGAATCTCTTACGCGATCAACATCCAGATGGCATCTATAAGCCCATCATCCTACCCATCAATCTCTAAATGGCATCTATAAGCCCATTCCCATCATTGCTAACATGTGAGCGCAAATTTCTGGGCACTCTAGTGTCCAATCTTCTTTTACCATCGGATTACGAAAGGCACGTCAGCCAATCTGCATCCTCAGGTCTAAGAAGATTGAACAGGGGCAACTGTTGTACCCCAAAATTTGCCCTCCCATATTCTTCAAGAGATTGCCAAGCCAAGCTACAAAATTTCCCAAGGGTTGTGCAGTGCAACTGTTTCCTATACAGTCAAAACTAGGGTTTGTGTTCTGATCAAGAATTGAAAGTTTTCAAAGGCTCAATCAAGTCTCACATGCCTACAAAGATGGTCAAGTATCCTCATATCAGGTTTCAAGGCATTCAGCTCAAAATTGCACAGTCAAAACCCTAAATTGCACTACAGTCAACTGTAGGGGCAAAATGGTCATTTGACAGTCAAAAGTTCAAATTTTTGGTCAACATATCATTTTGAAGCCACAAACATCATTTGATCAATGCTTGATCATGATTCTCAAATTTGGCTCAGAAATCATCAAAGATGCAAAAGTTGCTATATTTGGACAGCTGAAAAAGTCAACTGAAATTGACCAGGGCATAACTTTCACATGGATTATCAGAAAAATCCCATCCAAAGCTCATTTTGAAGAGAAAGACATTTCCTACAACTCATCTTCATACTTCAAGTCCAAGAAATGCTCTCACAAAAAGTTATCAATTTCAACATTACAGGTCATTTTCAAAAGTCAACAAAAAGGGACTTTAAGTCAAAGACCATAACTTGAGATTGGTAAATCAAAATGACATGGGACCAAAGGCATTGGTTAAAGGACTCAAAGACCTTTCCAAAATGTCCAAGAACATGTGAAAAGCTTAAAAATTGAGCAAGTTATGCCTTGTAGAAGTTGGGAAATTTTTGTGAAATGGCAAAAGTCAACTATCCTTGAAAATCCAATTTTTGACAAAAGGGCCCCATTTTTTCCACTTGTTCCATCCTTGTCATACCACACACGTGTCCCATGGTTAATTTCAAGACCAAATATGGATTTTTTTATTTTATTTAATTTTTGATGATTTAATTCATTTTAATTCTTTGAAAATTCAAATAAAATTTAAAAACCAATGGAATAGTGTCATATGAACTTGGACAATTTCTATGCATCATGAACCAACTCAAGAAATCAGGCTAGGGTTCATTTGCACACTAGGTCTAGGTTTTGGCTAAAAAGGAGGAAAAATGGTTAATGGAAGAAACCCTAAGACTAATTCTTTCCTAAGCATGAATTAAGGCCAAAAAACTAGCCAATTCCATTCCATGAGATGCATTGAGTCAAACCCTAACCATAGTGCAGCAAAAGGCTCGCTCAAAAGTGGATTGGCAATTTGAAAAATGAGCCATATAAGTCAAAACTGATTTCAAAGTTAGGGACAATTTTAAGCCTTGATTCATATACCATTAGCATCCTGAGGCAATTCTGAGCAAATCTCAATCACTATCATCAACCAAAACACCTTGAAACGGTAGCTACAAGTCCAACTGTGTCGTGAAAAATTTCAAATCGCATAGCATAATTTACGCGTCCTCTTGCATTTTTGTTGATAAATTCTTATTCCTTACAAGGTTTCTAAGCTGTTCATGGTATTTAATTGCATTTTCATAAGCCATACAAGATTCTACCATTTTCGAATTCTAGGGTTACAGTTTTCTCAAATTGGGGTTTTCCACCCCAGGTAAAATTAGAACTTCAGAGCAACACCATCACACTCCATGCATCTGGACGAAAAGATCTACATACTCGCGCCTAATTTATATTAGGAAATAAGCTAATCGCTATTTTTCTGTAGCTAGCTTTAAACCACGCATGAAAAACTGTGGCCATAGGGTTTTGTTTTACAGGAGGAGGAAGAAGAAGGTCTCGTGTCACGCAGCGATTGGCGTGTTTGAAAGTTCGCGCCAAGTCATCCATTAACAATTTGTTTTGTTTTTATTATTTGTTTGTTGTAATATATTAACACGCGCGCTTCAGCTCAATTGGTAAGCAAAGAGATTGTTCACGTCCTTGACCTGGGTTCGAGTCCCAGGTCAGAACAATTTCCATAATGTTTTTCTATCTTAATTCCCATGCAGCGTTACTATAGGGGTACACCATGCACACTCAAAAATCAATTGGCCACGCGTCTTGGAGATCTAATCCAGGGATCAGGATGAAAGCATATCATGGATGCCAGTCAACAAGCCACATATGATCCAGAAAGTCAATGATTCACAATGCAAATGGGCCTTAATCTTCCAGGCCTGCACCTCATAATTCTGGGGTCTACCCCCCCTGGTTTGCCCATTTAATTTATTTTCTTATATCTTTCAATCATTTATTTTAATTGTTATATTATTTTAATTATTTGTTTTATTTAATTTTTAATCAAAAATATAAAAACATTAAAAATACAGAAAAGACAAAAAAAATATAATTAATTTTGATTACTTTTATAAATAAATTAAAATGTGTAAATTATTTAGTTTTAATTAGGTTTTCAAATTTAATTCTTTTAATAATAAAAATCCAAAAAAATAGAATTTAGGTTAATAACTTTTTATTCTCTTTTTTAATTTTCCCTTTTTTTCAGAATAATAATATTATTTATTTATTTTCATAAATTAAAAATTGTACATAAATTAATTTAGAATTAAATTAGGTTAGAAATTAAATCTTTTTCTTAATAACTTAAAAAATATTAGAACTAGGGTTTAGCATTTTAATTTTAATTAATTTTTCTTTTTTCTTTTAAATCTAAAAAACACAAAAATACTATTTTTCATTTAATTTTAATTTTAGATTCCTTGATTAATTTTAATTGTTTGTAAAAGGGTCCAACGCCCTAATTTTGTTTAATTTCTTTATTTCGCGCATTTATTTTATATTGTTTAAATAATTCTGCATATGCCCCAAAGCCATGTAATTTAAAATTCTCGCACTTTTATTTATTCGCTTTATTTTCAGTCAAATCGGGTTCGGTTTTTTTTTGGCGATGTGGACCCGCGCCAGTTGTAATAGTTTAGATTTATTTTCTCGCAAATATATAACTGTTAATAAATATGCATGAAAGAATGAATGCCCAAAAATAAAATCGAATCGTTAGATCACCAATGCATGACAAGACAAACAATAAACTGAAAATGACACACAATTCGCACACACCACCCCTAGGGTACGCCTCACTGTTGCCTTCCGAAAGGTGGTCGTCGAGTATAGGACGTTTTAGTAAGTCCTTATGTCCATGACATGATCCAGTTGCCTCGAAACGGTTGCCTCGGAAAATAAAGGATCAATGGCATAAGGGTAGCTTCTAAGGTGTCCTACTGTTGCTCTGGTGACCACCACGTCCCTAAAACTCGAATTGACCCGAACATCTCCAACGGTGGTGCTACCTACCTCTCAATGGTGGGATGGCACTACTTTAAAGGACATTTACACAGACGAATTCCTTAGGGTAGGTAGGTTCTCAAGGGTACTTGCTCTAATTTCAAAACAAAATCAAAACATCTTTTCACCAACACCTTTCAAAAACTTTCAAAACAAACTTTTCAAAACACTCTGACGCACGAGTTGAACTGAAACTTTTCAAAGACTATTTTTGAAACCCACAATTGAAAAGCAAACAAACAATTTTGAAAACACATTGAGCAAGTACCTAAGAGCCCATGGATAACCATGGATAGAAAGGGTGCTAACACCTTCCCTTTCTATAACCTACCTCCCGAACCGAGAGCAATCTCTTTAAAGGAATTTTTCTGTGCTTTTGTCCTTTCCAATTGGAGAAAATAAAAGACGGTGGCGACTCTTGCTTCCGCGACATTTCGCGAACCAGCTTTAAAACAGTCAGTTCCAGATCCACCGATCACACATGGCGTTAGGTGTCATTTATATGGTCCATGGAAGATTTGGGAACGAATCCTGTTTATAGCAACGGATAAACGTCCGTAGGTAAAATTCTGAGACTTTTACCCATGGAGAGAGGAAGAAGATGACTAGTTGTCACCGTTCCATTGGCCTATTCAAACTCTGGCGCGTTTTTTTTTACATCCTCCACTAACACGTTTTTTATATATTATCTTTATTTCTTGTTATATGTACAATAAAAACCAACAACTCAGCTGGGTGCCAAGCGCTGGAAATTGCCTTGGGGCCTGGGTTCGAATCCCAGGTCCCCCACTTTTCTCAATATTATTTTCTTTCAGGCAATTACATGCGTGCACAAGCCAGAAGACTACCATGCTCCCTCATAATCAATCATGCCAAGTGTCCTGAGGCCAAATCTGATGGCCATCCAGGAGGGAACACCAAAAGCCAAGTCAAACGCGTAGCATTGGATCTTGCAAGTCAACGCAACGTGGACTTCTAATCATTGGGCCCAAAATCTGCTTCTCACACCCCCTTGTTGCAGGCCCATTCTCTCTTTCTATTTTTTATTATTATATTTATTTCATTTAATTTAATTTACTATTTACTAACCAATCAAATTATTTTCTTTTTATAAAAAAATCACAAAAATATTACTTTTCATAAATTAGGTCTAGATTTTATTTTTATTAATTAATTTAATTAGGTTTGTTAATTTAGATAACTTTAATTTTTTTTTAATAATTAAAATTAATTAGAACAAATAGGTTTTACTACTAATTTAATTGCATTTTATTTTTCCTAAAATAATAAAAAAAAACAAAAATAGGTCATGTAATTATTTTTATTAATTAATTTAATTAACTAATTATTTGTACATTTATTTTTAAAACCTAATCCTTTTTCTTAACAAATATTAAAAACAACAAAAAACAAGTTTTCTTTTAATTAGGTTAGAAGGGTCAAAACCCTAATTTCTTCCCGAATCTTAATTTTTCTCGCGCGCTTTATTTTTATTATTTATCATATTGATGTAACTGCCTACAGTTTGTAATAGTTTAATTAGGACGTTTATTTACATTTACCGCTTTACTTTTCAAGGGTTTGTTTTTGGCTATGTAAATACCCGAAGCCTTGTAATAGCGTAGTTTAATTTCCGCACTTTAAATTCCGCAAATATTTAACTGTTAGATGTTTGATATAGGGATGCATGACAAGAATGTATGTAATTTTAAAACAGTTAGATAACCCTAAACATGTGCAAAGATAAATAATCTGAAACTGAATCACTCGCACATGCGCACTCCTAGGGTATACTTCCACTTGGTTGCCTTCGGTAAACGGTCATTGAGTATAGGATGCTTTAGTGGTCGTCCTTTTGTCCAAAGATCAAAGTTGCCTCAGAAAGATTGCCTCGGATATTGTTGCCTCGGATAATTGATCTAAGACATTAGGGTTATTACTAAGACGTCCTAACGTTGCTTTAGTGACCATACGTCCCTTTTCGAATTGACCATCAAACTCCAACGACGGTGCTACCTACTCACTAATAGTGGGATAGCACTGTCTAAAGGAAACGAATACAGAATGATTCTTTTTTCGAGTAGGTAGATTAGTTCTTAAGTACTTGCTCAATCCAAAACAAATTTTTCACACTTACACTCCTTTACAAACAAAGTTTTCAAAAACACTTCATTACACTCTTGAAGACAAAAGCAAGAGTTAAATCGAAGTCAAAACAAAAACTTTTCAAAGCCCACAAACACAAAGAAAACAATTTTGAAAATGATGAGCAAGTACCTAAGAGCCCGTAGATAACTACGGATAGAAAGGGTGCTAATACCTTCCCTTTCTATAATCTACCCCCCCCCCCCCCCCCCCCCGTACTCAGAAATATCTCAAAAAAGGAATTTTTATGTGCTTTTTTCCTTTCCTTGTTGCATAAAATAAAAGTCGGTGGCGACTCTTGCTTACCGCGACATTTTGCAAACACAAACACAAAACACAAACCAGCAAATTCCTTAAAAAATAGGGGAACACGTCCCGGTTCTGGCCACCGTATCACAGAACTGGCGACTCTGCTGGGGAATCATAAGTGGGGTGTACCTTAGGAATAGTTCATCATATTGTTTTCAAATGTTTGATCTGTTTGCTTTATATTTGTGGGCTTTGTATCAGAGTTACTATAGATCCTAACCCGGATCTGGGGATACCTTTTAGGTAAGTAGCAATAGACTGTGAGGGAACTGTACAGCGTAGACCGATACGGTTGAAGTAGTAGCTACGTTGGTGTGACACATTAGTTGGTACCGATATCCCTTGTGGAGGAACAAGGAGAGTATGAGGCTGCTAATGGGTCATTAAGCATCAACTGACCTTAGAACCTATAATTGATCAACTTGGCCATAGAAAAGTAGCAGTATGCTACACTCATTGAGACCATACTCTCGCGATGATTCCGGCCGCAAGAAAAGATTGCTAAACTGGAATTATGACCGATCGAGGATGGTCAGTGATATTGAGAACCTCTAGAACCCGGTTACTATTACTAGGACAGGTTGAACCAACTAAACTGCAAGAGGGTAGTACCTAAACTCCATGCCAGCCTGAAATTTAAGGGCTATTGTGTGACTTGTTTGCCCTTACCATGTTTGCTATCTGTGATACCTATGGTGTGTTCTTATCATGACATCATGCATCATGACATCGCATGCATATTTCATTAGACTAACCATTTCAAAGACCGAGGGGATTCATCTTTGTTCTGTTTTGCAGATCATGGCATTTATGCGCAGAAATACCATTCGGATCAACTTCGTGCAGATCCCTGCTCAGCTTAGAGAGTTGGTTTCAAAGGTTCCTGATACTTCTTCCTTTGTTAGAAGACATGGTCATCTCCTTAGTTTGGTCACTTCCAAGTTGGATGAGAAAATACTGAGCGTCTTGTTCCAGTTCTTTGACCCGTTGCATCACTGTTTCACCTTCCCGGACTATTAGTTGGTCCCTACTTTGGAGGAGTTCTCTGATTTACTTGGCATATCTATTCTACAGCAGACACCCTTTACAGGTTTGGAGATAGCTCCTAGGCCAGAGGATATTGCTTCAGCCCTCCATCTGACAATGGCTGATGTAGTATCTAACTGGGAGACTCGGAGTGGGGAGAAGGGTTTCTTGGCTAAGTTTTTGATTGATCAAGCTCAACAATTCTGGGATAGTTTGGACTTTCAAGCATTTGAAGACATCCCGGCTCTCCTCATCTATGGCTTGGTTCTGTTCCCAAATTCAGATTCTTTTGTCGATGTGAATGCAATTAAGATCTTCATGTCCCGTAACCCAGTGCATACACTCTTGGGTGATATTCTGCATACTCTTTATACCCGTACCGTTCGGAAAAGGGGAACTCTCATGTGTTGTACACCGTTGCTGGCGAGGTGGTTTATTTCTCACCTCCCCAAATTTGTATTGAAGAATGAGGAGGGTATGGGTTGGGCTTACAGAATCATGTCCATTGCTCATACGGACATCCTTTGGAGTACTAAAGATATCGAAAAGGTAGTTGTCATTGATCGGTGCGGGGAATACCCCAATGTTTCATTGCTTGGAATTAGAGGAGGGATAACCTATAATCCTTATTTGGTCTTACGACAGTTTGGACGAGCTCGAAGGGACGGTCCTCATGAGTTGCTGCTTCCAGACATTGTCTTTGACTTCAAGGGGGGTGTTGAGGGACATCGCCGCATATTTATACGAGCCTGGGACAGGGTGAACAGGTCTGATCCACATGAGCTAGGAATGAAGACTTCTCTCCCGATGCAACCATATCTTCAGTGGGTTCGAGCCCGTGCTCAAAAGCTGGGAATGCCCTATGAAGCTGTTTTGCCGGTGATTATAGAGCATACTGACGAAGAAGGGGTTCCTTATACAATCCTCCATCCTCATATGCCTACTGATCTGGGGGCATTGAAGAGGTCTTGGATCCAGCTAAGGGAAGAAAGGGATACCTACAGAGAGAAATATCATGAAGGGAAGAAGGGGTTCCTTATACAATCCTCCATCCTCAATTTAAGTCTTTTCAAATCTCTTCTAGCGGTATCATGTCTTCTACTCATCTTCTTTTCCATGTACAACTCGCATCTTCTTCTCTAGTCTCGCATCTTCTTCTCTAGTTTCTCATCTCTTATGTTCTTTCTTTTTCATCTTCTTTTTTTCTTCTAATATTCTCTTTTTCAATTACGTTTTTAATGCACCTCTTCTTCTCTGATCTCTTATCTCTTTTGCTTTTTCTTTTTCATCTTCTCTAATCTTTCATCTCCTTTGTTTTCTATTTTATTATAATGTTTTTGATATTATTTTATGTTACTATACTATGTTTTTTATTCCACTTTTCTGTAATCTTATTTGTGTATATTAAATGAAAAATTACTGTCTAAATATGATGAATATTATTGTTATTTGATAACCCATAAATGACTAAACACAAAGCTATGTTGTCATCTATATGTGTATCTATGGCTTAATAAAAAAATTTAAAAGTCGAACCAACCTAAACCGCATTGGTTTGATTTGATTTAGTTCAGTTTTATTTCTAAAATTCAACCGAACCAAACCAAACCGAATATTATTTTCTCTTACAACACGGATGATTTTTCACGTCAAAATCGCCCAAACCGCACCGCAAATACCCCTAACTACAAAGATAAATATTTACCGACGAGTAAGAAACAAATCTCATAAATATATTTTAGAAAATCACAAACAGCCGACAACTAAATGATATCCGTGAGGAAGTTCCCATGTACTCATGCCACATGAAGAAAAGGAGGCTATATAATGTCATCATTAAGTAAATAATATAATTATTGTCTTTAATCTTTTAATACCATTAAGTAATAAATTTTTGAAGTTTTCTACCTCAAGATAAATAAGTCACGATAGTCGTACTAACAAATTTCTGAGCTAAATAAACAAAGAGGTTTATCTTTTCCACAGGATGATCATCTGTTTAAGACATATCAGGAGTTTTCCAATACTTGTTGTATCCAAAATCAATTGTGGCATGTTGTTGCAGAAAACATCCTTCATATTGTATAAATAAAAGTTGTTAACTTCCATAATAATCTATTGTTTATGAAAATTATAAAGCATCGAAAACGAACCTTAATAGAGGGTTGAAAACTTGATGAAGCATCAAAGTTAGCTAGATGCTGCGTTGTTTTGGAAAACTAAAAAAAAACCACGCTAAACATTCATCATTTGTAGAACCAATTGCATTGATAGAATTGTGAAATCCAATATTATCCTCATCAAGATTCAACAATTGAATTTGAGAAAACGTCGTAGGTCGCAATCCTCCCGATAAAGACACTGGATGCAAGCTATAACCATTTCTTATCATTAATATCTGCAGAATTGATCACAAGCACACTAAAGCAACAATTAGTCCATGATGGAATAAAATAGTTTGAATAAAAATCTCAAGAAACACTTACATAGAAAACACGTATTAAAAGAATCTTGCAATAATCACCTTAACTTCATGTATTTGTCCCGCCTTAGCAATATCAAAAAGGCAAGAGACTTAACTATCGGCGGGGTTAAAGCGATTGTATTGCGAGAGTAGAAGCCCTTATATCCTCCCTTCACATCAAAACATTTTCGTAAATTGACTGGGCTTCTACTCAATATGGCAAGTGCGAATTGACTGCAGAATACACATAATTATTGAAACACTGGCTTACCTTTCTTTCTTCGTTTTAAAAGTTAAAATTCACAAGGTAGAAAATGATGTTTTTGCTGCTATCAATCACTTTGATACTGTCGAATTTTGTTCATTTTGCAGTCAGTTGGCACTTGCCATAAAGTACACATAAAAACTTTCACAGACAAACCTGTAAATATGGATCATCGGCTACAACTACACAATCATCCTAGTCGAGACATCCTCCAAATATGTTCCAAATACCATTTTAATTCTGTTTCTGAAAACAGCATCTCCTAGAAGTTTGTTTCCAACCTTAAATATTTTCACCACATCCTTCTGTTCATCAAAGATATCAAATCTAATATTAAAAAAAACAATTAATATAAAAAATTTCTATTTAAGCTATGAAATAATTTGATCATTAGGGACTTTAATAAAGTACCTAGAATCTAAGTTATATAAAATCCTTCGCATGTATCCTTCGGGTGAAACGGAGCCTGTAGGAGGTGGTAATCAAATTATAGTGAAACCATTCTTAAAATGATGAGGTGTCAAACAAATTTCTTATATTTTTGTATCAAAATAAATGTCAGAAAAATTATAGTCGTTTTTAGTTTTCAATACAATTCTAGTTTTCATTTTTCAATTATATTATCTAATTAATACTCTTAATTTATTATTTTTCTTACCTTATATTAATGATAATTTAAATACATCAATAATCAACTAAGATAATTTAATAAAATTATTATTTTCTCTATTTTATTTATCATATTTTTTTAATCTATATAAAAATATCAAGTATGACAAATATTTTGGCTCATGTTGCTCACTCATATATATAAAATAGACCACACCCTTCATTTCAATTTTCAATATTTAAAGTCTCAGCTAACATTTTTAGTGGCCCAGATTTAACTATATTCTCTATTATTCATTGGAGAAAATCTGAACCTGAGTAGAAAAATAGTGATGAAAGTTAGAAGGTCATTTTTCAAATAAAATATTCTTGGTGTTATTCTATAACCCATCCGAAATGAAAAGTAACTAAGATTTTGATCAATTTTGTATAAAAACAAAAGGTATTTAAAGACAAGTATATATGCAAAATTGTTTATGTTCAACTTTGAGTTTCATTTCATTCATGAAGATGAAGGACTAGGACAACAAGTAGACATAGACATAGATCCTTGTCTACTAAGATTTACAGACAACCCTTCTATGGATCTCTGTCTACTAAGATTAACAGACAACCCTTTTGCCTTACTAGTATACAATTTCTTAACATTAGCACTTTGATCTTTCATTAATCTAGCTAAACTCCTCTTAGCATTAGCTCTAAAAGGACAATTAGACGCCATAAACCCATCCACCAAATGCAAATAAGCTTCCAAATCATGACAACAAGCAATATCAGCATCAGGCTTCAAATACGGCGACATCCTAGTATTAACACGTAACTCAGTTCCAACGTGCGAATATCCTAATGGAGTGTTCTCTTCCAAGATATCAACCATTCCACTAACAACCTTTGAGTTCTTGATTTTTTCTTCGAGCTCTTCGCTTAAGAATATTCCTGGCACCCTTGTAATCACGTCTTGTGTGTTTACTATTCTGAGAACTTTCACGTTGTTCTTTTTAAGGTGTTCTCCGAAGGCTTTGTTGCCCACACGAGGCCCGCCGAATGAGAAAACTGCCACGGGCGGGACTTCAGGCCCGCACGTGCTGATCTCATTGGCTACTAGTAATGCCAGTGTCGCACCAAGGCTGTGTCCGGTTACCGTTATGCTTAACTCTTCACCTTTGTAGAGTTCGATAAGACGTTTTATTTCTTCAACTACTGATTCCGATAGGCTTTCAACATGGGCTCCTTTTGTTTTGTATAAGCTCATAAACCCGCATTCCACTTTGGGCTTTGTTTGGGCTTCAGCTTTGTGATCGTTTGTTAAGTTAACTAATTGGGCTCGCATGTTTTCGGCCCATTCAAGACAGGTTGAAGTTCCACGGAGAGAGATCACGATATCTCTTCTTCCCATTCTCGCAATCTCTCTCCTATCGTCGCATACTGCCACGAATCCGACCCAGCTTGATCGCTGGGTCATCCATCCAAGATCTGGAGCGACCTCGTCGATCCATTTGGGTAATCCAATGGATGACGTGGCGTAGAGACTTTTTGTAACTTTGTAGGATCTTTCCGGTAAGGAGACGTGGCGAGGCTGTGGCGGTTCGGTGGATGACATGGCGGGATCGGAGTGAAAAGCTTGATAGGCGGCTTGGACAAGATCGCCGTAGCGAACGACTTCGCGGCGGAGATTGTCGTCGAGGGGATCTAGCATCCCTTTCCAGTCGTTGCTGCCGTGGTATTGTTTCCAGTTGGCGGCGATGATGTTTCTCGGGGAATATTCGGCTGTTTTAGAGAGGAGGCGCTGGAGACGTTTGAGGTGACGTGGGGAGATTTCTTCAGCTGCTTTGATTTCTGGCCATAGTTTTGCTAGGTCGAGACCTTGGAGGAAATTTTTTCCTTTTTTGTCCTTTGAGTTATCTTTTTGAATGGGTTGTATTTGTATTTGTTGTTGTTGTTGTTTAGTGGTTGATTGTAATGGATTTTGGGTTTGGAGAAAGTTATCGAGATTGGAGAGATGTAACCTTGATGGATTGTTGTTGTTGTTAGTTTGATGAGAAGAGAAAGATGAAGATTGTTGTTTAACAGAAGAAGAGTGGCATCTGAAACTGGGGCATCTTAATGCTTGAAATTTATGAAGGTTATGAGCAGGTACGTTGGAGGTGAATTGCATCATGATGATGAACTGAAGAGTAGAATTGTTTGAAGAAAATTGTTAAGAGATGAAAACAGCGTCAATAAAAAGATGATTCAGTTGTTGAGATAATAAATATTTTTAAGTTGTGCTGTTTCTTGAATGGATCAAGTCCTTGTTAGGGGTATTTAAAGAGGTGGTTGCCATGTGGGTCTACATTTTGAAGTTTATATGTAAAATAATTGTCAACAAAAAAAAAACGCATAATAGATAAATATCAGAGAATTAATTTATTATAGTACTTGTACTGACTAAGGGTATCCGCGGTTTACAATGAAATAAAATAAAATAAGGATCCGCGGTTTGCTTAAGGTTGATTTTATATAGTACGTATTACTATAAATAAATAAGATTAGTTATTTTAGTGTAATTTATGATGATTATTTGACAATTGACATTTGAAGCTTTTTTTCATAATAATTAAAATTTTCAATTTTGTTATCATAACAAGTATTTTTTTAATATATTAAAATAATTATTTTAAATAAACAAAATTTGAAGCAAAGAGAAGAAAAGCGCTACAATTTTCGAATATGCGATTTTGAGCTTTTACCATTAAATCTCACACACAGTAAAAATTTGTTTCATAAAATAGAAATTTCTGATAAATTAATTGATAATTTATATGATTTATAGTTGATGATTGAGACTGATAATTGATAAAATTAATTAAACTATTTAATAAAATTAATAGTTTAAATAATTTATAAGTATAAAATGAATAAAAGATATTTAATATATAATTATTTCATTTTATAAATTAAATTATAGAAGATAAAAGTGGATTTTTGTTAAAGTAATAAAGATTAAAAAAAGAAAAAATAATAAATTAAAATACTATTTGAAATAACATCTGAAAAATAAGTTATAAGTTCGTGATAAAAAAACTAACTATCAAACAGATTTAAATTGTTATATAATTTTATAAGTTATTAGTTCAAATATATATCTTAACAAATAGAACCTAGGCCTTCACCACTAAAGAGAACTGCAAACACAATATTTTAGTATAAATAAGAAAAGTGTTATGAAATTAACCAAAATAGTATAGGGATGAAGAAAAGATGGATGAGAGAAATAGAAGAGGGAAAGTAATATTGTATTATTATCTTCAAGAAGTACCATTTACATTGGAATGTGAATCCTATTTATAGGATTTAAGGGAGATGGAAAATCAAAGCCATTAAGAAGGAATATGAATAGGAATAAAGAAGAATAAGGATGGACATCCACATTTATCTTTATTTATAACACTCCCCCCTTGAATGTTCATTAGGGATATGTCTCGTTAAAACCTTACTACAAAAAACTCAGTGGGAAAAAATCTAGCGAAAGAGAAAGAGTACAATATCTTTTGAATGTGAATTGCCTCGTTAAAAACCTTACCAAACTCAGTGGGACAAAATCATTGTGAAGGAAAAAAGAATGCATAAAATATTTATTTCTCCCCCTCATGCATACCTTTATATGTGAGACGGTATTCTTTGTAGTAGTTACTTAAAATGTCTTCTTTGAAGTGACTTCATGTAGTGCTAATAGTTATGCATGATTTTATGAAGTTGTTGTCATGAGTTGTTTCATAGATCTCCATGAAATGATTGTACAATCACATGTAAACAAATAATTTATTTATGATCTATCATTGTGAGGATCTGACAAGTAACTTGCATCTCTAAGATAATAAAGTATATGTTTGACTTTGTTCCAATGTCTTCGTGTAGGTGAATAATTGTATCTTGCTAATAGATTAACCGCAAATGATATATCAAGACATGTATAATTAACAAGGTGCATCAGTGCTCCAATTACACTCAGATATGGTACTTCAAGACCAAATAATTTTTTATCCTTTTCTCGATACCTGAAAAGATCTTTCTTCACATCTAATGATCTAACAACCATATCGGAGTAGGCAACATACAGAAGCATTTCAACACTTTTCTATATAGCCTTCTTGATGTACAACTATTCCTTTGTCCAAATGCTCAATTTGCAAACTTAGACATATTTTATCTTTTCTAGGTCCTTCATCTCAAACTCTTTATTTAAGCAATTTATAATTTTTAGAAGCTCTTCAGGAGTTCCAATAATATTTATGTCATCCACATAGACAACTATTATTGTAAATCATTTTCCACATTATTTTATGAAAATACAAGGACAAATTGAGTTATTTGTATATCATTCTTTAGTAAATATTCACTGAGGTGATTATACCACATACGTCCAGATTGTTTCAACCTATAGAGAAACTTATTCAATTTGATGGAGTAGTTTTCTCGAGATTCAAATTACGTGTCTCTGGTATATTGAACCTTCAGAGAGTTTCATGTAAATGTCACTTAAGTGAACCATATAAATAATATGTCATAACATTTATCATGTTTAAATTAAGTCCTTCATGTGCTACAAGGCTAATTAAATATCAAAAACCGATTGAATCCATCACAGATGGATATGTTTTATCAAAATCAATCTTAAGTCTTTTTGAAAATCATTAAGCAATAAATCAAGCTTTATACCATTCTTATTTTGCCTTTTCACAAAAACTCATTTATACCCAATTGGTTTCATACTTTGAAGTGTTCAGACTACAGGTTCAAAATTGAGTCACTTATAAAGTGAGTTTAATTCTTCTTCAATTGAATATAATTTTGATCAATTTTGACTAAGTCTACAATCTTTAATATACTTTGACTCATGATCCTCGTTATCATTGATCATTTTTAGTGTTATATTGTATACAAAGATATTGTCAATATTGACTTTATTTGATTATCTCAATTTCAATTCCATTCCATTTCATCCATGACATAATTTATCGAGATTTTTTTATTTCATGTTTCAAGTACTTGATTTGTTCTTTTGAACCTGAAAAATAAATTATGTCAAAGTGCTCTTAGAATTTTCATATCTTCATTTGGATCATTTTTAACTTTAGTTTCTTTTCTTGGTAGAGGACTTTTAATATTGAAATTGACTTTCCTACCATGTTTAATGCACGTTTCAATTCATTTGGAATATTAGATTATCCAATAGGAGAATCCACTTCAATTGTAGTATTAGCAGCTATAATTGGTTGCATAAAACTTGCAAATGAATAATATTTCAAACTTATGATTCATATAATTTTGTACGAGGATCAAGATATAAAATTATTCAGTAAACTTCTTGTTCATGATTTCAGCTGTTTATTCCCTCCCTTAATATTGGAAAAATTAATTTATTAAGTGGATTATCAGTCTACTAAGTGGTAATCAAGTATTTTATTATTTGTTCAAATTATATCCTTAAAATTGAGATTCATGTCAATTATATCTTTTCAATATTCTTGCATGACTCATCTTAATGAATTATATTGGAGCAATTAGAATATACATAACACATCCAAAGATCCACTTAGATTAGAAATATTAGAATAAATTGTAAGTTAAAGGAGGATTAAGATATAGTATCTTGTTGGCTTAATATGAATAAATATTAATGTACTTGATTGCATGTTCCCAAAACATAATTTAGAAGTTATAATCTCATAAGTATCAATCATACCGGTAACTTTAGACGCCTAAAGAATGGATCTTCAAGTCATTTTTTTATCATATGAACATATACTACAAGATGTTCAATATTAATTTTTAATAATATATGTGATACTTATCAAGAAAGTTCTGAAAAGAAAAAACTTAAGAAAATGAGATCGTTGTCTAGGAAAATATTTTCATAAACTTCTGGTTGTGAGTAAACAATAAATATTTTGTATGGTATTTTAGTCGATGCAACAATTTAATGTCATGAAAAACTCAATTTCTCTGATTTTTATTTTCCTTTAGAAACACACAAAAAATTTCTCGATTGAAGAAACTTCTAGTTCTTCAATATTAATTATTCGCATCATATTATATCTGAGATGACCCAACCGATTTTACCAACTACACATTTAAATTTGTACACTTCTGATTTACAATAACATCTGCTTCAATTATACTAATATAAATGTAGTACAAACTCGAGGAAAAAACAGTAGCTTTTCTATTACACATTTTCAGTTCAAATTCTATTGTGTAATACAAAGCTCAAACTCTATTGTGTAATAAAAAGATATTTGATACCTCCAATATAATTCATGTGAATTATCTATGACCAAAATATTTATTTCACATAATACATTAACAAGTGGAAACTATATGGAGAAAGACTGTACAATGACAAAGTTTCTCCACGATTAATTAACCTAGAACCAGTTTCAACATCGTGTGCATGACAAAACATAAAGAGAACATATAAAAAGAGAATATAAAGGATTAAAGTTCATTGAATCTCGGCTCTATTAAAATTTGAACTTACTTTCGCGTTCCTTTGAGATGGACTAACAAATGTCATCCATACACTATACTTATAAAAAGAAAAGAATAGTAAAGCAAGATTTATATGAGAAATCTAAGCACTATTAGAACAACTTTAAAAAATGTAGCAATTTTAGACTATTGATATTTTTTTTAATAGGCTACAACATATTTCTTTTAATAGGCTACAACATATTTTTGAGGAACCAAATATTTAGGCATAAAAATAGGAACCAATGACCAAGCGTCAGAGGCACTATATAAACTCTCACACTTGTGAGGGCCATGTATTCAATAATCACTCTAAAGCCCTACTCCCTTTTTGTATCTCTTTGTACTCTTTCTTACTTGAGTGTCAGAGTATCTTGCAGGTACACCCCCTTCCTCTCCTTAAATTTCCAGTCAAGCAGACGTCATCTTCTCGGTCCACTTCAAATTCTGATCAACTGGCAAGATCAATGGCATCGCCTGTGGGAATCTGTCTTCCCCGTTTTTCTTTTCCTCAAAACTGAAGACCAAAGCAACTTTCACGATTTCTATCATGGCCGACCATGATGACAACCACTTTTCTGGAAATATTATGCTCTCCTCCATCCACAAGACGAATGAGACCGAAGAACCTCCTCATCTCGAGGATATCCCCGACATCAGAGATGGCCAAACTGCATCTCCCTACTCAGTCGACGCCAATCACGAAGACATTCATTTCTTGGAGAACCAAAGGTCTAAGAAGTCCACCGAAGAGGAACTTCCAACAATCCTCAAAACCAGTTCTGATTCCTCCCAACACCGACTCGGCCATGGCAGCTCTGTTCGTTGCCCTCAACCAAACCAATACCTTAATCCAGTAACAGGGCAACATGATTAGGGCCTGGGAACAGAAGCAGACATATTTGTAGTGCAAAAATGTAGTCTATACAATTAAAAAGAACGATACAGGTTAAAATATTTGACTCTTACGGTACCGAAAGATACCTTTTTATTTTCTCCTCTAGTAATCAATGTCTCAATTGTCTTGTTAAAATATTAATATTTAGAAATAATATGAATAAAGAAATTGTATCAACAAGACTGTTTAATATATAAGGTATTGCAATGGCGGACACAAATTAAACACTTATTCTCCTAATTTTGGGGCATCTAGAACTATATCTAATGTGTGTAAAGATTGACAATATATTCAAAATTAATATAATAGTATCTCATGATTAAACACTTTAATCATACACATACATATGAACATATTATCATATAATTATCAAAAACCTACATAATCATATCAATAAATTATATCATCATATAATTAATTTGTTTTACTATCCTTCAAAGATGCTTGATAAGATAATAATTTGTTTTGTTATTCTTCAATGATGCTTCATAAGTTCTTCAGAAACTATATACATAATCTGTTATAAATAATGATCTAAAACATATAATCATCATTCTGGAATGCGTTAAAATTATTTGTGTCATTCTTCTAGAATGACAATCTTTTTATGAGCATATTACGAACTATAAAATTTTAGTTTGATACAAAAAAAATTATGAGATCCTTCTGGAATATTTTAATATTATTTTTATAATCTTTTTGGATGCATGGAAATCACAATTGATATTGTATTGAGAGCTTCGTTTTACTACGAAAATTACAATATTTGTAATTCTTCATGGATGCATACCATTAAATTATGGAGAAAAAATTGGATTATTTTTATTCAATTTTATTTCCCAAAAATGTATATTACAAATCTTTACATCAATAAAAAGGAAAAACTCAAAAATCTTTTTTTTGAAATCCTTTTGGGATACTTCAATATTATTTATTTAATCCTTCTAGAACTCGGTAATATTATTGAAGCAATCATTTTGTTAATTTTTAACATAATTGATATAATCCTTCTACGATTTAATAATATTATAGATGCAACCTTTTAAAGGTGCTTGAATGTTGATTTCTTCTGAAATTCATCAATTATTGATAAACACAATAATCAATTAAATTCAATCTTTGAAAAATAACTTAGAGATAGTTTAATATTAATTTTTAGTTCTACAAAGATCACATCACAAACTATTTCCATAAAGAACGGTCAAGAAAAATTATTCTTTGTGCAATTCTTCAGAGATGCTTGAATATTAAATTAATACTTTTATGTGTTAAAATTCATTTCCCACAAACATATAGAATTGCTTTAATGTTACATTCTACCGGAATTTAATAAGAATGATCAAATGAATCTAATATGATTGTACAATGTAAATAAATTTCTCTACAAAATATATAAAAAATAAACATATTTATATGAAGAAAAAAATAGTAACAAGATCATAAATTATATTATATTGGTTCAAATTTATTGAGAGTATAAAAATAACGTAGAACCTGATTATATAGAGTCTCGTGCTGATAACGTGTTATGAAATTAACTAAAACAATATAGAGATAAAAGAGAAATAAATAGAAGAAATAAAGAAAAAAAAACTTATATTATTATCTTCAAAAAATACCATTTCAAAAAATACCATTTACATGGTAACGTAGATCCTATTTATAGGACTTAACAGAAATAAAAAAATTAAAATCATTAAAAAAATAAGAATAGAAAAAGAAGAATAAAAATAAACATCCGCAATTATCTTTATTCATAACAAAAAGATAATTATTATAGTAATAAATTTAAAAAACTTAATTATTGTGAAAAAAAATTAAACATATTAATACCACACAAGAATTTTTTTTATTAAAGGGAAAGCGCTAAGCACAACTCTATAATATATATTTTATTGAAAAAAAAAAGAAAAAAACATTAAAAAAAGAGAGGAGATTAGAATAGAAAATCTTAAAATAAGAAAGACTTAGAGATTGTTTAAATAGATTTTAATTTTAAAATTATTTTTTAAATAAATTTTAAAAAATAATTTTAAAAATAATAATAAATATAAAAAATATGTTTAATAACTTTATTTTTAAAATTGTAAAAACATTACAATTTTGCTATTACTGAAAAGTGTCTTTTTTTTTTATTTCAAAATTTTAAAATTAAAAATTCTAAATTTATTTTAATTTTTTAATTTTAAAAAAGTTAAATTGAAAATAGTTTTTAAAAATAATTTTGTAAAATTATGCTACAAAACTAGTTTTATAATTTTTAAATTTTAAAACTAAAAAAATTAAATGTCCAAATCAAACTAGCCTTAATCTATGAAAGATGTAATATGAGTAAACTTCTTAAAAAAATTCATTCCACTAAATATTAGATTGATTAGAAAGTGACATAGCTTGTTTGAAGAACGGTTGTCTTTCCTATAAATTAATGAGATACTAACATTCATTTTTTTTTATCAGATACAAATAATTTAACTATCTTTTCTTTAGCCATCAATATACAATAGCGTGAGATGTTATTGATCATATGGATAAACCTTTATCTTTAATTAATTAGGGTGATGTTAGTGATGATGAAACTCTTGTTGACGAAGGTATTTTGTTGCTATATTCGCTGATGAAGTTATATCTGTAAACACTCTGATGATTAACTCAGTAAAAGTTGTAAGAGCGAGATTTAGAGTTTACAATTATGTACCTATGAATCTAAACTATTCGCTAGAATTTATAGTTTTGTCCTAAGATTCACAAACTCTAGAATCTTCCATGATAACAATTATCCTTAGAGACAAGGATTAGAGGATCTTGCCTCCTCGATCACTCGATAATATAAGGTATTAGTTATCTCCAATCAAGTATGATGTTATGATGCGACGATATCCTAATTCATAGAACCTATAATGTTCATTGAGGACAATTACCTTAGAAAATAACTATTAGAGAATGTTGTTGACTTTACTGTCCAAAGATCTTCAAATGTTAGTCAACTCTGATGAGGTGTATTGTTAGGGGATGATCATCTCTTTGTCCTCTTTGTCTCTTGAGACTAATTGGCACATTATCATGTTGGGCGTCAACCTAGTTTGAAATAGAACCAAAAGAAAGTAGCTTTTAATATTACTTGAAAGAGAATTATTGTAAGTGACTGTGTTTGTAGTTGTATTCCAAATTATATGTTTATTGTTGAACCTACTCTGGTTTCTACTAAAATAAGCGTGTGTAGGCAAGACAAGTGAGTTCAGGGCGAGTGTATAGTTGGTACCATGGATTCCCATCTATCACAACAGACGTCTATTTTATGTAACATTCTTCCATTATTGATATCACTCACTCTCTGTTGTGTTTGGGTTAACGTGTCCTTAGATACTAACGACACAGAAACTCAATCAAAGAAGAAGTCATATTTCTCCAAAAAATAGGAGGAGTAACCGTTTCAACACTCTTGAGTGGAGCGAAATGACCACCTATGAGTCCAAGAATTCATATCATATAGACTTTTATAAATACCTTAAACCATGGGTTAGAGATAAATTCACCTAACATTCAAAGATATAAAACTTCTCACCATCGTGCGTGAGCTTCCTCTAACGCCAATAACAAATTTAAAATCTTCAAACAATCCTACACAATTAAAGATTCTCTCATTATATTTATATTTTTAAAAAATACAATATTATTAATAATCGTTAAAAAAAATAACAATCTTCCATTAAGGAGACCAACCTCTATTAAAGAGATTTCAAAAGTTATTTACATATGAGATGTGAATGGAAAAGATAAATCTTAAATCTTAATTTATTCCAAATTTTCTAAACATACGGACGGATATATAACAAATACAAATTATCTTTACTTTTCTATGCACTATGCACAAAAGAGAGAATATGGTAAGCATTTGATCACATATATGACTCTGTTTGATAAAATTAATAGGTAGTTGATAGCGGATAGTTAATAGACGGAAGTTTATAGTTTATGATTGATAGCTGATAAACTAACATGAGTATTTGATAAATTAATTATTCATTAGCTGATAGATATAAAATAACATAAATTAATTAATAAGGATAATAATATATTTTTGTTAAATAATAAAGATATAAATAAAAGAAAAAATTACAAGTTAAAAACTACAAATTTCAAAAACTACTTCAAATAACTTTTAAAAAAATTAAAAATTAATAAAAAACTGTAGACTAAAAATTAAAATCAAGTTATTAAAAAGAACATTTTCATTAATGTGAATTAAAAAGTTAAAATTCTTTTCTTAAGTTTTATAAAATAGACTCCTAGTCTTTAATTTTTCAATTATGTGGGAAGTTTGTTGTCCATTAACCTACAAACTAAGAGAAACCTAGGTATTGTCTTTTTTCATTTTAATTTGACCTAACCAATGTTATGATGATTTGACTTTTGAAAAATAAAAATTTCTCAACTCACTAGAAATTGAAGTGATTCAATAATAGTTCATAAGATTTTTGGTTAATGGGAATTGAAATTTGTTGAACTAAATGATGCAAAGTAGAACAAAAAAAAACACTTATAGTATGTGCAATAAAATATACACACACAATTTCCTATATTTTTAACATTTAATATGTTTGTGCATTTTGTCATTAAACTCTTCATGAATACAACTATTTTTGATTTAGAAATCAAAATAACACGTGAATCAATTCGATTAATTCAATTTTTACTAACATAATTATATATTATCAAATAACATGTTACTTAAGTCTATATTTTAAAATTAAGTAATGAAAGAATTATTATTATTATTATTATTATTATTAATCATTTTATAATTGTTTTAAAAAAATAAATTATTTATCAATTGAAATTATAATATTAAAATTTCACCACTAAATTGTTATTTCATGGACATATTATATTCTACTCTCCGTGTCTTAAATTATATAATATTTTAATCATTTATACAAATTTAAAAGTATGGTTAATTTTTTAAAAATAAATATAGTATAAGATAATGTATAAAATAATTCTTCATTAATGACATGGTAAATAGAAAATTGTAAAATTAATTAAAATAAATAGTAAAGTGTATGATAAACAAATAAAGATTAATATTTTATTTTAATTATAAAACAATTTATAACTTAAAATAAATTTTTTAAAAGAAATTAATTTAAGATTGAGATGATATAGATATAAAATTCCATGTGAATAATTTTGTTATTGTTTATCCGTAAGGTGAGCAATTAAAATCCGTGTGACTTTGGTAAGTATGAATACACCAATGGTCTTAATTAGTCGAAGGGACAATTTTTTAATTTAAATATTTGATCATATAGTAAATTTCTAAAGACTTGTTGTTGTTGATGGGGAATTAATGAATTTAAAATAATGAATATTAAATGAAAATATAAAGAAAGTCAAATATTTAAGTTTTAATGAAAGAAAATAAATAAAAAAGTATTTAATTTTCAAAAAAGTAAATACTCTCAATATGGAGCGCGTTTTGTATGTTGAGTGTGAATTGTTGATAATACGTTTCCATTTTGCCAAGTTCTGTGGAAAGTGGGAAGGAACTAGGAAGTCTCATTTTATCCCATAAATAGGAAATGACATGTTTGTCCTCGTGGATTTTGTCTGCATTAGGTAGGAATAATATATTGTTTGACATTCTGTTAAGAAATAGACTTTTTATTAAGAGATTAACAACACCATATTGAGAGAAAAAAACAAAGGAACGTTTACTAGTATATATTTTGGTAGAGTGGTAATGCTTTCGTCAGCTGTTTGGTGGAATTGAATTGAGACAAACATATTCATATTTATAAAGCAGACAAAGTTATAAATGTTCAATACTGTGATGTTTTCGTTTGTCATCTCAGAAACGTAATATCTTTTAATTTTTAGATTTTCAGTCCACAAAAAAATTTATTTAATAATTCAATTTTAATTTTTAATTTTTAGTTTTTTTATTAACTTTTAGTTTTTTTTTAAGTTATTTGAATTAACTTTTGAATTTGTGATTTTTTCTTTCAAGTTAACAAAAATGTATTATTATCTTATTAATTAAAATGACATTTATGTTATTTTGTATCTATCAGCTGATTATCAGCTAATGAAATAATTAATTTATCAAATATTCATATTAGTTTATCGGTAATCAATCATCAATTATTAACTTATTAACTATTAACTACCAATTATTAACTATCAACTAGCAATCATCGATTATTAACTATCAACTAATTTTATCAAATAACCTCGTACCGAAAAAACTATGACACTTAACACAATTTGACAGAACTCAAGCATTCAACATAATGTTAGACATGTCTGCTTCACATTAGGCCTAGTCCCATTACTTAGGAGCAAAACAATTTGAACATTGAAAGAAAAATAAATAGAATAATTCAAGTCAATTACTTGCGTCTGAGGCAAAAACACATACAACAAACGAAAACATCAAAGTATTGAACATTTATAGCTTTGTCTACTCTATCATATGTTTGTCTCAATTCAAACAAAAACATTACTCACACTATCTATTCCAAATTAAACGCTACTTTGCTTTAATAATAATAATATTATTATTATTATTATTATTATTATTATTATTATTATTATTATTATTATTATTATTATTATTATTATTATTATTATTATTATTATTATTATTATTATTATTATTATTATTATTATTATTATTATTATTATTATTATTATTATTATTATTATTATTATTATTATTATTATTATTATTATTATTATTATTATTATTATTATTATTATTATTATTTATTTAATCCATAATTCTTTAAAAATAATCTTACTAATAAAGCAGCCGGATGCGCAGCTAAATTATGGTCTTTATACTGAACTTATACCTTTTTCCTTTGACTGATTTATCCTGATTACTTTTTCTTTCTTTTTTAAAAACATTATTCAATATTTTCTTTATGTAATTTCTGTTCAAAAGCAAATTGTTGCTGCCAATGCTTAATTAGCACCATGCACCAAATAAGACCTGAACTACAAAGTGAATACATACGTTTCCAAGTATTACTTTGAATCAAGTTCATCGATTTATAAAATTTGTTTAGCTGAAATTTAGTTTATAAAAGTGAAGTTTGTGCGTAGACTTTTCAATTTAAATAAACGGAGGTTTTGCAACAAAAACAATTTTTTTTTTAGAATTAGCAAAAGTTGCTTTATATTCATGGCGTGAGTTGTTAAGAGAAAATTCAATAATTCATGTGCATAATTGGTTATTACGGAGTATAATGACTTATAATTACGAAGAAAAGTCAATAAAGATGAAAATAAGTGATTATAGATTTTGCGTAATTGGTTACACCCAGTTAAATTTCACTTTTGACTTTGTTACTTGTATTCTAAATTATCTCTCACTTTTGACTTTGTTATTCTCATTCTTAATTATTCTCTCTTTAATTTTTTCTAATTCTCTCTCACTCTCTTTCTCTTCACACTCAATTACTCAATCTTTATTAACTCTGTAATTCCAAGTTCTAACATTTGACACCAAGAGTCTAGTTCGATCTATCAAACATCCAGTGTGCAATATGAATTATGTCTCCAATAAAAGAATCTCTACTAACCTACTCATCATTGATAGGAAGAATTACGACAAATGGTTCAAGCAAATGAAAGTGTTGTTGGACTACTAAGATGGTCTTGAAGTGATCAAGAATGAGTGAGTCGTCTTGTCGAAGGTGCGACTGATGCACAATGAGCAACACATAAGGAAGAAAATAAGAAAGATTTCAACGTGTTGTTTTTTATCCATCAATGTGTGGATGGTGACAACTTTGAAAAGTTGGTGATTGCAAATCATTGAAGAAAGCATAGGAAATCTTAGAGAAGACGTACACAAGGGCTGACAAGGCGATGGTTGTGAGGTTACAAACTCACAAACGTCAACTTGAAATGATTTAAATATTGGATAATGAGACAATCAACGATTTCATGATGAGAATTACTCACTTGGTGAACAAAATAAAAGCATGTGGAGAAATTGTTACTGAGCAGTATGTTATCGTAAAAATCTTGCAATCTTTGATGAAAAGATTCGATAACATAGTTGTAGCGATTGAGGAATCGAAGGATCTTAGACGATGAGCAAAGAGGAGCTACAAAGCTCTCTTGAGGCCCGTGAGAAATAGTGATAGGGAAAAGGCGGAGATCGCTTTACATGCTCGTTTCAATGAGAAAGACAAAAAGTCAAAAGGAAAATGGCTCATGAAGAGAAAAAGGATTTTTTATAATTTTAGGGGAAAAGAGTCCCAAAGTTCCAAGAATTCGACTTGTCAAAAGGGCGAGAGCACTTGCAACAAAAATGGTGGTCAAGAAAAATTTAGAGGTGAAAGGAGAAGGATTGACAAGAGCAAGATGCAGTGTTTTATTTGTCAAAAGTTTGGTTATTTTCCAAGAAAGTGCAATGCGAAAAGGAAGGAACCTTAAGTGGATGTAACCAAGGTTGCAAGGCAAGAGTTTGATGAGGAGAACACATTATTGGTCCTGAGCGGCAATAGGTTATGGGACATTAGCAACAACAATTTTGGAAATATTGTAGAACCATGTTGTAACTGGTTACATAAATGTTGTAACCGGTTACACGCAGAAGATAATGTATTGGTAACTGAAAGAAGAAGTGTAGTGCAATGATCAATTGTATTTGAACTCCAGTTAGTTAACACATATGATGGGGAAGAAAGATTGGCTTGTCAAAATCAATCGTGTTATGAAGAACAAAGTGAAGTTCGAATATGATACCACTCTAGCAGTGGAAGGGATCAGTGATGTATCGTTCGAGATAAGGGATGGTAGACATTATTTGATAGAGGATGTGTTGTATATTCTCGGAATCAAGTATAACCTTCTAAGCATTGGTCAATTACTTGAGAAGAGTTACAAGATTTGTATAGAAAACAAGACGTTATGCATTATGGATGCAACAAGGTTTTGATTTTAAAAGCTCCTATGACTGCTAATGGAACTTTAAAGGTTGATTTGAAGTTATGGAGCATAGGTATCTTGCTACAATGAATAGTCTAGAAGAGTGGATATGGTATTATTGTCTTGAACATCTCAATTTTCTAGATCTCAATGCATTACAAAAAACAAAATGTTGATGGAGCTATCATTGATCAACAAACCGGCTTAAATTTGTGAAGAGTGTGTGCAAGCAAAGCAATATAAGGTTAAATTCAACAAGGATGCAGTTTGTAGAACCAAGCATTGCCTTGAGGTGGTGTATTTTGATGTGTATGGACCGATGCAAGTTAATTTGATTGGTGGCGATAGATATTTTGTCACATTCATCTATGATCATAGTAGAAATGAGTCAAAGGACATACCTAATAAAGAGAAATGATGAGGTATTCGAAGTGTTTAATAAGTTCAAGTTCAAGGTTGAAAGGCAAAGCAGTCACAAGCTCAAAGTTCTTAAAACAGATGATGCAGGATAATATGTCTCAAATGACTTAGGGTGGTTTCATGATCAAGAGGGCATAGTATATGAGGTAGTACCACCCTATACACTGCAAGAAAATGGTGTTTCCAAAAGGAAGAATTGATCGATTATGAACATGGTGAGAAGCATGTTGAAGGGGAAGAGCTTGCTAAAAGAGTTATGGAAATAAGCGGTATCCACAGCTGCCTATTTGCTGAATAGGTGTCTAAGAAAGAAGCTTAAGAAGATAAAATCGGAAGAGGCATGGTCTGAATTCAAACTGAATCTGAATCATTTGAGAGTTTTTGGTTTCATAGTGTATCAACATGTGTTGGGGAAACTTAGAAAGAAGTTGGATGGTAATGGAGAATTGATAATACTTTTAGGGTATCACTCCATTTGAGGTTACAAGTGGTATGATGCTGAAAACAAAAGGATTGTGATCAGCCAAGATGTCATTGTTGACAAAATAAAGAAGAAGAAGCAACTTGTTACTGGTTACCAAAAAGTTGTAACTGGTTATAGTAGTGAAAATCCAGTTTCTGCAGAGTTTGAGAGTGCACAACCATCCCTCGTCGAAGCTCGAATTGAAGATAATGTGAGAAGATCAACAAGACAAATGGGTTTGCCTCCACGATTTTGAGTTTTTCCAAGACAACATAGCCAATGATAATGGTGATTCTCTCTATTTTGAACTTATGGTTGAATCTGAACCCGTTAAGATATAAGAGGCCTTGAGTGATCCAAAATGGATTTGTGCTATGAAGGAGGAACTAAAATCAATTGAGAAGAACAAGACTTGGAAGTTAGTTGGTCTACCAGAAGGAAATAATCCAATTGGTGTAAGATGGGTGTCCAAAGTGAATGTAAATCCCAAGGGTGTAATAATCAAACATAAGGCTCGATTAGTTGCAAAGGGAATTTTTGCAAAGAGAAGGAATATACTTTGAAAAGGTATTTGCACTGGTTGCTAGAATTGAAACCACTAGGCTAGTTGTTGGTATTACGAATAAAAACAATTGGTCCATCTATCAAATGGATATTAAATATGCATTTTTAATAGATTGCTTGAAGAGGAAGTTTATGTAGAACAACCCCTTGGTTTTGTTGTGAAGAACCAAGAGTTCTATAAGTTGAAGAAAGTGTTGTTCAATTTGAAACAAGCTCTAAGAGCTTGGAACAAGAGGATAAATAGATTCTTAAAGGAGATTGTCTTCAAGAAGTGTGTATCCAAACATGGTGTATACGTGAAGAAGGATACAAGTGAAAGGGTGATAATCATTTGCCTATACATAGAAAATTTGTCGATTATGGGCAGTGACGAAAAGTGCATTTCTAAGTTCAAAAGTGATTTTATGAAGGAGTTTGAAATGAACGGCCTTGGCCTCATGACATACTTCCTTGGTATTGAGTTTCAACGTCCAAGAAGGGACTCCTCATGTACTAAGGAAGGTATGCACTTGAGATTTTGAAGAAGTTTAAAGAGGAGCATTGTAATGTTGCATTACATTGGCTGAAACGAGGATACAATTGTCAAAGAATGAGGATGATCAATATGTTAATCCAACTCAGTATATGAGGTTGATTGGATCCTTGCGTTACTTGTGCAACACACAACCGAATTTAGCATTTAGTTTCGATATTGTGAGTAGATTTATGGAGAGACCAAAGGTGTATCACTTATAATTAGTCAATATCATTCTAAGATACGTAAAAGGATCTATTGGTTGCATAATTATTTTTCCCACAACAGACACTGGCATAAAATGCAATTTAAATTTCAGTTTTGGCTTTATTACTTGTATCCCAAACTATTATAATTGTTTGTATATATATACTTAGGGGGTATCACTATCAATTGCTAATGAAAATGATAATTCTTACTCTCAATTATTCTCTCTCTAACCCTATCGAATTCTATCTCTCACTCTCTCCCTCTCCACACTCAATTACTCCATTTTTATCAATCTTGTGATTCCAAGTTCTAACATGAGTTAAGACTATCTCAGAGACAAAATGAAAAAAATGTCAAATTAGCCTATGTTTCGATAAATCGTTGTTAAAATATTTTCAATTATATTAATTTTTTCCCGAAAAAGCTAATAAAAATATGACTAATGATCTGACATTATCTTAGTATAGGAATTACAAAAGATAGTATTTTGTATGAGTATAAACTTGAACTCTATTGTATTATGCACTAATGAGTTAACTTATTATAAAGTCATTAGAATGATATTTATATTAACTTATGCATGTTAGGCTTATGTTGTCGTGCATGTCTCATATGTTCTCATGCATGGTGATTTATATCATTATGTGTGATACGGTGGCAGAACCGACTGTTTTGAAAATGCTGGTTTACGTTTTGCGTTTTGTATTCGCAAAATTTCGCGGTAAGCAAGAGTCGCCACCGACTTTTATTTTATCCGACCGGAAAGGAAAAAAGCACAGAAAAAGTTCTTTTTTGAGATATTCTGAGTACGGGGGGGTAGATTATAGAAAGGGAAGGTATTAGCACCCTTTCTATCCATGGTTTTCCATGGGCTCTTAGGTACTTGCTCATCTTTTAAAATTGCTTGTGTGTTTGTTTTGAAAAGTTTTGTTTTACTTCGTTTTAACCCTTGTTTCTGTCCTCAAGAGTGTTACGAAGTTGTTTTTGAAAACTTTGTTTGAAAAAAGTGTAAGTGTGAAAAGTTTGATTTGAGCAAGTATCTACTAGCATCTACCTACTCGAAAAAGGATCGTTTCTGTTCTTATTTCCTTTAGACGATGCTATCCTACTATTGAGAAATAGGAAGCACCGTCGTTGGAGTTGTAAGGGGTAATTCGAAAGGGACGTACGGTCACTAAAGCAATGTTAGGACGTCTTAGTAATAACCCTAGAGTCTTAAGATCATATTCGAGGCAATATTTCCGAGGAGACGTTTTCGAACGGGACTTTTGATCTTTGTTAGACAAGAGGGTAACCACTAAGACACCCTATACTTAATGACCATTTACCGAAGGCAACCGAAGTGAGAGTATACCCTAAGAGTGCGCATGTGCGAGTGATTTGATTTCAATTATTATCTTTGCACATTAGGGTTTTCTAGCCGTTTTAAATTATCATGCAATCTTGTCATACAATCCTATTAACATACATCTAACAGTTAATATTTGCGATAATTAAAATGAGATAAATAAATCCTACGCTATTACAAGGCTTCGGGGTAAGGATTAATTACATAGCCAAAAAACTCGTAAAACGATAAATAAAGAAAGTCCTAGATTAAACTATTACATACCATGAACAATTACATTAATATTGCAAAAATAATAAATGCGCGCGATGAATCGAAAACGAGAGATTTAGGGTTTTGACCCCAACTACCTAATTGTAATTTAAAAGAAAATTATTTTTTTTTGTAGTTTTTGTGCTATTTTGAGAAAATAAAGTTTAATTGAATAAATAAATAAAAACCTAATTACTAATTAATTTAAATTTAAGAAAAATAATTAAATTAACCTATTTTGTATTTTTTTTTATTTTGAGAAAAGAAATAAAAATTAAATCAAAAGCTAACCCTAATTTTTTCTAATTTATTTTAATTATATACAAAAAGTTAGAATTACCCTAAATTAAATTTAAACTAATTTTAAATTAAATTTGATAAAAAAAAACCTAATTCTAAATTTTGTGAAACTTGATTTTATGATTTTTTGTGAAAAAGAGAGATTAATTTTGTTAAAAAAACAATTAAGTAAATTAAATTAAAAAAATAAACTAGAAAAAAGAATAAGAATGAGCCTGGTTGCTGTTTAGCAAGAAAGGGGGTATGGTTGGCAATTCTGAGCCCAACAATGCTCTTGGCCCCATTGACTTTGCCAGATCCTGTATGTCAACTTGACTCAAGCGCATGGTAGTCCTTCAGGGAGAAGGCGTTGGATCTGAAGCCTTGATGATCTGATGGTTGGACGTTGATGGTGTATGGTAGACTCGTGGGATATTAGCACGCCTGAATATGTGAGAAAAAATAATATGAAGCATTGTTGGGACCTGGGGATCGAACCCAGGTCCTTGAGCATTATCACATTGCGCGCTTGCCATCTGAACTAGCCGTGTTAGTTGTACAAATAATAACAAACAATTATTATATAATATAAACAAAAAGTTAATCTCAAGACGCGCGAATTTTCAAACTGGCCATTCACCACCTGCCACGCCATCATCTTCCTCGTTACTTCTGTCGTTTTAGACAAAAGACCTTTACCTACGGACACCAGGCGTACGTACAACCCTTGTCCATTCCAAAATCCTATACATGTATGATAAATGCAAACCAATGGCACCAATCGACTCATTACAACCTCACGAGCATCATGGTACCATTATTAATGACCAATTGTTCTTGTATGAAAAACCCCTAAAAACGAAGTATGAACCCTAACCATGGCAACTTGATACACAGTTAACAAAAATGCAATTAATCATAACCATTAGCTTGCAAACATCTCAAGGATGAAAAATATGTCTAATAATCATGCTAAACATGCCAGAATTAACGTATTTGAAATCAAGAAAATATGGAAACTGTGTGACTCTTACAGTGTGATTTTGAGCGTGGGGAAGCTTGCTAACGGTTGCAACACGATCCAGGGATGTCCAGCAAACGATTGGGACGGCTAGAATGCCTTGAAGCGATCTGTAACTTGGAAATCAGTTTGCCACTTTTCTTGAATTTTTTTGAAGATTGCTTTCTGACTTTTCACGCCTCTAACCTCCTATTTTTTGTCTGCACTTGTTCCTTATGTATAGTAGAATGCATTAGGGTTACAATTCTGTATCAAATCTCTCTCAATCATGATTATTGATTCATGATTTGATCCTTGTGCAACATCTTTCCAAATCAAGCAAATTCAATCTTTTTGTGTCCATTTGAACCTTGCACGATTTGATCTTGTTTCCAGTTGTGTAATGGACCTAATCATGCATAAAATCTCAAGCTTTAATTAGTTTTTTGATATTTTCATTATTTTATTTTGATTTTATTTGATTTAAATGAAATAAAATCAAAATAAATGACAAAAATAAAATAATGACAAGTGGAAGGGCTCATGGGTCGTGGGTCACATTACAAACCCATTGCAAGCATAAAAAGTTAGGCCCATTTAGCAAAAAATGCAATTTTGGCCATATTTGACTTTTAGCAATTTTGCAAAAAGGGTCAACTTTACCATTGTACAACTCTATCAATTTTGACCCTAGAGAGGTGTTCTTGGACTTTTTAGAAAGCTTAAGATGTCCTATAAGCAACCCTTTTAGTCTCATCTCAGTTGAGTCTTCCATGTTCATGTATGAAGCTTTGACATAAAAGGTGTTTTTGTTGACTTTCCAAAATGACCTATAATGTCCAAATTTATATCTTTTTGTGAGTGCATATTTTGAACTTTGTAGATGAATATGGATGGTAGGGAATCATATCCTCTTCAAAATGAGCTTTGCAGGGGTCATTTTTTTATAAAGTATGAGAAAGTTATGCTTGGTCAAAGTTGAGTTGACTTTTCTTGCAAAACCCTAATTTAGCAACTTTTGGGTTTTGATGAATTGTGAGCAATCCTTGAGGAATCATGATCAACCCTTGATCAAATGATGAATAATACTTCAAAATGAGAATGTTGACCAAAAAATCTTGAAGTTTGACTGTATGTGGGCCATAGTTGACTTTTGCCCTAGCACAGTCGATTTTCAGGCCTTTGAGTAATCGATTGAGCAAACTTCCTCTGCAAGGCTTGAAACTTGACATGGATGCTCTTGAGAACATATTAGGACAATGGTGAGCATTTGGGATCCTTTGGACTCAAACATCTTGATGCAAAATGAAACCCTAATTTGGGGTAGACTGCCTTAGGAGAGAGTTGGTTTGGTCAACCCTTGGACTTCCTTGAGCAATTTGAGGACCTCACTTGAAATGTATTGAGAAATATGGGAGGGCAAATTTTTTGGTACAACATTATGCTTATACATGCATACATGGTGTAACACTAAATCTATTTAAGCTACACTTTTAATACTCCCTCACAAGGTCAATGTAGGATGAATGTCATGACTTTGAGCTTGATACGGAGCTCATGAAACATTGTAGTGCCAAGTGGTTTCAATAGTGTGTATGCAATTTGGAAGGAGTTGGGAACATTTTGAATCTTCATCCTTTTATATACAACTCTTTCATAAATTAAGTGGATATAAAGCTCAAAATGCTTTATACGCGCATGTAGAATAAGATTATGTGACAATAAGATTTCACTGAGATTTCCATAAAGAAGCCTATGAGGAAGAAAAGATATTGCAATCTCGGTGATGAGTGATTCCAGCCAACATAATTCAAAAGTTGTGTGTTCTAAGGCATAATAATTAACCTTTGTGATTAACTGAGCAACAAGTGGTTATTTCTTGGAGTTTCAAGACACTAAATTTGAGCCAAAGAAGATGTAAAACCCAGAATTAGATCTATGATAATTTGAATCTCTTGCTCCATCTGGGTCACTGTAGGCTCGTAGAGAAAACTTGTGAGCAAATGGAGTTGAAGAAAGCAATAAACCATGTTCAATGGTGCCACTAAGATATCTAAAAAAAATTGACAACTGACCAGTGAGATTCCAATGGGGAGGCCATGAATTGGAAAGCTTTATTCACATTGAAAGAAATATCAAGCCTTGTGAGTGTTACATATTGAAGGGCCCAACCATGGAGCGATACACATAAGGATATGAAAGAATGAAGGATGCATGTTTCTTGAGTTTGCAAGTGCTTAGCATAGGAGTGGTGACACCATTAGCATTGTACACCTTCGTTCGATCCAACAAATCTCATATGTACTTTGTTTGAGTGAGAAGAAGACCACTAGTTGATAAGTGCTTAATGTTAATTCCTAGGAAGTATTCAAGTTTTCCCAGTTTCTTGAGAGAAAAAGGTAGCATGAAATGAATAAATGAGCTTATGAACCAAAGTAGAAGAGGATAATGTAATAAGAATATCACCTACATAGACCAATGGATAGAGAGGGTGATGTCTTGATGAGAATAAATTAAAAGTGAGTGATCACATATTCTATGAATGAAACCAAAATGGAATAGTGCATGAGATAACTTATTATACCATGCTCTTCGGGATTGCTTGAGGCCATACAAAACTTTATTCAATTTGCACACTAGAGTGGGATCTTGATTCTCAAAGCCAGATGATTGATACATATAAACTTCTTCTTGAAATGATCCATTAATAAATGCATTATTTACATCTACCAGTTGAAGTTCCCACTTGTTAGTTAAATTTAAAGAATGACTCTAATGGTGGTAGGCTTCACATCTGGAGAAAAACTCTCATTAAAATCAAAACTAAATTGTTGATGGTTACATTTGGCTACAAGTTTGAATTTTTTTTATTAATAACCAAGTATTAAAAAAATATTTCGCAAATAACCGGGTTTCGGAAAAAATTACGCAAATAACCATGTTTGAGATGGCTCCATAAAGGAGGAGCCATCTCATTTGGCGCATCCTCCTATTTTTATAAGGGAGGCGCCATCTCATTTGGCGCCTAAGGGCAAATGGCAAGCCCTAAGCCAAATGAGATGGCGCCTATGTGGAAAAGTAGGTCAAAAAAAAAATTTTTTTTTTCCTTTCCTGCGCGTTGCGTATTAGACAGAGATAACCAAAATTGATTTTTTATTTGAAAAAAAATAATTACATTCAACTGTTTTACATTTAAATAACAGTAAAAAAATAGATACAAAAAATACTGAAAAAAAAAAAGATACATCAATGATCCCCAGGAACCCGGTAATGACCCCCAGTTCCGCATCCCCGTCCTCGCCTTTCTCTTGCTGGGTGCCGTCTCGTTTCCTGTTGCGGCAAGGTCGATGGCCCAGCGAAGTCAATGCGATCCGAATCCATAAAATCAGTAAGATCTCCGTATCTCGAAGATCCGCTCTGGTACAGTCGGTTACCCATGCCCTCGAAGTTTGGTCGTGTTGGCGGTGGGTGGGGTTCCATGGTTGGTCGGTAGCATTGGTCGTCTGAGTATGGGGGGTAGAAAGGAAATGGATCTTGGGGTGTTTGGTACTGTGGATGTTGGGTTGTTTGGTGGTATGGTGGTTGATGGTAGGTTTGGTCGGGTTGGTCGTAATCTTCTGACATTCCCATATCAGGGCTAAGGCTGGATGTTGAGGGCCCCATATTAGGATATGTGGAAGACTGAAATTGGGTATGGGGTATGTGGGTTTGCTGGTATTGGGGTTGGTATTGTGGTTGGGTTTGAGGCATATCTGGGTATTGGTAGTTTGGCGGTGACTGTGGTTGGTAGTACGGCATTTGGTTGTAGTTGTGTTGTGGTGGGGAATGTGGTTGTGTGTTTGTTGGTCTGTTTCTTCTTGGGGGTGGGTTTGAGGTTGAAGGATTTTGGGTTTGTTGGTGGGGAATCGAGGGTTGTGCCCATTGTGTGCGTGGGTCAACCAAGTACCTCGGATGAGACACGTGCATATCTGGGTTACTAACCGACCTGTACCACGACATATATTGATCGGTGTGTCGCATGTTACCTTGAGTAAGGAAAACAGGGGATTGCAAGATGTAGCGGTGACGCCTTTGCCACATTTTACACCATTCTGGAGCAAAGTCTTTCCAGTTGGTTAGATTCCACTGGGCGTCGACCCTTTTTAGATGCCAGGGGGACAAATCCGTTGGGTCACTTGGTATCTCTTGGATCATTCCGAACTGCATCTTCACGCGGTCGCTGTGGTGCATCTCCACAATGTTGAACCGAATGAGTGCAGTCTTTGCAGTCCAAGTTGCTGCATCCTCTGGATTTGGAGAATGGTCCAAACCCAAATAAGGTCTCCAGACGAACTGCGATAAAATTTAAATCAGGTAAGCGCAAAAGTAATGTATAAATAAATAAAATGAACAAAAGTTAAAAGCTACGACTTACGTCATCTGGGCCTAGGTGATCCAACAGATTCCGGTAGAGTGCGACATTGAATCTGGGATTCTTGCCGTAATCCATACCCCTCACGCAGTACCTATAGGAAATGAGAAACATGTTATTTTTAGCATATATTTTGGAAAGAGAAGAATAGTTATAAATGCTATAACTTAATGACTTACTTTGTTGCGTAAGGGAAACCAAAAGTGTTGTTGTTGATGGGGTTTAAGGACTCCATCCTCCACCAACCCCAGGCTTGTAGTAAAAATGCGCACCCATAAAATGTACATTTTTCCTTGACTGCGTTTTTGCACAAGGAACTGTACAGGTGGGCTAATACTGCAGAACCCCAACTAAATTTTCTAGTTTTATCAAAATTGGTTAGTAAATGTAAGTACATGAAATTTACACTATTTCCCGTACTTTCGGGAAATAAAAAAGTACCAAAAAGTATCATTATATACGTCCGGGCTTTTACTACTCGGTCATTTTCTGAGGAATTTTCATTTAATTCCATACTTGCATAATGCCGTTTCAGGTCAGTGAGTAGTATTCCCTGCCCTCTTGCTCCACCCCCTTCTACCATGTCCCTACCCAACAGTTCTTCACACTGTGAGTTGGGTTGTTGAACCGACCCGTTCACCGCTTTACCGTCAATAGGGAGGCCCAGTAGCATGTAGACATCTTCGAGAGTGATGGTACATTCACCTATTGGTAGGTGAAATGTATGGGTCTCCGGTCTCCACCTCTCCAACATTGCAAGGATGAATTTGGAGTCAATGGTGCAGTTGGAGATCTTTATCACGTGTCCAAAACCTGCATATTCCAGATAAGGGACGATAAAAGGGTCGGGGGCCAGGTATTTGTGCGAACGGATTCTGAATCTTTGTGTATCCTGAGATCATAGTTAAACAAGAGTAAGATTAATTAAGATGAACAACACGTTTTTTAAAGTATGAAAAATGTATAACCAAAGAAGAGACTTACAAATGCAGCAATGTTTTCCCTTGTGCATCTGTGAGTATCTCCCATTGTTAGAAGGGCCATTCTTCAGAACGCTTGAGTGAATGAAAGACTTAGGAAGAAATAAGGAGTATGATAGACTTAAGAAATATTTCGTAGCAGAGAGTGAGAGAGTGAGAGTTGTGTGGGTGTGAGATATGTTTCATAAGGTATGTATTTATAGGCAACTAATTCTGATGTAGTGGTTGCATGCATGCGAGGTGTCACATTTGCATGCTTAGGGAGTTACACATATGCATGCATGCATTTACAAATAATGTAAGGTGTCTTTCTCTGTTGCATGCAAGGCTATTGGAGCTGACGGGTGGCAGGCTTAGACAAAACTTTTATGTGTGTATTATAGGGCCAGGCTAGGTGGCAGCATAAGCCCATGCATGTAATACGATTGGACAGTTAGGGAGGCGCCATCTCACTTGGCGAAATAGTACAAAAATGAATGTTGTCGCCACCCCATTTGGCGAATAAGAGGTGTCACGTTTTACAGCATTGTCTCAGGCTAGGTGGCAGCCTTTGGGATGCCTTTCTCTGTTGCATGCAAGGCTATTGGAGCTGACGGGTGGCAGGCTTAGACAAAACTTTTATGTGTGTATTATAGGGCCAGGCTAGGTGGCAGCATAAGCCCATGCATGTAATACGATTGGACAGTTAGGGAGGCGCCATCTCACTTGGCGAAATAGTACAAAAATGAATGTTGTCGCCACCCCATTTGGCGAATAAGAGGTGTCACGTTTTACAGCATTGTCTCAGGCTAGGTGGCAGCCTTTGGGATGCCTTTCTCTGTTGCATGCAAGGCTATTGGAGCTGACGGGTGGCAGGCTTAGACAAAACTTTTATGTGTGTATTATAGGGCCAGGCTAGGTGGCAGCATAAGCCCATGCATGTAATACGATTGGACAGTTAGGGAGGCGCCATCTCACTTGGCGAAATAGTACAAAAATGAATGTTGTCGCCACCCCATTTGGCGAATAAGAGGTGTCACGTTTTACAGCATTGTCTCAGGCTAGGTGGCAGCCTTTGGGATGCCTTTCTCTGTTGCATGCAAGGCTATTGGAGCTGACGGGTGGCAGGCTTAGACAAAACTTTTATGTGTGTATTATAGGGCCAGGCTAGGTGGCAGCATAAGCCCATGCATGTAATACGATTGGACAGTTAGGGAGGCGCCATCTCACTTGGCGAAATAGTACAAAAATGAATGTTGTCGCCACCCCATTTGGCGAATAAGAGGTGTCACGTTTTACAGCATTGTCTCAGGCTAGGTGGCAGCCTTTGGGATGCCTTTCTCTGTTGCATGCAAGGCTATTGGAGCTGACGGGTGGCAGGCTTAGACAAAACTTTTATGTGTGTATTATAGGGCCAGGCTAGGTGGCAGCATAAGCCCATGCATGTAATACGATTGGACAGTTAGGGAGGCGCCATCTCACTTGGCGAAATAGTACAAAAATGAATGTTGTCGCCACCCCATTTGGCGAATAAGAGGTGTCACGTTTTACAGCATTGTCTCAGGCTAGGTGGCAGCCTTTGGGATGCCTTTCTCTGTTGCATGCAAGGCTATTGGAGCTGACGGGTGGCAGGCTTAGACAAAACTTTTATGTGTGTATTATAGGGCCAGGCTAGGTGGCAGCATAAGCCCATGCATGTAATACGATTGGACAGTTAGGGAGGCGCCATCTCACTTGGCGAAATAGTACAAAAATGAATGTTGTCGCCACCCCATTTGGCGAATAAGAGGTGTCACGTTTTACAGCATTGTCTCAGGCTAGGTGGCAGCCTTTGGGATGCCTTTCTCTGTTGCATGCAAGGCTATTGGAGCTGACGGGTGGCAGGCTTAGACAAAACTTTTATGTGTGTATTATAGGGCCAGGCTAGGTGGCAGCATAAGCCCATGCATGTAATACGATTGGACAGTTAGGGAGGCGCCATCTCACTTGGCGAAATAGTACAAAAATGAATGTTGTCGCCACCCCATTTGGCGAATAAGAGGTGTCACGTTTTACAACATTGTCTCAGGCTAGGTGGCAGCCTTTGGGATGCCTTTCTCTGTTGCATGCAAGGCTATTGGAGCTGACGGGTGGCAGGCTTAGACAAAACTTTTATGTGTGAAGAATAGGGCCAGGCTAGGTGGCAGCATAAGCCCATGCATGTAATACGATTGGACAGTAAGGGAGGCGCCATCTCACTTGGCGAAATAGTACAAAAATGAATGTTGTCGCCACCCCATTTGGCGAATAAGAGGTGTCACGTTTTACAGCATTGTCTCAGGCTACGTGACAGCCTTTGGGATTCCTTTCTCTGTTGCATGCAAGGCTATTGGAGTAGACGGGTGGCAGGCTTAGACAAAACTTTTATGTGTGAAGAATAGGGCCAGGCTAGGTGGCAGCACAAGCTCATGCATGTAATATTATTGGCAGCCTTGGGGGGTTGCATCACTTACTTAATTGAAATATTTTGCCTTAGGTTGAACATAACATTCATTCACATAAACTGTAAAATTTTCCAACCTTCGAATCAGTCATCTAACCTTCAAACATTCCAGCATTCATACCTTCATATAATCAATAAACCCAAAACATTCCCACCTTCATACCTAAAACAATTCTACACAATGGCCTCTTCACCACAATTTGTTGTCAAAGCACATTTCAACGGTGAGACATACATGTGTCCCACAGTTGGGTTTTTGTTTAGAAACACCGACAATGTCCGATTTCTCTTAAACGGGAAAGCAAATTTCTCCTACTTTAAGAAAAGATTGGAGGACAAACTTGAACGAGGCCCTATATCCCAGATATTTTATCAGAGTCCAGTCTATTTTGGAAACAACCAAGTCATATTTTATAAGGTTGCAATTCAAGATGACGAGGATTTCCAGAACATGATTTCCAGCCATGTCTATTCTGGAAACGACTCTATTGAGTTGTACGTTCTGTTTCAAGAGCCTCCGGTGACACAGGAGGTAGAGCCTCCGGTGTTACAGGAGGTTGATCCTTTGGAGAATGAGCAAGCCGAGGTGGATGCAGTTGATGATGAAGAAGAAGATAACGAGTTAGAGTTCGATGAAATGGTGAACGACGATTCTGACGATGATGGCATCCCAAGTATTCCTACCGACAAAATCTACACACCACCTACGCACATGACAAACTTCAACATGGGCGGAGATGAACCTTCTACGGACTTGTTTTTCCAACCGTATATGCAATCAGATGAAAATTTAAAAGAGAAGGACAAGTTTCGTAATAGAGAGGAATGCATAAGGGCCATCAAAAAATTTCACATGCTCAACTCGGTTGATTATAAGGTGGATCGTGTAAACCCGGAAAGGTACAAGATCAAGTGTGTCCACCCTGACTGCATGTTCAAGCTGACCGCTTCATACAGACTAAGGGGTGACTGCTGGGTCATAGGTTCCATGACAACCCATACTTGTGTAAGTTCCACTCAATCACAAGACCACCGAAAACTCAACCATGATCTAATCTGTCAAGAAATCCTACCCCTGGTGAGCAACGACCCTTCTTTGAAGGTGAAAACAATCATCTCCCACATCACCACAGTTTTTAACTACACTCCGTCTTACCGAAAGGCGTGGTTAGCAAAGACTAAGGCGATTGAAAGGGTGTATGGAAACTGGGAGGAGTCATACCGAGAACTTCCCCGCTACCTCAATGCACTAAAGACATATTCTCCAGGTAGTGTTTATGTTCTGGAAACATTGCCCGCTTACGCCCAAGATGGTAGTGTTCTACATGGCAACGGAATATTCAGTCGCGTCTTTTGGGCATTTCAACCATGCATCGCAGGGTTTGCATCATGTAAACCAATTCTACAAATAGACGGGACTTGGTTGTATGGCAAGTACAAAGGCACTCTTTTGATGGCAGTTGCACAAGATGGCAACAATAACATTTTCCCCGTTGCGTTTGCCCTTGTCGAGGGGGAGACCGGTGGTGCTTGGAGCTTTTTCCTGAAAAATCTTCGTACACACGTGGCTCCTCAACCGGATCTATGTTTGATCTCGGACAGACATGCCTCTATTGAAAGTGCCTATAATAATCCGGCAAATGGTTGGCATGACCCTCCTTCTACGCATGTCTATTGCATCAGGCATATCGTCCAGAATTTCTCGAGGGAGGTCAAGGACAAAACATTGCGGAAAGCGGTGATGAATGCGGGATACGCACTGACACAGCCCACATTCAAATATTACCGCAACGAGATCCGTTTGTCTAACCCAGAAGCCGGTACGTGGATCGACAACATACCGGTCGAAAAGTGGACTAGGTCATACGACAATGGCCAAAGATGGGGGCATATGACAACAAATCTCATTGAATCAATGAATGGGGTATTCAAGGGCATACGAAACCTCCCCATCACTGCCTTGGTGAAATCCACGTATTTTAGGATGGTTGCGTTATTTGCCAAAAGAGGTGAAATGTGGTATTCGGTCTTGCAATCAGGACAACTGTGGAGTGAAAGCTGTATGAAATACATTAAGGCTGAAAGTGCAAAAGCCAACACTCACATGGTTACACGGTTTGACCGCCATAGCCACAACTTCATTGTGAAAGAGACAATTGACCACAATGAAGGCCTGGCAAGACAGGAATACAGGGTCATTTTACCTTCTCAATGGTGCGATTGTGGCAGGTTTCAAGCTTTTCGTATGCCTTGCTCTCATGTCATTGCCGCTTGTGCGCATACCCATCAAGACGCGCTTCAACTGCTATCAAACGTTTATAAATCTGAGACGTTGCTAACTGTTTACAACAACAACTTTCCTTTGGTGGCAAAACCGGACTATTGGCCTGAATACAGCGGTGATATAGTTTGGCACAATGACCAAATGCGAAGGAACAAGAAGGGTCGTCCCAAAAGCAGGCGCATAACAACAGAAATGGACGATCTTGACAGGTTGGAAAGAAAGTGTGGTTTATGCCGTCAGGTCGGACACAATCGCAAAAACTGTCCGAATCGGGCGTCTGGCTCGACCACATAAATTTTGTAATACAATAAATCTTTTCAATATTTGTGTTGTAAACATTATGGGTTTTCCGTTAATAAAACTGTTCACACAATTTAAGAAATTCAATATAGGAAATTACATTAGGGTTTTCGCGTACAACAATGATTAACGATAATCAATCTAGGAAATTAAATTAGGGTTTTCGCGTACAACAATGATTAACGATAATCAATCTAGGAAATTACAACTGTTAACACAATTTCATCTGACCCATGCATCATCAGCATTACATCACTGTCTGTTTTGACTTCCTCCAACCACACATTAGGTCTTCCTGTCGCATGCGAGGTTGTTGTTCGTTTTCGCTGGATCCTTCGAATTTTTTCCCCCTCGGCGATGTCTCCATCTAGCCACCGCATCAACTCCCGCTTCAGACGCTCCATGGAGTGAATGTGCCAGAATTTCATTTTCATCGCGGGTTTCGTGGCGGAGAATATAACGTAACCATCTCTGCTAAAAATCATAGGCGACGTCATTACGTAAATAAGGGAGTACAAAATAAAAATACAGTGCGAGAAAGTGTGAGAAATTTCAAAGAAACGGACGAATTATTTATAAAACGGCAAAAAACCCTAGTTTTGCCCTAGGCGCCAAGTGAGATGGCGCCTCCTCTCCTTTTTAAGGAGCATGCGCCATCTCACTTGGCTAAAAGCCAATGGAGGCGCCAAGTGAGATGGCGCCTAGGGCAAAACCCTAGGTGCATGCGCCAAATGACTTGGCTCCTCCTTTATGGAGCCATCTCAAACATGGTTATTTGCGTAATTTTTTCCGAAACCCGGTTATTTGCGAAATATTTTTTTAATACTTGGTTATTAATAAAAAAAATTCTACAAGTTTAGCTTTGTATTTATTTACTGTGCCATCAAGATTCTCCTTCACCTTGAATACCAATTTTCACCCAAGTTTGGTTGGCCAACATAGCATCATATTCAAGTTGCATAGCATGACACCACTCTAGTTAGGAAAGAGGTTGGTTGACAAAGGTAGGTTCCATACGTGTAAGAAAAGTATTTGGCTTAGAATTGCCTATTTTGGCTTTTGTTAGCGTAGGGTGGTCATTTATATGAAGGATTACAGTGTGTGTAAAACTATATATGGAAGGTGATAATGACTCCTCATAATAGGTGACATTAGGATATGCATGTAGTCTAAACCCAATGGTATTTGGACTCGCATGAACATTGTGAGGAATAGGGTCAATCGTGTTGGCTTGAGATTATATGGTGTTGGATTGAGATGATTTAGGGGGACTGCTAGAAGAACTTTGTGCAGGCTAGGCTCAAAGATAGGGACATACCTAGGATTTGAATGATAAATAGGTGTTTGAGATGAAGACCGGTTGTCCAGTAAAACTTGAGGAAATGAGATATTATACATTGGACTTATGCACATGCACTAGGTGTGTGAGAATATGACAATTAAGGAAAGCTAAGAGACTCGGGATAACTAGTAGGTTTACAAGAGGTATTATAACCATGTTGAAACATGGAAGTGGAGAGAAACGAGTGCTCATGTAACACAACATCTTTAAAGATGAACAACCTCCTAGATTTGTTAAGGAACTTGTAACCTCTCTATTGAGAAGAGACTCATAGATAGACACGTTATTGACTCCTAAATTTAAGTTTATGTTTATTATAAGGTGTAGTTAAATGGAAGAAGGCACAACCAAACAACTTGAGATACTCGTAGATAGGTAAATTGTGATACAAGGCATGGTAAGGATAGTGAAACTTTGACAGGCCAACATATAAAAGTCTATTTATGATGTGCATAAAGGTAGTAAATTTATGATCCTAAAATTATAAGGGAATGAATGAGTGGGATAGAAATGTAAGTCTCATTTCCAAAATGTTTTGTGTTTCCTTTCCATTATGTCATTTTGATAAGAGGATTATGGGCAAGCCAGTCTACGTGAGATGCCTAATTCAGAAAGAAACTTGGTAAATGGTCTAAACTCTAAACTCTAAACTCTTATTTATAATCAGATTGTAAGGCTTGGATAGTGGTGTGATGTTGAGTTTGAACAAAAGTCATAAAAAGCTTAAAAGCATATAGGGCCTCTGACTTGTGCTTCAAGAAATAAATCTAAGTGTACTTGGTGTAAGCATCAACAAAGGCAATATAATAAAGGCATCCAGAGCTAGAGAGATGAGGTGAAGGTCCCCAAATATATGTGTGCACAATATCAAAAGGAGCAACATACATAGCAGAAAAAGTGGAGCATGTATTCTTTGAGACTTTCTCATACAATAAGATGTACACAACACATTATTTACTTTATCTGAGATATGAATATTACAATGTTTCAAAGCAAGACTAATGACAGAAAAATGAGCATGACCTATCCTATAATGTCACAAGAAGCTAGTGTTAGGTTTAAAGAATAAGGTACAAGACTTGATTGAAGCTAAAGAGATTGAGTTTGACGCTCCAGAGAAGCCCAACGTCATAACTGCTCCTATGCCAAAACATGATCAGGGAGTGAATGCAATTGAAGATGATAAAGAGGAGTCAGATATCGACATCTGGATTTACCCGACTACCAACGGTGGCTTGAACAATTGGACGGCGAAGGACTTCGTGGCCGTTTCTTTTATTACACAGTAATAGACTTTTGTTTTGAGATTTGTAATAGACATTTTGAGACTTTATGGCCCGGTGCCTTGCCCGAGACACCATGGCTTTGTTTGTGAGGGCTTATTATGTGTCATTTCCATATATCATCAATAAAGCATTGGACGTTTTCTTGCATTACAAATTTTGCGCTCCCTGTTTTTCTTTTCTATCTCGCACTTTATCAAAACAGGTATTGTCTTACACACACTCACATATCATAATGCAGATCCACATCCACTCTGGATCCCATTGATAACAACTCTGCTACTGCCAGTTATGACTTCGAAAATCTGATCAACCAAGCTGAGGACGAAGGTGAGGATGATTATGAAGTGCCTGGGGAGCTTACTAGACTGTTACTACAGGAAGAGAGGTCCATACAACCTTCAAGAGCCACTAATTCTGATGCCTCCAGTTGAAGGAAGACCTTTGATCTTATACTTGACCGTACTAGATAATTCGATGGGGTGCATACTGGGGCAGCATGACGAGTCTGGCCAAAAAGAGCATGCTATTTACTATCTTAGCAAAAAGTTTACCGACTGTGAGACCCGATACTCGCTGCTCGAGAAAACTTGTTGCGCTTTGGCATGGGCTGCTCGCCGGCTGAGACAGTATATGCTGACTCACACTACCCTATTGATATCAAAGATGGATCTAATTAAGTATATCTTCGAAAAGCTTGCCTTGTCCGCAAGAATAGCACGATGACAGATGATTTTAATCGAGTATGATATCTAATACACAACCCAAAAAGTAATCAAGGGGAGTGTGTTGACGGATCATTTGGCACATCAGGCCGTGGATGGTTACCAATCCATGAGTTTCGAGTTCCCGATTAAGAATATCAAGAAGATTCTGCAGAAGATGACGGTGACATACAAAGACTGGCATGAGATGTTACCATTCGCTCTTCATGGGTACCGTACTTCAACACGGACTTTGACAGGGGCAACACCCTACTCTTTGGTATATGGCATGGAGGCAGTCTTGCCCATTGAAGTCCAGATACCCTCTCTTCGGATTATGAAGGATGCAGGCTTGAACGAGGATGATTGGATCCAGACCCAGCTTAATCAGCTGAACTTAATCGATGAAAAGAGACTTACTGTTATTTGTCATGGTCAGACGTATCAAAAGCGGATGATCAAGGCATTTAACAAGAAAGTTAGACGATAAGAGTATCAAGTTAGGGATCTGGTGATCAAACGCATCATACTGCCGCAAGGTGGTCCCAGGGGAAAATGGACCCCTACTTATGAAGGGCCATTTGTGGTTAAGAAAATTTTCTCAGGAGGAGCTATGATTCTAACCACCATGGATGGTGATGACCTTCCTCACCCAGTCAATGCAGACATAGTGAAAAAATACTACGTGTTGTACCCCAAAACTTGCCCTCCCTTTTTTCACAAGAAAATCACAACCCCAGGGTTTTTCTCTGATTTTTGAGATTGGCTCAGGAATTGATTAAGCATACCTTTCTTTGGCAACAAATCTGGAATTAGGGTTTTCGCTCGTATTTCTCAGAAGAAACTGAATCCTCAGAAATTCAGTTAACTGTTACATTGTTTTCACGCTTGTTCAAGTTTACTGGTTGTTTCTCAAGGCCTGATTATCTGGGATAAGAACTGAGACTCTTATTTGGAATATTAAGGCATTTGTTTGTTAATGGAACGAAATGTTTGTTTGTTAATGGAATGCTTGCTTGCTTGTTGGATTATACAACGCGTATGTTGGTTGGAATGCTGTCGCAAGTTATGAGATTGTAGAGTTTTTTGGGATTGCATGGATTTTAAGTTATCTGTATTGGAAATGCTGGAATTCCGTTTCAGTTTATTTTTAATCAGGAATCTTAAATATAAAAGTGAAGAGGCAAAATTGAAAGATAGCTGACAGTAGAAATAATTCTTTTGGATAAAGACTCTTTTATTCATTTTTCAAATATTGTTACAAAAGAATAATTTATTATTTTTAAAATATTGTAAGTTTTACAACTTATAGTACTTTAAAAGAAATAAATATTTATAATAAATGAAAAAAAAGAGCCTATCTAATCTAAGCCTAAATCTTCTAAGCTTCAGTGCTCCCATGCTCAAGATCTTTGGCTTCTATTGCTGCCTCTATCATCCAATTGGTACTCACCTGCAAAAGACAGAGGAAAAGAAAATTAGTACAAGAATTTTCAAATGAATAGAAGAAAGAAAAGAAATCATCATTAAAGTTTGCCGGCCGAAATCAGAATGCTATTTGTTCATCATGTTTTTATTATTCTCTTTACAAATCATAAGAAGACCGCTCTTCTTGGTTCACAAAGAGAAAAGTAAAAGATAAAAAATGCAAGCATATTGAATTACAAAGTGAAGATACAAGGAAAACCAAGGCGCCAAAATTCAAATATGATGGGCACCAACTGTACTACAAACTAAACCAAACTGCAGTAATCAAACCAAATGCAACAAGGTGCCAAGCATGTCAAACTGAGTTGCAAAACATAAGCAAGTCAGCAAAGCTAACTAAACATGGCAAATCCAAACTAAGAATGCCAAACTGAATGCAAAATAGTCAAGAAGCATAACAACTAGATGCAAACTGTCAAGGCAAAAGCACATAAAGCATACAAGTACAGAAGGAACACAATGCAGAAAATATGCAGCAGGTAATACAATGCAGCAGAGGAAAACCAAATTACAAGCAAGAGGCTTGTAAATAGCCATCATCATTTTCCAGCCTAGAAAAACTTTTTAGAATTAAAATAATAAGCAAAAAGGTGCTTAGGGGAGAGAGAGAGAAAGAGAGGACCTAGTGAAAAAGTTTGCAGTTTGGCTAAGGCAGGTTGTCAAAGACAAAAAAGAGCAAGAAGATATAAAAGAAAGGACTGCATAACAGTCTAAAGAGGAGAGAAATACTTGGCCACCAAAAAACTGCACAAGCTGCTATCAAACTACAAACCTGCAGTTTCAAAACGGCAAAACCACAAGCTAGCTTGCATTTCAAGCTCCAAACCCTGCAAACTCAACCATCAACCATTAACATCAAAACAAGGAGAAGAGAAAAGGTTCAGAGGTAATAAAAAGAAACAAGCAAGGTTTTCAGAGATTCTTCATCATTAAACATCATATTCAAAAAACAACAAAGTTTCTAAAGCTTCAACAACAAAGTTTCAGAATTTCTGTCAACAAAAAAACCAATACCAACTTCAGATTTTCACATCATCAACTAACATCAAACCAATGAATCATCAAGCTTATCAATAACAAACAACAAGTTTCAGAAATCAAGCTCATCATTAACGAGTCAAGAAGAGAGGTTTAGAAGTGATAAAAACACAGTAGTTTCAGAAATCAAGCTCATCATTAACAAGGAAGAAGAGAGGTTCATAAGCGACAGAAAAAACAAGTTTCAGAGGTATATCATCATCAACAAAGAGAAGAGGAAGAGATTCAGAAGCAAAGAAAATAGGGTTTCAGAATCAAATTCATCATCAACAAAAGTCAGAAGCAAGCAAGTTCTCAGAAATTCATCATCATCAAACATTCAAGATCTTAAAGGGACAAACAACAAAGGTTACCAGTAAAGCAAGCGCGCAACCATCATCTCCATCCTTCACCTAGCCTCCAAGGAGTGCCACCGGCCGGTCTCACATCTCCCTCCTTCCATTTCACAAAAAAAACGCTCAAGGTAAGTTTTTTTTAACTCCTTTTACTGCATATCAAATACATAAAAGCCATGGATTAAAACATGCAAGCAACAATCAAACAGACATTGAAACTGTAAAACCCAAAGGATAACAATTCGTACCATTCAAACAAAAAAACGTGGGCCACTGTGAGAAGGAAGAGAGTGAGAGAGGGCGGCGCTCCGGCGGCTTAAGGCTAGAGAGGTTCAGTGCCCATGGCTTGAGAAAGATGAGAGAAACAGAGAAGAAGAGCAAGAGGGGCGCCGCTGCAAAGCCAAACTTGCAAACCCTAATGAGTGAACCCCAAAACAAAAAAAAAACATTTGCCCTAAACCTTTGGGCCTGACCCGCCCCAAACTGTGCCAAGCCCAAGCGCTTCTGCCTATACCCCCCCCTCATTTTCTTTCTATCTTGATTTGTTCTCCTTTGGGCCACCCAAAAACATTTCCATAAAGCCCATCTTTTTTTTTCTTCAAACCAAATACTTTTTTTAATTATTTGTTTTCATTCTAAATGAATTATTTTCATTCCTTTTGTTAACAATAAAATTAAAAATGTATTAAAATTTTGTTTTGATATAGTTTCTTTTTAAATAATTATTACCTTTAATAAAAATACAAGAATAATCTTAAACATTAATTTAAATAATTTTTTCTTTCTTTAAAACTTTTCCTTTCATAATTAATAAAACATAATAATAATAATACTTAATTAGTTTAAATTTTATTTGTTTATTTGTGAATAAATATATGCATCTCATAATTCTTTGATTTTCCTTATTTTATAATTTGTTAATTTTTACATTGAATTGCGACGATTCGATTTGGTTAATATTTGGACATTATTATTCTTATGATACTCATCCCCATTCGTAAATAATTGTACCCCCATCCCAAGATACTCTTTTATAATAACTTAGACTTTAAATTCCCGCAATTTATCGCTTTCAATATACTATATAGTAATTAGGGTTTGTATGGCAAGATCCAAAATCAATCGCTAGATGACCTAATCCAAGAATAAATGCATGAAAATCAATACACAATCCACACTTGCACCTCTAGGGTAACCTCGCTTGTTGCTTCGGAAAATGCAATCATGTCCCTCGAATATGAGACACTCTAGCAAATGACCCTTTGATAAACAAAGATTGTAGTCCCTCGATGACCCTCTATGTTGCCTTCGATAAAACGATCTCGTCCCTTACAAAAATTGCTAGAGCGTCTCACAAGTCGCTTTTAATGATTATATGCGATGACCCGCGCCTGTCTCGTTTAACATCCTAACACAATGTTGTTCACCAAATACAATGGTGAAATAACATTGTCAAAAGGGTTGAAAACATAAGAAAGATCTTTGGGTAAAATAGGGTAGACAACTCTTAGTTACTTGATCAAAAAGCTTGCAAAACAATCTTGCTACTTTCAAACACACATCACAACACAATTTCAAAACAAACTTTCAAAAACATTGAAATATCTTTTCAAAGAGACACACACCTTTGTATATATTCAAACAAGAATCATTACAAAGGTTGCCTAGACAAGGCCTCTTTTTCAAAGCATTTTCAAAACCACACACAAAGCACCATTTCAAACAATTGAAAAGAAAAGGCAAGTGATCTAAAACAAGTAACTAAGAGCCCATGGAAAACCATGGATGAAAAGGGTGCTAGCACCTTTCCTTTTCATAATCTACCCCCCGAACCAGAGAAAACATCTCAAAGGTCTTTCCTATGCTTTTTGACCTTTCCTTTGGATAAAATAAAAGTCGGTGGCGACTCTTGCTAAACCGAACAATTGCGAACACAAACGCAAAACCTCAAGTCAGTTCTCCCATCGTATCACAGAACTGGCGACTCTGTTGGGGAATTATTTTCTAAAAGTGGGGTTACCTTAGGGTTTCTAGATCACCTTTACATGCTCACCTTGATTGCTTTGATTGCTTTACTTTTTGGGTTCCTTGTTTGGGTTTGTTTTAAATCCTACACCCGGATTTGGGGACACCTTTTAGGTAAGTAGCAATAAACTGTGAGGGAACTGTGCGGGGTATACCGACATGGTTGAAACAGTGGCTACGTAAGTGCGACATATTTGTGGGTACCGGTAGCCTTTGAGTCAATCAAAGAGAATACGGGGCCGCTGAGTGATGTCATGAAGCACTAACGAACTCTTAGAACCTTACTTGACCATCTTGGCCTTTTTAGGGGTAGTGAGATGACCGGCTTTGGTGCAGTCTGAAGTTGGTAGATACTCGATACTGCACTCATTGAGGATTGTTTTCTTGGAATATTTTGGTCGCCAGTTAAGTGGCTAAACCAAAACAATAAACACAGAAAATAATCCAGTGATATTGAGCTCCTTAGAACCTGGTTTCTATTTATAGGACAGGTTGAGCCAACTAACTTCAAGAGGGTACTTACCTACAAACCCCATGCAAGCCTAAGGACTTGTTTGCTTTGTGTGAATGTGATTATCTGTATATACACTTGCTTACTTTTGCATACTTGTACATAACATCATAACATCATACCATAGCATTTTCAATAACCATTTCAAGGATCTCAAGGGTCTTTGATGCAGGGTCACGTTGAACCAGACGTCTACCAAAGGGCAAGAGGATTCATTTTCCTCTAAACAAACACCGTGAAAGATCAAGTACAACAACTTGAATCAGGGGCTATGGCCCACTTGACATGGTGAGCTTGATTCTCGTGGAAAGACATCCACCGATACAAAGTTATCCAAATCAAAGATGTTAATCGAAGTTCAACCTCTAACATTTTCTTGTGTTTACCCCACGAGATCCTTGAAAACATGCATCCACATATCATGCATTGTATCATCACAGGTTTTCCCTTTCAGGTTTCCTTATTCTCCTACTATTTATTTCAGTAGAGATGGCTTTAGAGAGGACTGTCAAAGAGATCCAGGCTCAAAACGCCCAACTTCAAGAAATGTTCTTGAACCAGTCCCAGGGGCAAGAAGAAGTGAAAGCTCTCCTCACAAGGGGCATGGTCCCAGGGAATCCAGGCGGCATCAGGAATGATCAGTTGGAAGGGCTACAGATTGAGTTGGCAACAATGAAAATCCAGATGGCAGGACAACTAGTGGGCCATATGGCTCTCATTCAAAACCTGGCTCAAGGACAAGAGGAGCTAAGGGTTCTCATCAACAAACTGCTTCAAGATGGATGCAACCCATTGGGGCAAACAACTAGGGTTGAAGATCAAGTCATCATTCAACCTCCTTTGGGACAGGAAGACAAGGGAAAGGCTCCCTAACTTGCTTCAGGGTCACAAGCCCAACAACAACCTCGCCAGCGTCAACGGGGTAATCGGCGTAAGCAAAATACATCTGGAAGACATTTCACTGAGACTGACATACCATCATCTCTAATACTGAAACGCTTGTTGGAGGTCAATCTGAATGTTTTAAAGGATCCTCTTCGGAATCCCAATACCTCTGCTCCTGGCTATCACCCCGACGCATTTTGTGTATACCACTCCTATAGTCATGGACATGACACCGATGACTGTTGGGCTTTGAAAAACAAAATCCAAGACTTGATTGACAGAGGAGTGCTGAAATTCATGCCGGATGGCGAGATGAAAATCTTCCGCTGAGGGTTTTCCACCTGAAATGACAAGTTTGAACTAAGAGACTTTTGTTTCATTTGAATTTTCAAGTTGTAATTTCTTTTGTTATTCAAATAATTATCTGTTGATGTCAAACTCTATTTCATTAATGCATTGCATATGTTTGTCTTGAATTCATCCGTTCATTTTCACTATTCTTGAACTATGCTTTCTACTTTCTTTATGACATTTAACTCTTGCAAAAAGCTACAAGCCTTTAGAGGGAGGATGATGAAAACAATGCCATAATCTCATACAATATGCTTTTGGACAGACCTTGCTGACGATGTACAAGCGTTTCTTTCAAATCCTAAACACTGGAGTTATAAGGAAGATAATCCCTAGTCAACCCCTTCGAGCCAAAGAAGTAGAAGTTTTTTTTTAAACACAAAATTGAAACCTTTAATCAAAACCTGGGGCATGGTAGTCTCTCAGTTAATTCAAAAAAATGCGCGTTGAAGTTGCAAACTCTCAGTTCATGATACAATGAATGACATCAAAAACATTCCTTTGGAACCAAAAGACAGTGATGGTTCCTTATCTCATAGGCAGTCATTATCTCTTAAAAAAGAAAAGCCCACTGAGTCAAAACCTACAAAGGAGGCTTAAGAAAGTTGGGGCATCCCGCTGACTGTAATCTCAAAAATAGGAACAGTCAGGCAAAATTAGGGATAATGAATCAAAAGAAAGAGGTCATTATAAATCCTCAACAACATGAAAAATGTTGCAAAAATGAATGCCTCCCCATAAAATTCAACTTGTGTGGACCATCACCAAAACGTCATTCCAAACTCGAATAGAGTTCGACGCACAATTAACTGAGTTTAGGATTGAAGAACATCATGAAGAGCGGGTGGGTACAAATATAATTTGAGCCTTTATCCTTTGTTTCTTAAACCATGAACCAAGTCACGTTACAACCCTTCAAAAGTCCTAATTGAAGCATGGGTTAGTTCGAAAGCATACTGTTACAAAAGGTATCCTGACTCCTGTAAGGCTTTGCTCTAAATCTTGTGTTGAAATTGTTTTATAAAAAGTTTTCTGCTAAAAAACACATTTTTCAAAACTTCGAGATAAGAATGAACTTTGCATTATTTGAATATCGTTGTTTGCACATGTTTATTAGTTTTATAGTGAAGAAATTCACACAGTGAATGTTCTGGTGAACGAAATCTCTCTCAGCGAACAAAATCACTTCAAGTGGAATGACACTCCCGTGGCAAAAAATATCCCATCGACAAAAGGGGACTTGATATGGTATTGTCCAGTAAACCTGGAGCAATCAGGTCAAGATTTCAACAAATCTCTCAAGATCCAGTTAACATGGGGCAGTCCAGTCAAGATTTCAAGAAATCTCTCAATTGCAGATTAACCTGGGGCAAGTCTCCCTCACCATCACTTGGGGCATTAAAACGTCAATCTCATCAAGGGGTTACATACAGTCCAAATTTCCTGGCTGTGTCACAAACATCTGATACTAGAGGCAATGACGAATCTCTCCAAAGTCCTTCTGAAAAGGAATTCAAGCATCCTCGAGAAGTTTATCACCTCTCTAGCAGACCAACAGTCATGGGTTTATTTCCCCAACACTTATCGAAAACTTATTCTCCAAAACGAAATTACATTTCAACAACATTCATAACATACGCAGTTTGATTGATCGATAAAGATTCCTTCATCACCTGTTGGAAGTTACAGTCGTCGAAGATTCCTTCATCACCTGTTGGAAGTTACAGTCGTCAAAGATTCCTTCATCGCCTGTTGGAAGTTACGATCGTCAAAGATTCCTTCATCACCTGTTGGAAGTTACGGTCGTCGAAGATTCCTTCACCACCTGTTGGAAGTTACGGTCGTCGAAGATTCCTTCATCACCTGTTGGAAGTTACGGTCGTCGAAGATTCCTTCATCACCTGTTGGAAGTTACGGTCGTCAAAGATTCCTTCATCACCTGTTGGAAGTTACGATCGTCAAAGATTCCTTCATCACCTGTTGGAAGTTACGGTCTTCGAAGATTCCTTCATCACCTGTTGGAAGTTACGGTCGTCGAAGATTCCTTCATCACCTGTTGGAAGTTACAGTCGTCAAAGATTCCTCCATCATCTGGTTGAATCAAAGTTAACCCAATACCCTCTCCATTTTGGTCAGATCGACACTAAGATCTCCCTGATTCCTATGCCAGCGGAAGATATTCCGGGTTTTTGATATTTCAGATAAATCTCTCAGCGAGTTATTCTGATTTTCTTCACTATTAGAGATGAAGAATCTAACTCCTTTCTCCTTCACCAGTTTGGGATTTATTTTCCCCAGCGAAAGGTCGTCTTGAAAAACATTACACCTCCGTGCATCAAGACATCATGCAACGCAATCTCATTTATTTTGAGAACATCATTGTTTGATATATGCCACTGACCTTTACCTTTCAGGAAAGGTACAATCAAATTCAAGCGACAAAGCTTTTCTTCAGTCGAATTACAGACAAGTTCTTAAAATTTGACAAAAGCTTTTACTTCAGTTGAATTACGGACAAGTTCCTAAATCTCAACAAAAATAACCCACCAGCAGAATAATGGACAATTGAAGCTCCTAAAATTTTGTTTCTCTCAAGAATGAAGATTCTCATCCTTGAAACCTCAGAAGATTGGTATACTCCCAAGCTCCTGATACCGTTAACAGAATGAAGATTCTCATCCTTGAAACCTTAGAAGATTGGTATACTCCCAAGCTCCTGATACCGTTAACAGAATAAAGATTCTCATCCTTGAAACCTCAGAAGATTGGTATACTCCCAAGCTTCTGATACGTTAATAGAATGAAGATTCTCATCCTTAAAACCTCAGAAGATTGGTATACTCCCAACCTTCTGACCCAAACGCCTGAATGAAGATTCTCATTCTTGCTTCCCCAGTGGATTGGCATACACCCAACCTTCTGACCCAAACGCCTGAATGAAGATTCTCATTCTTGCTTCCCCAGTAGATTGGCATACACCCAACCTTCTGACCCAAACGCCTGAATGAAGATTCTCATTCTTGCTTCCCCAGTAGATTGGCATACACCTAACCTTCTGACCCAAACGCCTGAATGAAGATTCTCATTTTTGCTTCCCCAGTAGATTGGCATACTCCCAACCTCCTGATATTCCCGACAGAATGAAGATTCTCAAAGTGGTATATAACCCGAATTCCTGACATTCCCGACAGAATGAAGATTTTCATTCTCAAAGTGGCATGTAACCCGAGCTCCTGATATCCCCGACAAAATGAAGATTCTCGTTCTCAAAGTGGCGTACGACCTAAACTCCTAAACTTCTTCCAAACAGGAATAAGCTTTCTCCAGAGTCCTGAGTTTTACTCTCCAACAGGATAGCCACTCCGCAACAGTATGGCTATTCCCCACAGAGTTCTTACTCCTCGACAAAATCAAGATTCTTATCCTTGATTCTCCAGTGAAGTTGCTAGAGCTTCATTTACCCTCAGGATAAATTTGTCAGAGTTTTTAATCCCCTGCAGATCGAAGATTCTCGTTCTTGACTCCTCAGTACAAATTCCCCTAGCAGAATGAAGATTCTCATTCTCAATTCTCCATAGAGTTTTCAGATATTCCCCAGCAGAGTTCTCCTCAAAAGACAAAACAGGAATCCCCAGTAGATTGGCATACAACCCAAACTCCTGACTTTCCCCAGCAGTATAACTTCTCCCCGCAGAGGTTGTCAAAAAGCTTGAAGACACATATACTCTTCAACAGTGGTCCCGGGATTTCTCATCCTCAACGATCAAAGGATTTTCAATCCACAGTAGCAGTCAAGGATTTATTTTCCCTGACAGCGGTCAAAGATTTTATTATCTCTATCTATCCAGGATCTATCTTCCTCAGCAAGACGGCTAATCAGCTTACATGCGCATTCATTGCATTCATATATCATAAACATTGACATAACACATACATTGCATCATACATTTCATGCAACGTAACTTTGTTTTTCAACTAATATTTTACCCGTCACGGGATAAGTTTAGCAAGAGTCAAACTTCAAGGATTTTTGAAAACAGTTCACGGATACTCCAAACATGGATGTCAATCTATCACTTGTTCAGATTCAATTTTTGAAAACAGTTTACGGATACTTCCCAACACGGACGCTAATCTATTGCTTATTCAGGTCCCCAGCTCAGAGACGTTCCAAACATGGATACCTTTCTGATACTCACCTACAACATACAGTTCAACAAACATTCTTGGATGGCATCTTTAAGCCCATCTTCGACAAGGTTCTGTCACATCTCCAAATGGCATCTTTAAGCCCATTCCCTCAGCTGCTTTGACGAGTGCAAATTTAGGGGCACTCTAGTGTCCAATCATCTTTTACCTTTGAGTCGCGAACGACGAACTCGCCAATCTAACTCTTCAGGTTCAAGAAGATTGAACAAGGGCAACTGTTGTACCCCAAAACTAGCCCTCCCTTTTTTCACAAGAAAATCACAACCCCAGGGTTTTTCTCTGATTTTTGAGATTGGCTCAGGAATTGATTAAGCAGACCTTTCTTTGGCAACAAATCCGGAATTAGGGTTTTCGCTCGTATTTCTCAGAAGAAACTGAATCCTCAGAAATTCAGTTAACTGTTACATTGTTTTCACGCTTGTTCAAGTTTACTGGTTGTTTCTCAAGGCCTGATTATCTGGGATAAGAACTGAGACTCTTATTTGGAATATTAAGGCATCTGTTTGTTAATGGAACGAAACATTTGTTTGTTAATGGAATGCTTGCTTGCTTGTTGGATTATACAGCGCGTATGTTGGTTGGAATGCTGTCGCAAGTTATGAGATTGTAGAGTTTTTTGGGATTGCTTGGATTTTAAGTTATCTGTATTGGAAATGCTGGAATGCCGTTTCAGTTTATTTTTAATCAGGAATCTTAAATATAAAAGTGAAGAGGCAAAATTGAAACATAGCTGACAGTAGAAATAATTCTTTTGGATAAAGACTCTTTTATTCATTTTTCAAATATTGTTACAAAAGAATAATTTATTATTTTTAAAATATTGTAAGTTTTACAACTTATAGTATTTTAAAAGAAATAAATATTTACAATAAATGAAAAAAAGAGCCTATCTAATCTAAGCCTAAATCTTCTAAGCTTCAGTGCTCCCATGCTCAAGATCTTTGGCTTCTACTGCTGCCTCTATTTGTTCATCAAGTTTTTGTTATTCTCTTTGCAAATCACAAGAAGATCGTTCTTCTTGGTTCACAAAGAGAAAAGTAAAAGATAAAAAATGCAAGCATATTGAATTACAAAGTGAAGATACAAGGCAAACCAAGGCGCCAAAATTCAAATATGATGGGCACCAACTGTACTGCAAACTAAACCAAACTGCAGTAATCAAACCAAATGCAACAAGGTGCCAAGCATGTCAAACTGAGTTGCAAAACATAAGCAAGTCAGCAAAGCTAACTAAACATGGCAAATCCAAACTAAGAATGCCAAACTGAACGCAAAATAGTCAAGAAGCATAGCAACTAGATGCAAATTGTCAAGGCAAAAGCACATAAAACATACAAGTACAGAAGGAACACAATGTAGAAAATATGCAGCAGGTAATACAATGCAGCAGAGGAAAACCAAATTACAAGCAAGAGGCTTGTAAATAGCCATCATCATTTTCCAGCCTAGAAAAACTTTTCAGAATTAAAATAATAAGCAAAAAGGTGCTTAGGGGAGAGAGAGAGAAAGAGAGGACCTAGTGAAAAAGTTTGCAGTTTGGCTAAGGCAGGTTGTCAAAGACAAAAAAGAGCAAGAAGATATAAAAGAAAGGACTGCATAACAGTCTAAAGAGGAGAGAAATACTTGGCCACCAAAAAACTGCACAAGCTGCTATCAAACTACAAACCTGCAGTTTCAAAACGGCAAAACCACAAGCTAGCTTGCATTTCAAGCTCCAAACCCTGCAAAACTATCAACAGCAACAAGCCTTCAAGCCTGCAGTTAAAACTGCAAAAACACCTGCAAACCTGCAGTCCCCAACCTGCATAACAACAACAAACTGCAAGCCTGCTTGCCAAAACTTGCAAGCCTGCAAAGCCAAAGCCTGCTATCACCAAAATACAAATCATAAGCCTACTAGCAACAAAACTACAAGCTACAGCTTCCAAACCTGCTTGCCAAAACCTGCAAGCCTGCCTGCCAAAACTTGCAAGCTCAAGCAAACCTGCGTGGCCAAAACAAACTCAGCAAGCTCACAAACTGCAACTTGCCCAAACCTGTCAAACAAACTGTAAGGTTTACACAAAAAACCATAACAACAACAAACTGCAAAACCAGCTTGCCAAGCCTGCATTTCAAGCTGCAAAACCTGCTTAACAAGCACAACAAATCAAACCTGCTAAACAAAACCTGCTTGCAAAAAACCTGTACCATTTGTAAACTTAATAACCAGCCAAAGCTACAACAACTCAAACCTGTCAAAATACAAACTCAACAAGCCTGCATTTCAAACTGTGAAGCTGCAAACTCAACCATCAACCATCAACATCAAAACAAGGAGAAGAGAAGAGGTTCAGAGGTAATAAAAAGAAACAAGCAAGGTTTTCAGAGATTCTTCATCATTAAACATCATACTCAAAAAACAACAAAGTTTCTAAAGCTTCAACAACAAAGTTTCAGAATTTCTGTCAACAAAAAAACCAATACCAACTTCAGATTTTCACATCATCAGCTAACATCAACCCAACGAATCATCAAGCTTATCAATAACAAACAACAAGTTTCAGAAATCAAGCTCATCATTAACGAGTCAAGAAGAGAGGTTTAGAAGTGATAAAAACACAGTAGTTTCAGAAATCAAGCTCATCATTAACAAGGAAGAAGAGAGGTTCATAAGCGACAGAAAAAACAAGTTTCAAAGGTATATCATAATCAACAAAGAGAAGAGGAAGAGATTCAGAAGCAAAGCAAATAGGGTTTCAGAATCAAATTCATCATCAACAAAAGTCAGAAGCAAGCAAGTTCTCAGAAAATCATCATCATCAAACATTCAAGATCTTAAAGGGACAAACAACAAAGGTTACCAGTAAAGCAAGCGCACAACCATCATCTCCATCCTTCGCCTAGCCTCAAGGTAAGTTTTTTTTAACTCTTTTTACTGCATATCAAATACATAAAAGCCATGGATTGAAACATGCAAGCAACAATCAAACAAACATTGAAACTGTAAAACCCAAAGGATAACAATTCGTACCGTTCAAACAAAAAAACATGGGCCACTGTGAGAAGGAAGAGAGTGAGAGAGGGCGGCGCTCCGACGGCTTAAGGCTAGAGAGGTTCAGTGCCCATGGCTTGAGAAAGATGAGAGAAACGGAGAAGAAGAGCAAGAGGGGCGCCGCTGCAAAGCCAAACTTGCAAACCCTAATGAGTGAACCCCAAAACAAAAAAAACGTTTGCCCTAAACCTTTGGGCCTGACCCGCCCCAAACTGTGCCAAGCCCAAGCGTTTCTGCCTATACCCCCCCTCATTTTCTTTCTATCTTGATTTGTTCTCCTTTGGGCCACCTAAAAACATTTCCATAAAGCCCATCTTTTTTTTTCTTCAAACCAAATACTTTTTTTAATTATTTGTTTTCATTCTAAATGAATTATTTTCATTACTTTTGTTAACAATAAAATTAAAAATGTATTAAAATTTTGTTTTGATATAGTTTCTTTTTAAATAATTATTACCTTTAATAAAAATACAAGAATAATCTTAAACATTAATTTAAATAATTTTTTCTTTCTTTAAAACTTTTCCTTTCATAATTAATAAAATAGAATAATAATAATACTTAATTAGGTTAAATTTTATTTGTTTATTTGTGAATAAATACATTCATCTCATAATTCTTTGATTTTCCTTATTTTATAATTTGTTAATTTTTACATTGAATTGCGATGATTCGATTTGGTTGTAACACATATTTAGACATTATTATTCTTATGAGACTCATCCCCATTCGTAAATAATTGTACCCCCATCCCCGGATACTCTTTTGTAATAACTTAGACTTTAAATTCCCGCAATTTATCGCTTTCAATATACTGTATAGTAATTAGGGTTTGTATGACAAGATCCAAAATCAATCGCTAGATGACCTAATCCAAGAATAAATGCATGAAAATCAATACACAATCCACACTTGCACCTCTAGGGTAACCTCGCTTGTTGCTTCGGAAAATGCAATCATGTCCCTCGAATATGAGACACTCTAGAGAATTCCCCTTCGATAAACAAAGATTGTAGTCCCTCGATGACCCTCGATGTTGCCTTCGATAAAACAATCTCGTCCCTTACAAAAATTGCTAGAGCGTCTCACAAGTCGCTTTCAATGATTGCATGCGATGACCCGCGCCTGTCCCGTTTAACATCCTAACACAAGGTTGTTCACCAAATACAATGGTGAAATAACAATGTCAAAAGGGTTGAAAAAATAAGAAAGATCTTTGGGTAAAATAGGGTAGACAACTCTTAGTTACTTGATCAAAAAGCTTGCAAAACAATCTTGCTACTTTCAAACACACATCACAACACAATTTCAAAACAAACTTTCAAAAACATTGAAATATCTTTTCAAAAAGACACACACCTTTGTATATATTCAAACAAGAATCATTACAAAGGTTGCCTAGACAAGGCCTCTTTTTCAAAGCATTTTCAAAACCACACACAAATCACCATTTCAAACAATTGAAAAGCAAAGGCAAGTGATCTAAAACAAGTAACTAAGAGCCCATGGAAAACCATGGATGAAAAGGGTGCTAGCACCTTCCCTTTTCATAATCTTTCCCCCGAACCCGAGAAAACATCTCAAAGGTCTTTCCTGTGCTTTTTGACTTTTCCTTTGGATAAAATAAAAGTCGGTGGCGACTCTTGCTAAACTGAACAATTACGAACACAAACGCAAAACCTCAAGTCAGTTCTCCCATTGTATCACACTATGCATAATCAAAGACCCGCTAGGTTGAATGGCCTAGGCAAAAATAAGGGCTTCCCGACGAACCAAAAGGGTTCGGGCAAAAATAAGGGATGAAAATAAATAAAAAACTGTACACCCGGCAAGTCGAAAACCTGAAAAGGCGATTTGGGCAAAAAAGGGTATCCTGGTGGACTGAAAACCCGAAAGGGCGGTCCAGGCAAAAATTAGGGATCAAAGCGTAACACTATGTCTCATTGGATCATCTTGCAACCAGACTTCGATATCGACTATCAAGCTCGGACGACACTAATCAATCTGATCTACCTTCAACCAAGTAGCAAAGTGATGAGACGCTCAAAGACATAGGGGCAATAGCAGAGTTGGAACCCAATGGGATTGTTCACACATCTGTTTTTCTTTGTTTTTCACAAATTGTATAATTTCTATCTTTTGGCAGCGTTCTCTTACTAGGACGCCAGCCTCTTGTACAAAAATGCCTATTTACAGGCCAACTTCAAAATCAATACAATTCATTTTCATAAAGAAATTTCAAATTGTTTTTCTCTTTTCTGTTTTGTTTTGCAAGACTATCCAATGGTTCATTTTTTATATATGCATTTGACAATGATTGCTGCTCATAAATATTTACATGCGAAAAAAAGATGATTACTCGTAATATCAGAAACAGGGGCAGACAAGAAATGTCCAGACCTTACAGTTGCTCTATTCACCAGGTACATGGATAGACCCAGCTGAAGAAAAATGACTAAAAATATGTACACTCCCCACAGAGTAGGAAGTACCAGAATACAGTATTATCAACTCTCCCCAGCTGAGGTTCGCAATCACGAATGAGTCGGTAAGATTCTCCCCAAGCAGAGTTCATCTTTCACCAACAATGGAAGACCATCCCCAGTGGAGTTTATTTCTTCTACAAACAGAAACTTTATCCCCGACAGAGTTTATCATCACCAGCAACGGTAATTCATCCACAACCGAGATTATTTCTCCAAGTCAGCAGATCTTCTAGCAGAGTATCTCTTCCCCACAAAGTCATTCTCTCACCAATATATTCTCCAGCAGGATTATTATCCCAATCATCTTCGGTCATTATCCATAGCGAGCGAAACTCTTTATTTTTCTCCAGCAGCAGTCCGAGATTTATTTTCTCCAGCTAGAGAACATCATAAAAACATCACATTTCCATACATCATGGCATGCATATATGCATCACACAACACAATCTCATTTATTTTGAGAACATCATTGCTCGATACATATCATGCATTACATACGACTAACTCTTTACATTTCAGGAAAAGATACAATCAAATTCTCACAAAGTTCAAGCTATGAAGCCCAGGTACGACCGGATAGTATCTTGATTTCTCCCTCATATTGTGAATCCTGGAGAACGACCGGATAACAGTATCAGAATATCACGAAGCTTGGATTACGACCAGATAATGGTATCTCTTAAAAGCAAGCTATGAAGCCCGGATCCGACCAGATAATAGTTTAATCCCCAATAAGTTACTGTGAAGCCTGGATTATGACCAGATAATAGTGAGAAACACCATGAAGCCTGGATTCAACCAGATAGTGGTATATCATAAACACAAGCCGTGAAGCCCAGGTTCGACCGGATAACAGCTCAGCAAGTTATTATGAAGCCTGGATTACGACCAGATAGCAATACAAGACCATGAAGCCTGGATTACGACCAGATAATGGTAGAAGATATTGTGAAGCCTGGATTACGACCAGATAGCAACCAAGAATACTACGAAGCTTGGATTCGACCAGGTAGTGGTATATCTTTAATACAAGTTATGAAGCCCAGATTCGACCGAATAATATCTTGATTTCCCCGAACACCATGAAGCCTGGATTCGACCGGATAATGGTATAAGACATCGTGAAGCCTGGATTACGACCAGATAGCGGTATGATACATCGTGAAGCCTGGATTACGACCAGATAGCGGTACAAGACACTGAAGCCTGGATTATGACCAGATAACAGTGAGGGACACTGTGAAGCTTAGATTTCGACCAAATAGCAGTTCACCCGGCCAATTACTATGAAGCCCAGAGTCGACCGAATATTAGTAAGCCTTTAAATTAAATGGAAGCCCGGATACGACTGGATAACCACTTGATTTCTTCTGAAGCCTGGATTTCGACTAGATAAGAAGTGAGGTATTGTGAAGACTGGATTCGACCAGATAACAGTACAAGACACCATGAAGACTGGATTCGACCAGATAATGGTATGAAACATTGTGAAGCCTGGATTACGACCAGATAGCAGTACAAGACCTTGCGAAGCTTGGATTTCGACCAAATAGCAGTGTACCTGGACAATTACTAAGAAGCCCGGAGTCGACCGGATATTAGTGTGCCCTAAATTTAAGTTAAAACCCGGATGCGACCGGATAACAACTGAATTCTTTCTGAAGCCTGGATTACGACCAGATAAGAATTGAGAAATTGCGAAGCCTGGATTACGACCGGATAGAAAGTTTAATCTCATCTCCCCAGTAAGTCACTGTAAAGCCTGGATTACAACCAGATAGCAGTCGATCTTATCACTATGAAGCCTGGATCATGACCAGATAATAGTTCTTTTTCACCTCTCCGACCAAGAGACTATTCCCCAGTAGAATAACGGACGACCGAAGCTCCTAAATTTCAACTTTTCTCAAGACAGGGAACAACATTCCCCAGCAGAATCTTCCTCAACAACAGGTACACAGACTCTCGCTAAGGAATCTCTTATGCGATCGACACTCCTTCAGATGGCATCTTTAAGCCCATCTCCTATAATTCATTTCCAAATGGAATTTGTAAGCCCATTCCCGGCATCATAAGACAAATACTACTTCATGCGAGTGCAAATTTCTGGGCACTCTAGTGTTCAATCATCTTCCACCTTCGGATCACGAAAGGCAGAAAAGCCAATCTACATCCTCAGGTTTAAGAAGATTGAACAGGGGCAGCTGTTGTACCCCAAAATTTTCCCTCCCATATTTCTCAAAACATTTCAAGAAAGATCCTCAAGTTGCTCAAGGAAGTCCAAGGGTTGACCAGACAAGCTCTCTCCTAAGGCAGTCTACCTCAAATTAGGGTTTCATGTTGCATCAAGATACTTGAGTACAAGGGATCCCAAATTCTCACCATTGTCCTAATATGTTCTTAAGATCATCCATGTCAAGTTTCAAGCCTTGCAGAGGAAGTTTGCTCAGTCAATTGCTCAAAGGCCTGAAAATCGACTATGTTAGGGCAAAAGTCAAATGTGGCCCACATACAGTCAAACTTCAAGATTTTTGGTCAACATCCTTGTTTTTAAGTATTATTCATCATTTGATCAAGGTTTTATCATAATTCATCAAGGATTTCTCACAATTCATCAAAACTCAAAAGTTGCTAAATTAGGGTTTTGTAGGAAAAGTCAACTCAACTTTGACCAAGCATAACTTTCTCATTCTTTATGATAAATGACCCATACAAAGCTCATTTTGAAGAGGATGAAATTCCCTACAATCCATATTCAGCTCCCAAGTTCAAAATATGCACTCACAAGAACTTATGAATTTGGACATTATAGGTCACTTTGAAAAGTCAACAAAAAAACCTTTTTTGTCAAAGCTTCATACATGAACATGGAATACAAAATTGAGATTATACCAAAGGGGTTGCTTAGAGGACATCTCAAGATTTCTAAAAAGTCAAAGAAAACCTTAAAAGAGTCAAAATTGAGGAAGTTGTGCATTGGTGAAGTTGACCCTTTTTGCAAAATTGTCAAAAGTCAACTATGCCTAAAATTGCAATTTTTGCTAAATGGGCCTAACTTTTTGCACTTGTCTTGAGTTGGTAGAATGGTCCACGAGCCCTAGCTCTTTCCACTTGTATTTATCTTATTTTTATTATTTATTATGATTTTTATTTGAATTAAATCAATTTTAATCAAAACAAATCATGAAAAAATCTAAAACATTTAAACCACAAGATATTGTGCATGTTTCAGGTCCTATATCCAGTTGGCAAGTGATTGAATTCATGCAAGGCCTTTGTGTGCACAAAAAGATTGAGTTTGACCTATTTTTAGAAAGATTTTCAAGTGAATCAAATCCAAATCAAAAGCAATAATGGAGAAAGATTGAGATCATGTTTTCAACCCTAATTCATTCCTCAGTATATAGGGAACATTTGCAGACAAAAATCAAAAGCTTTGGAGGCGTGAGAAGTCAGAACCAAACTTGAAAAAATCAAAGAAAAGTGGTGATTCTATTTTGCACTTCCAGGCATTTCCAAGGCTCCCTAACCATCCCATTCGTTTCCTGAGATCATAAGCAAGCCATACCAATCAAGAACAAGGATTTTCCAGTGCAAAAACTCAATGTAAGTGATACACGGTTTGCCATATTTGTCAAAATAGATTCTTGCTATTCCTGCATATTCATCATGTTTTAGTAGTATATTCTTGTTCCTTGACACATTTGCAAGCTCTCTATAACATTTAATTATGTTTTTATGGACTGTATCAAGATCTGCCATTGTTAGGGTTCTTGGTCTCGATTTGGGATCTTTTCACACAGGTAAAATTGGGCCACAAAAGGGGCACCATCGTGCTCAGCAGGCCAAGACGAGTAGTGACGGACGTTGTCCATAGGTAAAAGTCCCTGCATCTTTTAGCCACAGAGAGAGGACAGGGATGGTGGCGTGGCAAGCTCCTATTGCTTCGTTTAAAAATCCGCGCGCTGAATTAACATATTACGCTTTCTTAATATTTAACTGTTGTTTTGTCCTTGATGTACAACTAACACGCGCAGCTCAGTTGGTGGCCATGCTATTGGAAAAGGCTTTGGGGCCTGGGTTCGAATCCCAGGTCCCCCCAATTATTTCATATTGTTTTTCTTTTAGTGATCAGACGCGTGCGCAGGTGGGATGACCACCATGGTCCATCATTATCCAGCCAACCATGTGTCCAGATGGCCAGATCTAAAGGCCATCAGATGAAGGAGCACCAAAGGCCTTAGTCAATGCAACGCATGGGATCCAGCAAGTTAACATGGATCAGATTTGTTTGGGTCTAAAACTTGCTATCCACACCTCCAAAATTCCTTTTTTAGGCCTAATATCTCTTTCTCTTTTCTTTTATATTTTTCTTTATTAATTTATTTATTTATTTTTACTAACCTAAAAAATTAATTCTTTTATTCAAAAAATCACAAAAAATAATATTTTCATCCAATTAGATTTAGGTTTATTTTTCATCAAAAATTAATTAATTTAATTAGGTTATTTAATTTTAGGTAACTTTAATTATTTTGTAAATAAATTAAAATTAATTAGAACAATTAGGGTTTTTGTTTCTAACTTAATTCTATTTTCTTTTTCTTAAAAATAACCAAAAATACAAAAATAGGCCTTGTAAATTATTTTCATTAATTTAATTTAATTACTAATTAATTTTGTATTTAATTTAAAAACCTAATTCTTTTTTTTTCTTAAAAATAATCAAAAACAACAAAAATAATTTTTTCTTTTAATTAGGTTAGACGGGGTCAAAACCCTAATTTCTTATCGTTCTTAATTTCATCGCGCACGCTTTATTATCTTATTTTTACCATATTAATGTAATTGCTCACAAGTTGTAATAGATTAATTAGGACTTTTCTCTATTTCATTTATCATTTTGACGGGTTTGTTTTTGGCTATGTAAATACCCGAAGCCTTGTAATAGCGTAGCTTTACTTTCCGCACTTTAAATTCCGCACTTTAAATTCCACAAATATTAACTGTTAGATGTATGGATATTAGGGTTGCATGACAAGAATGTATGTAAGCTTTAAAACAATTAGCAAACCCTAAATGTGCAAAGATAATAAACTTGAAATTGAATCACTCGCACATACGCACTCCTAGGGTACACTCCCACTTCGGTTGCCTTCGGTAAAAAATCATTAGGTATAGGATATTTTAGTGGTCGCTCTCTTGTCTAAACAAAGATCAAAGTCCCGTTCGGAAAAGTTGCCTCGGAATGGTTGCCTCAGAATTGTTGCCTCGAATATTGATCTTAAGACATTAGGGTTATTACTAAGACGTCCTAACATTTCTTTAGTGACCGTACGTCCCTTTTGAATTGACCCTCAAAACTCTGACAACGGTGCTACCTACTCACTAATAGTGGGATAGCGCTGTCTAAAGGAAACAAACATAGAACAATTCTTTTTTCGAGTAGGTAGATTAGCTCTTAAGTACTTGCTCAAAACAAATAAACTTTTTCACACTTACACTCCTTTTCAAACAAAGTTTTCAAAAACACTTCGTAACACTCTTGAAGACAGAAGCAAGGGTTAAATCAAAGTAAAACAAAAACTTTTCAAATCACACAAACACACAAAGAAGCAATTTTCAAAATGATGAGCAAGTACCTAAGAGCCTGTGGAAAACCACGGATAGAAAGGATGCTAATACCTTCCCTTTCTATAATCTACCCCCCGTACTCAGAATAATCTCGAAAAAAGGAATTTTTCTGTGCTTTTTTCCTTTCCAGTTGGATAAAATAAAAGTCGGTGGCGACTCTTGCTTACCGCGAAATTTTGCAAACACAAACGCAAAACGCAAACCAGCATTCCAAACAGTTCCGGTTCTGCCACCGTATCACAATGTGTTATAATATAATTGGATTATTAAGTGTAGAAATAATATTAGAGGTATATTATTATGTGGTGAAATAATATTAGAAGTGTAATATTATTTTGATGTGGGCTTATGTTGAGAGAGTAGAAGTAATAAGGGGGTGTAGGTTTGGAGCCTACTAAGGAATAATAGAATATTAGGTTATTTTATTATTTGTTGTTAGAATAGAGGAGAGAAAGCAGTAGAAAGAAATAAGGATTTGAGAAGAACGCGAAGCTGCTGGAAAAAGAGGAAAATGACAAGAACAAAGATTCAACCCGGAAATTATAGAGCGACCTTCAATCCAAGGTAAGGGTGGGGTTCTGACTTTATAATTGGGTTCATGATGTTTGATATGTGGGGTTATAGGTGATTGCTATTTGTTCTTAAATTGGATGTATATGATGATGTATGATGAAGATTTGATGAATTTTTGATGAATAATGATGTCATGATGATGTGTAATCGATGTAGTATTATAGGTTAATGCTAGGTGATGAATTACCATGATTATAATAAGGTTTGTAGGGTTGTAATATGATTTCCGTAGTGAAAATACAGAGAAAAATCACAGAATTATGCAGGAAAGGTTAGTATGTGTCGACCTGAAGCTTGATGTGTTAATACATGGGCGATGTTAGACTAAAGATGAGTCGATACAAAAAGGGCTTGCGTTAATACATGATAGTTGCAAGACTCAGGATGAGTCGATCGGTGAGAAGCATGTGCCTATACATGCTGTGTATGAGGCCAGGATGAGTCGATCCATAAGGAAGATGTGTCGACTCATGTTGTGCAGATGAAGCTGAACGCGTCGATCCATAGGGATTTGCGTCGACCCTTAATGACTGAATTTTGACAGATTCAGTTTTAAATTGCTGTAACTTGAGTTTTAGGATGCTGTTTGAGGTGTCGTTCGAAGCGTTGATTAGTTAATGCGATGAACTTTATTCTAGGTAATTATAATGATGATTAAAAAGTGTAATCCTAGTATCTAATTTAGGATTTAGAATTACTTCCCGCATTAGACGTTGTGCTGATTTTTGGATAGAATGATGAATAGGAGATGTTTAGAGACTGCTGTTAGAATTATGACAGTAGGATTAGTGACAGTAACAATGTAAAATTGTAGAATAACAGTATGGACTACTGTGGTGTTAATTTACAGCTGAGTTTTTTAGTGAGAAGTTACTCATGATGTTTTATTTGATGATTTCTAATAGATGAATGATGTGTAATGAATGATTTTAACGATTTAAGATGTTGTTAATTTTGAGATGACAATTGTGATGTTTTGAGATGATAATTGAGATGTTTTGAGATGACAATTGAGATGTTTTGAGATTATAATTGAGATGTTTTGAGATAATTTGAAATGTTGTTAACTTGGGTGTTGTTATTACATTCATGGTTGAGTCGCATACATTGCATTTTTTTGAGATGGAGCTTATGCTCGTTGAGATGGCCTGGATTGGCAAATTTTGAAATGAAGGCTATGCCTTGTTGATGCCTCTATTAATTGGCAGATTTTTAAGATGGGAGTTCTGCTCCAATGGTACCACATGCATTTACATAGTATTGAGTCGCATTATATGATTTAATAAAGAAGTGTATTTGATGTTGATGAATGTGTATATATGTTGTAATTGTTGTTGATTATGAGATGAGAAGTGGCGATGTTAATGATCTAATTTAATATATTAGTTATCATACGCTTCATTATATTGTTAGATATCTCACCCCTTCTGTTTGAATGTTGCCCTTATGTTGGTAACGTGCAGGTAATCGAGAGTGAAGGTTGTATACCTTCAGTAGTTTGAGTCGGTGTCATTGCTATGATATGTAACACTCGGGGGGGATGAACGTTTGCTGATTTTTGATTGCTGATTTTCAGTTGTTGAACTTTAAATTGATTGTTATTAAATATGAGATGTTTCGAAGTTGATGTTTTGATTAAAGAAATTTATTGAGAATTCTGCTGCGTAGTTGTTGAATTATTTAATGAAAGATGTTATGTCGATGGTTTATCCGATGTTTTGAAAAAGTGTTATATATCTATGATGAATGCAATGAGTTTTGTTAGAAGAATTTGTGACGTCCCGATTCATTTGTACGATTGAAATTTTATAACTCTGATTTATTTTGCATGATCTGTCGGGGTAGAATTGGGGTGTTACACTACGTGCCCGATAAAGTCAGCCACCCAACGATACATCGGCTGGAAAATGTAAGGTGGGATGCTCTGACTCCTTTTCTGACAAAAGGAGTCATATTAAAGAAGAGAAGCATAACCCCATAGTACAATGACCAAAGACTCAATGATGCCCGTCCATAATAGAGTCGTCATTAAAGGTCTATCTATCTAGTCATTTCATTGTTTCATTGTAAAGAATTCAATTCATTATTAATATAAATGTATATATACATCTTATTTTTCTTCCTCTATTATGTGCTTCTTTATCTGTTAGTACCATGTTTTTTGGATTGGCATAATTTTTGCTAAAACATGGTTTGTAGCTTAATGTTAAAGTATATATTTTAAACATGTTGGTCATGTTCATTTGAAAGCAGGTGTTCTGACAGATGTTGTAACATCTGGTTCCAACATGAGTACATGTTGTTTATTCTTGACAGATCTTTAATCAATTTTGTGAGATTTAAGTTGTTTTTATCTCACTGATTCATCATAGGTCAAGAATTATAAACCTGGAATAAATAATTTATCTCTACCTGTACACAAGTTGATATAATTGGTTGATTGAGACAACTTAGGAAACCTTGTGTTTGTTCCAAGATTCAAGGAGATTTTCCTAAATAGATTGGTACAACCTTCAGCTTATGCAACAAGGAATATTTGGGCACAAATGCAAGGCCCGCGGATTTCTGAAGAGTATTTAAAGAAACTACCTAGACCTAAATTCATTAAGAACTTTGTAAAAAAATAAGGGGAAGCCGAATTTTCTTAGTCTTAGGTTTTGAGGGTTCTTCAAGGTTTTTTTTTTGTTTGTACGCCCTCATGTATCTTTTGATGCATATGAGTTGACTGATTGTTACTTGATAGTTTGTCAAGTTATTATTCTTACTCTAAAGCTTTTAAGCAAGAGTTTGAGTATTGTGATTTAAGTGTAATCTTCAGTTTAGTTTGGTTTCGAGTCACTGTGATTGTGAATTAATCTTAGACTATCGCTGGGATTGGGGAAGGTCTTTTGTCATTGCAGTGATTGGAAGTGAGACAACGATTTATCATATCTAGGAAGTTCCTAGGTAGAAGTTGCACTGGATAATGATTAAGTGATAAGTTGTAAGCTAGGAATGTTTTAGGCTTAGAATTAATACTACCGATAATGGATTTTCTTTCTGGCTTGATAGCCCCCAGAGTAGGTGAGTTGCACTGAATTGAGTTAATAAATCTTTGTGTTCTTTTACCTTCTGCACTTTATAATTCTGCATAGTTTTAATTTTAGTAAAAGTTTGTGTTCTGTCAGCAAATGTCGTAACATCTGTCATGACATTGTGCTTGTGCATTGAGACATCAGTCTTGACATTTATATTGTGTGTGCCAGAATTTCATTATCTTTATTTTTCTTAGAGTGTTTAAAATATAGGGTAACAAATATGAAATGCATAACTTTGTACTATATATAGACTAAACACATTTTTGTGATTGTGATACAACTTAAACAGATTCCTTGCCTGACTACATATCTGATACATACTAAATGCATTTCTACGATTCTAACACAGGTTAAATGCATTCCTTTACTAATAGAGTATTAGATACAGACTAAACATGTTTCTACGATTATGACACAACTTAAACACATACCTTGTATAACTCCTCATGTGAGGCATACAAAATGCATTTCTACATAGCTGGAGCACCCCCACCCTTTCAGATGTAGCCAATCCAAGGGCGTATATGGTGGATTTTAGGGATGTCCTCCTCGATACGAGTTAAGATTTGGGGCAGGTATGGGGATCCTACCCTTCACTTGAGAATAACCCTTAATGAAAAGATCTAACCATGACACACCGAATTTGTCAGTCTTAGGCTTCGCCCTAGGGAACATAGGAAACTCTCCAAACACGATGCGTTAGTCAATATACTATACAAAAAACACTAAATGCAATTTTTGTACCCCAAAATTTTACCTCTCTTTTCTCAAGACATTTCTCACAAAGATCTTCAAAAACTCAACACAAGGGTTGACTAGGTCAAGCCATTTCCTCAACACTGATACCTCAAATTAGGGTTTGAGTTTGCACAAGGACAATTGGACTTCTAATACTTCAAATTAGTTTCATGGATCATTATGGACCCTCATGATTTCTCATGTCAAGTTTCAAGTCTTGGATCACAAAATTTCTAAGTCAATTGATCAGATGACCTAAAATCAATTGTATTGGGTAAAAAGTCAAATGTGGTCAACCTACAGTCTAACTTCAATATTTTTGACCAATATCAAAATTTTGAAGTTATATGTATCAATTGATCAAGTTTTGATCACAATTCTCCAAGAAAAATGTTCAAATCATCAAAAGGGCAAAATGGTCAAAATTAGGGTTTTGACTGTATTTGACTGATCAAGGATTTTTGATCTAATACATGATCTAACGGCTTGAAGCATAATCTCAAGGATTAAAATACAACATGTTGACCTAATTTCATGGCTCAAGACATTTCTCAAGATCAATTGATTGATGTGAAATTCAGTCAATTGATGAAAAGTCAACTCATACACCAAAAGTCAAAACTTTGACTTTTTGATCAAATTTGAGTTTCAAAGATCACATTTCATCAAGGCATTTAAAAATATGAAACTTGATCATCAAGAAATAAAGAAAGTCAAAAGTCAATGTGAAAAGTCAAACTTTTCAAGACTTAGAAATTTTTCTAACTGTTTTTTATACATGATAATTTCATTATTTCATGCCAATCTTTCACCAAGATGAAAGATGATTCAAGAAAAACTTCCAACATGAAAGTTGTAGAGCTTGATGAATTCTATAAATTTACTTTTAATGGCGATGTCAAAAAATTCTTAGATTTGAAGATATGAGCTCATGAAGTCATGGCATTTTTGTATAAACACTTAGAGAAATTTCCAACATATTTTGGTCAGTTTTTATCTCAATTTCTTAACCAATTTTCATCAAGTTCTAGTTTGATTTAACAAAAGTGGAAAACATGAAAGTTGTAGAGGATGTTTCAAGATTTCCAAAACATCTAAGATCATGAATTTATCATACTTGAGCTAGGAGATTCAAGGGCCTGAAGTTGGGCATCCATTCTTGAATTGCAAGTCATTTTATTGAAGAACATATAACAAAATCCTTATGCAATGCTGCATAATCTTACTTTGCAGGCCTTTTGACTTGAAAATCTATCCATGATAAGATGTTTACACAATTGATTGAACCATTATCCAAGTGATTCAAGTATTGTCCATTTCATCATTCCATTTATGGCACAAAGGCACCATTCCCATTCACATAAAGCATACTTTATACGAAGTCAGCTCTCCTTGAGCCTCTCAACTGTTTATTTTCACACACAATGTCAAAGCAAGAAGCAACATGCCTAAAAAACTCCTAGCCACTTCAGATCCCTTTTGTACCATGCATTGGGACATCAAATTTCACATAACTTGGTTGTTTCATCTCAACCAAACCAGAATTCCACAGCTTGTGAAATAAACTCTCTCATCCTCTCAAACCTTATCTATAAATAGATAGGCCATTTGCAAGCTAAAGGGCCTGAATTTTTTGTTGTGTAAACAAGTTTCTCAAAACCCCCCATACTCTCAAGAAACCATAATTGTCCATAAAACCTCCACTCTTGATCTTTGAAGTCCAAATCTTTGAACCTCTCATACCTTGCAAGTTTTATCCAAACAACCTATCCAAACACTCCACATACATCATATAGGAGTTGTTCAAACACGAGAACAACTTTTGTTACATCATCATCACCATTTTACAAGCCCAAAAACAACCACCTGCAACTTGACTTCTCCAACTCTAAATCAAAACACGAATTTCAGATTCAATGTAATTTTTCTTGACTTTGAAATCTTCATACAAGCATCATTAGTGGTTCATTTGTGACGATAAAATGTAGATATCATAGGCCTGGAGCTAAATATATGCTTACTTTTCATTTTCACTAACCATGTGTTGAGAACTGACTTATATATGTGACAGAACAATGTTAGAAGTAAAAAACAGCAGTATGAGTCGATGCATATCTCTATGAGTCGACTCATATTAGGTACAAAACAGGTTATGAGTCGATACAAGGAATTATGCATCAATGCATACTGTTATCAAGACATGTTATAGAGATACATAATATGTATGAGTCGATGCAAAATTCAAATGCATCAATGCAACCAAGAAATGAGTCGATGTAAACCATTATGCATCGACTCATACTAAGTTGGTTTTGACTTTCAAGAACAAGAAATGATATGTATTGATGCATAAGTGCATGCGTCAATGCATAAAAGTTTTCGTATCTGTAACACGGTGGGAGAACTGACATGGGATGTTTTACGTTTGATCTCAATTATGCGGATAGCAAGAGTCGCCACCGACTTTTCTTTTATCCAATAAAGTAAAGGGTGAAAAGAACGGGAAAGACCTTTGAGATTATTTTCTTGAGTTCAGGGGGTAGATTATGAAAAGGGAAGGTGTTAGCACCCTTTTCATCCATATTTATCTATGAGCTCTTAGTTGCTTGCTATATCACTTGCTTTTGTTTGAAAGTGTGCTTTGTGGTGGTTTTTGAAAGTATTTTTGAAAAACGCCTTCATTTAGGCAAACTTTGTAATGATTCTCGTCTCTATAAGAATGTATACAAAGTGTTGGACTTTTGAAAATATTTCATGTTTTGAAAGTGTTTGGTGTATTTAAAAAGATCTTTGTTTTTGAAGATGGATTGTGAGCAACCAACTAAGAACGTTTCTACCTACTCAAAAGTCTTTCGTTCATTTCTCTCTTCCTTTGACATTTCTATCTTACCATTGATTGGTAAGAAGCTCTATCTTTGGATGTAAAGGGATGGGCGTGGGTCATCGTATAGACATGATAGCAATGTTGTGAGATATCTTAGAATTTCTCTTGAAGTACTAAGATCATTTGTAAGGCAACATTCAAAGCGTCATCGAGGGACTATGATCTTGTATTTTTCGATTGTTTTTGCTAAGACGTCTCACATGCATAACATGACCATTTTCAAAAGGCAACAAGTGGAGTTAACCCTAGAGATTCAAGTGTGCAAGTGTTTGTATTTCATGCTTGATTTTTCATGGATTAGTGTTTTCTAATATTGATTTTATCTTCCCATAAAAATCCTAATTACTAGCATTTATATGAAAACGATAAATTGCGGAAAGTAAATATTCTACGCTATTACAATCACTAGGGGATGGGATGTACAAATTTACAAATGGGGGTTACAAGAAATTAAAGTCCTAATTATCTATTACAACCATATTGAAATAATGTACAAGAATTTAAATGTAAAATAGATTTGTTTTGTTTTGGTTAAGAGAAGAAATAAATTTGCTTAAGGAAATGTTTTTAGTCTTTTTGTTTTAAAAGAAATAAAATAAAGCATGTGGATATAAAGTATTTTTTGGTGTTTTTGATTAATGAAAATAAAGTGATGATGAAAATAATAAGAGAATAAAAGTTAGAGTCGGCTCGTTGCTTAAAGAGGAGAGAGCATAAGTTCTGACTCAGGCGCGCTGCAAATTAGAAAGCAAATGTTAGCGAAAAAGGGAAAGCCAGAAGTTCTGGATCCGGACGCACTAAAGTTCTGGGGTTGCTGGGAATAAAGGAAAGCCTAGAAGTTCTGATTGCTTGAGAGAGCCTAGAAATTCTGATTGCTGGAAACCTAGAAGTTCTAGTGTTACTAACAAGCTAGAAGTTCTGATAATGGGTCAGTGAGGTGTCTATGCTGTTGGATGGGAATATCTAGAAGTTCTGGTCCGGGAGTTCTGTTTTGATAAACAAATGGGAGGGGGTTTATCTAGAAGTTCTGGTCCAGGGTTATTGTCTTACATATAATGGGGTAAAAATGTCAAGAAATGTACATAAGAAAGATATTTATGGGGCTAGAACTCAGGACCCTTAACACTAATGCCTTATACGCGCGCTCTCTACCACTAGGGTGGATATACATCCAGTATTAGAAACAAAAACATAAACATATATTACAAAGTAAGTTCTGATGATGAACTTCATCTTCCTCTTCGCGCCAGCCAAAATATCTGGAACTTAGTCATTTCTCAATAAAAATGGAAAATGCAAACATAGAAGTTATGGAAAATTTCATCATGGTATCAGAAATACAAAGCATCAAAACTGTAAACCAGAAGCAAGCATGAATTTTTCTAATCCTAACTCTAAACCCTAATTTCCTCAAGGAGTTTTGATCTAAAATTCTCTCTACTTAGGCCATATAAATGAAATCTATAAATATGTACAAAATCAGAGCCATGATATCTATATTGTATCTTTGAAAATGCAAGCCTAACAATGCTTAAGTAATGAGATAAAAATATGAAGAAACTTACCTTACATCTGGAAATTATTCTGTGAATTAGAGCCTGGTTCAGACTGCTGTGATGTTCTGATCATCTTTCTCAAGTTCTCAGAAAGCTAAAGCAACTCTTAACTTGAGCTATGATTGGTGGGAAAGTTTTAGAGCAGTCAAGGTGCAAAGTTCTATTTTTTTAAAATAGAGAGTGGTGAATACTGTTTTACAGTTTGAAAACAGAAGTGGGGAAAGCTTCTATGTGTATTCCAGAAACTATATGGATGATTTGGTCAAGAAACACGCAAGGAAAATTAGAGTTTGGATGCAAAAATCAGAAACTAGCAGGTTTTGTGTTTGGGCTGTAGTTTCAGGTTCTTGGGAATTTTCAGCAAGGTTTCAAGGCTTTTTTCCAATCTTTTTGACCTCTATAACAGTTTCAAATGAAGTTTAATTTATAGGCAAAGGATTTAGAATCTTGGATAAGTCAAGAGTACAATCATCATGTGTTATAGATCGTTGACTTGTTTTTGAAGCAAGTTTGGACAAGCAAGTTTCAAGGCAAGGTAGGGTGGTTAGCAGATTTAATCACGCCTAATCTGAGTTTGTAGGCATGATTTTTGGAGAAGTATGTAACACCCCAGTTTCAATTATTTGATTTATTTAAATTTGGGAAATTATTTTATTAGAATTAATAAAATAAAAAGGAATTATTTATTTTGAAATATGGAGGAAAATAAAAGGAATAAGAAAATGCTGAGTTTTTAAGTTATTGGGCTTGGATGTTGTTAGTAAAGAGTGGGGGTGCAAAAGAAGTAAAGATATGTTTTGGAACTCAAGTTATTTTTCTCATTATTCACGATAACACAGAAGTTGGGATTTTGGGAAGCAGAGCTCTGAAGGTACGAAGAACGAAGAACATCGCTCAAAAAGTTCAAAGCTGCTAATTGATAAGGTAAGGGGGGCTAATACTCGATTTACCTTTGTTTATGGGTTTATGTACGGTTGATTTGGGTAATCATAGGGAAAACCCCAATTGTTAGATGTTACTAGGAATCGATACCCTTAGGATTGAACCTTGTTAGAAAAGGGTTAGGTTCCCAATTTTTATGAATCGATTAGGAATTTTAGGTCCCAAATGGTGGATTGGGATATATCTGCATGATCGTGAATTTACCTTGGAAGTTGTAGGGATAACCCCAATGTTAGCAGATTTCCCCAAAAAGGACGGTTAATCCCGGTTAAAGTTACTATAATGATTGTTGGTAATTAGGAAATTGAGGTGTTGTTTTGAATTATACAAAAATCGATGTCGTTAGGTACCGAAATGCGCGTTTAGCCGGCATTTTTCCGCGTTTGGCTGCTGTTCTGAGCTGCTGCAGGTTTAGGAAAATCCTGTACGCGCTCAGCAACACGGGCCGTGTTGCACAACACGGGCACCCGTGTTGCTCTTCTGTGTTGGTGAGATAGTGTGCTCTTCTGGTTGCACAACACGGGCCGTGTTGCACAACACGGGTACCCGTGTTAGGTCCCCTGTAATGAGAAGAAAGAAAAATGTGTGTTTTCTGGACGCGCTCAGCAACACGGGCCGTGTTGCACAACACGGGCACCCGTGTTGCTCTGCTGTGTTGATTTTTCTGGATCTTGTTTTTTGTGCGTTATTGTGGATTTTATTGTCGTGCTTTTGGATAATGTTATCGAGCATGAGTTATGATATGACTTGATATGATTGGTGTTCAAATAGTATGCTGAGTGATTACATGCTATCCATATCCTATTATAATTGATGTTGTTGATGTGCATGATATGTTGATTGATGTTCATAGTATGCTGAGTGTTACATACTTACATATCATGTTGCATTTGTTAATTCCCATTGTGTGGAATTAACATGGTGGCCAATATACGTGTCCGCGATTTAATGGAACGTTGAGGTGGTAGCCGTGTCCGCGATATAATGGAACGGTGAGTTATCCGTGACCCGAGATTTAATGGGGCGGTGAAGTGGTACCACATGCATGGGTGTGTTGCATTACCTTGAATATAACATGAATGGATGATTTTTCCAATGTTGTATTTGATTGTTTGTATGCACGTATGATTGCTAAATGGTTGACGATGTTGGATGATTATTTGCAAATATGAAAAGTAATATATCATGGGTATATGAATTGTAAAGGTTTTTGTAAACTATGAAATATGCTAATTATTGGGTGATGCTTATGATTTCCTGAATTGATTGTTATGAACGTATAATCAAATGTATAATTGAGATGCTCACCCTTACTGTTGAATATTTCAGATTGAGGAGCTTCGTTCAGGTGCTTGGCGAAGGCTCGTCGTTTCTAGTTTATTTTCGTTTTAGTATTGTCCGGGTCATGCTCTGATAGTTGTAACTCCGGGAACGTTTGTTTGTCGAGCTGTTTTAATCAGACTCGTTTAATTCCGTATGTTTTGTTATAATATGATGTTGACATTTTCCAGGTGTTAATCCCTGAGGATTTTGAAAATATTATAACATTGGTTTTATTAAATAAATTATTCCGCTGTGTAAACATGTATGAGTTACTACTAAGATTATGCATGACAGGAATTTGTTTTGTTAAAAGAGAATTGTAGCATCCTCGATTATACATGTACTCTGAAATTATGATTTTAATTATTTGCGAAATTTTAGAGGGTGTTACAATAGTGGTATCAGAGCATAGTCGGTCGTTGCGACCAGAGTCTTGAGTCAGTCATCCCTTTTGTATGCGATTAGTGTAAGGTAACACTGTCGATACTGTATTCTGATGAAGAGTATGTTTTGATTCTCAGGAATATGGCTGGAAGAGGTAACGGACGAAATGATGCTGCACTCGCTGAGGCTTTGGGGATGTTAGCTGGTGTACTTGCTGGAAACCCAACTGGAGGCGTGATTGGTGCTGATAGGCAATTGGGAAATTTCCAAAGGAACAATCCTCCGTTGTTCAAAGGTACACATGACCCTGAAGGTGCTTAGAAGTGGCTGAAGGAAATCGAAAGGATTTTCCGTGTGATTGATTGTGCTGAAGATCTGAAAGTCAGATATGGTACGCATATGTTGGCAGAAGAAGCCGACGACTGGTGGGTTGCCACAAGGACTGAAATGGTTCAGGATGGAGAGGCACTGACTTGGGCTAACTTCAGAAGGGCTTTTCTGAGGAGGTACTTTCCTGAAGATGTTCGGGGAAGAAAGGAAATTGAGTTTTTGGAGCTTAAGCAGGGCAATCTGACGGTTAGTGAGTATGCTACTAAGTTCACTGAGCTGGCAAAGTATTATGCACACTACAACAATGATGAGGCTGGGGAATTCTCTAAATGTATCAAATTTGAGAATGGTCTCCGAGATGAGATTAAGCAGGGAATCAGGTACCAGCGTATTCGTAGATTTTCTGATCTGGTGGATTGTAGCAGGATCTTGGAAGAAGATATTACCAAGAATAGGTCGTCTCACTCTCGTGGGGCTGTTGATAAAAGGGGAAAGCAACATATGGACCGTGGCAAGCCATATGGTAGAGATAACCAGAGATCAGGCGGTTGGAAAAGGCCTAGTGGGGGAGATTCTAAGGCTCCTATCAGATGCTACAGGTGTGGTGAGTCTGGTCACCACATTCGAGATTGCAAGAGTGATGAGAAGAAGTGCTATAAATATGGAAAGGCTGGTCATTTGTCTATTGATTGCAAAGGGAAGTCTGTTACTTGTTATAATTGTGGCGAAGAAGGTCACATTCGTCCGCAGTGTCCTAAGCCTAGGAAGGATCAGTCAGGTGGAAAAGTGTTCGCTCTGTCTGGATCTGAGACTACTCCAGAGGATCGATTGATTAAAGGTACGTGTTTTATTCATGGCACACCTTTAGTTGCAATTATTGATACTGGTGCAACTCATTCTTTCATTTCTTTGGATTGTGCTGAGAGGTTGAAACTGGACATATCTGGTATGCGAGGTAGCATGGTTGTTGATACTCCTGCATCGGGTTCAGTGACAACTTCATTTGTATGTAGGAATTGTCCTATTGAGATTTTTGGTAGAGGTTTCGGTATGGATTTAGTGTTCCTACCGCTTGAACAAATTGATATTATCCTTGGGATGAACTGGTTGGAATTCAACCGGGTTCATCTGAACTGCTTTGCTAAGACGGTGATTTTTCCAGAAGCAGTTGGTGTCGAGAATTTGACTATGACTGCTAGGCAGGTACAAGAAGCAATGGAAGACGGTGCTAATGTGTTTATGTTACTTGCTTCGTTAGATGCAACAGGAAAGGTCAGGAGTGGCGAATTGCCAGTGGTGTGTGATTTTCCAGAAGTCTTTCCGGATGATGTTGGTGAGTTACCTCTTGAGAGAGAAGTGGAATTCTCTATAGATTTGATTCCTGGTACGAGACCAGTGTCGATGGCGCCATATCGTATGTCTGCGTCTGAGTTGGCTGAATTGAAGAGTCAGTTGGAAGATTTACTGGAGAAGAAGTTTATTCGTCCAAGTGTTTCGCCTTGGGGTGCTCCGGTATTGTTGGTTAAGAAGAAAGAAGGTTCTATGAGACTGTGTGTTGATTACAGGCAATTGAACAAGGTAACCATTAAGAATCGGTACCCGTTACCGAGGATTGATGATTTAATGGATCAACTAATTGGAGCCAGTGTATTCAGTAAGATTGACTTGAGATCGGGATATCATCAGATTCGTGTGAAAGCGGAAGATATTCAAAAGACTGCTTTTCGAACGAGGTATGGGCATTATGAATATTCTGTTATGCCGTTCGGAGTTACTAATGCGCCTGGTGTTTTCATGGAATATATGAACAGGATTTTTCATCCGTATCTGGATAAGTTTGTTGTGGTTTTTATTGATGACATTCTGATTTATTCCAAGAATGACAAAGAACATGCGGAACATCTCAGAATTGTGTTAGAGTTGTTGAAAGATAGGAAGCTGTATGCAAAGTTGTCCAAATGTGAGTTCTGGCTGAGTGAAGTTAGTTTTCTTGGACATGTGATTTCTAAGAATGGGATTGCAGTGGATCCGACAAAAGTAGAAGCAGTATCTCAGTGGGAAGCGCCGAAGACTGTTTCTGAAATCAGAAGTTTTCTTGGTCTTGCAGGTTATTACAGAAAGTTTATCGAAGGATTCTCAAAGTTAGCTTTGCCGTTGACGAAGTTGACTCGTAAAGGACAAGCGTTTATTTGGGATTCTGATTGTGAGAAAGGTTTCCAAGAATTGAAGCGGAGATTGACTAGTGCTCCTATTCTGATTTTGCCGAACCCGGTGGAATCTTTTGTGGTTTATTGTGATGCATCTCTGATGGGTTTAGGTGGTGTTTTAATGCAGAATCAACAGGTAGTTGCGTATGCTTCGAGACAGTTGAAGGTTCATGAAAGGAACTATCCTACTCATGACTTAGAGTTGGCAGCAGTTGTGTTTGTCTTGAAATTGTGGAGACATTATCTGTATGGTTCGAGATTTGAAGTGTATAGTGATCATAAGAGTTTGAAGTATCTTTTCGATCAGAAAGAGCTCAATATGAGGCAAAGAAGGTGGTTGGAATTTCTCAAAGATTATGATTTTGGTTTGAATTACCATCCTGGTAAGGCAAATGTGGTTGCGGATGCTTTGAGCAGGAAATCCTTGCATATGTCTATGATGATGGTTCGTGAATTGGAGTTAATTGAACAATTCCGAGATTTGAGTTTAATTTGTGAAAGTACTCCGAAGTGTGTTCGTTTGGGTATGTTGAGACTTACTAGTGGTATTCTAGAAGAGATCAGGATCGGGCAGAAATCTGATGTTAATTTAGTTGATAAATTGACATTGATCAACCAAGGTCAAGATGGTGAGTTTAGAATTGATGAAAATGATGTTATGAGATTTGGCGATAGAGTTTGTGTTCCTGATGTCGCAGAAATCAAGAAGAGTATATTAGAGGAAGGACATCGCAGTGGGATGAGTATTCATCCGGGTGCCACGAAAATGTATCATGATTTGAAGAAATTGTTTTGGTGGCCGGGAATGAAAAAGGAAATAGCTGAATTTGTGTATGCATGTTTAATCTGTCAGAAATCGAAGATTGAACATCAGAAGCCGTCTGGATTTATGCAACCAATGTTTATTCCAGAATGGAAGTGGGATAGCATTTCGATGGATTTTGTATCTGGGTTGCCGAGGACTCCTATGAATTGTGAAGCGATATGGGTCGTTGTGGATAGGTTGACTAAGTCTGCTCATTTTATACCGGCGCGAATGGATTACTCAATGGAGAGATTGGCACAGTTATATATTGAGAAAATAGTGAGTTTGCATGGAGTTCCTTCTAGTATTGTGTCGGATAGAGATCCGAGGTTCACTTCGAAATTTTGGGAAGGATTGCAGAAGGCTTTGGGTACTAAATTGAGGTTGAGTTCAGCTTACCATCCTCAGACTGATGGACAGACGGAGAGGACGATTCAATCGTTAGAAGATTTATTGCGTGCTTGTGTTTTAGAGAAGGGTGGAGCTTGGGATAGCTATTTGCCATTGATTGAATTTACTTATAACAATAGTTACCATTCGAGTATTGGTATGGCTCCGTTCGAGGCATTGTATGGTAGACGGTGTAGAACACCTCTGTGTTGGTATGAATTTGGAGAGAGTTCGGTGATTGGGCCAGAGATTGTTCAGCAGACTACTGAAAAGATCAAATTGATTCAAGAGAAGATGAGAGCTTCTCAGAGTCGTCAGAAAAGTTATCATGATAAGAGGAGAAAGAATTTAGAATTCAGTGCTGGAGATCATGTGTTTATGAGAGTTACTCCGATGACGGGTATTGGTCGAGCGTTGAAATCTAAGAAGTTGACTCCGCGTTTTATTGGTCCGTTTCAGATTACGGAAAGAGTTAGAGAAGTTGCTTATCGTATTGCTTTACCTCCGAGACTTGCGAATTTGCACGATGTTTTTCATGTTTCTCAGTTGAGGAGATACATTCCAGACCCATCTCATGTAATCCAAATAGATGATGTACAGGTGAGAGATAACCTGACAGTAGAAACATTGCCTATGAGGATAGAAGATCGGGAAGTGAAACAGTTAAGAGGTAAAGAGATAGCATTAGTGAAGGTTGCTTGGGGAGGTCCAGCAGATGGAAATATCACTTGGGAGCTGGAGAGCCAAATGAAAGAGGCTTATCCGGAACTGTTCGTCTAAGGTATGTTTTCGAGGACGAAAACTCTTTTAGTGGGGGAGAGTTGTAACACCCCAGTTTCAATTATTTGATTTATTTAAATTTGGGAAATTATTTTATTAGAATTAATAAAATAAAAAGGAATTACTTATTTTGAAATATGGAGGAAAATAAAAGGAATAAGAAAATGCTGAGTTTTTAAGTTATTGGGCTTGGATGTTGTTAGTAAAGAGTGGGGGTGCAAAAGAAGTAAAGATATGTTTTGGAACTCAAGTTATTTTTCTCATTATTCACGATAACACAGAAGTTGGGATTTTGGGAAGCAGAGCTCTGAAGGTACGAAGAACGAAGAACGAAGAACATCGCTCAAAAAGTTCAAAGCTGCTAATTGATAAGGTAAGGGGGGCTAATACTCGATTTACCTTTGTTTATGGGTTTATGTACGGTTGATTTGGGTAATCATAGGGAAAACCCCAATTGTTAGATGTTACTAGGAATCGATACCCTTAGGATTGAACCTTGTTAGAAAAGGGTTAGGTTCCCAATTTTTATGAATCGATTAGGAATTTTAGGTCCCAAATGGTGGATTGGGATATATCTGCATGATCGTGAATTTACCTTGGAAGTTGTAGGGATAACCCCAATGTTAGCAGATTTCCCCAAAAAGGACGGTTAATCCCGGTTAAAGTTACTATAATGATTGTTGGTAATTAGGAAATTGAGGTGTTGTTTTGAATTATACAAAAATCGATGTCGTTAGGTACCGAAATGCGCGTTTAGCCGGCATTTTTCCGCGTTTGGCTGCTGTTCTGAGCTGCTGCAGGTTCAGGAAAATCCTGTACGCGCTCAGCAACACGGGCCGTGTTGCACAACACGGGCACCCGTGTTGCTCTTCTGTGTTGGTGAGATAGTGTGCTCTTCTGGTTGCACAACACGGGCCGTGTTGCACAACACGGGTACCCGTGTTAGGTCCCCTGTAATGAGAAGAAAGAAAAATGTGTGTTTTCTGGACGCGCTCAGCAACACGGGCCGTGTTGCACAACACGGGCACCCGTGTTGCTCTGCTGTGTTGATTTTTCTTGATCTTGTTTTTTGTGCGTTATTGTGGATTTTATTGTCGTGCTTTTGGATAATGTTATCGAGCATGAGTTATGATATGACTTGATATGATTGGTGTTCAAATAGTATGCTGAGTGATTACATGCTATCCATATCCTATTATAATTGATGTTGTTGATGTGCATGATATGTTGATTGATGTTCATAGTATGCTGAGTGTTACATACTTACATATCATGTTGCATTTGTTAATTCCCATTGTGTGGAATTAACATGGTGGCCAATATACGTGTCCGCGATTTAATGGAACGTTGAGGTGGTAGCCGTGTCCGCGATATAATGGAACGGTGAGTTATCCGTGACCCGAGATTTAATGGGGCGGTGAAGTGGTACCACATGCATGGGTGTGTTGCATTACCTTGAATATAACATGAATGGATGATTTTTCCAATGTTGTATTTGATTGTTTGTATGCACGTATGATTGCTAAATGGTTGACGATGTTGGATGATTATTTGCAAATATGAAAAGTAATATATCATGGGTATATGAATTGTAAAGGTTTTTGTAAACTATGAAATATGCTAATTATTGGGTGATGCTTATGATTTCCTGAATTGATTGTTATGAACGTATAATCAAATGTATAATTGAGATGCTCACCCTTACTGTTGAATATTTCAGATTGAGGAGCTTCGTTCAGGTGCTTGGCGAAGGCTCGTCGTTTCTAGTTTATTTTCGTTTTAGTATTGTCCGGGTCATGCTCTGATAGTTGTAACTCCGGGAACGTTTGTTTGTCGAGCTGTTTTAATCAGAATCGTTTAATTCCGTATGTTTTGTTATAATATGATGTTGACATTTTCCAGGTGTTAATCCCTGAGGATTTTGAAAATATTATAACATTGGTTTTATTAAATAAATTATTCCGCTGTGTAAACATGTATGAGTTACTACTAAGATTATGCATGACAGGAATTTGTTTTGTTAAAAGAGAATTGTAGCATCCTCGATTATACATGTACTCTGAAATTATGATTTTAATTATTTGCGAAATTTTAGAGGGTGTTACAAAGTACACTCAGAAGCAAAGTAAAGTATGGGTTCAAAATAAACTTTGTACAGAAGTTTGCTTTTCAAGGACAGCAGTGGTACTTTCATGCCACACATGGGAAGATCTTTTGGATAAAGGCTTAAACATTGGGATAAAGACTCAAAAGTGGGTGTAAGAATTAAATTATGATGAGATTTAACAAGCAAGAAAGCCTACAACACGAGATTATGCAATATAGCTTGAAACTGGATCAGAAGTTCAGCATAAACGTAAGTTAGAACAAATGCCCAACTTCTGATCTTTGATTCTTTCTGCTCCAACATGATCTGAAGGAGTTCTCAGACTTTTCAGAAAGCTTGTAACATGCTTTGTAACCCCTCTTTGAATCATCTTTGCAAAATCTGATTGTGCCTATGCGAAAACTGACCCAAAAGTTCAAATCAAATTCTGACTTGGAAATGCTCAAAATTTACTAAGTGTTTTAGTTTCATGGACGTGTCTCCAAGGATTTATAACTTGAAATCCCAACATTTCTAGGAGAAGTTATATTCTGCAATATTTTAGATCTCATTGAGATCTTCAACTCTTGCGTGATAAGTTCTTGCTGAATTAACTTGCATCATGATGAAAATTTGGCCAGAAGTTCTGAACTTATCATACTTTCTTAACACTTAGAAAAATTTCTAAGTGTTTAGAACTTTGACTTTTCCAAAGTAATTTTGACTTTTGATTTTCTAGATGAACCAAACTTCATATTCTACCATGCCTTGATGAAATGTGATTCTTGAAACCTGATTTTGATTAAAAGTCAAAGTTTGACTTTTCAGTGTGCATTTTGACCATTTTGCCCTTGTGCCAATTCCAAACCTAAATTGATGTATAATTGCTGCAAACTTGGTTCATGGAAGATCTTGTGAGAAATTTCTTGAGAAATTAGATAAAAAATTTCTGGGTACGACAGTATCAATGCATAAGTGCATGCGTCAATGCATAAAAGTTTTCGTATCAATGCATAAGTGCATGTGTCGATACATAAAAGTTTTTTTTAAATAATTTTCCCTTTTTTACATTATCTTTATATTTCTTTATATTTTTATTGTTATTAATTATTCAATATGGTTGTAATATTAATTAGGTTTTAATTGCTTTCATTCCCCACTTGTAAATTTGTATCCCCCATCCCCTAAAATATTGTAATAGCGTAGGACATTTAATTTCCGTAATTTATCGCTTTCCATATTATTGTTAATAATTAGGGTGTGTATGGCAAGATAAAATCAATCTTAGAGAACCCTAATCTCAAGACAAGAATGCATGAAAAAAAAACACAATTCACACATGTACCTATAGGGTAACCCACACTTGTTGCCTTCAAATAAAACAGTCATGTCCCTCGAACGTGGGATACTTTAGCAATAACCCTCGAATACAAGATCGCAGTCCCTCGATGACCCTTCAAATGTTGCCTTCATAAATGATCTTATACCCTTACAAAAATTGCTAAGGTATCCTACAATGTTGCTTTCTATGACTATACGATGACCCACGTCTGTCCCTTCACATCCAATGATAGGACTTCTTATCAATCAATGGTAAGATGGAAATATCCGAAGGAGGAGGAAAAGAACTAAGACTTTTTGAATAGGTAGAACGTTCTTAGTTGCTTGCTCACAACCATCTTCAAAAACATCTTTCAAACACACTAAACACTTTCAAATGAAATATTTTCAAAAGTCAACACTTTATATACATTCTTATAGAGACGAGAATCATTACAAAGTTCGCCTAAACAAAGGTACTTTTTAAAAATACTTTCAAACCATCACAAAACACATTTCAAACAAAACATTTTAAAATGAGCAAGCAAATAAGAGCCTGTAGATAACTACGGATGAAAAGGGTGCTAACACCTTCCCTTTTCATAAAGTACCCCCAAAACTCAAGAAAATTCTCAAAAGTTTTTTCATGTTCTTTTCACCCTTTCCTTTATTGGATAAAAGAAAAGTCAGTGGCGACTCTTGCTATCCGCAACAATTGCGATAAAACACAAAAAACCCAAGTCAATTCTCCCACCGCATTACAACAATGAACAAGTATAACAACCAAAAATGGTATCTAACATCATTCAATGTAGGAAAATTCAAGAGGCATATATGCCACTTCGTTGTAATAAAATTCATTGTTTTTTCATAAAGTGAGCAATTAGGGTTCTCACACCCCTAAACATGTATCCCGCTATAGCCGATAGATGTTAGTGGCCCGACCTAAGAAAACAAACTTCTCATGACATGGTAAAAGAGCAGGCCCTAGAATTACAACAATTCAATAACAATGAAAAGACACAGAACAACGAAAATAATAAAGTGAATATAAACGCAAAACTTTAATATAAATAACACATAAATCATCAAGACAAAAAATTTCCATAAACATTGAATATTGTTATTCCCAATCACAAACATATGGGAAGCATTGCAGGAAATACAATAATACAAGGAAAAAATAAATATAAAGTTGAAGCTCTTGGAACCAAGGTATTGAGATCACCCTTGTGAGTCACCCTAGAAGCAGACTGAAATGGGTCCAGCGTATCAGCCAAAATTATGGCATCAGGGAAGAACTTCCTCGTCTGTTCCATCACTCGATCATGAACCTTGAGTATGAATTGCATTGTTCACTAAAGCCTGAAGGGAATCATGAAGTTCCTCCCTTAGATAGGCCACCTAATCTTGGAGAGCTTTCAAGGTCTCTACAAAAGCCTCGGTCTCCTAAAGAAGGGTTTTCTGATGCTCTCCCACCAAACAAGTTTTATCCTCAACAAAATCAGAAGCATCCTGATAGAACTTCTCTGCATCTTTAAGGGAATCCTCTAGCTTAATCACCCAAGCTGCTAAAGTAGAAGGAGAGTCGTTAATATCTTAATTATGATAGTCAAGGTCGATTTTAAGCCCGTGCAAGCTGGCTCGCCGTACAGAGCCTTCGAATAATCGAGGCCTTAATTTTTAGGTTTTAGGGTTTGAAAAGTATAAACTGAAATTACATATACATATATTATGTTTAGAATGCATTACAAACAAATGCAGCTGCGTCGCGGCCAGGCAACTCTTTATGAAGCGCAAAGCCTAGGTTCGATTGTGTTTTTTCATAAATCTATTTTATTTAATTGTTTTTTTTCCTTCTAACGTTTGTTAATATATTTGATTCAATTTTAGAAATGGCTTTCATCCCACATTTAAATTAGGGACTTTCATGAATGTATTTTATTCAATTATTTATTTCCTTTTAAATAATAGATATAATTTATATTATTTATTATATTTTATTTCCTATTGAAACCAATTTATATAATTTTATTTTAATAACTAAATTTTAAATATAAATTAATTTTTCTTCAACTTTATAATTTTATTTTATTAATTATAAATTTTAGATAATAATTATGGATCATAATTATATGTTTAAAATTTTAACATGCGATCAAATAATTTATTATCAAATTTTTAGGATGAAATATATTGTTTGGGATTTGATCTATTATTTTTATTTTTATTATAGAAAAATATATTGTTAAAATTTATTTTATAATAATATATTAAAAAAGTAACAAAATCAATATTATTTTTAATTAAGTTATCTTAATTAAATATAAATTAAATTGATAAATTAAATTATTAGATTTAAAATATTTTTGAACAACCACGTAGAATAGTTTGGCATAAGTTTGTATTATAAGGTTTCATAATTTTTCTAATTAATTGAACTTCTTTCATGCTACAATATCAACTTTAATACAATTTCAAACCCCTTAATACAATTTCTCAAACTTTTGAGGGTATTATAATTTTAATAATATTTTTAAAATATAAATTTTCGAATGTTTATATTTTCCTATTAATATAAATTGACACATACTTATAGTTGATCTAATTACATAAGTTTAATTTATATATTTCAAATTTCTTTTGAAATATCTATATATCTTTTCTTTCGGAGCTTCACTAAAATATGTTTTTATATCTATTAGAATTGGTTGATTTTGATAGAGTTTTAAATAGTCTTAGTGGTATGAATCTAAATTTTAACCTTATCGATTTTATTAGCAAAAAAAACCTCTCTTAAAGTCCAATATATTTTTGCAATTATCATTTTTAGTAAAAGTTTTCAGAGCATGAAAATAAATTTTGACACAACCTTAAAATAGAAAATAGTTTTTGAGTGTTTTCAAGTATCACATACTAAAAATTTTCTCTTAGTTATTTTTATTGATGAGTCAAACCAATATATATCACTCGTAGAGTACTGTACTATATTAAAAATAGGACCTCCAAATATTTATTAAGGGTCAAATTTTAAAATTAGAGCATGCCTATAATTTATTTGAGACGACCCTGATAATAGTCATTACTATTGTCAATTATTTTTTTGATCTTACCGGTTGATCAGAACCTGCTAATGGATTGAAGGATGATATCTGGCTTGCTGAAAAGTTAAGGAGAAAAGGGAGTTGTACCTGCAAGGCACTCTGACGGTTGTTGGGTAGATCCAGCTGTCGAATTCAGATTCCTCCGTATCATCTTCAATAGCATTCACTCCCGGGTTGGTGATGAACACATGAGGTATTCCAATCCTCGCCTTACGAACAGCCTTCTGAGCTTCTACAGTGAAACCCAAACCAAACTTGTCGGTCTTTGGAGTAAAGTCAGGAAGTCGGCCCCAGTTTGCACACTCACCCTTCTCAATCACAGCCCGGGCATCCTTCAAGGAAGCCATCTTCAAAAGAGGGTCTTCAATCACAGTTTCTGCTGATGCCAGTGTCTGAGGCACCTCTTCAAAGTGCTGGAAGGGGGTCTCAATGAATTCCCCATCCATTTCTATGTACCGGAACGAGTTGAGATGGCTGACCATATACTCTTCTTCCCCTTGAACTGTTACGATCTTCCCTCTGACCGGGTATTTAAGCTTCTGATAGAGTGTGGAGGTCACAGCTCCAGCCTTGTGGATCTATGGACGACCCAGCAAACAAGAATAGGATGTTCGAATATCCATCACATAGAAAGTAGAATCAAAAACTTGAGAGCCAACCCTGATTGGAATGTCAACTTCCCCATGTACCATCCTTTTCGAACCGTCAAAGGCTCGGACAACAATGTTACTAGGCTTGAGCTCCAAACCCTCACAATCCAGCCTGTCTAGGGCCTTCTTGGGCAATACATTCAATGAAGAACCGGTGTCTACCAACACATGGGCAAGAGTAGTGCCCCTGCATTCAATGGAGACATGCAGGGCGTCGTTATGGTTCTTTCCTTTGGCAGTCAGATATGCGTCAGAGAAGCCCAAACCATTATCGGCAGTCAAGTTGGCCACACAATCGGTAAATTGATCAGCAGACATTTCTTGCGGCACATGAGCCATCTTCAGGAAGGAGATCAGAGCCTTGGCGTGGGCCTCTGAACACAACAATAATGATAGCATAGAAATTTTTGATGGGGTGTGCCCCAGCTGCTCAACTACGTTGAAATCACTTTTCTTGATAATCTTGAGGATCTCTTCCATCTCTTGCTGGGAAGCTTCAACAGTAGTTGTCTTTGGTGCCTCCGTCAGGGCAGGCAAATCAGTAGCAATCCCTTTGCCCCGAGCGTCAGATGACTCAGCAGCAGGGGTAGAAATTTTATCAAGAGGGGAAACAGGCACACTTGCAGGTGTGATGATAAGAGGTTTTTGAATAGCTGGTGGCGCAATATCTGGCGAGAACAGCCTACCACTACGAGTAATCTTGGTAGGCCCGGTGATGTTGCTGACACCGGTACTAGCATCAAATTCTTGTTTTATTCCAAGCACATAAACATCTGCCCCATAGTGCCAAGGGACAGCTTTGTCGGATGTATAAGGGAGAGGCCCCGGAACAGTGATGATGATAGGAGCAATCTTCTGAGTGGACATGATTTTGACAGGCTTCTTTGAGGGAGCCTTAGGAGGGTTGTTGAAAATAGTGACAATGGACACTTCTTCAGTAGGGACAGCAGGAACAACAATCTTCTCGAACAAGATTTCTTTGCTATCCATCAGGTTTTGGATGCCTGACTTCAGCAAAGGACAACCAGCAGGTGAAACAGCACATAGAAGGCAACCTTTACTACATCCCGGAAATAAACCGGCTAGCAACAGGTTCCTTTTGACAGTCATCAATGGAGTAACAATCTCTTCCACGGAGGCTACATATCGGTCTTCTTCCAAAGCATTCACTCCATGCTGGGGCATGGGAGCAGTCACAACATTGGGTCTTTCGGGCGCCTCAAACTGTATTTCTTTAGCATCAATAAGGTCCTGAACCTTGTTCCTCAGAGCCCAGCAATCATCCGTAGTATGCCCCGGGCTATCAGAGTGATAAGCGCAACGGGCGTTGGGGTTGTACTTTGGTGAAGCTGTGTTCACTACCTTCGGAGCTTCTTTGACAGTTACCAGATTGGTTGACAGTAGCTGCGGCAAAATCTGAGACAGGGTCATGCTGAGCCGAGTGTACTGCCTTTTGGGTCTCTCACCCCTTGGTTGGTTAAACTGCTGAGGAGCAGCAATAGGCTTTGAAATTACCAACGCATTGACAGCTTGGCGGCGTTCCGACTTAATTTGTCTTCTGGGACCATAAACAGCATTGGCTTCCTTCTTGAAAGGCTTCTTTTCAGTACTCGCAGAGGCACCTTTCTGTATCTTCCCCGACTTGATACCAGCTTCTATTCTCTCACCAGTCAAGATCAAATCTGTAAACCCAGCAGAAGAATTTCCAATCAGATGATTGAAGAACGGACCAGACAGGGTCCCCAGGAACATGTCAACAAGTTCACGGTCAGTCAGCGGTGGCTGCACCCTGCCAGCCAGGTCCCTCCACTTTTGCGCATACTCCTTGAATCCTTCGCCCGTCCCTAGTGACATACCCTGGAGTTGGGTACGCGTGGGAGCGAGGTCAGAATTATACTGATATTGCTTATAAAAGGCAGTAGCCAAGTCCTCCCAGTTTCGGATACCGGCTCCATCCAGCTGATAGAACCATTCGAGTTGAGCCCCCGAAAGGCTATCATGAAAGAAATGGATCCATAGGTTCTTGTCTGCAGTGTAAGGTTGGATCTTCCTTACATATGATCTGAGATGCATTTTCGGGCAGGACAACCCGTCATACCTTGCAAAAATTGGCACTTTGAACTTCGGGGGGATCACAATTCCAGCAACTAATCCCAAATCTTCGAAATCTAAGCCGAGAACTCTCTGTAGCTCCATAGATGCCAACCTGTCTTCCAAGCCCTTGTACTTATCATCAGCGGGCGGGTATTGTTGCTCAGAGTAGTCTTCGTCTTCCTCAGCCTCTTCTTCTTCAGCTTCGGATTCGGAAGGTACCGCAGCCGCATTCCCTTTACTGGTTCCCTCTTCAGATGTAGGGGGAAATTCAAGCACTCTTCTGGCTTTACCCTCAAACCTTCTTCCTAGGGTAGCCACCCCGACTCTTTTCTTCTTCTTTTTCACTTGCTCTTTGTTCCCCAGCAGGGCCTTTAGATCTTCCTGACCTTTGGCCAAGGTCATCAGGAGATGTTGAAACTATGAATTTTGAGACTGCAAGTCCTTGACCGACTGTTCGAGATCGATCTTACTGAAATAAACAGCAGAAAGATAAGGAAACCTGGTGTGGAGACCTGCTTATGCGCATGATGAATGCTATGTTTGTTTATGCAATGCATTCAAGGATTTAGAAAATTCAAAATTGTTGCAAACAAAAAGAACGCACGTCATATTAATAAGAAGAAATTTTGTTAGTACATAAATGCCCCATGGGCAAAATATTACAAAAACTTCTCAAGGTAAAAAGACGTTGCGCATCCTCTTTGGTGCGATGTAGGTGTTAAGGGTCTCTTCCTCATGGAGTCGGCGGGTAAGCTCCAAAACCTTCTTCTCATTGGCGTAGAAGCTGGCTTCAAAAGTATTATGTTCCTCCTTGAGTTGGATCCAACTCTTCTGCATTTCCTCCCATGATGTAGGCATGTCAGGATATAGAATGGTGTAGGGAGCCTCTCCTTCCTTAACGGGCTCTTTAATCACAGGGAGAACATGAGGGTAAGGCATCATTAGACTCTGGGCTCGTGTTCGTACCCACTTGAGGTAAGGCTCAAGAGGGATGGAGTTCTTGTCCCCCAGTGTCTTGTTGTCTACCTTGTTAGGCATCCTCCAAGCTCTGATGAATCTTTGGTGAAGTCCTTGCGCATCATTGTCGAAGTCAAAAACTAGGTCAGGAATCAACATGTCGTGAGGGCCATCCCTCCGTGCATATCCAAATTGTCTCAAAGCTAGACAAAGGTTGTAGGTAATGCCTCCTCTAATGCCAAGTAATGGAACATTAGGGAACTCTCCACAACGATCGATGATGATGACATTTTCTCTGGACCGAGAACACCAATGTACATCAGAGTGAGTAAGGGTCATCAACCGTTGTGACCACCTTAAGCCTTGGTCATTCTTCAAGACAGATTATGGAAGGTGCGAAATAAACCACCTTGCAAGGAGAGGAGTACAACACATGAGAACACCCCTCTTTCTCATTGTTCGTGTGTAAAATGAGTGAAGAATGTCCCCAAGCAATGTTGGTATTGGATTCCTGGATAAGAAGATTTTGACGGTGTTGACATCCACAAGCTGGTCAGGATTTGGGAACAGGACCAACCCATAAATGAGGAGTGCCACAATTTCTTCAAAGGCTTGTAGATCCAATGAATTCCAACACTCTTGTGCCTTCTCAAACAAGAATTTTGCCAAGAAGCCTTTGACACCGCTTCTAGTTTCCCAATGCCCCTTGATGTCAGATGGTAGCAAGTGTAGTGCTTGAGCAACATCTTCAGGCTTTGGTTCTTTTTTCGTACCGTTGTAGGGTAGTTGATTAAGAATAGGAATTCTCAGGAGTTGAGAAAATTCCTCCAAAGTGGGCACCAATTGATAGTCGGGGAAAGTGAAACAGTGGTGAAGGGGGTCAAAGAACTGGAACAACACCTTTACCATGTCCTCTTCAATGTTGGTGTTGACTAGGCTGAGCAGTCTACCATGTTTTTCACTGAAGGAAGAGTTCTCGGGAATCCTGGATGTGAGCTCCTTGAGTTGAGGAGGGATTCTCACAAGGTTGACTTGGATAGTTTTCCTGCGAAGAATTTCCATGACCTACAAAACAAGAACAAAGATGAAGATCTAAACCCTTGAAATGGTTAGTGTATGCATATGATGCTTTATGATGCTCATGATGTATGCACAAACATATGTACAAGCAAATCACACAAAACCCTGGTTTCAGGCTTGCATGGGGTTTCATAGGTAAGTACCCTCTTGAGTGTAGTTGGCTTAAAAACCTGTCCTATAAATAGTAACCGGGTTCTAAGGAGCTCAATATCATTGGATTGTTTTCCATATTCATTGTTTTGGTTTAGCCAATTAACTAGCGACCAAAATATTCCAAGAAAACAACCCTCAATGAGTGTAGTATCGAGTATCTACCAACTTCGGACTGCACCAAAGTCGGTCATCTCACTACCCCTAATGAAAGGCCAAGATGGTCAAGTAAGGTTCTAGGTCATTAGTGCTTAGTGACATCACTCAGCGGCCCCGTACTCTCCTTGATTGAACTCAAGGGTTACCGGTACTCACAAATATGTCGCACTAATATAGCTATTGCTTCAACCGTGTCGGTATACCTCGCACAGTTTCCACAACGTATTGCTATCTATGAATGTTTCCCCAAATCCGGGTGTAGGATTGCAAACCCAAACAAGAGAGCCAAGATGTAAAGCAATCAAAGCAAACAATTAGTCATGCAAGAGGGTGATCTAAGCCCTAAGGTTACTCCACTTTAAAATTCTCCCCAGCAGAGTCGCCAGTTCTGTGATACGGTGGGAGAACTGACTTGAGGTTTTGCGTTTGTTTTCGCAAATGTTTCGGTTGAGCAAGAGTCGCCACCGACTTTTTATTTTATCCTAAGTAAAGGTTAAAAAGAACAACAAAAAACCTTTGAGATGTTTTCTTGGGTTCGGGGAGTAGATTATAGAAAGGGAAGGTATTAGCACCCTTTCTATCCATGGTTATCCATGGGCTCTTAGTTACTTGCTTAGATCACTTGCCTTTTATTTTCAATTGTTTGAAATGGTGCTTTGTGTGTGGGTTTTGAAAATGTTTTTGAAAAGAGGCCAATGTGGTGGCAACCTTTGTAATGATCCATGTTGGGATGTATACAAAGATGTATGTCTTTTGAAAAGTTTTCAATGTTTTTGAAAGTTGTTTTGAAAGTGTGTTGTGATGTGTGTTTTGAAAATAGGCAAGTGTTTTTGCAAATTAATTCAAGTAACTAAGAGTTTGTCTACTCCTAAATTTCTCAAAGATCTTTCCTATGTTTTTTTTAACCCTTTTAACAATTTTGTTCCACCATTGTATTTGGTGGACAATCTCGTGTTAGGATGTGAACGGGACGGGCGCGGGTCATCGTTTAGACCATGATTGCAATGGTGCCAAGTATCTTTGGGCAATTTTTCCTGTAAGGGACTTGATCATTTTTTAGGCAACTTTCGAAAGCGTCATCGAGGGACTATGATCATTTGAATTGTTTTTGTTTTGCCAAAGACACCTAACATGCAACATGGCCCATTTATTGAAGGCAACAAGTGGAGTAACCCTAGGGGTGCAAGTGTGATTGGTGTTGTCCATTTTCATGCTTTGTTATCTTTGAATTAGGTCAAGCTACTTGTTGTTTTTGATTTGCATACAAAACCCTAAGTCTATCATGGCATATTTAGAAAGCTTTTAAATGCGGAATTTAAAGGTCCTAAATTATTACAACACAATCATGGGATGGGGGGTACAAATGTTCAAATGGGGATATTTAGCAAGAAATTAAAACCTAAGCTATTACAATCCAAATGGAATTTACAAGGTATTTAATTGCACAATAATTAAATAAAATAAAATAAATATGCAAGATGCAAAAAATGATTTTTATATGTATGTAAAAGTGTTTTTCATGTGACAAATAAACAAAAATAAAAAGGAATAATTTTGGATATTTTTACATTCTAGGGCAAACCCTAATTTTGCTAAATAAAGGTATTAATTATTTATTATATACAACATTTATTAATTATGTACAAAAAATAAATAAAAAGGAAGTATATTGTAAAAAAGTGATTTTTTAAGTTAAATATTAATAAAAATAAAAATGTATTATTTTTGTATTTTTTTCCCTAAATATTCTAATAAATATATAAGTATTTATATTATTTATTAAATATATTAAATATGTACAAAAATAACAATATTCATTATTTACAAAAAAAGTATAATTTTTTTATAAAATGTTTTCAAAAGATAAAATAAAATAAAATCAGAAAATAAAATGTATTTATATACTTTTTGTATTTTAAAATAAAAGGTATTATGTATTTATTTACATATAAACTAAATGAAACAAAATAAATACCACATAAAATGCAAAAAATGTGAGAAAAATATTTTTAATGTTTTTTCATACTTAAATAAAAATATAGAATCCAAATCAAAAGGAAAAAATCAAAAATGACAAATATATCTCAAAATGGGCCAGGGGGGTGTATGTGAAAAATGAAAGTGCAAAAAGAAAGAACAAGTCAGGCCCAGCCCAAGAAGGCTTGTCTTCAACCTCCAGCAACAATTTTGTCAAAAACGCGCGCCTTTCCCACCTTGTTCAAACATCCTGATTCTTGGACTTTTAGCACAAACTTATAACACAAAAAATGTCAAGCATCAAACCACGAATCCATACATACCAAGAACTTGATCTAACTCTCAGAAATGAGAGAGAATTTCTTCTCCCCCAATTCCTGACCTAACTTTTTCCTAATGTTCAGGTTCAAAATACTCTTAACACACACAACATAAATGAAAAGTAACTATATGGATGGCTTCAGGGCTATGATTAGAACATGTTTTCTTCACAAACTTAAACCTAACTATGTCTGGATAGAGAGATAGAAGTTCAAAAACTTACCTGTTCAGCTTGATTCGTGTATGACAATGGAGGTACTTTCAGTGCAACTTGAGGACTTGTACAGCTTGCTTGAAGTTCAGGGATGCTTCTCCAACCTTTAGCTTGCTTTGAAACTAAATGAATCGAGCTATAGAAGTCAACCTGCAAAACAGAAAAAGTGAAAATGGTGAAGTTGGTTAGAGGTGTTATAGTCTGTAGCTAGGGCTTGGGATAGTTTCAATGGATGGTAGGGAGTGTGTATGAACCAGCTTTGGCCAAAACGCACGAGCAAACTGAGTTGTGCCACTCAATCTGCATGGATGCCCTGTTTTGTGCAGCAAAATGGTGTTTTGAGGTTTAGGGAGGTATGGAAGGTGGTTAGGTCGTGTCTTAGCTCAGTTAGGGAGTATGGAATGTGTTCACAATGTTTTCTTAGGCTTGTTCTTGCAGCAATGTGAGATGTTGTTTCAAAATGCAAGTTTCTTCTAATGTAAGTAAAGTTTGTCAACTTGGTTTCTAGGCTAACACATGCCCCTCAAGTATGCTGCATAAATCACTCTTGATCAGTGGACTTTGCTCATGAACTTGTGCCTCAAATATCTGCATTGTACCTCATAGATTGTAAACTTGACATAAAGTTCACCTTTTCAAAAATGGCTAAGTTACTTTTTCCAAATATGGCTTAATTCTTCATGTAATGTCCAAATGCACAAAATAACATCTTGGCACAATGGATTGGCATTTAATTATTGAGTGTAAATGAGATTAGAGGTCTGTAATGTAGCTTGCACATGCTGAGTTCAAAAATGCAAAGTTATGAACATGGAAATGGCTCATGAACAAAGTGACTTTTGCCCATATTGACAGATTCGATTCTCCCTAACCACAAGGGTGTTTGAGAAGTTCTTGGATATTTTGGAAAGCTTGGAATGTGTACTACAATCCATATTTGTAATTCACTTTGAAATTCCAAGTGGAATCATGTGAAAAGTGGCCATGAAGTTAGGCAAAAATCCTGCCTAGAATAGGTCAAAAAATTTCTAAGTTAAGAATGTTTTGCACCCTTGTTCCAAAAATCATAACTTGAGCTACAAGCTTATTTTGAGGAAACTTTGTGAATCAAAGTTGTATATTTTGCAATGGAATACAACTTTCATGTTTTGACTTTTGTTTGAATCCAAATGTATCTTGATGAAAAAATGGGACAAAGTTAGGAAAAAAATTAGGAATTTTCATAACTTAGAAAATTTCTAAGTTATGAAATTTCTTCATTTCAAACCCTAATTTGTAATTTTTGATTTCTTGATGAACAAGTTTCACAATTTGACATGTCTTGATGAAAAATGAATCTTGGCATTTGATTTTGACCAAAAAGTCAAAGTTTGACTTTTCAGTATACAGTCAAATTTGGCTCAGTTGATTGGAAAATTCATCTGTCAATCTTGTGCATTTGGGATCTTTTGAACTTGTTGAAAATGTCAAGACCATTTCATTGAGTCCTTGAGTCCATATGAGAGCTTGGTTTGCCATTGGCTAGGTCAAACAGTCAAAAATTGCCTTTGTGCAGTCAAAACCCTAAAAATGACCATTTTGCCCTTTTGGTGATCTGATCAAATTTCTTGTGGAATTGTGATCCAAACTTGATCAAATGGTCCATATGAGTTCATAATGTTGATGTGGGTCAAAAATCATGAGGTTTGGTTGTCAATTGACCATAGTTGACTTTTTCCTCAATACAGCTGATTTCTAGGTCAACTGTCCAATTGACTGGGCAAAGATTGGAATCAAGGCTTGAAACTTGGTAGGGATAAACTTGTGAGTCCAACATGAAGCATGAAAGTCACTTTGGGCCTTTTAGGTCAAAACATCTTTGTGCAAACACAAACCCTAATTTGGGTCAACAGTGCAAGGAGGAGTCTTGAGCAAAGCAAACCCTAACTTGATCTTGAGCTCCAAGGGTCTAGTGGTGAGAAAATGTTGAGGAAATGGGAGGGAAAATTTTGGGGTACAACAGTATTTATAAGAAAAACTAAAAAATTAAATGTTCGCGTCTTTGTTTTAATATATCTTTATATGTATTAACAATAAATAATAAAGTATGAATTCAAAAAATATCAATCAACAATAAAATCTAAAAAATTCGTATTGTTTAACTATGTATTGAAATGTAATCATTTTTACTCTATGAAGCAATACTAAAATTAACAGTTTGTTTTTTACATTTGTAATGTATGTTCATTTTCAAATTCAAGTTATCCCACTATTCAATTTTTATTTTTTTAAGCATATTATCAAGTTGTACCTCACTTCTATCCAACAAAAATTGACTGTCTTTCCAACACAAATAAATAAAAATAACATTAACAAAATTATAGAAATATCTCCCTCTCCATTGCCATGTGTTGTACCCCAAAATTTGTCCTCACATATTCTTCAAGAAATTGCCAAGTCAAGCTTCAAAATTCCCCAAGGGTTGCACAGTGTAAGAGCCTCCTAAGCAGTCAAAATTAGGGTTTTGGTTCTGATCAAGAAAATGAAGTTTCCAAGGGTCCAATCAAGTCCCACATGCCAATAAATATGGTCAAGCATACTCATACCAAGTTTCAAGACTTTCAGCACAAAATTGCACAGTCAAAAACCCTAATTGCACTACAGTCAACTGTAGGGGCAAAATGGTCATTTGACAGTCAAAAGTTCAAATTTTTGGTCAACATCTCATTTTGAAGCCACAAACATCATTTGATCAATGCTTGATCATGATTCTCAAAGCTTGGCTCAAAAATCATCAAGATGCAAAAGTTTCCTTATTTGGACAGTTGAAAAAGTCAACTGTAAATTGACCAGGGCATAACTTTCACATGGATTATCAGAAAAATTCCATCCAATGCTCATCTTGAAGGGGAAGAAATTTTATACAACTCATCTTCACACTCCAAGTCCAAGAAATTCTCTCGCAAAAAGTTATCAATTTCAACATTATAGGTCATTTTCAAAAGTCAACAAAAAGGGACTTTAAGTCAAAGACCATAACTTGAGATTGGTAAATCAAAATGACATGGGACCAAAGAAATTGGTTATAGGACTTCAAGACCTTTCCAAAATGTCCAAGAACATGATCAAAGCTTACACATTGAGCAAGATATGCATTGGAGAAGTTGGGAAATTTTTGTGAAATGGCCAAAATCATTTATCCTTGAAATTTCATTTTTTGACAAAAGGGGCCCACTTTTTCCACTTGAATTAACTTGGCCATGCTTCCCACGTGTCCCACCTTTTATTTCAAATTTTTAATTTAATTTTTTCATTTTTAATTGATTTTATTGGATTTAATTAACTTTAAATCTTTTAAAATCAAAGGAAAATCAAAAAGTTTAATTAAAAGGAATATTTGGTCTTAACTAACTTTGACTCATCATTATGCAACTTCCCAATTTCGTTTCAAGGCCAAATGGAGCAATATTTCAAAAATTGGTTCAAAAAGGAAAGTTTGTTAAGGGAGTTTATGTTAAAATCTCAAGCTTGAATGCATGGTATGATGAGCCTTAATGTTGATCAGAATCACCTACATAACCTAGAGAAAACTATCACAAGGGAGAAGAAAAAAACGTGAGAGAGAGGCAGCCAAGAGAAATTTCTTTTCAAAAATTCCAAAGAATTGCACTAAGATCGAACTCAAGGATTCAGCCATCCACAAGACCTCCCACCCATCCTATCGTGATCTACAGGCAAAATAAGGTATAGACACACTCTTTTCATATAACCATGCATGCTGAAACCGTAGCTACATGAACATCCATTTTGCAGAATTTCCATGGATCGTATTTTTGATTATAGCTTGATTTAATCCCTACTAACCATACCTTTGAGTTCAAGTGGATGTTTAGAGCAGGTCTGGGCTATCGCTTGGGATTTTTCGTGGCCAAAACGTGAACCTCCATGGCTAGGGTTCAGATTATGTGGAGTTGCGTTTTGATGAAAACAGGCCCATTTCCTTTTTCCCTTGAATTTATTTTCTTTTCTATTTTATTTTAATTTATTTAATTTGCTTTTTTATTAACAAAATTAATTTTTCTTTTTATTTCAAAAAATAAAAAAATATTCTTACCCAAATAAATTTTAGATTTTTCTTTTTTTTCTAAATTTAATTAATTAATTAGGTTTTTTTATTCTAGGAAACTCTAAATTATTTTGCAATATTAAAATTGATTAGACTTAATTAGATTGTAAATACTAATTTAATTAGTTTTATTTCTTAATATAAAAACCAAAAAAATCAGGAAATCATAAAAGAGGTATAAAAATATTTTATTTAATCAATTAATAGTTCCATTTTTGTAAATAAAATTCAATAATTAATTTAGTTTTGATTTTAGGTTATTAACTTTAATGCTTTTTTTAATAACTAAAAAATATAAAAAAATAAGTCTTTAGCACATTTTCATCTTTTTAAATAAATATTTTATTTTCTTATTATAATTATTATTAACCATTAATTAATTTCGTAAATACTTGTAATTAATCAATTAGGTTTAAATTAGATTTAACTTAGGTAATTTTTCTTTAATAAATTAAAAAACAATTAGAACTAGAATTATTTGACTTTTAATTAATTTAATTTTCTTTAAATCCACAAATCCAAAAAACATAAAAAATAAGTCATTTCCTTTATTTAACTTAATTATTTCAATAATTTTATTTTAATTCCGTTAAAGGGTCCAACGCCCTCGCATTCGATTACTTCTTCGTTTCGCGCGTTTTATTTATTTCTTTTTGTGAATATAATGTACTTGCTCCAAAGCCCTGTAATAGTTAATTAGGCATTTATTTTCTGCATTTTATTTTAAATCGGGTCTGAATTAATTTGGCGTTGTAGACCCGCGCCTTTGTAATAGCGTAGGACCTTTATCTTTCCCGCACTTTAAATTCCCGCACCTTTTAACTGTTAAACAATAACATGAAAGAATGAATGCCCAAAAATAAAAATAAAGCGTAGATCACCAATGCATGAACAAGACAAAAATAACTGAATCAGACACACAAATCACACACCACCCCTAGGGTACGCCTCACTGTTGCCTTGCCTCGAAAGGTGATCGTCGAGTAGAGGATGTCTTAGTAAGTCCTCATGATCCGGGAACCTGGCATGAGGGTAGCTTCTAAGGTGTCTTCCCATTACTCTGGTGATCACCATGTCCCGAACCTCGAATTGACCCGAACACCTCCAACGGTGGTGCTACCTACCTCTCAATGGTGGGATGGCACTACTTTAAGGACATTTACACAGACGAATTCCTTAGGGTGGGTAGGTTCTCGTAGATACTTGCTCTAATCTCAAAAAACAAATCAAAAATACTTTTCGCACCAACACATTTTCAAAAGCTTTCGAAAGCAATTTTTCAAACACTCTTGAGGACCGATACAAGAGTCGAACTGGAATTTTCAAAGAAACTTTTTAAAACCCACATTGAAAAGCAAACAAACCATTTTTGAAAACACAATGAGCAAGTATCTAAGAGCCCATGGATAACCATGGATAGAAAGGGTGCTAATACCTTCCCTTTCTATAATCTACCTCCCGAACCGAGAGCAATCTCTTTAAGGGATTTTTCTGTGCTTTTGTCCTTTCCATTTGGAGAAAATAAAAGACGGTGGCGACTCTTGCTTCCGCGACATTTCGCGAACCAGCGTTAAACAGTCAGTTACAGATCCACCGATCACAGAACTGGCGACTCTGCTGGGGAATATTAAACTTAAAGTGAGGTGTACCTTAGGGTTAGTTCATAACTGTGTTTTCAATCGTATTGACTTGTCTGCTTTAAATTTGTGGGTTGCATGGGAGTTACATAGATCCTAACCTGGATCTGGGGATACCCTGTTTAGGTAGCATAAGCTATGAGGGACCTGTCCGGCGTATACCGACATGGGTGAAGCAGTGGCTACGTTGGTGTGGCGCCTTGGTCTGTACCGATATCCCTCGTGTTGAAACGGGGAGAATATGGGTCTTCCAAGGAGTCATTAAGCACCAACAGACCTTAGAACCTTAAATGACCCAACTTGGCCATTAGAACAGTAGCAGTATGCTACGCCCATTGAGGCTAAACTCTCGTGATGGTTCTGGCTGCAAGAAAAGATTGCGATGCTGGAGTTATGACCGATTGAGGGTAGTCAATGATATTGGGATCCTCTAAGAACCCGGTTACTTTGATAGGACAGGTATGAACCAACCAACTGAAAGAGGGTAGTACCTAGACCTCATGCTGGCCTAAACTTTAAGGGCTTCTCTTGTGTGACTTGTGTGCCTTCGTACTTGACTATTTGCATGCTTGTTATCTGACACTTGAGCTTCTTGCAGGTGTTGTTTGTAGTCCTTAATTAGGACTCATAACAAGGTTTACCGAGTTTCTTGCAGGTTCTGTTTTTAGTCCTTAATTGGGACTCATGACAGGGTTTACTAAGTTTCTTGCAGGTTTTGGTTTGCAGTCCTTAATTGGGACTCATAACAGGGCTACTCACATTACCCCAAGCATACCATAACATCATACCATTGCATACATCCTAACCCATTTCAAGGATCTCAAGGGCTTGTGATGCAGGTCATGGTGAATCAACTATCCCAGCAAGGGGCAAAGAGGATTTATTTTCCTCTAGCCAAGGTAGTCAGGGGCTATGACCCACTTGATATGGTGAGCTTTGACACTTGAAGAAGGTTCCCCTAGCCAAGGTTGTCGGGGGCTATGACCCACTGGATATGGTGAGCCTTTGACCCTTGAAAAAGGACTCTCAACAAATATGAAGTTCCTTCAATCAAGCTACCGGATCCCAGCTCTAACAAATTTCTTGTTTACCCCGCGAGGTCCTTGAAAACATTACATGCATGTCATACTCATCATTGCATAACAGGTGTCTTTGTTGCAGGTCACTTACCTTTCCCGTTGTTTATTTCAGCAATGGCTTCCCAACAAGACAACCAGGATTTTCTTGCTCAAGAGACCAGGTTCGGAAAAACCCTCTTGAATCTATCCAAGGGGCAAGAAGAGCTACGGATACTTCTCATGGAGACCTTTGACAGGAACAGTGCTGAGGATGAAAGGCTGAAACACCTACAAGCTGAGGTGGATGCATTGAAGGTCCAGATGCTGGGGCAGGTGACTGCCATTCAAGGGTTAGCTCAAATACAAGATGAGCTCTGGTTCCTCGTCAACCAACTGCTTCGGGGTAACCAACGGGGGCAAAAGTCTAAGGGTAAAAAGCCAGTCATCGTTCAACCACCTTTGAGACAAGGAGGTAAGGGGAAAGCCCCTCAAATGGCTCCAGTGTCACAAATTCAACATCACAACCAACAAAAGAGCGAGAGAAGGCAGTTCACTCGGCTCAGCATGACCTTATCCCAGATATTGCCACAGTTGCTGGAGACCAAGCTGGTAACTCTAAAAGAAGCTCCGAAGAGCCAAAATACAACGTCACCGAAGTATAACCCCAACGCCCGCTGCGCTTATCACTCTGACAGCCCGGGGCATACTACAGATGATTGTTGGAGTTTGAAAAATAAGATCCAAGACATGATCGACGCTGGAGAGATTCAGTTTAAAGTACCCAAGACTCCCCACGTGATCACTGCTCCCTTGCCAAAACAGGGCTAGGATTGAGAAATTTTTGTTCATTCGAATGTTCAAGCTGCAATTGTCCTTTGTTCAAACATTTACTCATGTTAAACATTGTTATTTCATTAATGCATCGCATATGTCTGTTCTGAAATAATATATTCGTATTCACTAAATGCAAATCATTTTCATATTTTTTCTGATGTCAACTCTTGATCTAAAATTCTAAAGCCTCTTGAGGGAGGATGACGAAAACGATACCATAATCTACAGTATGCTTTTGAACAGACCCCGCTGATTAGGTACAGGCATTGTTTCAATCCCTAAACACTGGAGTTATAAGGAAGATAATCCCTCGTTAACCCCTCTGAGCCAAAGAAGTAGGAGTTTTTCTTTTCGAAATTTAAAACCCTTAATCATAACCTGGGGCAGGGTAGTTTTCTCAGTTGATCCAAGTGCATAATGAACAACATCAAATGAGGTCCTTACAAAACAAGGAAAGACAGTGATGGTTCCGAATAATCAATAAAGAGAGGCAGTTATTACTTCTCAAAATAAAAGCCCATTAAGTCAAAACCCATGAAGGAGACTTACAAAACTGGGGCATCCCGCTGACTGTAATTCCAAAAAAGGAAACAGGTCAGGAAAAAAAAGAAAGGGATAACAAAAATCAGACAAGAAAGAGGTCTTACAAACCCTCAACAAAAAAGGAATGACTGCCTATTCAAAATAAGTTATCAATATCTGAACCATCATTGGAACATCAGGGCAAAGACTCAAACAAGGTCTAACGTATGATCAACTGAGCTTAGGTTTGAAGAACATCACGAAGAACGGGGGGGTACAAATAATTTGAGCCTTTATCCTTTGTTTCTTAAACCGTGAACCAGGCCACGTTATAACCCTCAAAAGTCCTAGCTGAAGCATGGGTTAGTTCGAAAGCATACTGTTACGAAAGGTATCCTGACTCCTTAAGGTTCACCATAAAGAAGGAGTTGACATCGCGTTTTACAAACATTCATTTGTTTTATAAAAAAGAATGCATTTTCAAAATCTTCAAGACAGACATAAGCTTTGCATTTTTAACATAACTTTGTTTCCGTATGACCTTTTGTTTGAACAGCAGGGAAATTCGCACGATGAAAGCCTAGTGAACATAAGCACTTCCAATCAAGGGGCACAACATGATCATTGTCCATCATCTGGGGCAATTAAGTCAAGATTCGGAGAATCTCTCAAAGGCCAAATAGCCTGGGGCAAATCTCCGCCTGAGTCACTTGGGGCACTCCAACGACGAATCTTGCCTGATCAAACACCTTCTGGGGCATGACAAAACACTTCTAACAGGGGCAACTCCTTACATTCTGAAAGCACGGACATAGTCGAAAAAAATACTACGCATAATCAAAGACCCGCTAGGTTGACACACCTAGGCAAAAATAAGGGCTTCCCGGCAAACCAAAAGGGTTCGGGCAAAATGAGGGATGAAATAAAAAAATCTGTACACCCGGCAAGTCGAAAACCTGAAAAGGCGGCTTGGGCAAAAATGGGTATCCCGGAGGACTGAAAACCCGAAAGGGCGGCCCAGGCAAAAGTTAGGGATCAAAGCGTACGACTATGTCCTGTCATCTTGTCACCTACCCACCAGAAGAAGGTTTGCCCATCAATGGCTATCAGCATCTCACAGATCTTTCTCTCCCACCTCAGAAACAGGGGCAATAAAGAGTTGTCTAAACAATCTAATTGTTCTGTCCTCCAAGGTACCAAGGTGAGTTCAGCTAAAGAACATAACCAAATATCTTAATTCCCCAGAGAGTGAGCCAGCAAGACAATATACTCTCCTCAAGCAGTCAAGTTATCAAATCTTAAGGAAGTTGAGTATCCTCCAGCAGATCTCAACATTCCCCAGCAGCAATATACATATTCTTAACAAGCATTCCCGACAGTCTTGGTCTAAAGATTGTTCCCCGATGGCATATCAAACATTCAAAGGAATCACTTCCCCCGCAATTCAAAACTTCCCCAAGAGAGTCCAATCCAGTTTCCCCAGGAAAGTTGGAATTCACCTCCCCAAGCATTAAGCTTATCCCCAGTAGATTCTGGAAGCTTATCCCCACAAAAGCACGAACACGTCACCCGGCCTTATTCAAAGAGTTATTTCCTTACCAGGATATAACTGGGTTATCCTCAGCCAAAATCCATGGAAAGAACGTCCTCAACGAAGTCTTCTTATCCTCAGCGAAGTCTATCAACACTTCCAACGCAACAAGAGTATCGCTTCCCAGCAAGTTATTATCAACAACCCAGCAAAGTATCTCTCTCTCCACAGAGTATCGCTTCCCAGCAAGATCGTTAGAATACTTTCCTCCCCGCAGAGTTATTCCATTCGCCAAGTTTATTCCCCAACGGAGTTATCTTCTCCTACCGGTATTCTTGCAACTATCACCCAGCGGAAGCAAAATCTTTTCTTCAACATCAGCCCAGGAGTGACTTCCCGGCATCCGTCAAGGATTTACTTTCCTAGACGACAAAAAAATACATTCATGAACATCGCACTTCCATACATCATTATAGGATGCATAGACGCATCATATCTTACAAATCTCATTTACGTTGAGAACATCATTGCTTGGTCCATATCATGCATTGCATATGACTGACCTTTACCTTTCAGGAAAGATGCAGTTAAATTCTCAATCATATTTTAAGACCTAGACCGGTTCAGTTAATCGACTCCAAAGATTTCTTATCCAGTCCAAGGCCTTCTCTAGTCCAGCTAAATCGACCCCAAATAGATTTTTCTGATGAAGATTCAGTAGAAGTTATCAAAGGTTTTTCTCAATGTTTGCTTTTGAGATTATAATTTCCTATGGTTCTCTCCCCAACGGTGCGGAGATGATAATTCCACCCCAGGTTTTTCTCAAACGTCCGCTTTTGAGATTATAATTTCCTATGGTTCTCTCCCCAACGGTGCGGAGATGATAATTCCATCCCAGGTTTTTCTCAAACGTCCGCTTTTGAGATTATAATTTCCTATGGTTCTCTCCCCAATGCTGCGGAGATGATAATTCCATTCCAGGTTTTTCTCAAACGTCCGCTTTTGAGATTATAATTTCCTATGGTTCTCTCCCCAAATCTGCGGAGACGATAATTCCATTCCAGGTTTTTCTCAAACGTCCGCTTTTGAGATTATAATTGCCTATGGTTCTCTCCCCGATCCTGCGGAGATGGTAATTCCCACCAAGATTTCCTCAAATTGCTGTTGAGGTTAAGGTCATCCAAGGTTCTCTTACCGTTCCTGCTGAAGTAGTAATCACCCCTGGTTCATTCATCATCTTTTGAAACTCCAGATTCAGCTCCTGTAACCAGTCAGGACATATCTATACAAAGCATCTGAAGACCAACTCCTGCAACATGTCAGGTACTCATTTTTCTTTTGCAGGTACGCAAGTTCTCGCTAAGGAATCCCTTACGCGATCAATATCCAGATGGCATCTATAAGCCCATCCACCTTCCATCACCTCTTAGCATGGCATCTATAAGCCCATCATCCTATCCATCAATCTCTAAATGGCATCTATAAGCCCATTCCATCATCACTGCTACTATGTGAGCGCAAATTTCTGGGCACTCTAGTGTTCAATCATCTTCCACCTTCGGATTACGAAAGGCACGTCAGCCAATCTGCATCCTCAGGTCTAAGAAGATTGAACAGGGGCAACTGTTGTACCCCAAAATTTTCCCTCCCATATTCTTCAAGAAATTGCCAAGTCAAGCTTCAAAATTCCCCAAGGGTTGCACAGTGTAAGAGCCTCCTAAGCAGTCAAAATTAGGGTTTTGGTTCTGATCAAGAAAATGAAGTTTCCAAGGGTCCAATCAAGTCCCACATGCCAATAAATATGGTCAAGCATCCTCATACCAAGTTTCAAGACTTTCAGCACAAAATTGCACAGTCAAAAACCCTAATTGCACTACAGTCAACTGTAGGGGCAAAATGGTCATTTGACAGTCAAAAGTTCAAATTTTTGGTCAACATCTCATTTTGAAGCCACAAACATCATTTGATCAATGCTTGATCATGATTCTCAAAGCTTGGCTCAAAAATCATCAAGATGCAAAAGTTTCCTTATTTGGACAGTTGAAAAAGTCAACTGTAAATTGACCAGGGCATAACTTTCACATGGATTATCAGAAAAATTCCATCCAATGCTCATCTTGAAGGGGAAGACATTTCCTACAACTCATCTTCACACTCCAAGTCCAAGAAATTCTCTCACAAAAAGTTATCAATTTCAACATTATAGGTCATTTTCAAAAGTCAACAAAAAGGGACTTTAAGTCAAAGACCATAACTTGAGATTGGTAAATCAAAATGACATGGGACCAAAGACATTGGTTATAGGACTTCAAGACCTTTCCAAAATGTCCAAGAACATGATCAAAGCTTACACATTGAGCAAGATATGCATTGGAGAAGTTGGGAAATTTTTGTGAAATGGCCAAAATCATTTATCCTTGAAATTTCATTTTTTGACAAAAAGGGCCCACTTTTTCCACTTGAATTAACTTGGCCATGCTTCCCACGTGTCCCACCTTTTATTTCAAATTTTTAATTTAATTTTTTCATTTTTAATTGATTTTATTGGATTTAATTAACTTTAAATCTTTTAAAATCAAAGGAAAATCAAAAAGTTTAATTAAAAGGAATATTTGGTCTTAACTAACTTTGACTCATCATTATGCAACTTCCCAATTTCGTTTCAAGGCCAAATGGAGCAATATTTCAAAAATTGGTTCAAAAAGGAAAGTTTGTTAAGGGAGTTTATGTTAAAATCTCAAGCTTGAATGCATGGTATGATGAGCCTTAATGTTGATCAGAATCACCTACATAACCTAGAGAAAACTATCACAAGGGAGAAGAAAAAAACGTGAGAGAGAGGCAGCCAAGAGAAATTTCTTTTCAAAAATTCCAAAGAATTGCACTAAGATCGAACTCAAGGATTCAGCCATCCACAAGACCTCCCACCCATCCTATCGTGATCTACAGGCAAAATAAGGTATAAACACACTCTTTTCATATAACCATGCATGTTGAAACTGTAGCTACATGAACATCCATTTTGCAGAATTTCCATGGATCGTATTTTTGATTATAGCTTGATTTAATCCCTACTAACCATACCTTTGAGTTCAAGTGGATGTTTAGAGCAGGTCTGGGCTATCGCTTGGGATTTTTCGTGGCCAAAACGTGAACCTCCATGGCTAGGGTTCAGATTATGTGGAATTGCGTTTTGATGAAAACAGGCCCATTTCCTTTTTCCCTTGAATTTATTTTCTTTTCTATTTTATTTTAATTTATTTAATTTGCTTTTTTATTAACAAAATTATTTTTTCTTTTTATTTCAAAAAATCACAAAAATATTCTTACCCAAATAAATTTTAGATTTTTCTTTTTTTCTAAATTTAATTAATTAATTAGGTTTTTTTATTCTAGGAAACTCTAAATTATTTTGCAATATTAAAATTGATTAGACTTAATTAGATTGTAAATACTAATTTAATTAGTTTTATTTCTTAATATAAAAACCAAAAAAATCAGGAAATCATAAAAGAGGTATAAAAATATTTTATTTAATCAATTAATAGTTCCATTTTTGTAAATAAAATTCAATAATTAATTTAGTTTTGATTTTAGGTTATTAACTTTAATGCTTTTTTTAATAACTAAAAAATATAAAAAAATAAGTCTTTAGCACATTTTCATCTTTTTAAATAAATATTTTATTTTCTTATTATAATTATTATTAACCATTAATTAATTTCGTAAATACTTGTAATTAATCAATTAGGTTTAAATTAGATTTAACTTAGGTAATTTTTCTTTAATAAATTAAAAAACAATTAGAACTAGAATTATTTGACTTTTAATTAATTTAATTTTCTTTAAATCCACAAATCCAAAAAACATAAAAAATAAGTCATTTCCTTTATTTAACTTAATTATTTTAATAATTTTATTTTAATTCCGTTAAAGGGTCCAACGCCCTCGCATTCGATTACATCTTCGTTTCGCGCGTTTTATTTATTTCTTTTTGTGAATATAATGTACTTGCTCCAAAGCCCTGTAATAGTTAATTAGACATTTATTTTCTGCATTTTATTTTAAATCGGGTCTGGATTAATTTGGCGTTGTAGACCCGCGCCTTTGTAATAGCGTAGGACCTTTATCTTTCCCGCACTTTAAATTCCCGCACCTTTTAACTGTTAAACAATAACATGAAAGAATGAATGCCCAAAAATAAAAATAAAGCGTAGATCACCAATGCATGAACAAGACAAAAATAACTGAATCAGACACACAAATCACACACCACCCCTAGGGTACGCCTCACTGTTGCCTTGCCTCGAAAGGTGATCGTCGAGTAGAGGATGTCTTAGTAAGTCCTCATGATCCGGGAACCTGGCATGAGGGTAGCTTCTAAGGTGTCTTCCCATTGCTCTGGTGATCACCATGTCCCGAACCTCGAATTGACCCGAACACCTCCAACGGTGGTGCTACCTACCTCTCAATGGTGGGATGGCACTACTTTAAGGAAATTTACACAGACGAATTCCTTAGGGTGGGTAGGTTCTCGTAGATACTTGCTCTAATCTCAAAAAACAAATCAAAAATACTTTTCGCACCAACACATTTTCAAAAGCTTTCGAAAGCAATTTTTCAAACACTCTTGAGGACCGATACAAGAGTCGAACTGGAATTTTCAAAGAAACTTTTTAAAACCCACATTGAAAAGCAAACAAACCATTTTTGAAAACACAATGAGCAAGTATCTAAGAGCCCATGGATAACCATGGATAGAAAGGGTGCTAATACCTTCCCTTTCTATAATCTACCTCCCGAACCGAGAGCAATCTCTTTAAGGGATTTTTCTGTGCTTTTGTCCTTTCCATTTGGAGAAAATAAAAGACGGTGGCGACTCTTGCTTCCGCGACATTTCGCGAACCAGCGTTAAACAGTCAGTTACAGATCCACCGATCACACCATGGCTACTAAAGTCCCCTCCCTTTTCTCTAGTTTGCAATAGGTGTGATGAGACAATAAAATATTTAATTATTGAGTAAAAAATGAAAACTTTGAATGAAATGGGACATATTTATGATTCATAAGTCCAAACTACAAATCAATAAGATGAGAAGTTTGGCTAGCTATTTTTGTAACATTGTTGGATCATTCATTTGGTTTCTCAAGGATTTATAATTTCTGACAGAATACTCAAGGGGACTTGCTTTTCACTTCAAGTCTGGTTTTGTTGATATTGGTGAGGAGGAATTGTTAAGCCTTTATCAAATCAAGGAGCCTATATTCACCACATGCCAAATCATTGAGCATCCAAATATTATTTAGAGTTGGTTTTATACTAATTATTTAGAGAATAGTTAGATAAGTCAGTGTGTTATGTTGTCCAAAGTGGAGATCAAGAAGGCTCTTTCCAACACGATTCCCCAAATATTTAAGGAAATAATGATAAATGCATAAACACGCTTAGACAAACAATCTGACATACCCATCGCACCATTTCTAAATATTATAGTTGGAGCAACATTTTTATTCAGTTCTGGAATCGTAAAATTGACAACCACAAAAGCTGTGGTGATTCATATTTCGTAGCATTCAAAACAAACAAAACAATGCAAAACATGAGCACAAAAACTAAAACCATCCTCATACATGAAATCATATATAAGATTTTCCCTCATCATCCTCCTCATCAAAACAAAGATGTTTCCCTTTCGACATCGACAATCCCTTCAAATGCAACACATTAGACTCATAATCACCACCACCAACACTTTCATCTTCTTCTTTTTTCAAAATCTCATCATCACTGTCATAAACAAACCTTATATGTTTCCCAACAAATTTCAGAACCGCTTTTTAATTCACATTAACCTTGTTCAATCCTTCACACAGTTCATCAACCCCCAAACCACATTCATAATCATCTTCATCAACATCATAATAGTCCTCTTCATCATCATCGTCATCATCATCTTCCTTAGCTATTTCTTCCTCCACATCATCTTCTTCATTGTTACTGTCATTCACTTGCATTGACCAGATGGGTGCATCATCATCAACACTGCAGCTTCCAACAAAACTCCCTTGTGTTGTTACTTCCTGATAACTCTCCTCAGAGTTGTATTCTTCAGACACTTGAGATTTTTCTGAGAAATCCAAGGACTTTTATATCTCATACTTTTCATCTTCCTCCATATTCATCACTTGAAATAAATTAAAAAACTGATTAATTATACAATCTATAAAACAAAATCATTCAAGAGTTATATAGATTAAGATATAATTGTGCCTACTTTCATTAACCTGTTCTATAAACTAAACTTCTCCCAAAGTACTATATACACAAAATATGATAATTGCGGGTACTAACAAAATTTATAGGATGAATTACTAATCAGTATTGGGGAGTAGAGTTGACAATGACACTTATTTTATGATAAAAGACTAAAAAACATAATTACCAGATCGAGGAGTGCAGGTTGAGGTGAGTGAGTCAAGACTCTAGCTGCCAAAGCAGTAACCAGAACAGTGGCATATCCAGACAGCACATACCATATGCATTTGTGCCCCTTTGAAGAGTGTAACTCACTCAGATTTATTGTATCCCCACTCTTGTGATAATCAAATCCAAGGACCAAATCCAGGAGCATACCTAAGATAGCCTACAAAAGGTAAGCAAAATTTATGAAGCACCAAATGCATAATTTTAGAAGAACCAAGACAGTCAATTTTTTTTAAAATCAGAATAAGCTTAGGTCAATACGAAACTATAATGGCATTTTAAGATTTAAACCGCAATATTTATTTGACAGTGTGTATTCAAACACATGTGATACACTTCGACGTTTATAACACTTTGATCATAATATTGCACAACTCAAAGCAGAAATTTCACTTAAATCAATGTGGATGTAGTAGAGGAGAAGTTTCATGTGGATTGTTGCATTGCTAAACACCAACCTCCATCAGAAACAACATGTATAGAGAAAATACAGTGGGAACTATGATAATTATCTAAGCACTTGGGAAACTCCCTTAAAATCTAGATATCAAAGGAGCAGAACCAAACAACTTAAATACTCAATTCCCTCGCATAGCACTTCCTCTATTATTCTTCCAAATTCTTCAATTCCCACTTTTTTTTTGTCATTTCTTACCTCCTCCTAATGATGTATTATTGGAAAACCAATTACCACATGTAACACGGTGGGGGAACTGACTTGGGATGTTTTGCGTTTGATCGCAATTGTGCGGATAGCAAGAGTTTCCACCGACTTTTCTTTTATCCAATAAAGGAAAGGGTGAAAAGAACAGGAAAGACCTTTGAGATTATTTTCTTGAGTTCGGGGGGTAGATTATGAAAAGGGAAGGTGTTAGCACCCTTTTCATCCATAGTTATCTATGGGCTCTTAGTTGCTTGCTAGATCACTTGCTTTTGTTTGAAAGTGTGTTTTATGGTGGGTTTTGAAAGTATTTTTGAAAAGCGCCTTTGTTTAGGCAAATTTTGTAATGATTCTCGTCTGTATAAGAATGTATACAAAGTGTTGGACTTTTGAAAATATTTCATGTTTTGAAAGTGTTTGGTATATTTGAAAAGATCTTTGTTTTTGAGGATGGATTGTGAGCAAGCAACTAAGAACGTTTCTACCTACTCAAAAGTCTTTCGTTCATTTCTCTCTTCCTTTGACATTGATATCTTACCATTGATTGGTAAGAAGCTCTATCTTTGGATGTAAAGGGACGGGCGTGGGTCATCGTATAGACATGATAGCAATATTGTGAGATATCTTAGCATTTTTCTTGAGGAACTAAGATCATCTGTAAGGCAACATTAGAAGCGTCATCGAGGAACTCTGATATTGTATTTTTCGATTGTTTTTGCTAAGACGTCTCACATGCATAACATGACCATTTTCATAAGGCAACAAGTGGAGATAACCCTAGAGATGCAAGTGTGCAAGTGTTTGTATTTAATGCTTGATTTGTCTTGGATTAGTGTTTTCTAAGATTGATTTTATATTCTCATACAAATCCTAATTACTAGCATTTATATGAAAGCGATAAATTGCGGAAAGTAAATATTCTACGCTATTACAATCACTAGGGGATGGGGTGCACAAATTTACAAATGGGGGTTGCAAGAAATTAAAGTCCTAATTATCTATTACAACCATATTTAAATAATGTACAAGAATTGAAATGTAAAATAGATTTGTTTTGTTTTGGTTAAGAGAAGAAATAAATTTGCTTAAGGAAATGTTTTTAGTCTTTTTGTTTTAAAAGAAATAAAATAAAGCATGTGGATATAAAGTATTTTTTGGTGTTTTTGATTAATGAAAATAAAGTGATGATGAAAATAATAAGGGAATAAGAGTTAGAGTCAGCGCGTTGCTGAAAGAGGAGAGAGCAGAAGTTCCGACACAGGCGCGCTGCAAATCAGAAAGTAAATGTTAGTGAAAAAGGGAAAGCCAGAAGTTCTGGATCCGGACGCACTAAAGTTCTGGGGTTGCTGGGAACAAAGGAAAGCCTAGAAGTTCTGATTTGTTGAGAAAGCCTAGAAGTTCTGATTGCTTGAGAGAGCCTAGAAGTTCTGATTGTTGGAAACCTAGAAGTTCTAGTGTTACTGGCAAGCTAGAAGTTATGATAATGGGTCAATGAGGTGTCATTGTCGTTGGATGGGAATATCTAGAAGTTATGGTCCGGGAGTACTATTTTGACAAACAAATGGGAGGGGATTTATCTAGAAGTTCTGGTCCATGGTTATTGTCTGAGACATAATGGGGTAAAAATGTCAAGAAATGTACATAAAAAGATGTTTCTGGGGCTAGAACTCAGGACCCTTAACACTAATGCCTTATATGCGCGCTCTCTACCACTGGGGTGGCTATACATCTGGTATTAGAAACAAAAATATAAACATATACTACAAAGTAAGTTCTGATGATGAACTTCATCTTCCTCTTCGTGCCAACCAGAATATTTGCAACTTAGTAATTTCTTAATAAAAATGGAAAATGCAAACATATAAGTTATGGCAAATTTCATCATGGTTTCAGAAATACAAAGCCTCAACACTGTAAACCAGAAGCAAGCATGAACTTTGCTAATCCTAATTCTGAACCGTAATTTCCTCAAGGAGTTCTGATCTGAAATTCTCTCTACTTAGGCCATATAAATGAAATCTATAAATATGTACAGAATCAAAGTCATGATATATACATTGTATCTTTGAAAACGCAAGCCTAACAATGCCTAAGTAATGAGATAAAAATCAGAAGAAACTTACCTTGCAGCTGGAAATTGTTCTGTGAATTAGAGCATGGTTCAGACTGTTGTGATGTTCTGATCAGATTTCTCAAGTTCTCAAAAAGCTAAAGAAACTCTTAACTTGAGCTATGATTGGTGGGAAAGTTCTTGAGCAGTCAAGGTGCAAAGTTCTGTTTTGTTTTTTGAAATAGAGAGTGGTGAATACTGTTTTACAGTTTGAAAACAGAAGTGGGGAAAGTTTCTATGTGTATTCTAGAAATTGTATGGATGATTTGGTCAAGAAACACGCAAGGAAAATTAGAGTTTGGATGCAAAAATCAGAAACTAGCAGGTTTTGTGTTTGGGCTGTAGTTTCAGGTTCTTGGGAACTTTCAGCAAGGTTTCAAGGCTTTTTTCCAATCTTTTCGACCTCTCTAACAGTTGCAAATGAAGTTTAATTTATAGGCAAAGGATTTAGAAGCTTGGAGAAGTCAAGAGTACAACCATCATGTGTTATGGATCGTTGACTTGTTTTTGAAGCAAGTTAAGACAAGCAAGTTTCAAGGAAAGGTAGGGTGGTTAGCAGCTTTAATCACGACTAATCTGATTTTATAGGAATGATTTGTGGAGAAGTACACTCAGAAGCAAAGTAAAGTATGGGTTCAAAATAAACTTTGTACAAAAGTTTTCTTTTCAAGGACAGTAGTGGTACTTTCATGCCACACATGGGAAGATCTTTTGGATAAAGGCTTAAACATTGGGATAAAGACTCAAAAGTGGATGTAAGCATTAAATGATGATGATATTTAACAAGCAAGAAAGCCTGCAACACGTGATTATGAAGGATAGCTTGAAACTGGATCCGAAGTTCAGCATAAACGTAACTTAGAACAAATGCCAACTTCTGATCTTTGATTCTTTCTGCTCCAGCATGATCTGAAGGAGTTCTCAGACTTTTTAGAAAGCTTGTAACATGCTTTGTAACTCCTATTTGAATCATCTTTGCAAACTCTGATTGTGCCTACGTGAAAACTGACCCACAAGTTCTAATCAAATTCTGACTTGGAAATGCTCAGAATTTACTAAGTGTTTTAGTTTCATGGACGTGTCTTCAAGAATTTATAACTTGAAATCCCAGCATTTCTAGGAGAAGTTCTATTCTGCAATTTTTTAGACCTTATTGAGATCTTCAACTCTTGCGTCAGAATTTCTTCCTGAATCAACTTGCATCATGATGAAAATTTGGCCAGAAGTTCTGAACTTATCATACTTTCTTAACACTTAGAAAAATTTCTAAGTGTTTAGAACTTTGACTTTTCCAAAGTAATTTTGACTTTTGATTTTTTAGATGAACCAAACTTCTTATTGTACCTTATCTTGATGAAATGTGATTCTTGAAACTTAATTTTGATTAAAAGTCAAAGTTTGACTTTTCAGTGTGCATTTTGACCATTTTGCCCTTGTGTCAATTCCAAACCTAAATTGATGTATTAGTGTTGCGAACTTGGTTCATGGAATATCTTGTGAGAAATTTCTTGAGAAATGAGAGAGAAAATTTTGGGGTACAACAGCTGCCCCTGTTCAATCTTCTTGAACTGAAGAGTTAGATTGGCGAGTCTGCCATTCGTGACTTTAAGGTGGAAGATGATTGAACACTAAAGTACCCAGAAATTTGCACTCGATGATGTGTTAGTTGACCGTGTAAGGAATGGGCATAGAGATGCCATTCAGAGTGACTGGGGAAAGTATCAGGATAAATATTTTGGTTGATTTATGCTGAAATAGTAGATGTCTTTTGCCTGATGATTTTTCCTGTAAGGAAAATGATTAGTTGCATGCAGATGTATGTATGGCGTAATGATGTTTTCAAAGTAAATGAGATTATGATGTATGCATTTGTCATGTATGTGTTATGATTTATGAATGTGATGCATTTATTGCAGCGTGTCTTTGTCTAGGAAAATAAATCCTTGACAATATGATGGGGAACCTTGGGACGCTGAATCCCGAACCGCTGTTGGAGAGTAAGTGTATCTTCAACTTTATTTAGAATGTTTCCGCTGGTGTGATACGGTGGGAGAACTGACTTGAGGGTTTTGCGTTTTATTGCAAATGTTGCGGTTTAGCAAGAGTCGCCACCGACTTTTCTTTTATCCAAAAAGGAAAGGTGAAAAAGCACAGGAAAGACCTTTCGAGATGTTTTCTTGAGTTCGGGGGTAGATTATGAAAGCGGAAGGTATTAGCACCCTTTTCATCCATGGTTTTCCATGGGATCTTAGTTACTTTCTAGATCACTTGCTTTTGTTTGAAATTGTGCTTTGTGTGGTTTTTGAAAGTATTTTGTAAAGAGGCCATTGTTTAGGCAATCTTTATAATGATTCTCGTTCGTAAGAATGTATACAAAGATGTTTGATCTTTTGAAAATGTTTTCAATTTTGTAAGATGTTTGAAAGTGTAGGTGTTTGTTTTGAAAATAACAAGGATGGTTGTTTTGAAATGGAGCAAGTAACTAGAAGTAAACCTACCTTCTCAAAAGGTATTAAATGTACTTTTTCTTTTCCTTGGGATGTTGCCATCTTACCATTAATTTGGTAAGAAGCCCCATCGTTGGATGTGAAGGGACGGGCGCGGGTCATCGTATAACCATGATTAGCAATGTTGCAAGGCATCTTAGCATTCTCTTTTAGGGACTAAGATCATTTGCAAGGCAACTTAGATAGCGTCATCGAGGGACTATGATCTTGTATTCGTTTGTTTTTGATAAGATACCTCACATGTGTAATATGGCCATTTTTCGTAAGGCAACAAGGGAGATTACCCTAAGGGTGCATGTGTCCAAGTGTGTTATTTCATGCTTGATTTTGTCTTGAATTATGGTTTTCTATTTGATTGATTTTATCTTCCCATACACATCCTAATTACTAGCATTTACATTTTAAAGTGATAAATTGCGGAAATGTAAAGTCCTACGTGTTGTACCCCAAAATTTGCCCTCTAATATTTCTCAAAACATTGCAAGAAAAATCTCCAAGTGGCTCAAGGTAGCTCAAGAGTGGGTCAGACAAGTCATCTCATAAGGCAGTTTTCCCTAAATTAGGGTTTTGTGTTGCATCAAGATCCTTGAATCCAAATGACCTCAAGTGCTCCCCAATGTCCTAATATGTTCTCAAGGTCATCCATGTCAAATTTTAAGCCTTGCAGAGGAAGTTTGCTCAGTCAATTGCTCAAAAGGTCCAAAAATCGACTGTGCTAGGGCAAAAGTCAATTGTGGCCTATAAACAGTCAAACTTCAAGATTTTTTGCTAACATTCTGATTTTGAAGAATATTTCATCATTTGATCAAGGGTTGATCATGATTCATCAAGGATTGCTCAAAATTCATCAAGACTCAAAAGTTGCTAAATTAGGGTTTTGTAGGAAAAGTCAACTCAACTTTGACCAAGCATAACTTTCTCATACTTTATGAGAAATGACCCATCCAAATCTCATTTTGAATAGTATGCAATTCTCTACAATCCATATTCATACCCAAAGATCAGAAAATGCACTCACAAGAAGTTATTAATTTGGACATTATAGGTCATTTTTGAAAGTCAACAAAAACACCTTTTTTTCCAAAGCTTATAACTTGAGTATGGAATATAAAAATGATATGAGACCAAAAGGGTTGGTTAGAGGAAATCTCAAGATTTCTAAAAAGTCCAAGAACATTTCCAAAAGTTCAAAATTGAAGAAGTTGTGCATTGTTGAAGTTGGACATTTTTGCAAAATTGCCAAAAGTCAACTATCCCCAAAACTTCAAATTTTGTCAAATGGGCCCATTCTTTTCCACTTGATTTGAGCTTGCATCATTGTCCACGTGTCCTAGCTTCAGCCATGAGCCAATATCTTATTTTTATTATTTAATTTGATTTTTAATTGAATTTATTCATTTTAAATCAAATAAAATCAAATAAAATCATATCAAATCAAAAGTATTTATAACTCATGATTTTTTTGGTTGCTTTAGGATTTGAATACAGCTATTATGTGAATCAAGTTCTCATCAAGTGCATTGGTTACGAGAAGATATGACTTAGGCCAAATTTAGAAGGTTGTAATGGTGGAATCAAATCAAATTCATGAGCATTGATGTGGAGAGATTTGTACCAAGTTTCTTACCCTAATGCAATATACATTACATAAGGAAGGCAAAGGCATGAAAATAGTGGTTGGAGGCTGCAAGAATAGGCAGAACAGAACTTGAAAAAAGCACCAAAAAGCTTGAATTCGAAACCATACTTAGAGGCAATTTCAGAAGCTTAGACCGGTCCCAATTGTTTCCTGGACGTACACTGAATCTTCTTGGATCAAGAGCAAGCGTTCTCACATACCACAAAGCACTGTAAGTGTCACGATAATCACCTTGGTTCTTGAATTCGTGATTCATCATTCTTGCATCATTTGAATAAATCTTTGGCTTATTTATACTCCTCACAACATTTGCAAACATTTGGCATTATCCAATTGCGTTTTTCTGGCCTAAATGAAGAACCCCCATAGCTAGGGTTCTTCGTTTTTGTTTTAGGATTTTCTTTTTCAGGGAAAATTGGGACTAAAGAAGGGCATGGTTGCACTCAGGAGAAGAAGACAAACCCAACCATGCCTTTGCAGATCATTTTTGTTGCCTGGAATTGATTTTTTGGATCAAGCTGCGTTTTTAGCTGCAGATTCAAATCCGCAGGTAAAATTACAGTAGTGGAAGGACAGGGACGAGTGCGTGTCAGCTTCTGGTTGGCCCATTCAAATTGTTTTTCGCGCATTTTTTTATTCTGACCAATAATTGCATTTTTATTATATTATTATTATTATGTAATACATTAACAAATGAAGCAAATCAGTCTAGTGGCAAGCGTGCATTGGTGATCACCCTCAGGACCTGGGTTCGAATCCCAGGTCCCCCACTTTCTTTGTTATTTTCATTCTTCAGGTAATTACATGCATATTCAAGCGCGCAGAACACCATACGCCTTCACATATCCAGTTGCCAGATGGCCCAAGGCCAAATCTGATGGCCAATAATTGATGGTTCACCATAGACAAAGTCCATGCACGCCTACTGGATCTCAAAAGTCAAACAAGGCCAATACATTTGGGCCTCAGCATTTCTATTCACACCATGGAAACAGGCCCATACTCCTTTCTCTCATATTATTTTGCTTATTTGTTTTATTTCATTAATTGCCTAATTATTTTTATTTAATTTACTAACCAATTAAAAAATTCTTTTTTTTATAAAATAAAATCACAAATATTTTTTTTTATCAAATTAAACTTTAACTTTTATTTTTTATTAATAAATACTAATTAAATTAATATAGGTTCTTAATTAGAATAACTTTAACATTTTTGTAAATAATTAAAATTAACTAGACTTAATTAAGCTTTTACTAATTCAATTAATTTTTATTTCTTTCTTAAAATACCAAAAATCCAAAAATATTTATTTTTATTAATTTATTTATTAATTTATTTATTAATTTAATAATTAATTTAGGATAGTTTCTTTCTTAAAATAAAAACAACGAAAAAATCTTTTCTTTAATCAAAAAGGGTCAAAACCCTAGAACTTGCACTCGATTTAATTTCCCGCACGCTATTTATTTATTTCTATCATACTAATGTATTTGCCTCTGGTTTGTAATAGTAAATAGGACCTTTATTTATTTTTTTATCGCTTTATTTATTTTTAAAGGGTTTGTCTTTGGCGATGTAAATACCCGACGCCTTGTAATTTAAATTCCGCAATTTATTTTCCGCAAAATATAACTGTTAGATGTTTGATAATAGGGGATGCATGACAAGACTGAATGTTTTAACCTAAAATCAACTTAGATCACCCATAACATGTACAAAAATAAAAATAAACTAAAAACGACACACTCGCACATGCACACTCTTAGGGTATACCCCACTTAGTTGCCTTCATACGCGGTCATTGAGTATAGGTCACTTTAGAGGTCACCCTATTGTCTAAAGATCATAGTCGCCTCGAAATGGTTGCCTTGGATATTGTTGCCTCAAAACAAATGATCTAAGATATTAGGGTAACCGCTAAGGCGTCCTAACATTGCTTTAGTGATCGTAAGCCCCTCATTCGAATTGACCCTCAAATTCCAACGATGGTGCTACCTACTCATCAATAGTAGGATAGCATTGTCTAAAGGACATTAGCATAGAAGAATTCCTTTTTCGAGTAGGTAGATGGTTCTTAGATACTTGCTCTTTCCAAACAAATTTTTCACACTTACACTCCTTTATAAACAAAGTTTTCAAAAACACTTCATTACACTCTTGAAGACAAAAGCAAGAGTTAAATCGAAGTTTTCAAAACAAAAACTTTTTCAAACCCACAAGCACAAAGAAAGCAATTTTGAAAACAATTGAGCAAGTACCTAAAAGCCCGTGGATAACCACGGATAGAAAGGGTGCTGATACTTTCCCTTTCTATAATCTACCCCCCGAACCCGAGAAATATCTCGAAAAAGGAATTTTTCTGTGCTTTTTTCCTTTCCTTGTTGGATCAAATAAAAGTCGGTGGCAACTCTTGCTTACCGCGACATTTTGCGAAAACAAACGCAAACCAGCATTCCAAATGCATTCAGTTCTTCCCACCGTATCACACTATGCTATTACAATATTTAGGGGGTAGGGGTACAAGTTTATGAATGGGGGTTGAAAATAAGAATAAAGTCCTAAATCACTATTACAACCATATTAAAGTGCATAGAAATGTACAAGAAAATGTGAAATGGACTTGTTTTGTTTTAAGAAAATATTTTTGGTCTTTTATTTTAAGAAATAAAATAAAGTATGAAATAAATATTTTTGATGTTTGCTGATTAATGAAAATAGCACATGATAGCAAAAATAAATAAATAATAATAAAAAAAGGAAAAGAAAGAAAGAAAAAAAAGGGAATCAGTGTATTGCTGATAAAAATAAAATCAGAGGTTCTGACCCTGGCACATTGCAAAACAGAAACCTGTTAGTGAAAATGTATGAGGTCAGAGGTTCTGACCCTAGCACACTGCAAAACAGAAACATGTTAGTGAAAATGTATGAGGTCAGAGGTTCTGAACCCACTGGGAACACAGTAATTTTCAGAAGTTCTGATATTACTGGTAACAAAACAGGCTCCAGAATCGTTGGTACCAATGACAGAACTTGGTCTCTCTCTCTCTCTATGCTAGTCAGAACATCTATAATTTGGTTATTTCTCAATAAAACAGAAGACATGCCTAGGACAGTTACAGTAGGTGTCATAGTGTTTCAGAAATAAGGAATATCAGAACCATAAATCAGAGGCAAGTATGCCTTTGCTAATCCTAACTCTGAGTTCTAGTTTCTTCAAGAAAGTTCTGAACTAATTCAATCTCTACTTAAGCAGGCAGATGGATTAAATCTCAGAATATGTACGACATCAGAAACAAGATATCTACATTGTATTTTTGAACATGTAAATTTGATAATGCTTAAGTAGTATGGTGAGAGTCAGCAGAAACTTACCTTGCAGCTGGAAGAATTTCTGTGAACTGGAGTCAAACTCAGCTCTGATGATGTTCTGAACAGCTTCTTCACGTACTCAGTAAGATGAAAGTTTCCAACTTCTGGGGATGGAAAGGGGGTGATGTTCTGACTTCTTTGAATGAATGGATGGAGAGTATGTAGTAGTGTGAATACATAAGTTATGATAGTTTACAACGTGTGGGTCAGAAACTGTATGGATGGTTTTTAGTCAAGAAATATTTTGAGAACAAATGGAGTTTGAAAGCATGGGATCCAAAGTTAACGGGTTTTTGTGTGTTATGTTTATAGTTCTTGAAACTCTAGGAATTTTATGGACATTTCTCCGTGATCAATGGTGTTCTATTTATAGGCAAAGCTTTGTGGGTTTTAAAAAGTCAAGTGGCGCCAACATCATACACTAGATGCTGACTTGCTCTTGAAGAAAGTTCAAAAAAGGTGTGATAGTTGACAGTTTTTAGCCTAGGCTGGAATAGTAAGCAGGGATTAAGGAAAAGTGAAACCCATAAGCGAAAAGTAGCGCATGGACCCATACCTAAATCTGCACAAAGGTATTTATATGCTACACGTGGAGAGACCCTTTGGACAAAGACCCAAAAGTGGTTGTGAGCATTAAATGATGATGAGATTTGTCAAAAAGCAAAAATCCTGTAATATGAGATTTTGCATCATTACTTAACTCTGGGCCAGAAGTTCCATTTCAGCATAGTCTAAAACAACGCACCCAAGTTCTGATCTTAGTATCTTGTTGCCTCAGCAAGTTCTGAGGGATCCTCAAGCTTTCCAGCATGCTCTGAAAGAGCATTCAGACTTTCTATCATGCTTTATAAACTTCTGTTTTTACCCTGGCAAACTCTGACTGAGCTTGCGTAGATGCTGAAGAGCCATATTCTGACTGAAGGCTATGTGTTGAACTAAGTTTGCAACTTCTGACTGCACCTGCCTGGAGGTTGGTTCAGAAGTTCTGAAGTGTCATTTTTCTTAAATACTTAGAAAGATCCCAAGTATTTAGAAATTTGGCTTTTCCATAGTAAATTTGACTTTTGAACTTTTTAGATGGAACAAACTTCCTATTTCAACATGTTTTGATGAAATATGATTTTTGAGATTTGATTTTGATCAAAAGGTCAAAGTTTGGCCTTTCAGCGTGCAAATGACCATTTTGCCCTTGTGAGTGATTTTCTTGAAAAGTTGATTGCTCAAGGCTTGGAATTGGATGGAAGTAAACCTGAGGATCCAGGGTGATTTTTCTTGAGAAAATTAGAGGGCAAATTTTGGGGTACAGCAGTTGGGAATCTGTGTTTTATTGTTTAAGGAGAAATCCGCTGGGGAATATTGACTTTGGCTCTTTGCATGAGGAAACTCGGTGGGGAGTGTTGATTTATGCTTGGAGGAATAAAGTTCAGGAATTTTGGTTATCCATTTCTCTACTGGGGAATTATTCTTGACTGGCGAGCATCAGAAGTTAGCTGTTATCTAGACGAAATCCATGCTTGGCTGCAATTTGTTAGGGATAATGAAGTTGACTGTTATCTGGTCGCATTCCAGGCTTCGCAGTGAATTACCGGGTAAGATTAAATTAATTGTTATCTGGTTGGATTCCAGGCTTCACAAAAAAGATGAAGTTGAATTGATATCTGGTCGGGTCCAGGCTTTGCAGTAACTTGCTTGAAAGGATGAAGTTGAACTGATATCTGGTCGAGTCCAGGCTTTGCAGTAACTTGCTTGAAAGGATGAAGTTGAACTGATATCTGGTCGGGTCCAGGCTTTGCAGTAACTTACTTGAAAGGATAAAGTTAAACTGATATTTGGTCGGGTCCAGGCTTCATAGTAACTTGCTTGAAAGGATGAAGTTGAACTGATATCTGGTAGGGTCCAGGTTTCATAGTAACTTGCTTGAAAGGATAAAGTTGAACTGATATCTGGTCGGGTCCAGGCTTTGCAGTAACTTGCTTGAAAGGATGAAGTTAAACTGATATCTGGTCGGGTCCAGGCTTCACAGTAACTTGCTTGAAAGGATGAAGTTGAACTGATATATGGTCGGGTCCAGGCTTCACAGTAACTTGCTGGGGGTAGATGCGAACTCTATTGGGGAAAAGAAGTTAAACCATTGTCTAATTGAATTCAAGTTTTTTACAATATCTTGAGAAGTTAAACTTTTATTTGTTCGGTTCTAGGCTTCATAGTATCTTAAACTATTATCTGGTCGGGTCCAGGCTTCATAGTATTTTGAGAGGTTAAACTATTATCTGGTCGGGTCCAGGCTTTATAGTATCTTGATAAGTTAAACTATTATCTGGTCGGTTTCAGGCTTCATAGTAACTGAAAATTGTTTAAATAGGAATGATCCCGTTGGGGAGTGTATTGTTTTGTTGGGGAGTAGACCCTGTTGAAGAGAATATTCGATGACCTGTTGTCAAGGTAAATTCTTTAGGAAGAAATCCACAAGGCTTCTTCTTTTAAGACCAAACTCAACTGGGGAGAGGACTGTCGAGAGATTGAAACTCTGACAGAGGTTTTCATAAATCCATCTTTGTGGGTAACTCTGTTGGGGCGAAGGTTTATTGTAGCAGGCTCCTTGGGGATAACGCTAATGAGACGACTCTGTGGGGATATCTCAACTGCATTAAAGAGATACTCGTTGTTGCTTGGCAGTACATATTTGCTAAACAGTTTAATTATGTTCGTACGTATATGTTCATTCAATTTTAGTCATTGGACATATTTGCGTTAAAAAGTTTGCACTTCAAAGTATATTTGTATTGATGTCTTGCCCATGAATATGCGTTTTTGTACAAAGAGACGGAGATCCTTGTAAGAGGAAATCGTCGAAAGGATAACAAAATTGAAAACAAAGATAACAGCCATGTGGAAATGATCTCATTGTGTTCCAACTCTACTATTGCCCCAATGTCTTTGAACGTCCCTTGCCGTTGACAAAATTTGATTGGATTGATCTTGGACCGTTTGAACTAGGACCTTGGTAATAAAGTCGACTATGGTGATCTCTACGGGACATAGTCATACGCTTTTTATCCTTAACTTTTCCTGGACCTCCCTTTCGGGTTTTCAGCCCACCAGGATACCCATTTTTGCCCAAATCGCCCTTTCGGGTTTTCGACTTGTCAGGTGTACAATCTTTTGCATATATCCAAAAATTTTGCCTAAACCTTTGGTTTGTTGGGATGCCCTTATCTTGCATAGGTGTGTCAACCTAGCGAGTCTCTTATGCATAGTATTTTTTAACTATGTCCGCGTTCACAGGATGTGGGAAATCTTCACCGTTCATAGTAGTCAGCATCATGGCACCACCAGAGAAAACTTTCTTGACAACAAATGGCCCTTCGTAGGTGGGAGTCCATTTTCCCCTAGGGTCGCTGTTGTAACCCAAAATTTTCCCTCTCATTTTATCAACATTTCTCATCACAAGGCTCTTGGAACTCAAGACCAAACTAGGGTTTGCACTGCTCAAGACATCTCCTTGCACTGATGACCTAAATTAGGGTTTGAGTTTGCACAGGGATTTTTGAATCTTCAATGCTCAAATTGACTTTCATACTTCATGTTGGACTCATAAGTTTGTCCATACCAAGTTTCAAGCCTTGAATCAGATTTTTGCCCAGTCAATTGGACAGTTGACCTAGAAATCAATTGTATTGGGGGAAAAGTCAATTGTGGCCAATTTATAGTCAAACCTCATGAATTTTGACCCACATCAACATTATGAACTCATATGAACCATTTGATCAAGTTTGGACCACAATTCCACAAGAAATTTGATCAGATCACCAAAAGGGCAAAATGGTCATTTTTAGGGTTTTGATTGAACAAAGGCAATTTTTGACTGTTTGACCTAGCCATTGGCAAATTAAGCTCAACCATGGACTCAATGGAATCATCTTGACTTATTCAACAAGTTCAAAAGATCTCAAATGCATAGGATTGACAGATGAATTTTCAGTCAACTGATCAAAATTTGATTGTACACTGAAAAGTTAAACTTTGACTTTTTGGTCAAAATCAAGTGCCAAGGGTCATTTTTCATCAAGATGTGTCAAATTATGAAACTTTTTCATCAAGAAACCCAAAATTGCAAATTAGGGTTTGAAATTGAAAAATTTTCATAACTTAGAATTTTTCTAAGTTATGAAATTTTCTTAATTTTTCCTAACTTTGTCCCACATTTTCACCATGATTCAAATGGATTCAAACAAAACCCACAACATGAAAGTTGTAGTCCTCCACAAAGTCTACAACTTTGATTCACAAAGTTTTCTCAAAAGAAGCTTGGATCTCAAGTTATGATTTTTTGAACAAGGGTCCCTAAAACTTTTAACTTCGAGAAATTTTGCCCTAGTTTAGGCAGGATTTTGACCTATCTTCTTGACCATTTTTCACATAGTTCCACTTGGAGTCTCAAGTTTCATTTCAAATATGGATTATAGAGCATATTTCAAGCTTTCCAAATTGTCCAAGAAATCCTCAAACACATTTGTGGTTAGGGAGAATCGAATGCTTGAAGTTGGCAAAAACTCACTTTGTATCCATGGCCAATTCATGTTCATACAAGTTGCATTTTCAAACCAGCATGCTTTGTACTTGTTTGAAGGCCTCTAAACTAATTCACAATCCTTAATTAAATGCAAATACACTGAGCTAATGCATTATCTTGGCCATTTGGATATTGCACACAAAACTAATCCTTAATTAGAAAAAGGTACATTTCTATTTTGGAAAAGGTATGCTTTATGTCAAAACATGATCTTTGAAGCATAGGGACAAGATCTCAGAAGCCAAATCAAATCCACAAATTCCAGGTACCAAGAGGATTGTATGCAACATAATATATGGCTGGTACAGGCCTGTAATGAGAAGTTACACATTCTTGCTTCACAAAGAAGAAAACTTGCAAAATCCGCCCAACTTGAAAATCAGCCATTGTTAGCTTAAACAAACATCACAAACAACTTTCACACAACCCTTTGAGCAAGAAACACGAGGGCTTGAGCCTCATAACCTCCCATAGCCAGAAATCACTCTTCTTTGGCAAAACAGGGCAGGTGCTGCAACTTGAGTGCCATAGCTCATTTGGCTCGTCCGTTTTGCCCCCTTTCCACTTCAAACACCTTCCATTCAACTTAATCAAGATATCCCAAACCTTCATTGCCAACTGTAACTCCATTTACAGTGTTCACCATTTTCATTTCAAGCTTGTGCAGGTTGAGTTCTAGGAGCTGATTCAGGTATATTCAAGGCAAGTTAGCTATTAGAAAAGATCAAGTGAAGTTCAGGCAAGCTACCAGACACCTCAAAACTTGTTGAGAAGCCCTGCATTGTCCAACTCGAATCCAACTGAAACAGGTTTTTCATCACTTTCTATCTCTCTATTTAGGAACATTTAACATTAGGTTTGTGAATGAAAAATATAGTATTCAATGCCATGAAGTTGTACATATGCTCAGTTTTCATTTATATTAAGTGTACTAGGAGAATTTCATCCATGAACATGCTGAAAAAGTTAGTTCAGATTTTAGGGTCAGAGAAATTCTCTCTGGTCGTTGAGAGTTAAGATTAATGCTTTATATGGTTATAATCGTGTTGAAATTCTCTACAAGTTTTGTGTTATGTGTTTTTACAATGGAGCTCGTATGCAGGATATCCATTTTGAACCAGGCGCGCGCGCGTTTCTGTCTAGAGGAAGAAGATGAAGTTGGCTTGGGCTGGGCCTGGCCAGTTTTGCTTCTAACACCCCTTTTTTCAGTTTCACATCCCCTGGCCCAATTTCTTATATTTTTGCATTTTTGAATTTTTGTTTTCTTTTCTGACTTTGTTATTTTATTTCCAAATATAAAAAATGCTTAAAAATATTTTTACATTTATTTGGCATTTATTTTAATTTTTTTTAACATAGAAAACATTTTTAATACTTTTATATTATTTGTTTAAATTTAAAAATAATGTATATATCATATTTTTACCTTTATTTCTTATTTCATTCATACTGAAAATATTATTATAAAATATAATTTATTTTTGTAAATATTTTATTTTATTTTATACATATATATATATATATATATATATATATATATATATATATATATATATATATATATATATATATATATATATATATATATATATATATATATATATATATATATATATATATATATATATATATATATATATATATATATATATATATATATATATATATATATATATATATACTTTTATTTTATTAAATACTTAGAATAAAAAATACAAAAATATTACATTTTTATTTTTATTATTATTTATACTAAAAATACCCTTTTTTTAAGTATATTTCATTTTTTACACATATTAATATATTTTTGTACATAAATAATATATAGTATTTATTTCCTTAAAGAAATTAGGGTTTACCCCTTTAACAAATAAAATTAATCTTTTTTTTTAATTTTATTTCTTTATACTCTTTTACATTAAAAATACTTTACATACATAAACAAATAAAAACTTCTTTTTGCATAATACATTTTATTTAATATTTGTTTATTTTGTTTATTTAAATATTGTACATTTAAATATTTATGCATTATAATTCAATTTGGATGTAATAGTAATCTAGGGTTTATATTTCTTGTCAAATACCCTCATTCAAAATTGTACCCCCATCCCCATAATCATGTTGTAATAGCTTAGAACTTTAATTCTCGCACTTTTACGCTTTCAATTATGCCATGATTAGAGATTTAGAGTTTGTATGCAAAATCAAAATCAACAAATAGCTTGACCTAATCAAAGACAAAAATGCATGAAAAACAAACACAATGCACACTTGCACCCCTAGGGTTACAATCCACTTATTGCCTTCAAAAATGGGCCATGGTATGCATGTTGAGAACTTTGGCAAAACAAAAACAAAACAAAAGATCATAGTCCCTCGATGACGCTATCTTGGTTGCCTAAACAAAAATGATCAAGTCCCTCAAGAAAATTGCCAAAGATACTTGACACAATTGCTATCATGGTCTATACGATGACCCGCGCCTGTCCCGTTTAACATCCTAATACAAGGTTGTTCACCAAATGCAATGGTGAAACAACACTGTTAAAAGGGTTAAAAACATAAGAAAGATCTTTGAGTAAAATAGGATAGATAGCTCTTAGTTACTTGATCAAAAGCTTGCAAAACATCCTCGCTATTTTCAAACACACTTCACAACATAATTTCAAAACAATTTCAAATCAAACTTTCAAATCTTTTCAAAAGACAAGAAACATATTTGTATACATTCAAACAAGAATCATTACAAAGGTTGCCACAATGATGGCCTCTTTTCAAAGCATTTTCAAAACCACACACAAAGCACCATTTCAAACAATTGAAGAGCACCATTTCAAACAATTGAAAAGCAAGGCAAGTGATTTAAACAAGTAACTAAGAGCCCATGGATAACCATGGATGAAAAGGGTGCTAATACCTTCCCTTTTCATAATCTACTCCCTGAACCCAAGAAAACGTCTCAAAGGTCTTTCCTGTGCTTTTTGACCTTTCCTTAGGATAAAATAAAAAGTCGATGGCGACTCTTGCTAAACCGAAACATTTGCGAACACAAAAGCAAAACCTCAATTCAGTTCTCCCACCGTATCACAGTCGCCTTATGGGAGAATGATGCGCTTTATTACCAAGTCACCATCTTGATATACTCGAGGCCTGATCTTTTTGTTGAAAGTCTTGATCATACATTTTTGGTACATCTGACCGTGACACACAGCAACCAGTCGCTTTTCATCGATCAAATTCAACTGATCCAATCTTGTCTGAATCCAATCGTCTTCTCCTAGGCCTGCTTCATTCATAATCCTTAGTGAGGGAATCTGAACTTCCACTGGCAGGACATCTTCCATGCCATAGACCAAAGAAAAGGGAGTTGCCCCAGTTGATGTCCGAGTTGAAGTACGGTAGCCATGAAGAGTAAACGGAAACATCTCATGCCAATATTTGTAGGTTACTACCATCTTTTGCACAATCTTCTTAATGTTTTTGTTGGTTGCTTCCACTATGCCATTCTTTTTAGGTATATAAGGAGAAGAATTGTGATGCTTGATTTTGAACTGAGTGCAAAGTTCTGTAATCATAGCATTGTTGAGATTGGATCCATTGTTAGTGATGATCCTTTCAGGGATACCATAGCGGCAGATGAGGTTATGTTTGATGAATCTGGCTACAACGCTCTTTGTGACTGAGGCAAATGAGGCAGCTTCGACCCATTTGGTGAAATAATCTATAGCGACAAGAATAAGGCGATGTCCATTGGAAGCAGTAGGTTTAATCTCTCCAATAATGTCAATGCCCACACTGCAAATGGCCACGAAGCAGTCATGACATTTAGATGAATAGGAGGTACATGGACCTTATCAGCATAGATTTGGCACTTGTGGCAAGTCCTTAAGTGATGATGGCAATCAATTTCCATTGTTGACCAATAATAACCAGCTCTCAGAATTTTCTTGGCCATGGTATGTCTGCTAGAGTGAGTCCCAAAGAGACCCTCATGCATGTCTTCCATAATTTTCTCTGCCTCCTTCTTGTCCATACATCGGAGTAGAGTAGAATCATGGTTGCGTTTGTACAGGGTTCCATTGCTTAGGAAGAATTTGGCTGAGAATCTTCATAAGAACTTTTTATCATTGATGGAAGCTCCTTCGGGATACTCTTGTGCTTCAAGGTATCTCTTCACCTCATGGCACCATGGCTTCTCTGTGTCAGTGTCAAGCTCATAGCAATGCGCAGGTTCGTCAAATCTCTCGATTGTAATATAGGAGCTTCATTGTCCCATTTGACTTTGAACATAGAAGACATTATGGCCAAAGCATCGACTAACTGATTTTCTTCTCTAGGGAAGTGTTCAAAGGTGATTTCTTCGAAGTATGGGATAATAGATAACACAAGCTCCTTGTAAGGAATAATATTAGGATTCTTAGTGTCCCAATCTCCCTTTACTTGGATAATCACTAGAGCGGAATCTCCGAACACACTCAAATGCTTGATCTTTAAATCAATGGCAGTCTTCAAACACAAGATGCATGCCTCATATTCATCCATGTTATTTGTACAGTCGAAGCATAGCCTAGCAGTAAAAGGGGTGTGGAAACCCTCAAGAGAAACTATCACAACACCAATTATGTTACCCAAAGCGTTGGAATCCCCATCGAAAACCATAGTCCATCAGGATCCTTGTTCAGGTCCGTCATATGGTCCAGGTTTTGCACAGTCAGTCACTAACATGATATTCTCATCCGGGAAGTCAAAGTTCATAGACTGATAATCATCAACAACTTGATGGGCCAAATGATCTGCCAATACACTTCCTTTGATGGTCTTTTGTGTTGTATATTGAATATCGTTCTTAGTGAAGATCATTTGTCATCTAGCTATCCGTCCGGAAAGAGCAGGTTTCTCGAAGATGTACTTGATGGGGTCCATCTTAGCATCAATAGAGTGGTATGAGTCAACATATACTGTCTTAGCCGGCGAGCAACCCATGCCAAAGTGCAGCAAGTTTTCTCGAGCAGTGAATATCTGGTTTCACAGTCGGTAAACTTTTTGCTCAGGTAGTAAATTGCATGCTCTTTTTGGCCAAACTCGTCATGTTAGCCCAATACACATCCCATAGAATTCTCTAGCACAGTCAAGTACATGATCAAGGGTCTTCCTTCAACTAGAGGCATGAGGATAGGAGGTTCTTGTAGATATTCCTTGATTTTGTCGAAGGCATCTTGGCATTCATCATTCCATATGACTACTTGATCTTTCTTCAAGAGTTTGAAGATCGGCTCACAAGTAGCAGTTAAGTGAGATATGAAGCGGGCGATGTAGTTAAGACGACCCAAGAATCCTCTAACCTCCTTTTTAGAATGGGGAACTGGCATTTCTTGAATGGATTTTACCTTTTCAGGATCAACTTCGATGCCTTTACCACTGACAACAAAACCTAGAAGTTTTCCAGATCTTACTCCGAATGTGCACTTATTAGGGTTCAACCTCAACTTGTGCTTTTTCATCCTCTCGAATAGCTTGTATAGGTGATTGAGATGTTCTTCTTCAGTTTGTGATCTTGCAATCATATCATCCACATATACCTCTATTTCATGATGGATCATATCATGAAACAAAGCTACCATAGCCCTTTGATATGTTTCCCCTGCATTCTTCAATCTGAATGGCATGTCCTTGTAATAAAAGGTGCCCATTGCGTAACGAAGGTGGTCTTCTCCATGTCTTCGGGAGCCATCTTAATTTGATTATAGCTGGAGAAACCATCCATGAAAGAGAAGACTTTATGTTGAGCGATGTTATCGACCAAGACGTCAATATGAGGTAGAGAGAAGTCACCCTTGGGGCTTGCCCTATTTATATCCCTATAATCTACGCACATATGAAATTTTCTGTTTTCTTTGGTACTGGAACCATGTTCGCAAACCATTGGGGATAAGATGTCACCGCTAGGAATCATGCGTCGAATTGTTTCATCACTTCAGCTTTTATCTTTTCAGACATGCCAGGCCGCATGCGACGAACTTTTTTCTTGACAGGAGGACAATCTTCCTTTGTTGGCAGACAATGAACTACAATGTCGGTATCCAACCCTGGCATATCTTCATATGACCAAGCAAACACTTCCACGTAGTTATGTAACATCTGAACTAATCTGCTTTTGACACTGCTTCCTAGGTTGGCGCCGATCTTGACTTCTTTCTTGTCTGTCTCGGTACCTAGGTTGACGACTTCAACTAACTCATCATGCGGCTGAATAGCTTTTTCCTCTTGCATTAGAAGTATGGCTAGTTCTCCCGGTATTTCTCAATCTTCCTCGCCTTCGTCTTCGACTTGGTTAATTGGATGTTCGAAATCATAGTTGGAAATAGTAGAGTCATTGGTAATAATATCCAGAGTGGACGAGGACCTGCAAGAGTGTGTGTGTATGCATGTAATATACATAGCTATTTGAAAAAGGTATTTAAAGAAAAAGAAAGACAATGAGCACAAAAATTTGAATGCAAAAGTCCAATGGTTTATATTGAATGATCATATGATAAAATGAACATATATAAAACACTTAACAAATGGACCATAGTTCCCCGGGCAAGGCATATGGCTTAAAAGTCATTGTTTAATATTACAGATAAAAGGCTCTTGAATTTATAGAAAGAAATAAACAAGTAATTACTCCTCCATGAAGGAGATGGGAACGAAGTCCTTTGTGTGCCAATTGTTGAGCTCTGTCGTGGTAGGGTATATCCATTCTTCGAAAGCACATTCTTCATCGGAATCCTCCATAGCATTTACTTCATGATTTCCAACACAGAGAGGGGGCTTTCTCGCACGAGCGCGCCTCACTTCCTTTTGAGCTTTGATAGTGAAACCCAAACCACATTTGTCTGCTTTGAACGGGATCTCGAGGAGTTTCCCACAGGTATCACAACTTCCATCTTTGACTGCAGCATGAGCATCCTTAAGTGAGACCATCTTTGGCACAACCTTATCATCTTTGGGCATGTCGGAGGAAATTTTGGCAGTAGCAACCATAGGCGGAACAACTTCAAAAGCCTGGCATGATGTTTCTATAAATTCACCATCCATCTCCACATATTTGAAAGGATTGAGATGACTTACCATGAATTCCTCCTCACCACAAACAGTGACGATCCTCCCCTTGACTGGGTATTTTAGCTTTTGGTGAAGGGTAGATGTTACTGCCCCTGCTCCATGAATCCAAGGGCAACCCAGTAAACAGGAGTAAGCATGACGGATGTCCATGATATAGAAAGTAGAGTTGAAAATCTGTGAAACCAAGCATCCTTACTAGAGTCGGTAATATTCCCAACGTTATCATCCTTGCTTTCTTCAATCCAAGCATCTTGCTTTATTCCATGGTAAAACACTTCAACATCGTAGTTCCACGACACTGCTTTATTGGAAGAATACGGAATTGGCCCACGGGCAGTAATTATCAGAGGAGCAATAGTCGGTTCATTTGAAATCCTGATAGGACCCTTTGAGGAGATCCTAAGAGGCTTGTTTGAAATTGTTATGATGGAGAGGTCTTCAATCTTATCGGTCAAATTTTTGGTGGACGGAGTTCTCTCAAACAGGATCTCATGACTATTCATCAGGTGTTGAATGCCTTCTTTCAGCCATTTGCATCCATTAATTTGTTTGGCGCAAAAATCACAGTCCTTCAAACATCCAGGGAAAACCCCGGCTTTCAGCAGATTCTTTTTGACAATGGTTAACATAGTAGTTAGATCTTCGACGGAGGAAACAAAAATGGTGTCTTCAATTGCATTGACACCTTTGCCATGGTTTTGCATTGGTTCCGTTATCACATTGGGAACTGTAGGCGGATCCAATTCGATTGTCTTGTTGTCTATTAGGTCTTGAATTTTGCTCTTCAGTGCCCAACATTGATCGGTCTCATACCCATGACTATTTGAATGATAAGCACACTTGGTATTCAGATTGTATTTAGGTGAGGAAGTGTTCGGATTGGTCGGAGGATCATGTAGTGTCACCAAATTAGCCTTTAACAGGTGTTGTAAGTCCTGGGATAGTGACATGCCTATCCTTGTGAATTGTCTTAGTGGAGCCTAAAATCGTTGATGATTGGAAGATTGTCTTTGAACAAGAGTAGGGTTGGAAATCAGAACAGCATTAACGGATGAACAGTTATCCTTCTTGGTACGGGACCTTTCCCCATACACAGAATTAGTTTCTTTCTTCCCAATTAATGGTTTCTTTACGGGGTTGGAGGTGGAATCAGATGCCATGTGGATTTTCCCGCTCTTTATGCCACTTTCGACCCTTTCGCCGGTTAGGATCAGCTCGGTGAAACCGGACGAAGAACACCCAACCAATAAGTTGAAAAATGGACCATATAACATACCCATTAACATATCAATATGTTCCCTGTCAGTTAACGATGGTTGGACCCTACTAGCGAGATCCCTCCACTTTTGGGCGTACTCTTTGAACCCCTCGCTTTTACCCATCGTCATGTCTTGCAGTTGAACTCTAGTTGGTGCCAGGTCGGTATTATACGGGTATTGGTGATAGAAAGCAGTGGCCAAATCTTCCCGTGTATGGATACAGGAACCTTCCAATTGGTAAAACCACTCTAGTTGAGTCCCAGCCAAGCTTTCTTGAAAGAAGTGGACCCAGAGTTTCTTTTCAGTGGTGTGTCGTTGTATTTTGTGCACGTAAGACTTAAGATGAAGTTTTGGGCAGGAAACCCCGTAATATTTAACGAAGATTAGTATCTTGAATTTATGGGGAATGACAACCCCAGATATTAAACCCAAATCATCAAAATCCAAACCAGGGATGGCTTGAATCTCAACGGCCTTTAGTCTATCCTTTAGCTGCTTGTACTTATCGTCAGCGGGAGGATACTACTCGTCAAAATAGTATTCATCATCGGACATTCGATCATTGATACACCCAACCTGGGTACTCCTTGCTTCTCCAACTTGATTTTCGTCTTCCTCAGATGAATCTTCAACTACTGGTATCTGGCGGATCGGCTCTCTGAATCTTTTACCCATGTTGACTAGGGCTTTCCTTTTTGGTTTCTTTTTGGATTCCAGCAACGTTATCAACTCTTGTTGCCCCTTGGCCAGGGTCAACAGAGTTTCTTGAAACTGGGAATTTTATGCTTGTAGGTCTTTCACTGTTTTCTCGATATCCATCTTACTGAAATAAACATCAGAAAGATAAGGAAACCTGTCGTGGAAAACCTATTATGTTATGATGCATGAAAAATGTGCATGCAAATGATTTCAAGGATTTATAAGATTTAAATTTGTCTAGACAAAGAATGAACAAACATCAAATTGCATAATCAATTCAAAATGGTTACAACGTGACTTTTGGGCTTACAAGATAAATTCCTAAGACAAAAAGGTCGAACGCATCCTCTTCGATGTAATGTAGGCGTTCAAGTTTTGTTCTTCATGAGGTTTACTTGTAAGCTCCAAAACCCTTTTCTCGCTAGCGTGGAATTGAGCTTCGAAGGTGTCTCGTTCTTCCTTTAGCTGAATCCAACCCTTTTTCAAATCTTCAAGAGAAGTAGGCACGTTGGGATAGAGGACAGTATACGGGACATCTCCTTCTGCAATAGGCTCCACGATAACAGGTAGGATGAAGGTGTAAGGCATTACGAGCTTCTGAGAACGAGCTCGTACCCACCTAAGGTAAGGCTCAAGGGGAATAGAATTCTTGTGTCCCAGTGTCTTACTATCCACTCTATTTACCATCCTCCAAGCTCGTACAAACCTATGATGGTAGCCTTGATCGTCTCTCTCGTATTCGAACACCACTTCTTGGATGAGCATATTATGAGGACCATCTCCTCGGGCATACCTAAACTGTCGCAAAGCTAAGCAAGGGTTTTAAGTGATACCTCTCCTAATTCCAAGAAAAGGGACATTAGGGAATTCCCCACAACAGTCGATGATAATAATATCCTCCAAGGATCGAGAACACCAGTGAATATTTGAATGCCTGAGTGACATCAACCTATTAGACCACCATAAACATTGCCCATTCTTCACAACGGATCGGGGGAGGTGCGAAACAAACCACCTAGCCAATAGAGGAATGCAACACATGAGGGTTCCTATTTTACTCATGGTGCGAGAGTGGAGAGGATGTAGGATATCTCCCAACAAAGTAAGCACCGGATTGCGAGACATGAAGATTTTGACAGCATTTACATCTATAAGTTTGTCAGGATTTGGAAATAGTACCATCCCATAGATGAGAAGGGCCAATATTTCTTCAAAGGCTTGTAATTCCAGAGTGTTCCAACAATATTGAGCTTTCTCCAACAGGAACTTGGCTAGGAACCCTTTGACACCACTTCTTATTTCCCAATCAGCCGTGACATCGGATTGTTGCAAGCGTAGCGCTCGGGAAATCTCTTCAGGGCTTGAGTCTCTTTCAGTACCGTTAAAAGGTAGTTGATTGAGAATAAGAATCCTCAAGAGTTGAGAGAATTCTTCTATAGTAGGTACAAGCTGGTAATCAATAAAGGTAAAAGAATGGTGCAAAGGGTCGAAGAACTGAAAAAGCGCCTTCATCATGTCTTCATCAATGCTCAAGGTAACCAAGTTTAAGAGTCGACCATGTCTTTCGGTGAATGAAGAACTCTCAATAACCCTCTATGCTAACTCTTTGAGTTGAGAAGGAATTCTTACGAGATTGACTTGGATAGTATTCCTACAGGTGGAAGCCATGTCCTACAAAATAGAACAAAGATAAATCCCACAAAGTCCTTGAAATGGTTAATGCAAATGCAAATGGTATGATGTTATGATGTTATGTACAAGTAAACATATACACACAAAGAAAACTAGTCCTTAGGTTTAGGCTTGTTTGAGGTCCATAGGTACGTACCCTCTTGAAGTTTAGTTGGTTCAACCTATCCTATAAAGTAATCGGGTTCTAGGGAATCTCAATATCACTGATCTTTCTTCATCGGGCATTGTTTCAGCACAAGCCTCTTTAATGGTGACCAAAGTACCCCGAAAGTACGATCACAATGAGTGTAGTATCAAGTATCAACCAACTTCGGACTGCACCAAAGCTGACTACCTCATTACTTCCTAAAGGCCAAGTTGTTCAAGTAAAGGTTCTAAAGCCAATTAGTGGTTTATGACACCACACAGTGGCCCCGTATTCTCCTTGACTACTCAAGGGCTACCGGTACCAACAAATGTGTCACACTAACATAGCTATTGCTTAGACCATGTCAGTATACCCCACACAGTTTCCACAACTTATTGCTACTTACCTAAAAGGTGTCCAAGGTCCGTGTAGAGGATCCAACAAGCCCAAACAAGGAACCGTAATATAAAGCAAACAAGTCAAACAAAGAAAATCAAGTAAAGGTGATCTAGCGATAAGTTAACCCCACTTTTTTATAACTCCTCAACAGAGTCGCCAGTTTTGTAACACGGTGGGAGAACTGACTTGGGATGTTTTGCGTTTAATCGCAATTGTGAGGATAGCAAGAGTCGCCACCGAATTTTCTTTTATCCAATAAAGTAAGGGGTGAAAATAATAGGAAAGACCTTTGAGATTATTTTCTTGAGTTCGGGGGGTAGATTATGAAAAGGGAAGGTGTTAGCACCCTTTTCATCTATAGTTATCTATAGGCTCTTAGTTGCTTGCTAGATCACTTTCTTTTGTTTGAAAGTGTACTTTATGGTGGATTTTGAAAGTATTTTTGAAAAGCACCTTCGTTTAGGAAAACTTTGTAATGATTCTCGTCTCTATAAGAATGTATACAAAGTGTTGGACTTTTGAAAATATTTCATGTTTTGAAAGTGTTTGGTGTATTTGAAAAGATCTTTGTTTTTGAAGATGGATTGTGAGCAAGCAACTAAGAATGTTTCTACCTACTCAAAAGTCTTCCGTTCATTTCTTTCTTCCTTTGACATTGTTATCTTACCATTGATTGGTAAGAAGCTCTATCTTTGGATGTAAAGGGACGGGCGTGGGTCATCGTATAGACATGATAACAATGTTGTGAGATATCTTAGCATTTCTCTTGAGGCACTAAGATCATTTTTAAGGCAACATTAGAACCTTTATCGAGGGACTATGATCTTGTATTTTTCGATTGTTTTTGCTAAGACGTCTCACATGCATAACATGACCATTTTCATAAGGCAACAAGTAGAGTTAACCCTAGAGATGCAAGTGTGCAAGTGTTTGTATTTCATGCTTGATTTGTCTTAGATTAGTGTTTTCTAAGATTGATTTTATCTTCCCATACAAATCCTAATTACTAGCATTTATATGAAAGTGATAAATTGCGGAAAGTAAATATTCTACGCTATTACAATCACTAGGGGGTGGGGTGTACAGATTTACAAATGGGGGTTGCAAGAAATTAAAGTCATAATTATCTATTACAACCATATTGAAAAAATGTACAAGAATTAAAATGTAAAATATATTTGTTTTGTTTTGGTTAAGAGAAGAAATAAATTTGCTTAAGGAAATGTTTTTAGTCTTTTTGTTTTAAAAGAAATAAAATAAAGCATGTCGATAAAAAGTATTTTTTGGTGTTTTTGATTAATGAAAATAAAGTGATGATGAAAATAATAAGGGAATAAGAGTTAGAGTCAGCGCGTTGCTGAAAGAGGAGAGAGCAGAAGTTCTGACTCAGGCGCGCTGCAAATCAAAAAGCAAATGGTAGAGAAAAAGGGAAAGCCAGAAGTTCTGGATCCGGACGCACTAAAGTTCTCGGGTTGCTGGGTACAAAGGAAAGCCTAGAAGTTCTGATTGCTTGAGAGATCCTAGAAGTTCTGATTGCTTGAGAGAGCCTAGAAGTTCTGATTGCTGGAAACCTAAAAGTTCTAGTGTTACTGGCAAGCTAGAAGTTCTGATAATGGGTCAGTGAGGTGTCAATGTTGTTGGATGGGAATATCTAGAAGTTCTGGTCCGGGAGTATTGTTTTGACAAACAAATGGGAGGGTGTTTATCTAGAAGTTCTGGTCCAGGGTTATTGTATGACACATAATGGGGTAAAAATGTCAAGAAATATACATAAAAAGATGTTTCTGGGGCTAGAACTCAGGACCCTTAACACAAATGCCTTATACGTGCGCTCTCTACCACTGGGGTGGCTATACATCTGGTATTAGAAAAGAAAACATAAACATATATTACAAATTAAGTTCTGATGATGAACTTCATCTTCCTCTTCACGCTAGCCAGAATATCTGCAACTTAATCATTTCTCAATAAAAATGGAAAATGTAAACATATAAGTTATGGCAAATTTCATCATGGTTTCAGAAATACAAAGAATCAACACTGTAAACCAGAAGCAAGCATGAATTTTGCTAATCCTAATTCTGAACCCTAATTTACTCAAGGAGTTCTGATCTGAAATTCTCTCTACTTAGGCCATATAAATGAAATCTATAAATATGTACAGAATCAGAGCCATGATATCTACATTGTATTTTTGAAAACGCAAGCCTAACAATGCCTAAGTAATGAGATAAAAATCAGAAGAAACTTACCTTGAAGTTGGAAATTGTTCTGTGAATTAGAGCCTGGTTTAGACTGTTGTGATGTTCTGATCAGCTTTCTCAAGTTCTCAGAAAGCTAAAGCAACTCTTAACTTGAGCTATGATTGGTGGGAAAGTTCTAGAGCAGTCAAGGTGCAAAGTTTTGTTTTTTTAAATAGAGAGTGGTGAATACCGTTTTATAGTTTGAAAACAGAAGTGGGGAAAGCTTCTATGTGTATTCTAGAAACTGTATGGATGATTTGGTTAAGAAACATGCAAGGAAAATTAGAGTTTGGATGCAAAAATAAAAAACTAGAAGGTTTTGTGTTTGGGCTGTAGTTTCAGGTTCTTGGGAATTTTCAGCAAGGTTTCAAGGCTTTTTTCCAATCTTTTTGACCTCTCTAACAGTTGTAAATGAAGTTTAATTTATAGGCAAAGGATTTAGAAGCTTAGAGAAGTCAAGAGTACAACCATCATGTGTTATGGATCGTTGACTTGTTTTTGAAGCAAGTTAAGACAAGCAAGTTTGAAGGCAAGGTAGGGTGGTTAGCAGCTTTAATCACACCTAATATCAGTTTGTAGGCATGATTTGTGGATAAGTACACTCAGAAGCAAAGTAAAGTATGGGTTCAAAATAAACTTTGTACAAAAGTTTGCTTTTCAAGGACAACAGTGGTACTTTCATGCCACACGTGGGAAGATATTTTGGATAAAGGCTTAAACATTGGGATAAAGACTCAAAAGTGGGTGTAAGCATTAAATGATTATGAGATTTAACAAGCAAGAAAGCCTACAACACGAGATTATATAGCATAGCTTGAAACTGGATCAGAAGTTCAGCATAAATGTAACTTAGAACAAATGCCCAACTTTTGATCTTTGATTGTTTCTGCTTCAGCATGATCTGAAGAAGTTCTCAGACTTTTCAGAAAGCTTGTAACATGCTTTGTAACCCCTCTTTGAATCATCTTTGCAAACTCTGATTGTGCCTACGTGAAAACTAACCCAGAAGTTCTAATCAAATTCTGACTTTGAAATTCTCAGAATTTACTAAGTGTTTTAGTTTCATGGACGTGTCTTCAAGGATTTATAACTTGAAATCTCAGCATTTCTAGGAGAAGTTCTGTTCTGCAATGTTTTAGATCTCATTGAGATCTTCAACTCTTGCGTCAGAACTTCTTCCTGAATCAACTTGCATCATGATGAAAATTTGGCCAGAAGTTCTGAACTTATCATACTTTCTTAACACTTAGAAAAATTTCTAAGTGTTTAGAACTTTGGCTTTTCCAAAGTAATTTTGAATTTTGATTTTCTAGATGAACCAAACTTCATATTCTACCATGTCTTGATGAAATGTGATTCTTGAAACCTGATTTTGATTAAAAGTCAAAGTTTGACTTTTTAGTGTGTATTCTAACCATTTTGCCCTTGTGCCAATTCCAAATCTAAATTAATGTATCAGTGCTGCAAACTTGGTTCATGGAAGATCTTGTGAGAAATATCTTGAGAAATGAGAGGGAAAATTTTGGGGTACAACACCACCGTCACCAGAATCCTTTTTAATGCGCACCCCCTCAAAGACTTTGCCACCTCTGCCTGTAACAATTGATGAAACTATGCCATAAACAATTTGAGGAGTTCTTCCAATCTTCCCATTCCCGCTTCCAATGGCTGTAATAATTGATGAAACTCCACAATAAGCAATTTTATGAGTTCCTCCAATCTTCTTGTTCTTACTTGCTTCCGACGCTTCACTTCTTTCATTTATCTTGAATGTCACAAATGTTGGCTCTCTCTCGACAATTCGACAGGTTGGATCAATAAAAGAACTCAATAATCACAATTCAATGCCACAATTTGTAAAGAATAAATTGAGTAACCATAAATGATCTTTAATTGCATATTGTATATATACATTCCACTAAAAATGTTCTTGTCCCATACTTGACATGAACTGCGCTGGAAATTTCTGCAGGGATCTTGAACTAACGCTGAAGCATATTTTCCTAGGCCATCTTTGAGACTCTCACAAGCCTGTAAAACCAAGGAAAACAAACCTAAGAACTATGGATGCTCTCATCTCAAAATATAATACAAAATAAATTTAAAAAGTGAAAAATTAATGAAGAAATAATTGATTCATCAACGATTTCATCCTTGCTGATTCATTCCACATGTTCAAATTTGCATATATTTTTTTATGAGATGACTGTGTCCATAATTTGAAGGAGGAAAATTAATGAAGAAACAGTTGATTCATCAATGATTTCATCCTTGATGTTCTAAAAGTACATTTAAGGTATCACCACTTGCAAGATCTTATATGAACTTATTAACCTAAACAGTAAAATTACTCTAATGTCCGTAAGGTGCACTCAAGGTACGAAATGTTTAAACATAATCAGGAACCCCATTGGCAATAAGCCTGTGAGATGGAGGAAACTTGTATACACAAATCCAGTAATGTGGCGTATAGTCCCACACAAAATGTTTTCAAAATTTGAGGAGCATAGCTGAAAACTATTGAAAAGCTTACAAATACGCTGAAACTGAATAAGATAAGCTTACAAAATTAGAGAATACTACTTGTGTTCCCCGTGCTTTGGGCGACTGCTCGCCAAAGAATCAGAACTTTTTGTCTCGACACTTCTTTTCCCAAAGCTTCCACATCAAACATGAACGTGGTAAACTCGTGAGCATCCTCTTGACAACCACAATGGAAGAACTCGGCGAAGAGAAGTAAACAACTTTGAATCTTTGAAGGAGCGTCGGATGTGAGATCCATACGGAGTAATCGAGCAATTTGATTCTCGAGTATGCAGAACAGAAACAAAGAACTTGAAGAATCACCTGTAAAAGATGAAAATCAGGTTAGGTCACAAAAATTCTGAAAACTTCAAAATCTATTGCAAACTTCTAATCGCTAATCCATCGCTTCTTTTTGCAGGTGGATAAAGAAGTAGAGGATGAAGAAGCAGAAGAGAGTGAGGATCAAAATGAAGTGGATGAACTTGTGCGACGTGGGAGGAGGTGAAGAGAGACGTTAAGGTTTTGGTGGTTCGTCGACAATGAGAGTGAAAATCAGTATGTTGTACACCATATAAATTGGGAAAAGAAATAACATTGATGAGAAAAGATTGGGAAAAGAGATATTAGGTAGGGAGAAAAGAGTTTGCATGGAAAAACCAAATTAATTATTGAAAATTTAAATGTTGGAATGTGAATGGGTATAAGCAAAAAAAAGAATAGCTGAAAAAAGAAGAAAGATATGCCACAGTTGATTTCTCCGATGACTCAAGTGTGTCCCAAAATAAAGAGATAATTCAGATGATTTTAGTTTTAATTTTAAAAAATAAAACAATAATATAAAAAAATCCCTTTTATAACATAATTATAAATAAAATAATGTATGAGAGAATGTCAAATAACAAACTTACCAAAATATTCATTTTACATTATTATATTGTTAGATTGTCTCTATTTTCCCTAATATTCCTAATATGAGTAACACGCAAAGATACAGATTAGAGACTCACATTGGGGCACTCACTTATTTCACATGGTTATGATGATAAATGTGTGTGCTCAATTATTTAATTCCCCACCGACCCTCAACAATCTTCTTTTGGAAGTGGAAAGATCACTAAAGCCTACGTCAATCTTTTTGATATTGACTGCACTGCAAAAACCACATAAGTAGTGGAAAAGTTGTTTTTGCTATTTTCTTTCTTACCAATCATTTTGTTTCCTTTTGCTTATTTTTATAATTGTTTCTAAAATTGTCTTCAATTAGTTAATTTTGATGCTAATTTATTAATTATATTCTAGCATATTTTATTCACATTCGCATATTATTATTTAATTAATACAAATTTTCTTTTTCAGAAAACACAGAATTTTAATCAATGTTGTAGTACTTTTTTTAAACAAAAGAGAAAAATTATACTACTATTATATATTATTGAAAAAAACCAAGTCCCATATGATTCACAAAAGAGTCTACGATAATTTATATGGTTTAAGTACAAACTTTTTTATCAGTTTTCTATAATTCCATCGTAATATAACGAGCCTATTGGTTTGGACAGCCTATCATATATGTGTGTAAAGTATAATATATTGAGTGCAAATGATATATATATATATATATATATATATATATATATATATATATATATATATATATATATATATATATATATATATATATATATATATATATATATATATATATATATATATATATATATATATATATATATATATATATATATATATATATATATATATATATATATATATATATATATATATATATATATATATATATATATATATATATAATCAAATCTCACATATAAATAATTCAAACCACCCATCTTTATATTCAAATATCAAACTCAATAGTAACGAGTGTGAGAGATTTATTAGTAAGAATTATTTCACGCTAACTTTAATACTATCATATTTAAATTCAATAATAGACATCTAAAATTAATCTTGAGTCAAACAAAAAACATTGCTAAAAAGAAAGAGTTATGATATGTGAACATCAACCAATTTTAACATTCAATGTACACCATACACTTTTTTTTAAGCAAGCTATATTGAAAAGAGTATTAAGAATACTCAAAACTCAATTACAAAACGCGAACGATCTCGTAAGAAGAAAAAATTTTGATCCAAATCCAATTTAAGTAAGATAAAATAAAGGAACTTTACTAAAATCATAAAAATTATAATTGGAAAAATAAATATCATTTATTTTAATGATTATTTTCAAATCAAAATTTTAATATTTCAAACAATGTTTAACACACTACTATCAATATTGTTAAAGACGACCGAATCTCTAATTTTCTAAATTGTCTAAGTACTTGCCAACTAGATGATATTTTCTTTACCCACTTTCAGCTTTCTAATTTTGCAATAATCCTGCCAAAGCACAAAGTTGTCCTCGATATCTTCGATATTTGGAATTTGCATTCTCACCTAATTTACGATAATATTCCAAATCAAATGAACAACAAACAAGCCACAAAAAGATAAATCAATTTTTAAAATCATCCAAATAGAAGACACACAAAATATCTGAATAATTCGAAAAAAGACTAACAAAACAATTGATCCTTCAAAGTTAACCTATTCAATAAACATCTCCAACCAAATATCATAATCTCTCTTCTTTTTAAATTATTTTCTATTATACATATTTTATAAATCCCAAAAGTTATAACTATATACAAATTTTTTTACAAAAGACTGTGTTACGGTGCCTAAATTTGTGGGTGTACAAAGATCATATTTCAAAAAGAAAGTAGTTATTTTCTACTAATTAATAAATACATTAAGTAAGTAGTTTAATTCAAAACACTACACATTCTTAAGCCTTGCAAATGACTATAACTTACTTTTGTGAAGGGCAATACCTCATATTATTGACACTATTTCTACTTAAACTTTTTAGATAAAATTTAATATTGATTTGTTTCTCTTTGTAAGACATGATTTTGTCAGAACTTAGTTCTTAACTTATTTGTTGGATCATGAGAGAGCATCATATTGAAGTAAAAACAACTACATAAATTAAAGAAATGTCAATCTTCAACTAAAAAGTGTTCGATCTCAATTCTTTTAAATAATGTGTGACTTTTAATTCATATTTATATTACAATAACGTCTCCATCAAATGTGAATTCTTTTATATATATATATATATATATATATATATATATATATATATATATATATATATATATATATATATATATATATATATATATATATATATATATATATATATTATCTCTGTTGAGCAACAACTTTATTTCATTCACGTATATTTGTGTCGTTATTCACATCAACACCTTGTTAACGAGATAAGCCACTCAACCACCACATTGTCAGAAATTTTTTTAATACAAAGAGTTAGTCTTTTAGTTAAATTACCGACTCTGATATTATTGTTTGATCATGAGAGATCATCTACATTGGTTCAAAGGAAATCTCACTAGTGAGAAGACAACACATTTTTATCTAAAATCTAATGTTTATTTGTTTCCTCTCTGTAAGACATGATTTTGGAAATGAATGAATTTTATTATAAGAATTTTAAACTCTGGTTCTGACACTTAAAATACTTCTCTCTTGATCTTTATTTAACTTTGGTATTTCTCCTTCATTGAATCGTATTTCATTATTAATGTATCAATTCAAAATAGGGGGAGATAAAAAAGGTCTTGTTAGCCATATATGTCTGTTCTATCTATACTTTTTATGGGAAGTTAAGGTTTTATGTCAATAATCTCTAATATATTCGTCTTGCTCCAGCTTTTTTTTTTTTTTACGAATTTTGCGTGTTTGGGCATTAAATTTTTTTTTTTTGCAATTTTAAATTTAAAATGTGCAATATCTAGAAGTACGCCCCACTCCATCTTCATATTTTTTTGCGGGTGGATCAAAATTTTAAATCCACACTCTTAATTACGTGCACTCTGCTCCACTCTATTTTTTTACAGACTTTTGTGAGACAGATCTAAATGGAGTTGACATAAACGTTTGTCATTCCTAGCTCAAAATTATATATATATATATATATATATATATATATATATATATATATATATATATATATATATATATATATATATATATATATATATATATATATATATATATATAGTTTCTAATATATTTTTTTCTTTAAATATTTCAACTTTCTTTCTTCAACAATCTTGATCTTTGAAGTGTGGAATTTGATGAAATCATCGGGATTACGCTCTGTACAACTAAGGTAAAAAATTCTTTCGGTTGAAGGATGTTTTTCATATGTATTTATTAATTGATACAATATCTTTGCTTTATCTTCTCAAATTATATCTTTGATGAAATCACAATATTGATTTACTCTTACATGCATTTAAGAAAAAAACGTGATTTTCTTGATCATGCCCTTGTTGGGTAGTTCGTGGAGTGTCGAAAGTGTCAGTAGACTAAATGTTAATGGATCCAACAAACATTGACACCATATATTTATCCAAAATATAAATATATTAAGGGTATAGACCATCTCTCTTAAAAATCCAACATTTAATCTATTTTTAATCGATGTGGGATTTAACCACTCACACTTGAATCTCAACAACATTTTTGAAAGAAAAAAATAAAAATTATAGAGAAAAAAGAGGAACACAATAGCAATACAAGAGATTAAAGTGGAAACTCCAAAATTAGAGAAAAAACTACCTCTTTGTCAAATGACAACTAGAGAATAATACCATGTGAAAATTGTTACAACATATAAGCTACTCTTAACCATCCCAAGGCCTCAATACACACACATTCTCCAAGGAAAATATTTAATTTTCCCTAACAACACTCTAAAACAAGAGTATAAGACAAAATATGAAAAGTCAAATACAAGTTTAAAGTGTTTTTTACTGATACATCTTGTAATAGAGAACTTGAATCCTATGTAGCTTTAGACTTTGTGTTCCTTTACAAAACTAAGCGATGTTGGACTTCAAAGAACTTGAATCATATATATAGCCTTGAACTCCCTCTTCATTCACAAAACTAAGCGATGTGGAACTTCTTCAACATGCATATTTTCAATCAACCCTAATAATCTCTACCTTGATTGAAAAATACATTAAATTTCATTGTCTTCACCGACAATCATACTCCACCATAAGGAATATAGTCACTTGAAACTTCACCACTTCCCATATATCAAAAACATGTTTAATATGCTCATTGGAAGATGGAAGATTCCATATGAGTCTCAAAACATTATCTTCATCATTAATCTCGACTCCAATAGTTTGTAATTCAGAAACAATACCATTAAGAACATTTAGATGATCAACACAGAGCATACTAAAAAAATTATACTCCACATAACATACTTCACTTGAAAAACTTGACATTGCAGGTGTTCTGGACTGGGCCGACACTTTCCCCACCGTTGGGGAGGTCCAATCTAGTGCCTTTACCAGAGGCCTAAAAGCATGCAGCCCAATCTAAGAACCGCTAGGCATTTCCCCACGTGTCTGCTAGGAGGACGTAGCTCACGTGTCCACATCATCATCATCATGCCCTCTGTGAATAATGGGTCTAGCTCATGCGTTCTCGAGGCAGTTGACCAAGGAGGAGGCTACATGTTGGACTCCATACGCATGTAAACCCTGACAGTCTTTGTTGTTGGGCCTCATCGTGGCCCATCATTAAAGACATTGGCCCAGCGTTTGAGGCTATAGATACCCTCTCACTTGGGAGAGTCAAGTATTCACAATCACTCACTCATTCTCATACTTACTAGCACTTGTTCTGAAGCTTACTTTGACATCAGATTGTCTTACAAGTACCCCCCCGACCCCATTTTATATTCAACTACTGCTTGACTCAAAGCTTGAAGGCGTTGATAATCTCTTCTGGTTAGGTACAATGAGTGGCACCGTTTGTGGGAAACATCTTCCCCGTCTTTCTCTCAAGACCAAAGCAACTTTTCAAACTATACAATTGTCATGGATGACCAAGCTATTGATAATAACTGAAACGCCCACCTCGTCGACCCCAATAACAACAACGTCAGCGACAACAATATCGACAACAACATCGACAACGACATCAACATGCCTGGTCCCGAGTAAAACTATAGAAATGGGTTGACCGCCTCTTCATCATCCCGCTCACAACCACAAGAGGATGACTATCATCCTCCCTAGAACTACGAACCAAATGCATTCCAGGAGGTCCCAGTTCCAGCAGGTGCAGGCGCCACGGCCAGAGCTCTGTTTGCGACCATCAACCAAACCAACTATCTGATCTTCGCACAGGGTGAGCGACTGAGAGTGCTCGAGCAAACTCGTCGGGCCCATAGAAGGCACAGAAGATCTGACACTCCTCCTCCCCTGCATAACAAAGACTTTCCCAAATCTCCCCCGAGGAGACACATGCGGGGCATCTCGTGCAACCATTCTCTGTGATGAGTAGGTCAACATTCTACATTGGAGAGGAGCTAGCTCAAAGCTACAGGGAGGCGCGGTCACACCCCACCTCACAAGGAGCGACGGTCCCCTAGAAACAACAGAAACAGGGGAAATGGAGAAGGACAACCTCGACCAAGGGACCCTCCCCGCGGCCAAGGCCATCGCAACGAATGCCACTACAACCGGTCCCCTTCTTTCTCTCCAGACAGAAGTGACGAAGATGACCCCCGCGGTCCATTGTCCCAATCAATCATGGAGGCTATCATTCCTAGGGGAATGGAGAAGCTTCCCCTACTAAAGGAGTATGACAGTTTTGCAGATCATGTCGACCATATCGATGGGTTTGAAGTAATGCTTCATTACCACAATGTCGGGGGGCTAATAAAATGTCGATTGTTCCCCATGACCTTGAGAAAAACAACCATGGACTGATACAAGAACCTTTCCCCCGGGCCGATCACCTCCTGGAGGAGCCTCAAGAACCAGTTAATCAACTCCTTCACCGCGTCTCTTCGACATCCAAAGATGGAGGCCGCCCAAGAGGCAGTCGTCTAGAGAAGCGACGAGACCCTTAGGGAATACATTGGTCGGTTCAACCATGAGACCATTCAGGTCCCATGCACCGATCACATGAATTCAGAAAGGCCATCGGCATTGAGCCCCCCCAGTCTTTGGACGCTCTCCTTGAAAAGGCCAGGGCATACATGGACTACGAGGAGAAAGAAGCAGCCAACAAAGCCCACAATTTGAGGAACCGCGAACCAGCTAACATCCCATGGCAGCAGAATGTGAGCCCTTCTCGACGGACTGGGGAGAACAAAATGGAAGAGAAACCTCACGATCCCCACGAGCATAGAAGACCAGCATCGCGGTTCACAGAGTACACCCTATTGACTGCTTTCCACAAGCGTATCCTTGTGGAGTGATCTAATACCGATTTCAAGGACGATAACGTCAGACAACCTCAACCCGCTCCTGTAAAGCCCGGGTTAACAGAACCAAATACTGTCAATACCATAGTAGCCACGACACTTGATAGAAGAGTGCGTCCACCTTAAGGATTCCATTGAGACTCTCATAATGGGTGGGAGACTTGGGCAGTACAGACGCAACGACGCCCCTTGTCGGGACACCCGCAAAGCAAAAAAAGTCGAGGAAGAAACCTGACCATCCGATGAATCGGGTCCCATCCAGGTGGCTTTCTCCGTAACATGGCCAGAATAATTCCACGTCCCCGACGGCTATGAGGACGAACCTTTGTCCATCCACAGTAGATGGAAAAATTCCCTTCTGCTATGGTCATATCTGGCGGGGGATTCAACGATATCTTAATGAACTTGGAAAAGAGGAAGCTCGACGAGTTGGTGGACGCAACCACGACCTAGGCAGTAACGCTCGAAAGGTTCAAAGGTAAATCTGAGCCAATCACTTTTTACCTGGAGGAGCTGCCCGGTGGAGCCACGAAATCAAGCATTCCTCTGCTGGTGAGGGAGAGGATGACCAACTTTTATGTACATCCTATTATGGTCGACGAAGGGAGTTCCGTCGATATCATGTACAACCATTTGTTCTGAACCCCGCAGCTCGACGATGCCCACCTGTCACCATACATGTATTCAACGGATCAACCTCCAAGTCGTGGGGTTACGTGGAACTCTTTGTCACCTTCGGGGAAAAAACTGCATCTCGATAAGTCAAGGTGTGGTTTCTGATGATCAACTGCCCCTCTCTCTACAACTGCATCTTAGGGAGAGTGACACTGGTTGAGCTGACCATCGTACCCTCCACCGAGTATCGGAAAAATGAAGTTCTATAACAGAAGGGGACGTGTCGCCACCATCTATGGATATATCTCAGCTGCCAAGAAATGTTTTCATACAGCTTCCAAGAGGCAGAGCATGGTCGATACTAGAGCACGACCCGCCCAAAAAATAGCCATTATTTGACCTGAATCAAAGCCTGCTCGGATCGAAGACCAAAGGGCCCCACCAAAGGTCGACTCCATCTCTCTCGACACTCGCTTTGACAAAGATAAAGTCGAAGCCTCCCATGGAGAACATGATCCTCTCCGACCTATCCCAGACGGAGACTTCGAGTTCGTCCCCCTCGACGAAGACCCTCACAAAGGCGTGCAGACTGGAACTGGACTCCCCGACCCGGAGAGTATGCATCTCAAAGCTTTCTTAAGGGAGAACACATAATTATTCGCATGGAATGCTACGGAGATGCCCGGACTAGACCCTGAGGTCACCTGTCACCAACTCGTCGTTGATCCAACTGCTAGGACAGTAGTGCAACATAGGCGTAGGCAGTCTCCTGAAAAAGCGGAGGCTGTTGAAAAAGTTGTAAAAGACCTCCTAGAGGAAAATTTTATTTCTGAGGCCCAATACTCAACTTGGCTCTCGAACATTGTACTTGTCAAAAAGAATAATGGAAAATAGAGGATGTGTGTTAATTATACTGATCTTAATCGGGCATATCCCAAAGATGCTTTTCCTTTACCTAACATTGAGTTGTTGATCGACAACTCGACCAGCTACAAAATTTTATCATTTATGGATGCCTACTCGGGCTATAACCAAATTCTAATGGTGATGAGCGATAAACATTGCACCGCCTTCATGGCCGACTTGGGCAATTACTACTACAACGTAATGCCCTTCAGCCTTAAAAATGCGGGGGAAACATACCAGTGGATGATGAACAAAATCTTCCGCGACGAGATCAGTGACATGATCGAGGTATATATGGACGACATGATCGTCAAATATTGAATAGAAACTGACCATGCTGCCCATCTCAACAGAGTCTTCGCCCAAACAAGGCAATGCAAAGTGAGATTCAACCCAGAGAAATGCATCTTCGGGGTTAAGGCGGGCAAATTCCTTGGTTTTTATCTGACCGAATGGGGAATCGAAGCCAACCCCGACAAATGCTAAGCACTCTCTGAGCTCCCCACGTCAAGCTCGAAAAATCCATACAAGTCCTAAACGGTATGCTCGCATCACTTTCCCATTTCGTGGCAAAATCCGTGCAACACGCACTACCATTTTTCAAACTCATGCGCAAAGAAGTGGCTTCTGAGTGGACCAAGGAGTGTGAGTAAGAACTCCTCCACCTCAAGCAAAGCCTTTCATAACTGCCTGTATTGTCACGATCGGAGAACGGGGATACATTATTCCTTTATATGGCTGTCTTTGCCGAGGCCGTAACTGCGACTCTCGTTTGCGAGACACCGGACGGGCAGAAACCAGTGTATTTTACGAGCAAAGCGCTGCAAGGCCCCAAGGTTAGATACCAACAGATTGAAAAAGTAGCATTAGCCCTTGTCAATGCAGTGATGAGACTTAGAAATTACTTCCTCGCGCACACAGTCATCGTGAGAACAAACCAACCCGTGAGACAACTCCTAGGTTGACTAGATATGGTCCGTCAAATGATGAAATGATCCTTAGAGCTCTCAGAGTTCAAAGTTCAGTACGAGAGCAGAAAAGCCCTTAAAGCCCAAGCATTGGCCGACTTCGTCATAGAGATGACTACTCACGATCCCCATATAGGGAAAAAAAATGCAAGTGGACCATCTTCTTAGACGGATCTTCCAACTCGACGGGGAGAGGAACGCGAATCCTCCTCGAGAACGGAGAAGGCGTTGTGATCGAACATTCCCTCACCCTATCATTTCCCACTTCAAACAACCAAGCTGAATATGAGGCCCTACTCGTAGGATTAAGGCTGGTCGAGGATCTGAGTGCCCGAGAGATACAAAAATTCATGGATTCCCAACTCGTCACATATCAAGTACAAGGAGGATATCAGGCTAAGAACAACAGCCTCATCGAACATCTGAACCTAGTCAAAGAACGGATGAAACAGTTTGACCGGGAAGAAATCAAACACGTACCCCGCGAACAAAATGCACGGGCAAACATACTCTCAAAGCTCATGAGCACAAAAAAGAAAGGTTTGAACAAATCTGTCACCCAAGAATCCCTTTCTCACCCGAGCATTGAGAAATCCACTACACCGCCCCAGGTGAATGCCATTGGAGACAATGCGTGTTGGATGACCCTGGTGTTTAACTTTCTCACAACGGGAGTATTACCCACTGACCAAAAGAGGCGATCGCGACCAAACAATGAGCTTGCTCTTACGTGGTGATTAAGCATAAACTTTATCACCGGGGATTCTCCATTCCGCTCCTGAAATGCATCAAAGAATCCAAAACCCCCGAGGTATTACGGGAAATTCATGAGTGGATCAACGCTCAACATTTGGGTAGAAAATTCTTGGCACGAAAGGTGTTGCGAGCAGGCTATTACTGGCCCACCATGCAGGAGGATGCGAGGGAACACATCAAAAGATGTGACAAATGTCAGACACACGCAAATATGCACCTCGCGCCCCCACACGGACTCAAAATAATGTTGTTCCCGTGGTTATTCGCCTGGTGGGGAATAGACATCCTCGGTCCATTCGAGCAAGGTTCATATCATAATAAATTCCTGATTGTGTCGTCAACTATTTCACGAAGTGGATAGAGGCCGAAGCCCTGTCCAGAATCACATTGCACAATATCCTTCGTTTCCATAAGTAAAACATACTTGCCCGATTCGAGATACCACAAGCGCTTGTCATCGACAATAGGACACAATTCACTGATCAAAAATTTTAAAACTTCGTCACCAAGCTTGGAACCAAACAACACTTCACTTCTGCCAAACACCCTTAAACCAACGAGCAAGTTGAGGTCGTGAATAGAGTCATCCTGCAAGGACTAAAGCGCGGATTGGGCAAATCCAAAAAAGGGTGAGTCGAAGAATTGCACAGCGTCCTGTGGGCATACCGAACAACTCCACACTCGACGACCGACGAGACCCCATTTTGGTTAACTTATGGTACTAAAGCATTCATCCCCATGGAAATCATGGAGCCCTCCATGCGAATTGAAGTCCCTCTAGACGAGGAACTAAATGACGAAGCCCGAAGGGAATAGCTTGACCCGGTCGAGGAAATTCGGTCAGGAGCATCTCTCTATGAAGCCACACTGAAACAACAAATAGCCCTTCGCCATAACACTAAAGTCATAAAGCACGAATTCTAGGTCGGAAGCCTAGTATTACAGAGAAATCAGAAAGATTCCCTTGAGGGAAAGCTGGCCGCCAACTGGGAAGGGCTATACCGTTTCCGCGGAGCTACGGGCATCGGGGCATACTACCTCTAACACCTAAGTGGAGAACCGCTCCCTCGACCATGGAATGCTATAAAGTTAAAACAATATTACAGCTAGGTCCTTGCTAAAACGTCAGGCCTTAGTAGTTGATGAGTCCTCTCCGAAAAACGACAGGACGCACTTAACCATGGAGACATGTCGAGGTACGAACATAGCCTCTAAACATCAATGAAAGGCGGGTTTGTTTCCCATATCTAGAGAAAAACCTTAGCCCAACATAGACACCTCAATCGAGCTCTACTGTCGAAGTACCCAACAGGTAGAACACCCAGCTCGCAATGGGCAGTTCACACCA